>JAEIFT010000119.1:0-717101 GCA_018904225.1 Lordiphosa mommai | reverse complement strand
TGTCGGGTATCTTAGATCCAAGCTGACCAAATGCTCTTGAGCAAAAGTTTCCCATGGCTGGAAACACTGGATCAGTTACGCTTGTCCCTAAATGAAGTGCATACGTTGTTGAACTAGACGACGAGTAAAATACCCATACCTGAGATGCATAACCCAAAACTGATTTTGAAGTGGCCAAAAACATCTTGTAACATCTTTGAACTTGCAGCCACTTGTTTTTTCAACATTAAATTTTTCAATGTGCTGTTAAGGGCCTGCCTTTCATCACAGGCTTCTTGAACGACATGTTGGACGTTAGTATAACCCCAAGACAAAAGTACTCTCGGACGCTTTCCAAGATCTTTGTAGTAAACCACTTAGAAAGATTTTCACCATCCCACATTCCAGATTTATTCTCGCTGTACAGCATCTTCGTTGATATGCCCGCATTTCCGAGCTTCTCGAATAGCTTTAACCTTAGAATCGTGTCAAATGTTGCTCTATTAGGGCTGTATCAAAAATATAAATAGTTTATTTCCTTTTCTTAGGAATTTACCCGCTACTGATGTTAGCACGAAGATTGAGTCCACTGTTGAATAACCTTACCTTGGTTCTCATTTAATAGGTGGGTCGATTCAACATGTTTTATAAGTCAGGCTAGTATTATCGAAGTGAAGGTTTTTGTAAAGTATTTGGGAAAGATATTCATCTTTTTTAAAAAGTGGAAAAATTAAGAGACACCGAAACGAATATTGGTTCCGTTACCAATTCCGGTACGTACCGAAATGAGAATTTCGATTCGATTTTCGGAACCGATACGGTAGCTAGATTTTTATTTCGGTATACCGGTACGTACCGGTACAAGAACAATTTGTTTTTATATTCCAAAATTCAAATTATTTCAAGATATCTAAAAAAAATTAATAAAATTACAAAATTGTGTTCAAAAACAAAAGTTTTTTAAAATATACAAATTTGTTGCCTTTTTAATTTTGGACAAACAATTTCGCTTAACGCTTATGTCCTTCTTCTAGTGGTATCTATACACTCAGAAAAAACGACATGGAATTCAGAAAATCTGTTTTGAAATGAAATTTTTTGCCCAGACATGCTTGCCTAAGGGCCGATTTGACATCTTCCACATAGAACGTGTAATGTAACGTTCTTTTCCTTTCAATTTTTATAAAAGCTTTCTAAAAATCAGAAAAATAGTTTTGAATTAATTGTGCCTGTTCCCGATTTCGATCAAATCGTGGTTAATCGGAATTGGTTAATGTTCCCGTGTTCAAAAACCGATTGTGTTATTGGACGAATAACTTCATATTTCCAACTTCATTCTCCATATTTCCATTCAATGGACTGTCTTGATGGCAAAATTTATTAACCAAATTCTCTAATCGTTTCTTGAAAATAAGAACCTTTACCAATTTCGTTCGATAGAATTCTGAAACGAGAGCAGGCCAGATTATTTTCGAAATAATCGGCCCTAAAATCTTTAGTATCCCAGCTATAAATAGAGATCTTACGCGATTTGGATAGATTTGAACCCATGGTAAAATACTTTAAGGGGTATATCAGTTCTAAAACGCTTTAGAACAGTGGAAAACAAAGAAAACTGCGTTAGCTTTTTCTTACATTACATTTTTCTTTATATTAAATCAAGTCTTTCTTAAAATAGGAAACAATAGTTCAAATGTTAGGGCAAAATTTGATTAATATGAAGAAACTTCATTTCTTAAATTAATTTTTTTAATATTTTTTCTAACATTTTTAGGGTTTTTTCGACATAAGCTTAGTTCAGACAGGAAATAATTAAAAAAATATTACCTTGAACTTTGCTGTACTTAAAACTAAAACTATGGATCCACCCGCAAATAATCTGCTCATAAAGTTTTGATAAATTCCCTATTTAGGCATATTTTCAAAAATTTTCATCAAAATTTGGGCAAAATATTTGCCATAATTAGAGAGTTTATATTTACAAAAAAAAAGTTTCAAAGATTTTTTAACATTTTTTCCAATATCTCATATATCTAAAAAAAATAATTTAATATTGGTTTTTCCTTAAGAGCGAATTTCTCAAATTAAAAACGTTTTTTCTGAGTGTATATTGGTATATATATTGCCGGTTTATATATATTTGAAATAATCATAAATCAGTCAAATAAATAATAAAAAAAAACAGTAATGGTATTAGCGTTTCGGGTTTCGGTATTCCTACTTCGGTTTTCGGTTCCAAGGGGCACTAAGTTAACGGTTTTCGGTTCTCAAAAAAATTTTTATATCGGTTCCAGTTTCGATACCGGTACGTGGCTTGAAACGGTTTGTTTCGGTTAACGGTTCCGGTATTATTCCTTGAAAAATTAAAATTGATATAATGAAGGCGAGTTGAATGGTATAATGAATTCCGCCAGAATCCTAACATGCCCTAGTGTTTTGCCCAATTTGCAGCGATTTATGGCTCCCAATAGGTCTATTTCAGTGACTGGCCTATGAAGTTCATCTATGGTGATGTGCGGTAAAGTAAGTTCAGTGGGTGAGAAGCAGTTCCTTAAAATAGCTGGCCATTTCCTCAGCTGATACCTGGAATGCATATTCTTGATTTTGTATTATTTGTTTGCCTCAAACTCTTTGCTCCCTTTCAGTAAATCCTTTGCTTTTCCACACAGATACATTTTGTATTTTGAGTTTTCTGTTTATTCTCCGGAGTATTGCAATTTCTTGCTAATATATAATTAATATATTATTAAATCACAACAAATCAAGTGCTCACCACACTTCTATTCCGGAAATTCTTTGCAAACTGCAGTTGTAGATAACAAAATGTGTTATCTGTTCAAGTTCTTTTCAAGACTGCAACTTAGATATCGTCCAATCACGTCTGACTGTCCCTCTTGGAACAATTTACCAAATTGCTTCCTTCCCTACATACTTGTACTTACCGCAACCGCAGGGACACGACACGGCCCTTTACCCATTAGAATCACCACACTGACTGACATCGCCCACAGCATCATTATCAAGAAGCATCTGACAGAGCCAGAGCTTTAGTTCTGGGCTCCCAAACCCCCTGGCGTGTAATGGTAACGTCCGCTGCCGCTGACTCAATACAGAACTTGTCATAAGAAAAATATGAGCATGGTCCTGTCGTGGTGGTGTTCGAAAGTGAATTGGCCTCATTGCGTCTAAATGTGGTGTCAGACACGGTTGGTCTCGTCGACTTGCGACTTCTTATCTGACGCTGCTGCTGGGATGACAGAGAGGGGCGATTGACACTTCCACATTTAATGATGTCTGCGAAAATATTTCTGCAATCACGCTTATTTTACACGCTGTTGTCCGTTGGGGAGTCGCTGCTGCTTTGTTTGAAATGTGCCCTTTAATCGAATTTAATAAAGCCAGAAAACACATTATGGTTGGTTGTTGTTGTTGTAGGTTTGGTTGTAGGTAAGTTATACAAACATTTATTATTTTCCAAGAAATTAAATTGAAAGTGAGAAATTTTCTCCTTGTACATTGAGTAGTTTTCTTTTGTATTTTAGTTCTGTGTGTTCAAAATACCATAAAAAGGTATACAAAATAGGGTTAAAGTTGAATTTTCAAAAGTAAATTGAAGAATTTGTCGAACAAAGACCGCCTTTGTTCATTGTCATCAAGGGACAGACGGGAATGATCGATCCTTGCCTCCTCCTGCACACGACGCGCTACGATTCTTGCTTTAGTTTAGTGATACGTTGCATTAAATTAATAAATTATCACATCATCTCATCATCATATCAATATTTGAAAACAGATTTTTCAAGCGTGTTTCAAGTAAAAAGTGTTTTCCAGACATTTTTTTTTTTTTTTTCTTTTTGTTTTTGTAGTCAAATAATAATAATTTACAATATACAAAAATGGGGTTCCAACATAAAATGCTATGTTTTTTAGTTGCTTCGGGTTGGTGTGTGTTTTTTTGTGGGCTAAAAGTCTGAGAATGTAACCCTTAGCTGTGGGGGGGGATTTGTTTTGTGTTCTGTTTCTCACAATGATGAAAAAGTTGTACGAAAACTTAAACTTAGGCTCTGAACTTAATTTAACTTAGGAGCTAGCGCTGTTTTAGTTTTGCTATTTGAAATCTTCTGTTTCTATAGTTTCTGCTTGCTTAATCGAAGCGCGTGTGTCGTCCACCATCACCGCCTCCACCGCCGCCGCCGCCACCACCGCCAAAGCCTCGTCCATTGCTTAGGCTGCCCTTCTTGAAACCACCACCACCGAAACGACCACCGCCGCCGCCACCACCGCCATAACGGGAGCGTCCGCCGCCACCGTCGTAACGTGAATTGCGGGCCATGTTCTCCAGGGCAGGATTGATTTCCTACAAAAGGTAATAATATATGTTGTAAGTATTTAAATTTTATAATGTCTTTGAGACTTGGATCAGGTTCAAATCCTAGCTTCTTTTGTTCATTTACAAAATATAGTCGAATCTCAAGGGTTCTAATACAAATTCCTTTTACGAAATTGCAGGATTGTGGAAATGAATATATTATATAAATTTTTCAATAAATAAATTGTTTTTTGATACAAACAAATTTTGCATTTATTTCCATACTTTTCCATTTTTAGACTTTCAGATGGCATAAAATATGACTTCATATAAATAAGACGATATTTCAAAAGCTTTCGGAGCTTTTCAAAAGTGTTTCTATTCATATGAAGTATAGTGCCGAAATAAATTTTTATGTCATCTGGAAGAGAAACCTTAATTAGGAAAACCCGACTAAAAAATCTTTTTTTATCCGATTTACTTGTAAGGACGGTTTTATATGTAAAATTATGTAAAATATTTAAACATATAATTTCCAATGTTGGAAAATCTGCCCACTAGGTAAATGAGGTATAGGAAAAATCGTTGGGAGTTATTATTTTTCATTCGATTGACTTTAAATCAAGGAATCAAACCAAATTGAATTTCGGTTCCGGTTCTGGTACGTACCAAAACTAATGTTTCGGTAAGAGGTTCTATTTAATTTCGGTATTCGGTTCCGTGTCGGTACCTTGGTTTTTATTTCGGTATACCGGTACGTACCGGTATTATTTAAAAATCCTTTAAACCGAAGATATTATTGAACCAGTAGCAACCTACAATTAATTTAATATATACCATATGGTCCCTTAATCTAACATTTGTAAGTTTTTGCTAACGTAACAGAAGGGCTAAGTACATTTTCTTAATTTTGTAAGCGTTTTACCCTGAGGAAATCCCTGATGGAAGCAATAAAACTGAAATAACAAAAAAAAAAACTTCATTTCGGTTCCAAAAATAAATATTTTTTGTCTGAGTTTTAGTCGGTCTTTTCGGTATAAGGTCCGGTTTGAAATATGTAAAATAATTGGTAAGTGATTTTGCGTTGTGGAAATCGCCCCAAGATGGGAAATGTCCTAAAATCTATATGGAATAATATCATCCGATTGACTTTAAACTTGTAGTATAAAAAAAAAAGCAGGTTTTCGTTTGGAAAATCCGCCCTCAAGAAAAAACCTTTCGGTGTTTGATTCAATTTTATTTGAAAACGAACTGAAGAAATCGGTTTGTAGACAAGAGGCGATAGGGAAAAAATTTTTAGAAACGGGAGGTTCAATGTTAAAGCTTATTTTTGCCCCGAGGGGTTTTACTTTGTTTTTGCGCCGGGTCATACGACATATTTATCACATCTCAGTTTGTGATTGCATTAATCAATTTGAAAGTCGTTAAAAAAGGGTTTTAGCTTGGTACTGAGAGTGCTCGAAATTTCCTTGAGCTACAAATTTGATACACAAAAGATTGCTGAAGAAATTATTCCTTGCCTGGTTCAATTTTAGGCGTAATATACTGTTAACTCTGGTCACACTGTGTTTTGCCATCCACAAAAGGAATGTGCTGCCTGCATTTCTTACACTTCCTATACAACTTCTACAATTGGGAAAGTTTTCCACATTTACAATTTGTTTGAAGACGGTTTCAAGTTAATATTATCTTTCTTTTTTTTTATATGTGTGAAAGTGTGACCATTTAATTAAATTGATTAAGTTCTTATTGTACTTAAAGGCTGCAAAATCTCAATTCCAGAAATGTTTAACCTGCCTACTTAGTGGGTTATATATCCACAGTTCATCTTCTTCCCATCCGTTTTACACTCACCTGATTAGCCTCTTTGAGCACATCTACCAGTGACTTGGCCTGCTTGGCATTGTTCTTGGTGAAGAAGGCAAAGGATGTGCCCTTGGTATTTGACCGTCCTGTACGTCCAATGCGATGAATATAATCCTCGCTATTTTGTGGGTAGTCAAAGTTGATGACATACTTGATGCCATCGACATCTGTGCGCGTGTTACAAAAAGAAGAGAATGTAGTCATATTAATGAAAGGAGTTCGAGATAGGGGGAAAACCAAAGGGATCGGGGGACATTTCCAAGAACAGTTTTCAAATTGCCAAATGGTTTTTATCTTTCGGTCTGCAACAATTTTTAGCGTTTTTCCGAGATGTTTTACACTTTGAACACACTTGTCTTTTTTAGCATACATTTTTTTTAGTTGTTGTTGTTGATGTATATTTTTTTTTGGGTTTGTTTGTTTTTTTTTTTTTAGAAAAAAAGAAAATGTTTCAAAATGTACGTTACCTTCTTGGGGTGCTATAAATTGTTTCACTCAATTTTTCTCTCAATCAAATTCTCAAAGTTTTTGCGGCGCCGCGCAGCTCGTGGTCCAAACTCTCCCAAAAAGAAACGCACGACGAAGCGAGCGGCGAGAGTTTGTTGCATTGAGCCGCGTGCGCCTCTGACTCGAACACGAGGCTCGACTCTTCTCTAGACTCTGCCGCATCCTCCGATGAAACGGGAGGGCGGCGGAGGACCCGATGAGGGGGGTCCGGGGAGCAGTTGCAAACACATTATATGACGGCGCAGGCAGGCTCAGGCAGGTGTGGCGGGCAGTGGGCGCACTCAGCAGCAGCAGCAGCGACGACGCGACGATGGGTTCAGGGTCAGCAGCAGCTTCTCCGCATCCTAACCCCACACGACGTTTCGCTCTGTTTTCTTCCCATTATTCCCGGGGCTCAATCTCCTCCACAAGCAACTGCAACTAGGCGGGCGTGCTCTGCTGGTGTAATGGAGGAGTGTGAGGGTGTGTGTGTGTGTGTGTGTATGTATTTGTGCCGTGTGGGTGGGTGGGTGTATTGCTTTTGCTTGCTTGGTTGGCAGTGCATCCTCTGGCAGGGCAGGATCACCGTTCAACGTTTTAGCAGAGATTCTGTTCCGTTTGCTGTGTTGCTGTCTGGCGCTGATGCTGATGTTTGCCAACCGGGCCGCGGATGTCTTTCGCCTGCTTTGTAGCGCCGCCTTCAACTGCTGGGAGGGCACTGTGTGTGGTTGGTTGAGCTGGGCTGGACCCAACTGAACTCTTTCTCAAACTGACTGCAGAGGCCACGTATGATGCATGATGTTGGGGATATTCGTGCGTCTCTCGCATGCGTGTTCTCGTTCAGCAGGACGTAATCATTTATATATGATATTATCTCAATATTTCATATATTTTTCTGGGCAAAAGTCGCTCTCACGTGACGAGTACTCGCAATTGTCGTGTCTCATTTATCCTCCCCCATCATACTACAATAAACGGCCTCTGTAAACGAGAAAGAAAGAAGAGAGAGAGAGAGAGAGAGGGGGAGAGACAGAGAGAAAGAGGCAGAGAGAGACACGCACACAGACAACATGCAGCACGACGAGGCACATTGTGTCGATATTTTTTTTAATGGGTCGGGTCGGGTTTGGGGGGTTGTTGGCAGAGGGTGGGGGAGGGGGGGGAATAGAAATGCAAGTTTATTATTAAAGTTTGGCATTTTGGCTTATGACTATTAAAAAACTGTTTCTTTTGATTGTAGCGCTCTCTACAAATAGATGCAATTACAGGAAGAGAGGGGGGGAGGTTGGAGCTTTTGGTGGGATGGATGCTGTTGATGATCGATTTGGTTAAGTGAGAAGGTGTTGGTGAAAGTGAGTGTGTGTGTGTGTGTGTAAGCGATAACCGCCCTACAATTTGAGTGTTGTTGGTGTGTTTTTTTTTTGGTGGAGCTACATGTTATCCCGAGCCGACTGTTGGCTGTAAACTTACCCAAACCACGAGCAGCCACATCGGTGGCCACTAGAATATTTGATTTGCCGGAACGGAATTCACGTAGCACAAAGTCACGCTCAGACTGTGATTTATCGCCATGAATGGCGCCGCAACGCACACCAAAGCTGCGTATGAAACGCACCAAATTGTCCACGCGACGTTTGGTCTCCACAAAGATGATGATCTTGCCGGGATTCTCGCTGGTGTCATAGATATCAGACAGCAGGCTCTTTAATCTGTTAATAAAAAAAAAGGATTCAGCATGGATTCTTTGCCTTTCCCAGATCAACTTACTTGTCTTCCTTGCTAAACTCATCGCACACCTCAACCACCTGGCGAATATTGTGATTGGCCGACAACTCCAATGAACCAATATTGATCTGTATATAATTGCCCAGGAAATCCTCGGCCAGCTGTTTCACTTCCTTGGGCCAGGTGGCGCTCCACATAAGCGTCTGTCTATCGGGACGTATCTGTGACACAATCTTGCGTATCTGAGGCTCAAAGCCCATGTCCAACATGCGATCTGCCTCATCCAACACCAAATAGGTGCAACGCTTTAGATTGGTGGAGCCAGCTGACAGGAAATCAATGAGACGACCGGGTGTGGCAATTACAATTTCGCAGCCACGCTGCAGATCCCGCATTTGGCCGCCCTTCGGGGCGCCTCCAAAGACGCAAGTATTGCGCACATAGGAGGACGAACCGAACTCAGTGGCCACTTGCTGGATCTGCTGGGCCAGCTCACGTGTGGGCGCCAGCACCAAGGCAATGGGCCCATCTCCGCGCTGCAACGGCTGCTGGTTGTTGATGTGCACTATGGCGGGCAATATGTAGCCCAGGGTCTTGCCCGAGCCAGTCTTGGCAATGCCCACAAAATTGGAGCCGCTAATGGCAATGGGCCAGCCCTGCGCCTGAATGGGTGTGGGTTCCTTGTAGCCCTGGCGACGAATCTCCTTCATGACATAGTCGGGCAAATAGACCTCGGAGAAATCCTGTATGGGATTCTGCGCCTGACCGCGTACTGTGATCTCGTTCTCGTCGCGATAACGTTGCACCTCGTAAGGTGATCGGGCCGCTACTGTGGGATGTTCCTGATAGAAGTTCTTCTTGAATGGCGTCAGATTGGAAAAGTCCACAGGTCGCATTGGGAGGTCCTGGCTACCGCCGCCACCGCGACGATCACCGCCGAAGCCACCTCCTCCGCCGCCGCCTCCACCTCCGCCGCCAAAGCGATTGCCACCGCGATGATCATCACGACGCTTCTCAACGCGTCCATTGCGAACTCCATGATAGTCGCCACCGCCGCCACCACCGAAACGCGAACCACCGCCGCCGCCACCACCGCCGCGTCTGTCATCATCGCGATCACCGCGACCGCCTCGTGAACCATGTCCGAAATCACGATCGTGTGGTGCCCTGGAAAAAGTAACACAATATGTTAGATGACAGGGGACAAACTGGGTGAAGTCTCTGACACAAGCACAGGCTGTACACACGAGGCTCAAGAAAAGAAAACGCACACGCAAACGAGCAAGAACAATGATTTGTTTAGTATTTTGAGTTTTATTTTAGTATCGATACCAAAAGTGGAAAAATAAATCTTCCACAAAAACTTACATTTAGCACTCTTTAACATTGAAAAGTCTATTTTATTAACGGTTTTATTTAGTTTTGGCCAATCTTAAAACTATTGACCAAAATTTCATTAACAAATGAAAATTATTATGACCAGCCGCGCTTGTTCCCAGAGAGGTTTGCCGAAACTAAGAGCGCATGTCATTTCTGGTTTGATATTTCATAAAATGAGCCTGCACGTTGCCATAGGCATACCTAAATTCTTTCTATCGGGAAGGAGATTGGCGATACTGCCCTGCCTCGCAGTTGATCTCGATGTCTGGTGGAGGTAGATGTCGAACTGCTCTGACAATTCTTGGACAATTTGTTGCAATCGATTACTGATATCGAATTGCAGGATATCGAGCCAAGCGACTTAATTGCAGCCTGACTGTCTTGAGTGCCTTCTTATTAGCGACCTTAACTAAGCAGATCTTAAACAATCTTTTTTTTTTTTTAAGTGTACCGTGGTTTGAACCAAAACCTGGGGTTCATTAGGGGCTCGAGAAACCGGTTCGCGAACCGAACTTATAGATTCCTCACGGTTTCGAACACCCAAACCGAACCTCATATAAAATTTAGGAGGTTTGGAATGGGCAAATATAACCAGTGTTGCCAATAAGGTCATTTTCTGTACCGTAACTAGGAAACTATTCAATCTTGAAGAGTTTTTTTGCATGCAAATTTTGGTCATGTTTTATCACTTTCGTGAATGTCATTCATTTTGAATACAAAAGGTATTTTTGTTGTAGGTTTTTTTCTAGCTTCTAACAATAAAGCGTTTTAGTAACAAACACAGAAACAATTTTAATAACTTGCATACTTTAGGGCTCTTCCTAAGAATACAACAAAGCGCGCTTAATTTGTTACATGCAATTCCCAAGTGCTTTAATCCGTAAGAAGCCAGTATAAAAGGCAATTGCAAAATGAATTGGAAATGGAGAGCAAAAAAGCCTGCTGATCAAAGGGTCGAAAGGACTTTGAAACAGCACAGACAAGGTAAATATAGATTGAACGATTGCGCTGCTTTTTTGGTTGCGACGCTGACGCTCGCTGGTTTGAAAGAGAAAAACGCTGACGTTCGATATTTTGAGAGAGAAAAACGCAGACGTTTGATGGTTTGAGAGAGATAATTGCGACGAACTGAGGTTGCGCACAGCTGTTGCTTAGATTTTCATTAAAAATTTGTAGGCCACATAATACACTTAACGTTCATGTCGAACTCGTACCGTTCAAAACGCTCTCTTTGCTGGCAGAGAAGAGGGACTGAGCAAACGAGATGTCTAGGTTAGTTTGTTAATGAAAACAGTAGATGCAAACAGCTTGGAAATTAAGATTGGTTCGGTTCAGTGGAGTCATGGAGGTTTTATACCACCGCTTCGGTTTTGGGAACAAACCAAATCGCGGTTTCCGTTCGTTTTAGTGGTTTACTCTCTATTTTCGAGCCCCATTTTAGCTGATAAGAATGTTGTGAAAAACATTTGAATAGCTTTAAAATATTTATATTTCTTGGGGAACAGAAATGCAGAAAATCTCGTTATCACCTTGAGAACGGTGTGTATCAATTGGATTCTCAGTCACTGAGCATCCATGGAAGCCAAATGTCGGATATCCTAGTAAAGTTGGTGAATGGGAATTTCTTAACCGTGCAGTTATATATCCCTTGTGTTTAAGTGAAATTAAGTTAGAGTAACACTACCGACTAAAGATTATACAGAATTTAGGAAACTTACACAATTCAATCCGCAATTTCCAATTGAAAAAATTTCAAAATGCTGACAGATATATTGAGAAAAGAGAACACAATTGCCGGAGATGGACAAAATCAGATGATGTGTACACCCGATTTCAACCCGACAACTTGCAGTCCTTTAAGAGGTAGTTAGAAAAGCTTTAGAATGCTAAAATAATCCAAGGATTTTCGTATTGTTGATTTTTCTTATAACATTTTCTAAATTTACAATAATTTTTGTCTCAAAGTAGGCGCTTTACGATATCAAATGAACCGAACCGATTTCATTAGGGGTTTTGGGCATTTTTAAAATACGTCGGTTCTGTTTACGAGCTCTAATTAGCGGTTCGGTATGGTTTGCTTCCCTGATATCATAAAATAAATTGATATTGAATGGGAAACTCCTTCAGAGAAGATGGACGAATGAAATGATACGAAGCGTAATAAGCTACTTATAAAGGAGCTTAAAATAACTGCCTTGGTGCAAACAGTTGACTCATGTCTCAGAGAACATAATTTAAAAGCCTGTAGCCCATGAAAAGGTTCCTCTAAAAAAACGAAACAACTAAATTGTCTAGCTGAAAAATAATTACGGTATTCACTAGCTCTGGCTTAAATCTTATATTTTGAAAATAATACACAATAGCTAGTGAACGACCCTGTCTGATTTGAAGTCTTAATTGTTTTGACAAAACAAATGTTTTTGACACTTTTGTCAAATTTTCGATTATTTTACACCATTTTAACATTTGAGATTTTAAGACACATATCCCAGGGCATATTCAAAGTCTTAAATTTTTTTCAAGTATTTTGTTGATGTGTCCTAAATTTTTAAGTTTAAATATTGAGATTTAAGATTTAAGACAGAGCTAGTGAATACCCTAAATATAATATTTTTGGTGAAAAAGGCTCAGGCATATTTCAAACTCAGAAAACAATGCCAAATGCAATGCAAAAACCATTAAACATGGAGGCTCAAGTATAATGTTATTTGGTTGTTTTTCTTACTATGAAGTAGGTCCAATATATTGGATCAAAACCATAATGGATCAACATGTAAGTTTACGTCAATATTTTGGATACTTTGATGCTATCCTTCGCAGAAAATGAGATGCTGCTAGTATGGGTCTTTCAAGAAGACAAACCCCCAAGCACACAAGGAAGAAAGCAAAGGAATAGTGCATACAAATTTCTGTAAAAGTTTTGGAGTGGCCCTGTGCAGTTATTAAACTTCAATTCCTTCGAAAATCTGTGGGCCAATTTCGAAAGGTAGTTACTACTGTTAAGCCAACCATCACCGGAACACTATGGGAAGTAAATCGGGAGTCCTGGAACAAGATTCCCCTGAAATGGTGCCAGAATTTGGTTGAATCGACATAAAATTTATAGAATAATATTGGCTTTAATAGACAATTATCTATAGAAAATGATTGAAGTAATTTTTTCAATTTTAAGTGCATATTTTCGCCTAATTTGCTTACTTTTCCACAAAATTCAAACACCAATAATTCCAGTCGTTTTTTTCTGCTATAAGATCTCAGCTTTTATCCACAACACCCGAAAATAATGAGGGGATCCTGGGCCGCACACTTTTATAAGTGGAAATAAATTGTTTGTGGTATCAAATTAACCACAAAATGGCGAAAAAACCTCGTGCCTTAAAAAAAAGGCAGAGGAAGCACGTGAGTTGAAAAAGGTATCACTTAACCGATATGCAATGGACAAGCCTTTCAGAAAAACTCAAGATGTCAGCTTAAAAAATCGAAAAAAAAATTAAGCAAACAAAATTTAGAAAATATTTCACTTTCAATTTTAATACAATTTTCACAATGCACTTCACATATTTGTACTAGTTTTTCGCGCCAGTTTTTAAAAATTAAACAATATACGATTGTATGTACAGGGTTGCCCATATTCGACGGACCCATGTTTTTTTTAAAAAAATCAAAGAAAAAAATAAAAATTTGGCGGTTGGCAATCTTAATCATTTAATTTGTTCCAAGTAGATTTGTTTACATCAATTTTTGAATATGATATCTCTCAAATGGCCGCCTCTGGCGTTGATGGCGTATTGTGCCCTTTTTGCAGCATTTTCCATCGTTTTCGCCAACATTTCGGCCGGAATAGCGGCTATTTCTTCACGAATGTTGTCCTTGAGCTCTTCTACGGTCCTTGGCTTGTTAACGTAAACCTTTGACTTCAAATATCCCCACAAGAAGAAGTCAGGCGGCGTCAAATCGGGCGAACGCGGTGGCCAGTCCAAATCACCACTTTTCGACATCAAACGGCCCGGAAACAATTTCTTCAGAAAATCGATTGTTATGCGACTTGTGTGCGGTGGAGCGCATAACAATCGATTTTCTGAAGAAATTTCGTATAAACGCTTAATGGTGTTCTTAGAAGGCGCACTTTTCACATTTTTTAATTTTTTAAAAGCACGTTGAGTTTTCACAATTGACTTGTTCTGTTGAATGTAAATTTAAACTATTTCAGAGCGCTCGCGTGGCGTGTATTGTTCCATGGTAAAAATCTGCTTGGACTGACGCTTCAAACGCGGTATGTCATTAAGCGATCTGACATCTCTGTCAAAAGTTATGGCGTTGCCTGATGGGTCCGTCGAATATGGGCAACCCTGTATTTATGTGAGCATTTTTTCTAGGCCCTTCTTGTTGTTTGCAGCTTTTCTTTTCTTGAGCAGTGATTTTTGTACATTTTTTTTTTTATTTTAATTTTAAACACAAAGTACTAAAAGAGCTTAAGCTTACTTTGCTCGCATGCTGCTGGCTAGACGTCTGATAGTTATTTGACTGACTTTTGGCTGGTCTGGCAACTCTTTATTTTCAGCGACGCTAAACAGCTGACAAAATTCGGCTAAATGGCACTGGCCTGTGCCAGAGTGAGACAGCAAGACAACCGCAATAAACTTAAATAAAACTAATTGCGTGTTAAGGAAATTAAATAAATTTCGAATAATACAAACAGTAAAGCAAATTTGATTGACAACAACATGCAATTCTCCCACACATACAAACACACACACTGCCCTCCAATTGCTCAACTAAACACAAACTCAGACTGCGACAGGCGGCAGCCAAAACACAACTGTTTATGGCTCTGACATTAATTCTGTACATACATATGCAACCCCAACCCCCCCATCCTTCGGCCTGTCTATTACCCTGTCAATTTGGGCCGTTTTCCCTGTGTTGGTTGGTCTATTTGTTTGTAGGCTGTTTGCACGCTAACCCCCAACAAACTAACAGAGCGGAAACGGAATGCTCCGAACGTTTATGAGACAGCCAAATGTCTTGACTCTGAGTATGTTTGTGTGTGTGTGTGTGTCTCTACCTGTCGCTCTATGACATGCCAAAAGGCAAATTGTGTGCAGAGGCAGGGAGGCTCATCATAATCAATTGGCGTCATTTGACATTTTAAGCTAATTCAACGTTTATACGTTATACTTTGTATATAAAATATCACAAACTTGCCGCCAAGTCTCGTATAAACTACTAGAACACCAAAAGAATGAGCGAAAGAGACAGAACTAATCAGTGACAGCCGCCGACACACAAATACACATTTGCACGTTGTATGTGCGTGTTTCGTGTTTAAGCATACAGATAAATTAAAATGCTATAAAATAGCAAACGAAGCAAAGACACGTTTCACAAATCAGGCAAATTCTTTTTATGACGTGCGCTGTCGTTCTGGCTGCCAGTTTAGTTGTTGCTTGCGGAGACCCAAAAGTAAATTAAAAGATTTTGTGGGCGAAGAGAGTGTGAGAGAGATAGAGAGAGAGAGAGCAGGGCGCCCATGTGTTTTTTGCTTTTCAAACTCTCAACTAATTACTCATCGTAGGTGTACAGAAAATTCACGAACATCGAGAGTCAAGCAGGCGGCCGGAAGAAAATGGCGACGGAAAAAACCCAAACGCAACAACAACAACACCAATGCCTCATGCTCTTCGTTTCATAAGCATATTTTTTTCAGCTGATTTACTCACATTATGCCTGCAATTTTGATTTCCTCCTCCTCGTGGTCGTCTGGATCTCTGAAAAGCGATTTCCTTGACTGCCTGGACACAGTAGATTGCTGCTTCTGCTTTTCTGCCTCTGTTGGGAATGCGTCGAATCGTATGTACGACAAACGAAACGCACGCTGTGCCTGGAATCTACTGGGTAGTAATACTCGAGATGTGGTTACTCTGGACTCCTGGCTTGTGAGTAGTCGTTGGCTACTCGGACTCCCGTGGAACTGTTGTGGTTGTTCTGTGCAGAGCAAAGCGAAACTGCTGCTGGTCGTTCTGTTGGTTGAAGAAAAAAGAAAATGGCGACGTTGCGTTATACATTTCTCCGCTGGGCCTGGTGAAATCAATAAGTTGCGCCAGCTGCACGCTGGCTGAGCGACAGCGGCCCCGCACGACTTGCGCGTCACATATTGCACTAATTTTAACATATTTAACTACTTGGCAATTAACTTTGACACTACTTTTGCAATAACCAACTATAATTTTTCAATCTACAAGTCGAGCGCGTCATCCGCGCGTGTTCTTACCTAACCTCGTCCAAAATGGAAATCAAAAGGTTGTCAGTGTGACCGTCGCTGGAAAGAAAAAAATACAGAATTTGTTTGCCATGCATGTAGAATGAATAATTTAATTTCAAGTGGCGCAAAAGCAAACGAATTCAGATAAATGTACTTTGGGTAAGAAAATTTGAACAGAAATTTATAGATTTATTTAGAGTTGAAATCAACATTGTAGTACGCTAAAGTATTTAGTAGTTATTCAGTTACGAAAAGGCCAGCTCTTGAGTAGACAAATTGTAATTTTACACATTATCTACATTACTGACATGGTATCTACCATAAATCGACAGTATATAAGCAGACACATGTAGATTATTTTAAAATAAAGAGATCCGGGTTTGATGTGATGCTCAGTGTGCACAGTGTACACTGTACAGTTACCCACAAAAATTATGACACACAAATCACGATCGGTGCGCCAGTATTATCAAGTGACTGTTACACACACAAATTAGATGTTTCTCCTTTGCAGAAAATTGTATTTCAGGCTAGGCAAAAATGAGAGATATTGTGTAAACGCATTTTTTATATTTAGTGAATATTTTTTCCAAAATAGATCGTATAGAGCGCACAGATCTCAGAAATGGTAAGAGCTAGTGTATGGAACAAATCGTTTTCGACCCAAAAACGACCCAAATCGTATGGGAATTGGGTCGTTTGTGGGTCGGAAGCGATTAGTTGAACACCTGCGATAATGTTAAATTGACGAAAATTTGTTTGTAAAAATAATTGTGCCAACGACTGTTATTTTAAGAATCGAAAAAATTTCCTTCTGCTGGTATAACACACTTTCAGAACTTTATGTTACCCAGTTTTAATGAAAACAGGATATGAAATACTTAGAACAACAAACTGTACAGTTACAATGCTTCGGTGCTGAAACGATATTTTTTGGTTCCAAAAACATCAGTTCTCGGTTAACGGTTAGAGAAAAATGATTAATATCTCTTTTGGTTCCTGTTTGGGATTTTACTCGGTAAATGGTTCCTGTTCATAAGTCCTAAATGTCGATCGTCGAACCAGAAATCTCGGAAAATCATGCTTTTAAATTCTTACAAGTTTTGCTGGTATTTCACACTGTTTTGTATACCCTGGTCCCATTGAAATAGGTAAAAAGCAGGGACGGTAACAGTTATAACTTATATTATACGAGTCCACATTTAGGATTTATGTTTAGAGTTTTATTCTATAACGGTTTAAATAATAGTTATATTTTTTACTCCGCAGAGAACAGTTATTCAAAACTTAAAAAACACTCTGAGTATAACAGTTATTAAAGACTTTTATTGTATTAATCAGTTAATATCAGTTTTCGAAAGACTTTAAGAAAAAATTAATTAAATAACAGTTCCAAATTACTTTTGTTTCATTACTCAGGACATAACAATTATTAAAGACTTTTTTTATTACTCAGAAAATAACAGTGATCGAAAAATGTTTATTTCAAATCTCAGAAAATAAAACTTAGTCGGAGACTTATATTTTTTAATCACAAAATAAAAGTCTTTTTTATTTATTGCAGGTAATGATAAGGTAAATCTAATGGATCATTCACGCAGAGTAATGTTATTAGGGTTAAACGGTTTTTGTGGATATCGATGGCGGAATGGAAAGCAATCGTTTGCGTGTATTTCGAATAGTTTTACCACATGAGCTTCATGGTTTTATATCTATCCCACGTGTTCTACAAATCGCTTTCGACCCAAAAACGACCTAAATCGTATGTGATTTCGGTCGTTTTTAGGTCCTAAGCGATTTGTAGAACACATAGGTATAAGAGTTTTATGAAAATATCTGTTATATTCCATCCCTGTTAAAAAGGGTATCGTTAAGTTGTAAAAATATTTGTAACAGACAGAAGGTATTATTTCCGACCCTATAAAGTATATATATTCTTGATCAGTCCATGTCCGCCTGTCTGTCGGTCTGTCTGTATAAACGCGTCGATCTCAGAAACTATAAGAGATAGACAT
This sequence comes from Lordiphosa mommai, assembly GCA_018904225.1. Lineage (NCBI taxonomy): Eukaryota > Metazoa > Arthropoda > Insecta > Diptera > Drosophilidae > Lordiphosa > Lordiphosa mommai. The sequence goes on along the minus strand of JAEIFT010000119.1, from coordinate 699,079 downwards.
GGCTTTGGCATGTAAGTATGTGTATACCATACGTAGATTACGATTCTTTCTGCCAAAATACCATATTCAATTCGAGCAAGAAAGTTTTTTTTTTCTATATTCCAAATTTTTGGTAAATTTAGTCCAACAATTTGGCTGCATTCTGCAGAATTTCGAAGGTTTGCCGCCTTTTGTGAGTTCGAATTTGCAGTTATTTTAAAATTTATGTGGGTAAATAAAACCTGTATACCATAAACTGGTACCCAAAATGATGTGTCAACTCAGTTGATAATTTATGAAATAATTTATAACAAAACAATCAAATCAATATGATTCATACAGAATATTAAAAAAATAACGGTCACTACAGGCCCAGCAGGTGACAAAAACTTCTGTACATTTTGGCACGTCGACCCTGCAGGCAGCCATACAACTCGTTGATCTTCAGGCAATCGATTTTGCTGATTGTCTTTCGCTGGCCAATTCGTACACCCGGCTGAAGCGGCGTCATGGTGGGCTTCTCGCCCTTCTTTTTACTAAAGTAAAATTCACCATAGTGCATCACGGAATTGTAGTCATAGTCGAACGCATATTTGCCGCGCTTGCGCGAAATAAGCTTGAAGTTCTTTCTGAAACGGGGCACAATATTGTCCCAGTGGATTTTCACAAAGTTGTCGCGATCTGCGCGCGATTGTTCGTGATAGATGCCAATGGCGTGCATCAGTTCGTGCATAATGCGACCCTCACTGCTAAAGCAATGGGCACTATTCTCATCCGGACGCTGCAGCGAGACTACCTGCTCGCCTCCGCGCTTGCCCACATAGGACCAGCAACCCTGCGGACCTTCCTCGGGTGGCTCGATAAGCAAATAGTCCTCCACTTCACCATCGTAGGGCACAAACTTGATGCAGGTCAACGAGTTGAAGGTTTTTAGGGCCTGTACAATGGACTCGCGTTCACGGTTCTCGTAGCGTGGACTTATTTCGAAGGGAATGGTGGCATTTGGCCACAGGCGTTTGGGATGCTTCATGGGATTCACACCCAGCCGTAGGGTGATGTAGGTATACGGATCGATGGCTATGTCGCCCTGAAATAAACGCGGCATAGTCTCCGGATCATCAATGCCCAAATCATCGTTGCCAATATCCGGTCCATACGGATCGTAGTCGTCTGCAAGCACACAACAATAGTGATTTAATATACCGTCAGAAGCATTCTTCACTGAAAGACGCACCTGCCGACACACTGGTAAACTCATGCTCAAAGAAATCCACACCAGCAGGATGCAAACGTGCCGGCGGCAACTTGGAACTTTCACTGCCTAACGGCAAACCCATCACTAGCATCAATAGAGCCCATAATAATTGTGCACACATTATACACCTTAGATTTGTCTTTGTTATAACAATTTCCATTTGTTTGTTTGCCTTTTTAGAGTGGGCCTACGCGATGCCTACGCGCCATACCGAAATCCCAACCGAACTGTTGCACTCCACAGCGCCAACTGAATCTGGTATTAAGCGGCAGCGTCGTCATTGAGACAGCAACTTGGCTTTTAATATATGCAAAATGTGCGAAAATTAAAACTAAATATTGTTGGGCATCCCACTACGCAATCGACCTTATCGTCGGCGGCGTCAGCGTCAGCGTCTGCGCCAGCCGCGTGCAAACCCATCCAAAATCTATCAGCTGTAAACATTGGAGCTTCCAGCGATCGTCGAACGCTGAATGGCTGAATGCATGTACGACGACTGGAACTCTTGTAATTTAATGCCAATGCGCAACGAGTTGATGAGTGGAATGCCCTATTACTTACATACGATTTCGGTTACTTTGTGAAGGAGCATTTGCAGCTGAAGAAGGTGGCACCGGCAAAGCCCAGCTGAAAGTGGTTTAAACTAGTAATGGATAAAGGTGGTTCATTTCAGGGAATAATTCACTCCAATCGCTCCGGTGTTCAGTTGTTCAGTTACTCCGTTCTTGTTCATTACTTGTTCAGTTGTTCTTCTGTTCTGTTGTCCCATAGCGCCTGATAGACGAACACATTCGGCAATTTACACAGACACGAGTCGAACGCTTGCTGAGCTATTCGCTAAGAGGGCAAACAATTCATCAGAGCCAATCAGTCGCTGGCCCGATTTTGATGAAGTAGGTCAGAGCCGCATTGCGTCGCATTAAATTCGCACTCCCATACCCTCTCACTTTTTTGCCTCACTCTTCTTGACAATCGCATCGTTAGATGTATTGGTGTTTGCTCTTCAATATGCTTTGTTTGGGCACCCTTGGTCTTAAGTGATAGGGCACCCCTGGTCTAGCGATAAGTGCTAGAAAGCCAGAAATTTGCACAGAACTTTCCAAAGCACTAGAAATAATGGCATTTTGGAATATTCCCGTAAAGTTTGTATGAGTAAAAACATTATTTTATACAGGGCAGCAAACCGTGTTTGAATTGAACCAGTTCGAACCCGAAATTCCGACTTTTCCTTTACGTAAACCGAACCTTGACCGAAATGGACTTGAAAAAAAAAAAAATCTGTATTTTTTGTATATTTTTAACAATTTGAATTATTCTTCTTTACAAATTTGAAAACTTGACGAACCAAGGTTCGAACCTAAACCTTACAAAAACCTTAATTTAATTTGAACCTAACCATTGGTAAATTTTGGTTCGAATCCCCAAACCGGAGCTCCGAAACATGATTAGGGTTTGCAGACAAGATTTTATTACGATCGACTTAACTTAGATAAGCTTTTTTCAAATTTTGTGGGATATTCAAGGTCACAAACTTATCTTACAAGTGTATCATTAAGCTATTTGGAAATTTTGGGTTATAAGTTCTATAAAATATGTAAAAATATTTATTAATATTAGTGTTACTTAGTTGTAAGAAATTATAAAAAAAACTGTATGGAGCTAAGAATTGAAAAAATAATTATTAATTTTGGAAAATCCAACTTCCTGGTAGAAAAAGTCGAAATCAAGTTGTCTAATTTAAAAATCAAGCACATAAATTCGTTGAAAAAAATACGATATATGAATATAAAAACCGACTTTTAGTCGTTTTTAGTACCTGCAACACCGTGTTCTAGCATTTATTTTAGGATATTAAGCTCACCAATGTTCGTTTGGACATTAAATCAAACCGAGCAAGCATTTTGCATACGCAAGTTATTCTAGTTTAAACTTATATAAGCATGTGAGCAGTATGAGCAATTTAGCTTATCGAGTTCCGAGCGAGCGTAATATCACGCGCATTGCACAACAACGAATAAAAATAGAGCAAAATTAAAGACGTGTGTGTTTGATCCCACCTCGGAACATCTAATTAAAAAAGGTTTTCTTTTAAAAATTTTACACATAAGGTCACCTTCACCAGCTATTGGCGCAAGTTGTGAAGAATGTAGCCATGAAGAAGCTTTTAAAAATCTTTTTCATTCGGATTTGGCATTAAACTGTAAAAGACACGAGCCAAAACATTGAGAGAAGCTCGTCTTGGGCCCCATGAGGCTGTAACCGCCAATTTTACTTAACTTTGTAGATCTGTCCTAGATTTTTTCAGCGTCGACAGATCCAGATCAAACCTCATTCATCCGATTTTAGACAATCTTTGCAAAATTGAGTTTGTAGCAGATAATATTCGGGATGACGCTGCCATTGAAAACCAAAAAGTTTTTCTCACTTAGACCGATTTTGAGACCGATCGGTTCTATAGCAGCTACACTCGAAATATAAATCCGTTCTAAATGTACCGAAAAGCGTGTTTTTCGTTCTCAATAGTAGGGTAAGTCCGTTTTTTCTTAAACTGAGAACGGCGGGCTAAGAACGCTTTTATTGAGACCGAACGTTCCGAGTTTAAGAACCATCCGGTCATATAATTGGAAAGGAAAAAATTTTTTGGCTGACCTCCCCGTCCTCCCGTTTCACTCTTTCTTCACTTGTAACAACCACCAAACATTAATCTTAATTTAATGCCGAATCTTTGTGGATCGAACCTGAGCCCTCTTTCACGTTTTTATATATAACAGGAATCTTAGACAGATCCATCACCGTACCAAGTTACCATGTCGTGCCTAAGCTCAGTGTTAAAGAGAGTGTGTAATTTTTCAAGAACCCATTTAAGAACGAATTTTCTCAGTTCGTTCGTTGGTTTAGAACAGCCTTAGTCACAAAGAGCGAGGCAAAAAAGTGAGAGGTATTGGTGTGCGAATATAATGCGACGCAAAGCGGCTCGAACCTACTTGTTGAAGGCTAGGCGAGCAGATTGGCTGCTTGATTTTTATCTTCGAAGGGCTCGGAGTGTCGGCCGTGCGGTGTGATTCCGAATGTGTTCGGCCGCCTGACGACAACGTTTTAGAACGGATATTATACTTTTAAGAACGTGGGCTTATTTTAAGAACGGGAAAAATAAGAACGGATTGGGTACAAAAGTAAGAAATTTGTGCTGCCTTTTAAAACGTTTTTTTTCTGATATATATAACTATAATATATATAACTTTAACCCAAGTGAATACGTTTTTCTTGTTCTTTTTTGTTCACAAAGCAAAATCTCTCGTACAATGACGGCATTATGAACAGAATGCTAAAAAGCGTACAGTTTTCATATGTTTAAAAACTAAAACTAGTTTTTTGACTGATCGTTCCTATGACAGTTATATGTATGCTATTGTCATCCAATCCAACCGGTTCTGGCAAATGTTCTGTGCCCGAACATAATGCGGTATGATAAAAAATTGCGGACTAATTCTAATCTTTGAAGCATTCGGTTCTTTTTTTTGGTGTACGCTATCGACAAAAATACAAATTAGTACCTTTTGAGGGTATCAAAATGTCGAGACAGTAGTAAAAGAAATGTATGTATGTATTAAACTTATGAATGTAAGTATTTATGTAGCTTTTGTAATTGTTGTCGTTGGTCAGGTTCACGATTTAATGTAATAAATTTCGTAAAATGTTGGGCTTGTATGAAGCGGCACGAATCATTTCGTAAATGTTAAGTGTTGGGTTAGTTATTGTAGTTGTTGTTAGTTGTCACCTTAGACTGGGGGACTGTATCGCCTTTTCTAATTAATGCATCTTTTAAGCCACTTTATGTGTCCAATCTTCAGCTGTGGCTTATTTGACAACCCATTTTAATCGTTCATCATTAATTAAGCGAAATTGGTTTATAGTCCTAATTAGCACATTAGTTCAACAGCAATAAGACATGTGCAAACAGATTTCATCGTGATAAGTTTTGAAATAAATTAATTTGTAATACGTTTACGTATGTGTTTGTAGGACGGTTTGATTTGAAATTGTTGGATGGTAAGCGAGTTAATGAAGAATTTGAGTCGAGCACTAATTAGTAGATAGTTGAACTAGTTTATATAGACAATATGCAAATGTGTAGATAAAACTCGGAGTTGTTTTGGGGATTTGTGCTTAAGTTTCTCTTTACTTTGAATGTATTCGTTAGGGTTTAGTATTCATATAGATTTACTGTTTCTTGACTCATAAATAAGTCAACTTTTGGTATGAATTGGATGGAAGATTTTAATATGCTTTGTTATTGAATGTTTCAGTCTCATAGTACTGAATTCCCGATACTGGCCGACCGATGTACCTAAAGACAACTAATCTATATATTTTTCGAAATGCTCACTACCATCTGGTGCATCAATTGACAGCCCTTATTTCTCTAAATCAGCGCACAGGCAATTGCGTCGCTTTGGAAAGAATAACAAAAACAAAATGCATGCATTTCCGAAGACAGAGCGCACAATCAGACGACAGCAAACACAAAATACAAGCAGTTTGCGCGACCGAAACTTGGGTTGACAGCGGAAATACAACGAATTGCTGCTCGACTCGAGCTTCGCCTGTTTTTGTTGTTGTTGGACTGCTCTGAAACTCAAATTTCATGACCACCACCAGCGGCGTACGTAGAATTAACCTCTTTTGGCAGATATCATTGATAGTAAAATCTAGAGACCCAAAAATTTCGTTAGTTTATTCCTTATATATGCAGGATGTGGAAGTCAGCGCTATTTATCTATATACCAAGTTCATTAACAATCAGATAAATGATTAAAAAGGTTTTTAACAAATAAGAGCGTTTAAAACAGTGTTTGTCAAGAAGAGCAAGTCGAAAAAGTGGGAGTGTATTGGTCTGCGAATATAATGCGACGCAAAGCGGCTCTGACCTATCTCGTTGAAGGCTAGGCAGCCACTGATTTGTCATGCGATTTTTTTCTACTCTCTTTGCGAAGGGCTCGGCATGCATTCGGCTCGTCTCTGTGTGAATTGCCGAATGTGTTCGGCTGCCAGCAGCTATTGATGACAAACACTGGTTTAAAACCTCAAGAAACCACTAAACTAAACCATCTACAAGTTACTTAGCGGATTGCATTCCCGCCTTAGATCTAAGCATTAGAAAGAGATCAAATAATAATGGACTTTTTACCGCTGTTTAAGTTAACCGATATTTATCACCAATGTATCACCTTATCAATTAAGACATCATCAGCTGATCTGCTTTGGACCTTCACTTCTACGTTTACTCCACTTAACCCATTGAAAGCACAACGCCGCCGGGTCTGTCGTCAATTGAGTTCACCACTCGACTTTATGTGTCAGCTGGGCAATAAAAATGCGACACCAAATAATTTTGCGCCACACATACAACTCTTGAGACCCTCCTCCCTCCTCCTACCATCCACTGTGGTATCAAACACACAAGTCAAAGCAAACGACTAATTCAAAGTTGTCACGTAATAAAACACAGAAAGCAAAAACAATAAGCTCCAATATATAAAACAAATTTGCATTTTGTCAAAGCAGCAACAACAACGACAACAACAAAACAATAACAAAAACAAAAACCAAAGTTGAAATCGATGGCGACAAGAAATTTAACAATGTACAAATCGTTATTTGATTTGATTACGTAATGACGTCACAGCCAACTTCTCACTCCCCTTTTTTGCCGCCTCTCGACTGTTGTGTTTTTTTTTTAGTATTTGGACACCACAAATGATATCGCCCAATTGTAGATATCAAACTGAATTAATTGAATTGAAATAAAACGTTTTTGTGATTTGTGGCTGTATTGATAGCGACTTCGCCTCCTCCCGCTCGCCGGATTCCATTAATCTGCATAATAGAAAGATAATAATTGCCATTGAAAAAGCTGCTTAAATGAAAATGAATTTTTTAAGTTTGAAAACTTGCTTCCCTTTTGTTGTCGTCTTCTCCAAGCAGCAATGGGGGAAAATTTGGAGATATGCGTATTAATTAAATGCAACTTTTTATTCATTATACTCTTACCAAAGGGTATTACGATAATAAAGAAGTTCTGCAATGGGCAAATGCAGATCAGTCCATTTTTCGGCGCAAAAAGCATGAACAAGCATCGACAAGGAATGCTTCAAAATTGTTTAAATTAAAACAAAGATAAGAAATTGATTGTTGTAGATGGAGCTGCTGCACCTTTATATTTAAAGATATTTTTGCCCACCGCTGAAGTAGATAGCTGAGTCGTAATAGACAGATCGATATTGTTTTTTATTTAAAAGTTACCTAAACTTGGTATAAGGACTTCTTTTTATCCAGGCTGCATATATGTATGTCGAAACTAGACGTGTCGGATATAAAAATCATGCAGCTGCCACGATAGATGCTTCCTTATCTATATACCCAAATCTCTTAGCCCAACTGACTGACTTATTTCCCCAGCCGCCTGTTGGATGGCTGAAAAGCATTTTATTTTCAAAACTTCCGTGTTTTTCAACCGAACTTATTCTGTATTTCAGAAAAGATAGATATTAGGTCTAAGGTTTTTACTTCAAAATTGTGGCTCTGACAATTTTTTTGCGGTTTATGGGGGAGAGGGTGGAACTTTTCCTTTATGATATCCATTTTTATGAATTCAGGGTATATAAAGGGTATACTAAGTTCGCGCAAATGCACAGAAGGAAGCATCTACGACCTAAACTATATATATTCTTGATCTGATCAAAAGTCAAGTTGATCTAGCCTTGTCCATCTGTCTGCCCGCCTGTCTGTATAACAACTAGATCTCAGAGACTAAAAGAGCATGAGCTAACATTTTTTCAGAGTAGATTCGTTATGCACGTAGACACTCCCCCTCCCGCCCTCGCAATAGAAAATGTTAAATAACTTCTACAATTTAACAGATATCAAGCTCGCCTTTTGCATTTATATGTATTTGCTCAATATCTAAAATCGGTAGAATTTTCAGAATGATCGGATAATATGTAGCAGAGATATAAATATGTCCAATTTTTTCCATATATTTGGGGTCACAGGCAGCCATCTTAATGTTTACATTTAATGTCAATATTAACATTATGTTAATACTAACATCTTTTGTTAATATTAACATTATGTTTTATATGAATAATAACATATTATTTAATATTAACATTATTCAATACTAAAATTTTATGTTAATATTAACATTATGTTAATGGTAACATTTTATGTTAATTTTAACAAATTTGTGATTTAATAAAGGATTTTTAAATAATACTTTCACTGAGTAACGGGTATATCAAAACAAACCGACTCTAACTATTGTAGATTTAGACATTTTTGAACTTAAAAAAAATTATGTTAATAAAAACTTGTTTGGTGTGTGATCTGCTTTTAAATAGTATATAAATCAGGGCTGCAAACCGGTCCGGAACCGAACCCTTCAGAACCGGTTCGGTTCAGGTTCTGGTGATGCCTGAACCGAACCGGGAACCGAACCCTATTGAAAATAATCACGAGAACCCGACCGAACCTAACCCTGTTTTCTTATTGATGGGGTGGGTGTCAAAAAAATGCCAGCAAAAAATTTTTTTTCCACTTTGATGGTTTAATATTTCATGATTAAGAAGAAAAAATTTATCCATTCATATGCCCAACGGAGGCGACACTTTTTCCCATCCGCCAAGATGTATTTTACACAACTCAAGGGATTCAATTTGCTCTGAACCGTATATCTGTGTATTATTTTGTTCGTTGGAGATACAATGGCACTGTGAATACAGGAAAGTTGCACTTTATTTGAATTTCTTCATTTTTTTAACCAAATCCAAATAAGTTCTTTTAACATTTCACTTTGCCAGTCAAAGACGTGCTGTGGCGGTCCCATTTGTAGAAAAAATAATTTTGACTGAATTCTCGGAAGTGTCGTGTGTGTGTGGCTGAACACCTATGTTAGGGATGAGACAACACGGCTGTCTGTGTTGTCACGGTCACTGGCATCATTTAATCACACAGTGCTGCATATTTGAAGTAACAGTGTGATTTGATGACTGCCAGTCACTGTGACTTAATAGTTACGCCGATATGGTCAATCACAGTTACTAAATCACGGGTATGCGATAAAGTTCTCTTATTTTTAGGCCAAAAGGCCGTGTTTTTGCAGGTTTCATAGCCACAAAAATCACAGATCACAATCCCCTGTGAGGAGAAATGACTTTCGCTGTGAGTGCATTGGAAGAATCAATCTTCAAACATACATACAATCAATCAATCAAGACAGATCACTTATGTGCTTGACTTCCAAAATAATGTCTCGTCCAAATTCTAAAATACTTATTATGTATATAAATATATAAAATGCTCCCCCCGCCGACCCGAACCCTTTATTTTAATGGAACGTTGTGGAACCGAACCCCAGAGTAGGGTAAGGGTTCGGACCCCACCGACCCAGTCAAATTAGAGGGGTTCCTCCTGATATAAATATAATATTTATAATAGAATCAATGGGCATGTTCAGCAGAAGAAAATGCTCCCTGATCAATGATATATTTTTTGGTAATTTAAGTAGCCTACTTTTCTTCTTGTGTTTAATATGATATTTACATACAGCTTTTCCAAATGTCAATTTAACCACATCCCCTAAAAGTATGCTAAATAATAAGAGTAGTTTTATAAAGCTGATCAGTGATCAAATGAAGAAAAAATCAATGAAGTAAACAGAAATCAGTGTATCATATATTGGCCGCGTTCAGCAGAAAAACTTGCTCCCAGATCAATGATATATTTCTTGGTAATTTATATAGTCTACTTTTCCTCTTATATTTAATATGATACTTACCTGAAGCTTTTCCAAATGTCAATTTAAAAAGACCTCCTAAAAGTATGTTAAATAATAGGATTAGTTTTATTAAGTTGATCAATTAACGTGTCTCTCCTGAACGCGCCCATTCATAACGCAGTAATTCTGCTTTTTAATGACCTGATTTGCATTTAATAAAAATCAGCTGACAAATTATTATTTTTTTTTTTTTAACAAAACTATTTGAATTGCAAGGGTATACAATCTTCAACGGGCTAAAAATTAACTCTCATCTTTCTTTGAAGCTTAATAAAGCGTAAGCCAAAAGTTTTTATTCATGTTTCTGTGAATATTTCCAGCGCATAGAAAAAAAATAAGAAGCAAAACTTTTAATTCCACTAATGTCGATTTTAAGCTGAGGAAACTTTGGGGTATGCGTGTGTGTTTTATTTGTATGGCAAGAGAGTGGTAAAAGGTGGTGAATGCTTAAATGTTCCATAAAGTTCGAACCAAGTTGCATCCGGAATATGCTTTCGGCCTAAGTCGGCTTAAATATTGAAACCAAACTAAGCAAATATAAGTTATGTTTAATTATAACTTTAATATAAATGTCACTTGTATTGACTGTTAACTGTCAACATGAAAAGAATTGAAGTTATGGTTCCTTGATTTGAGACATATCGTAAGACTCTTTTCTGATTGACATGAACATACTGTGAAAATTTCATGAAGATTAGTTTAGTAGTATAGATGACAATAGGAAGCATTCAATTATAATTTACTCACTTTTCTATATACACAGAAAAAATTAGGCTCAAAAAGAGCACAGACAAAGGTACAAGGTTATCGCGTAGATGATGCTCGAATGCGTTGAGATGTTCAGAAGCTTACATTTTAAATTAAAATTTTGTATACCATCACAGTCTTTGGATACCATGGTTATTTAGTCAAAGACAATGGGGCCATCTTTCGCAAAATTGTTTAAACTCTCAAGAAAGAACTATCAACACCGTTAGTGATTCGCTAATTATGTAGACCAATTTGTTAAGAAATATTTAAAACAAACTCCAAGAACCTTGTCCAACCAGGTAGAGGATTTTTTTATGTTCCTGTTTTTGAAAACTAATAAAATAATTGTGCTGCTAACTTTGTAAAATCACTTTATTGTGTCTACTATAAGCAACAGTTCGGAGCTATACGCACAATATTGTGGTATAGCAAAAAATTATTAAACTAATATAGGCTTGACAAAACATTGTTTTTTTGTTTGGGTTCGTTTACCAAAAATTCACTAAGTGTGGTGATGCGTCGGCAGCAAATATTTTCATTCCGAAAATGCGAATTCTGTTGAACTTCGATTTGCAGGCTATATTTAATTTTTTTCAATTCAATATTAAAATATTATAAGGAAAATACAAGAAAATATCAATATAAATGCTTCCAGCAGAGCTGGCCTGACACATCGATCGGTAATCGCTATAACGAATCATGCTTCTTGTTCGATTCCGTTTTTTCTCAAATTTTTCCAATCGCAATCGGCAATCACTGCATTTAGCAGGTAAAATCGGAAATCATAAAACACAAATCGCAAACGAATTATAATGCTGACAGGGGCCCCAGTTTTAAAAAACTACGTTACTAAGGAATATTTTTAGGTGTCGTATGAAATTGACATTTTTATGTTGAAAACCTCTTTTTCTCATTTAATACGGCACCTAAAAATATACTATGTAAAATCAGAAATAATAAAAGACAAATCGCCATTGATAACATGACCAATCAATTAAAGAAAATCTTAGTAAAAAATTAAAAATGTGGTACTAAAAAAGCTATTTTCTTGCTTTTCTATCGTGTTTATATAACCATAAAACCAAATGCCGTAAAAAAAAATTAATATGGGAGACAAAAGATTTTTTAGGGCCGCTTTCTCATGTTATTGTTTTAGAAGACTGGGTGATTTTTTTGTGAAAAATTGTGCTGTCTATTTTAAGGCCGTTTTTATGTCTTAAAAGGGTCTATGTATGTGTCTACTCGCGAGTGTGATTTTCAAAGCCTAAAAACCTAGTTATAGGTTTTCTCAAAAAGCACCGAGTTTTCAAAAACATGAAGATGAGAAATCGGCCCTTAGTCGAGATGAAAAGCCACTTTAACTAAATTAAATTGAGTTAAAATCAAGGAATAACATCGTAACCGGAACCGTTAACCGAAATAAACGGTTTCAAGGCGCGCACCAATACCGAAACCGATATTAAATATTTTTTGAGAACAGAATTCCATTAACGATTTAAATAAAATACTCTAAGGTGAGTATTCACTTTATACTTTACAACGTGTTCCCATTAAGTAGTGAGAGATGCTTTAACCTCTAAAATCGGTTTATTTTGCTTTGTCACAACAGTAACTGTCGGTGTACTGACGTTGCTGTCGCTGCGGATTTTGCTATGCACACTATATACACACATGCCGCACACTAAACCATTACGTGACGCTTCGAGTAACTGGATGACGTCTTTTTACTCAAAAAATAAAAAACAGATGGAACTTATGAACTTATTATTAACCTCAGTCTTGTCTTGTTCTAAAACTTATATTCTGTGTTCAAGTCGTTTATGCGTACAAGCGTACATAAAAGTTACCAAGCAATGTCGCTGTACCATTTCCAGCACAGTGCTACAATTTTATAAAGTTACTGTCTTCAGTTTCAGGTAAACCGATCCTTATGATTGTCACATCTGATAACCCAACAAGAGATGAAATTAGCTTAGAAAAAGACATGGATGGAATTCAATAGAGAAGGAATTTTGTAGATTGAAAAACTAAAAAATTTTCGATTTGAGGTCATGTTGGAAATGTTTGCCTATAATTGAGTTTGGTCATAAGCTCTTATATTGCTCTTATATTGTTCTTATATTGTTCTTAAATTGTTCTTATATTGTTCTTATATTGTTCTTATATTGTTCTTATATTGTTCTTATATTGTTCTTATATTGTTCTTATATTGTTCTTATATTGTTCTTATATTGTTCTTATATTGTTTTTATATTGTTCTTATATTGTTCTTATATTGTTCTTATATTGTTCTTATATTGATCTTATATTGTCCTTATATTGTTCTTATATTGTTCTTATATTGTTCTTATGTTGTTCTTATATTGTTCTTATACAAGGTCTCATAGTGATATTGTAATACCAAGATTTAAGTGGAATAGAATAAATGCTGAATAACTAACACTTACTTGATGTATATTTCCACGGTAAATACAATTAGGTACTAGCAAATCGAGTATAAGAACTAAAAAAAGACAATATAAGAGCTTAAGACTCAACTCTACCTCATAACTATAAGTCTCGCGAAATTTAATGCCTATTACCTACTTAAAACATAAATTGAAGGACATATACAACTGCCTACCAGTACATTCAATATTTTCCTTCTTTTTTTTCATTTGTGGACCATCTGTTGGACTAATAGTCAACGGAAATTGGAAATAAAACTGTGAAAATTGAATTGCCTGCTCCACCTGCACGAACTGCCATTGCATATGTATTTGTATATGTCCATCATTCGCTTTTGCATAATACCATATTCAATCTGTATATATATGCACATTTTTTTTTTTTAAAGTTTGCTGACATTTGATGACACTTGAGAGACGCCCTCGCATTTCAGTTTATTTCTTTTTGGCTTTTGTTGCAATATTATAAACATGGCCATGCCAATCCAACAACTCTGACAAATATAAGCGAATATGCTGTCGTAGGCATTTCCTGAAGTATGCAAATCGATTTCCACACAACGCGCGTGTGGAAAAGTGCGATTGAGTGTGACACATAAAAACGCGCGTTGATAGCGCATCAAAATTCAAGGATTCACATGACACGGCGCGGCAAGCAATGCAAGGAATTTTTAGTTGCTTGCGTGGCAATTATAAATTATTTATATTGTCGCTTTTTATCATATCAATGGGAGAATTTTAGTGTCCCCTGGGGCGATTCTAGTGTCCGCTTTTGCGTCACGCAAAGTTCATTTAGATGCATGCCCCCAGATAGCTGTTGCTTCTGCTTCCAGTGCCATTGCCTACTTTTAGGCAAATTGCTTAAACAGCCGCCTGCATATTTTATAGGCCGAGTTTTACAGAGTTAACCGCAGACGGAAATTAAAAGCAGCATTTTAGTTGGACTGTATCTGGCAAATGAATCAACAACCCAAAAACTCAAGCAGCTAGCGGAATGGCTATAAATTCAATTTGCTGGCTGACTGGGTGGATGGCTGCTCCGTTCTTGGCCACGATATCATTTGTCTTTTCTCGTTTCATCCTCCTCTCAACCGGTGTGTGTGTGTTTATCACATTTTATCAATTGTCCAAACGTATCCGCTGCTCAATCAGTCCTCGCCCTGGTTGGACCGACAGTTTGGACATTTGTATGCGGCAGCGCACAATTAATGACAAATTTAGTAATTACAACACAGTTTAAAGTTTTGTTTGGTTTCAGGGAAGGAACTAAAATATAAGGAAGGGTGGCCTAAATTCTTATTTTCAGATTGAAATTGATATAAGAATTTTAATCAAATTAATACCTTTGAATTTACTACTTCTTCTTCATTAACAATCATTTATAAATAATTGCTGTTATTTTTTTTTTTTGCAACAACTTTAACGGAATCGTGCAACCCTAGCTGGGAATTATATATATATATTTGGCGGTTGCTGCCTCATTTGTCGTGAGTTGTGATAAGTTAGTGGAGAAATGACAAAGGCCATGGACGGGCGCTAAAAATCAAATGAGACGGCAATGCCGCATCCTGCTCTCCTGGGAGGCATGAATTTGAGTTATGACTGAAGCGAAACTTTTACGGGCAACCGTAAATTTTTGGCGCAGGCTTAATATTCACACCTTTCTCGGTTGCCAAGTTATTTATGCGTACGCATTACGCCTGATAGTAATGGGACAGGGGAAGAGGGGGGAAGGGGTCGGCTTTTTTGCTGGCTGATTGCTGATGGGTCACGGTTTATTATTTACTTTGTAGTCTGCCCGTCGCTGTTATTGTAATTGAAAGGTATAAATAACATTAGGCAAATGGCAAATAAATTTATGTTGTTTATGCTGTGTGTGTGTGTGTGTGTGTGTATGGGGGTTTCCTTTGACCTTTGTCCTGGACCTGGATAAACACTCTTCACATGGCTAATCGCTCATGGCCATCAAGCATTTGCCGTTCGGTCTCTTCATATTTGATCAATTTATTGGCATTTCTGTGGCCACCTGCAGGCAAATGTTATTTATTATTTACACTAAACATTGATTACCATGATTGCTAATAATATTATTTGTATGTCCCCCCACCACCCGCTCCCGATCCCTATCCCGCTGTCGCTGCCGCACGCTTATCAAATTTACTGCTGCCCTCTGCATTTTTCGCTTTATTTTGCCCATTTTTCTTGTTATTTATGAACTCTCGACGCTCTACGGCGGGGTGTGGGGGTGCCTTAAGGTATTTTTCAAAAAATAAATATTCTCTTTTGGTTTTGCTGCTCTGGCTGTTTGATGCCCTGATAAAAAAAGGGGCATTCCATTTTTATGATTTGGTTTACAAACTCAGTATTGGATTAATTTAGCTTTAACATTCAGCCGAAACCTTCTCCAGCTATTGGCGACAGGTGTAAAGAAAGTAGCTGTAAAAGATAAAGGGTAATCATCGGCTCCGCCTATGTTTTAAGTACCCTTGCAGTTTCTTAAAGTCGCTACAATTGATAAAAAAAGTTTTTCTCACAAGAACCAGTTTTTAGACCGATCGTTCCTATGGCAGCTATATGCTATAATCATCCGATTTTGATAAATTTTTTCTGATTTATGTGAAAGCGTATAAAACTAATGTATACGACGATTACTGACTCTACGATGGAAAACAAAAAAGTTTTTCTCACTATAACTAGTTTTTGAACCGATCGTTCCTATAAGCTATATGCTATATTGGTCCGATTTTTATAAATTTTTCCAGAATAATGTGAATGCATATAAAACTAATATATACCAAGATTGGTGATGCTTCGACGGAATACAAAAAAGTTTTTGGACCGATCGTTTCTAAGATATATGCTATAGTGATCCGATTTTGATAAATTTTTTAGAATTGTGAGGAAGCATATAAAACTTATATATACCACGATTGGTGACGCTATGATGGAAAACAAAAAAGTTTTTTTCACTAGAACTAGTTTTTGGACTGATCTTTCCTATGGCAGCTATATGATATAGTCATCCGATCCTGCCGATTCCAACAAATGTGCAGCATATGTGTATTTAAGGCCTTTTTGCTAAATTTGGTAAAGATAGCTTTAAAACTGAGGGAGGGGATAGCATATAAGTATAGACGGACAGACGGACGGACGGACGGACGGACGGACAGACGGACAGACGGAAATGAACTCAGCTCGTCATGCAGATCAAGAATATATATACTTTATGGGGTCGAAGATGCTTCCTTCTATGCGTTACAAACATCGTGACAATTTCAATATACCCTCTGCCAGGGTTTAAGAAGCTTTTTACTGTAGGTCTTACTCTCTTTTAAAAAAATAAAAGGCACACTAGCCAAGATAGTGCAGAAAAGCTTGGCCTATCTCTTTGATAAGATGATTAGAGAAATTAATAGTGAGGAATGAAATAATTAATAAATGAAGGAATAAATTGAGGAATGAAGTGAAATAATAAGAGTAATCGACACAGAAGATAATAAAGGAATCAAGGCTGCAAACCTCCCAAATTTTGGAAGAGGTTCGGTTTGGAGGTTCGAACCAGTGAGCCACTTTGAGAGGTTGTTTTTATCTGATCATAGAGTGTCCCCAAGTATGAAAAGTAGTTTTAAATTAGAAAGTAAAATAATGAAAAAAAATAAGAAAAAAGAGAAAGAATCTAAGTCCATCTCAACGCAAAATAATATTTTGTTTTTATTCTTTGCAAACCAAAATCTACCATTTCAGATGGTGAGTTTCCGATTATACCTTATGGAGAGACACTCTAATGATCATATAATATGATTTTTGCAAAATAAGTAATTTTTTAGAAGTGCCTTGTTTAAGTTAATTCAAGGGTCCGACCTTCGGATTAAAATTTCAAGTACAAGTCGAACCAGATTGTACTTTGGTTTCAAAAAATCTGAATTCCAACTTCACCTGACATTTGTTGGGATTGATTTTAGTCCGGATATCCTTTTTCGTCTGTCTAGGTTTGTACAGCTAAGTTAGTAGAATATTTTTTAAAGACCTTTCCAAAACTTTACAACATTTTCGATGTATGTTCTCTTGGACAATTTTTGAAGGAATCTGCAACATCATTGATAGATTTTATATTTGACATTGGTTTGTTGCTTTCTAATGTAGATTAATGAATTCATAAATGCATAAATGAATGATTAGAGTAATGAGTTATTGAATTAAGAAATAAATAAAGGAATGAATAGAGGAATGAATTGTCAAATGAATAGAGGAATGAAAGAGGAATCAACAGTGAAATTCATAGGAGAATGAATAGCGAATTGAATTTCCATTTAATTAAATTTTAATTTCTGACTTTAAAGGATGTTTTTGACCTATTCGTCTATAATTATAGCCGAAAAAGCTTGATTTAATCCCGACGGAAGGATTGAAATTTTAAGCCCGTTTAGGTTTGATTATCCGTAATTGATCCCGTTTGGGATTGTTTTTAATCCGATTCGGGCTTAAATGTCGAGTGAGAGAGCGAACAAGCTGAGAGCAACAGCAAATTCGCTTTCTTGGCTTCTCTCTTTTGTCGTCTGGAGCAAACGCTCTTGTACGTCATTGGGTGCCTAGTCTGGCAAGCGCGGCGCGGTCGGCGCTGAGACGCAGACGTTCTTCAGTCCCGAGGTCCCGAGTTCGATTCCCAGACAAGGAAAGTTAAAGGTAAGTTCTTATTAATTTATTTATATATGTTTCTTCAAATTAAAGAAGTCTTAAGTGAATCCAAATATACAATTATTAATATAATATGCAAATTTGTAAGAAAAAAAAAAAATCTCTCTCGGGCGTTCTAAATTTTTTGAACTTTTATCGGGCGACTATCCCGACTAGGGCTCAGTTTAAGCCATTCCGGGATCAACCCATTATTGAGCCCGTTTGGTGTTGAGTTGAGCCCGAATGGCACAGTTTTTTTTTTTCTGTGTAGAATTGTCCATATATTAGATATTTTTAATGTAATTTAATGTATATATTTATATGGATAAATATATACTAAAGTATCATAGGCCATTTCGAAGGGTATTCGTAATACGGCATTCCTTTATTTACTTGCCGTTTTCCTATCTCTTTTCACATATAAACATTTTTTATTTATTGCGTTTTTTTATAATTGAATTTGAATAATACATAGACACGACACTGGGCCAGCAAGCCAACTTGCTTGGGGTTGTCTATCCGTTTGTCCGAATGTATGTCTGTGCGTGTGTGTACTTGAGTGTGTGTGTGTGTGTATTTGTTGTTACTGTCTGTCTGCCTTGTGGGTTATTAAATTATTGTTGCTTCTTTTTTCGGGGACTACACACAGGCATGTAAATACAATAAATGTATTTAAAACTGACAAATGGTTAGCAGCATTTGTTATTTGCTGTGTCAAGATTTATTTAGAGTACAACAATCCCAGCTGTATACGCAAATAACATAATAAAGAACTCAGCAAAAATTGAAAAAATTCGATGTTTATATACCCTTGCAGTTTCTTTAATTTGTTCCTGATTTTTGTACAAAAATGTAATGTTAGTTCAGTGATTTCCCGAGCTAAGTATTTTGAAGTATTTTTACTTCATAACTTTATTCTTGATATTTGTGCCCCAATTAATAATGTAATTAAATTCGGCAAACGGTTTATCCTATGCCATCAAAAGGTACTAAAATGCTTTTAAAGAACGTTTATACCGCAATGCATCATGGTCTATACCAGGGGTGCCCACTGAAAGCATATTAAAGATCTGACACCAATACATATACGGAATTTTATATTTTTTTCTATCAGTCGGCAACAACAATAAACTCTTAATTGACTCGCACTCGCCAACAAAGTTGTTGTTCAGTGAGTAGCCACGGACAAGGAGAGATAATGAGAGAAGAAAAGAAGTTAAGGAGCTGTGTTTAAAACGAAGCTCTTTAACGGACGTTCGGCTGGGGGACTAAAACGAGAAAATTTTTGACCTTGATTTCTTTGCGACTGCTTTTTTGCGTGAGATTTTCTTTGTTTTCGGGATTTTGTTTTTATTTGTGCTGATATTCGTTTGCATTGAATAAGCACAAGCAAGCGCAACCATGTGCACACTTACACATATAGGGATCAGGGATATGGAATCAGGGATATGGGATTTGAGATCAGGGATCTCGGATCTGGGATCAAAAATCTGGGATTAGGGACTTGGGATCAGGGATTTGGGATGGATCTTGAAACTGAAATCAGGTATCTGGGATCAGGGATCTTGGATGTATCTCGGATCTGGAATCTCAGATATGGAATGAGGGATCTTGGAAGTATCTCGGATCTGAATCTCTGGGATCTGGGATCTGGGATCTTGGATGTATCTTGGATCTGGAATCTCAGATTTGGGATCAGGTATCTGGGATCAGGGATCAGCGATCTGGGATCTCGAAACTGAAATCAGGTATCTGGGATCTGGGTTCTGGGATCTGATCTGGGATCTCGGATCTGGGATCTAAAATCAGGGGGATCAGGGATTTGGGATCAGGGATCTTGGATGTATCTCGGATCTGGAATCTCAGATCTGGGATCAGTGATCAGCGATCTGGGATGGATCTCGAAACTGAAATCAGGGATCTGGGTTCAGGGATCTGGGATCAGGGATCTGGGATCAGAAATCTGGAATCAGGGATTTGGGATCTGGGAATAGGGAGCAGGGATCTTGGATGTATCTCGGATCTGGAATCTCAGATCTGGGATCGAGCTCTAAACTGGGATCAGGTTTCTGGGATCAGGGATCTGGGTTCAGGGATCTCGGATCTGGGATAAGGGATCTGGGATCAAGAAATCTGGGATCAGGGATTGAGGATCAGGGATCTGGGATTTGGGATCAAGGATCTTGGATGTCTCTCAGATTTGGAATTTTAGATCTGGGATCAGCGATCTGGGATGGATGGATGGATCTCGAAACTGGAATCAGGGATCTGGGTTCAGGGATTTCGGATCTGGGATAAGGGATCTGGGATAAGATCAGGTATATGGGATCTGGGATGTATCTCGGATTTAGGATCATGCATCTGGGATTAGGGATCAGGGATCTGGAATCCAGAATCTGGGACTGGTACACTATTTTCCAACACTATTTTATATATAATAATAAAATAACTTTATATTCTTAAGAACGAATTCTTATTTTGATTCTGATTTTTCATCGTACAGAGCTTCGCTCGTACCGTGTGTTCCACGATACACACTACTTTTTGCTTATGGCTCCGCGAATGCCGCGGGCTCTGACTGTGAATTCGTATGCAAACAGATGGCCTGCGAGTGTAGACGTTGGGCACCTCTGGTCTATACAATAACGCTTGGAAAACGTATTGATGATGTCTATTCGAATCATTCTTCAATGGCGTACGCAGGGGAGTGGTTTGGGAGCTAATCCCCAACTAAATAAAAATTTGTTGTTCGTCGAGTTCAGAATGAATACGAGTTAGAGCCACAAATGTAAGGTGTATACGTTTTATTCACACTTGGAAAATCTCTTTTTCACCTCTTCCCCCTCAAACGGCTATATTTGAACTTTCTGGCGGACTTTTCTGTGGAAATGCCCCACATATGCTTCATTTTTGGAAAATCCATTACAATTTTTCTAGCTGTTGAGGCATTTAGGCAAAATAACCGCATTGAACAACAACAAACACTCTCAATTTGATAGATGGAAAATTCTTTCAATACATTTGAGGACAAGTTTTGTCCATTACATCAAATGCAAGCACTCAGTAAAAGAGACGACAAATTTGTGAAAAATAAATTTGTAATGGAATTTGACTAGCCAGACTATATATACATACATATAGGAGCTGTGGTATGGGCTGGCCAGTTAAAGCGGTCAACATGCTAATCTACCGGAGCAAATCGTACTTTCAAACCAGAGGCAAAACTGAGTAGGAAGCGGTAGCTGTTGAAGCAGGTAAATACAATGCATGAGTCTGGGGCACAAGTGGCCGAGTCCTTAGCCCAGCATATGTGTGTGTGTGTGTGTGTCTAAGCGTGGTGTAAGCACGTTTTTATGCTGTTAACCAAGAAAAAAAAAAAACTAAAAACTAAAAAGGAAAAACACTAGAGGGAGTTGGCTAAAAGCAATTCATGGTACGACTGCTGCGTCTACGACATCTGCATATACAGGCTCACTCCGGGCATGCAGGACACGCAAAAGCGCAGCACAAATATTGACCAAAATGCTAAAGCATTCAGAAATGGTCAACAACAATGCGGCAAAGCCAAAGCTAGGGCAGGTGGCCAGCAGGCAGAAACACACACACACTGTCCGCATCACTTTGCCAGCCTGTGGACTCAAGTGCGCCTTATCCCGTTGCCCGGGTGCTGTCCAACCTTTTGGTCGTGCACTTCATTTGCGTGCTGTGTACTAGTTGGAAATCCTGTTTGTTTGATTTGCAATTCTCGCTTTGGGTTGCACTTAGCTATATTAATTTTCAAATCGATGCTTCGATAAAGTGACAAAACAACAAAGTAAAACCAGCTAAGCCCAACAGTCTGGGGCAAGTTTTGTGCCTGGCGGTGGATCAGAACAATACCGGAAACCGGAAACTGCCAACGGAAATGTACTTTGTCTTTTTGACGGCGAAGGCGCAGTTAGAAAATACTTGAGGCAAAGTATGTCGAGCAGCGAAACGAAAGACAACGACTATAGCCGTGGGCCCATTTGGATGGATGCCAAGCCAAGGCAAGGCTTCGTTCCTTTTTACTCCCGCTGCCCCATTTATGCCTCTTAACAAGAATATTTGTCATTTGCTGTTAGCATTTTGGCTAAATGCGAAATTAAATGAAGTGGATTTACATATTTCGTAGCTGGCAGTACTTTTAAGTACACATGGCGGCCGCATCTCTCTTCGTCTAAGCGGAGAGCGAAGAGAACCCGACATGTGTGTGTGTGTGCGTGTTTGCAGCTGCTGCGGAAAATAACTTTTTAATGAGATAAACTCGTTGATTTCTAGATTCTCTGCGCTGTGGTTTCCTTTCGGTGGCCACGAACAGCAGCAGACGCCCAGCGTCGCCTTCCCCGCGGATTACACAAAGTTGCAAAATTTTCTGTGACAAATTTATTTGTGTGCCGCATTATATGGCTGTGTGTGTGTGTGTGAAAACTTAATGAGCTAGCAGACTGTTAAAGTAGCTCAACAGCTGCTGTCGCCATTGCAGTCATCCTATTTCTCGACTCAGCCGCTGTCTCGAAATTAAATTCAAATATTCGTACACATCTTCTGCCTTCCATTACGAATTTGCCAAAAAGTTTTGCCATTTTGCCCAGATCTACGATTCTACAATATGGCCAAACAGCTAAGAACATGAAATGTGGCAAATGTTTTGGGGCATTTAAATATTAATGGATATGCGTACAAAAGGATGTGTGTGTGTGAGATTTAGCGCTGAAAATGTCACAGTGAAGAAGTGTGTGGCTTCCATTGATGTCACATTAAACATTTTTATTTGGGAATACGATTTGGGTACATTTATCTCTTAACCTCAGATACGGTAAAAGCTAGAGATTCGATATGTATAGGACGTAAGATTCTTATATATGCAGACAAATCAAGTTTAGAAAATCCGCTTATATTACACAACTTTGTAGATATTGCAGATTGTTCCAAACTTTTAGACATATGTTAATAGTATCTAAAGCAGCGGTGGGCAGCGGTGGCGTGTCTGCCTGCTCTTAGTCCGTCGTTGCTGCTTTTCCAGGGCTGTGAATTGTAGCTGGCTTTGTCCCTGTACAATTTGAGATCCGTTGTTTTGGGTGTTGTGGTATTCTAGTAGCCCCACAAAAATAGTCTTGTGGGGTCAAATCACATGATCATGATGCCGCCGGCGCACAAACCGCACCAAACAGTGCATTTTTCGGAGTGTATTGGCAGTTCTGCCTCTACCAAATTTGGCAATTCTGTTAGTTGAGCTAAAAATTTGTTTTATCGTGAAACCAATTTCAATAAAAAAGTTTATCTTCATTCAACTTTTCTAAGACCCATTCAGCAATCAAACGACATTGTGGAAGGTCACCCGGCTTCAGTTCTTGCACTAGCTGTATTTCGTATGGTTTCATACCGAGGTCCTTACGGAAAAGGGTCAAATAACACAAGCCCAATTGTTGAGACTGACGACGACACAATGTCCGTGCTCAGCAGAAGAACTTGCTACCTGATCAATGATATATTTCTTGTTAATTTACGTAGCCTACTTTTCCTCTTGCTTTTAATACAGGGACCGTAACTGTTATAACTTTTTGGATAAAAATTTTGAAATAACAATTATTTTCTAATTCTTAAATAAAAATTTAAAAATGATCGTTATTCTATGATTTTTAAATAAAAATTTTGTTTTAACAGTTAAATGGTAATTTTTATATACAAATTTTTGAAAAACAGTTAAAACTCATTTTTATAATAAAAATTTAAATTAATTTTATTTTGTAATTTTTATAATAAAAATTACTTTTTAATTGTTATGAAAAATATTTATTATACAAATTTTTATAAAAATTACTTATCTAGTAGGCGTTTGTAAATTATAAAATATCTTTGATAGAAGGATACAAGATTTACTTAAACCTACTAGATTAGTAATATTTATAAAAATTTGTATATTAAAAAATTTTCATAACAATTAAAAAGGAATTTTTATTATAAAAATTGCAAAATAAAAATTAATTTAAATTTTTATTATAAAAATTAGTTTTAACTGTTATTCAAAAAATTGTATATAAAAATTACCATTTAACTGTTAAAACAAAATTTTTATTTAAAAATTATAATATAAAAATTTCCAAAATTTGTTTGTGATAAAAATTGCAAATAAAAATGTATCCCATTTAAGGACTCGCCATTCAAAATTATGAAGATTCATGTACTCCATTTTATCAGGGGATCCATATTTCGTAGTAATTTTTTTCACTTCCATAACTGTTATTTTCGGTCCCTGGTTTAATAAGATATTTACATCAAGCTTTTCAAAATTTTAGTTTAACAATATCCCCTAAAAGTATGCTGAATAATAAGAACAGTTTTATTAAGCTGATCAGTGATCAAGTGTCTCTGCTGAACGCGCCCATTGACACTAGCCGATACAGCAGCAAAATTTTTCTTGGTACGCACTCTCCGCTCACGAGTTTGTGGATAAATGTCCAATAGAATAAAAGTGGTGCAAAATTTGATCACAATAGCTTGAATAGCCTGTTCGGTGGGTCGATTATAACGACCATAAAAACTTCATGAAGAACTTCATGAAGGAAACTTCCTCGTGCCAATGCGGACTAAGTCAGAGTCGACATTGCATTTGCTTGGTGTGCATCATATCAAAACAGTTTTCATAGCAATATTTTTAAAGTTTTTGTTGGTCAGCAAGGCTTGGCGAGAAGTTGATTATCTTTATCAAAACAACAGCAACAATATAGCTAATCGGGTAGTGGGACCAACGCGCTGGTAATTGAAAAATGCCACGAAATTTAAGATTTGGTGTAATTTCTTAAGAAATCTGGCCACACTAAACTTAATATCCACCTGGACGTAATATATAAGCTAAACTACTTACTTCGCACAGGGCTTCATGATTGAAAGCTTCTTTATACAAACAAAATGGAATCCTGTTATAAGATGGATCTTTTTCCTTCTGTCAGATTTGGCGTCATAATTTCGGAACCGTAATTCGCCATTTTCCAACGACATCGCTTCGACTAACATACAACATAATTTCGACGACACAATATATTGGATTTTAAAATAATGTCGCTGTAACCACCTCCAGTGTTGTACTTTCCACCTGAAACCCATCAATACATAATTGACATGGTTTGTTGACCATAACGCTTACTCTACCTTCCATCATCATTTATTGAACGCTTCGATCGTTTATATTAAAAAAAAAAAAAAACTCTATTTACATATTCGCGCTGCAGCCGTGTCCAGCAAAGAAATAACAGCATGACGTTCATACTATGGCATTATAAAGTTTGATAACAAAATTTACTTGGCAACATTTCGTTAATAAAGCAATGTCCACCACGCCCACCCACGCCCCATCAAGCTGTGCGTTATACTTTTAATAAGTTGCGACGAGCTGACGACAAAAAAGTTATCATTTATTAAAATTTTTGTCTTTCCAACGTAATTATAATAGTTTGATAAAACATCCTGCGCGACAAGCAAACCCTCCCGGTGGCCCACTTTGTGCGTTGCTCCAGCCATGGCCATTTCATTTCATTTTAATTTTTTTTTACTTTTTTTTTGACAAGTTTTGCCTTTAATTTCCCTTTATCATGTTGCAAATTATTAAAAATTTATGCTTTCAACTGAAAGTAATTGAAAATGTTCAATAACTGCCGAACAGGACAAAGAGTTATGGTCCTGGCCGGTTCGCTGGGTGGCTCGCTGGTTGATGGCAGACAAAGTTGCAGCCAAGTGCCACAGCGAAGTCATCGACAATGACGTCGTCGGATGGCTCTTTGAGTTGTGTAGTAAAAATTGCAGGCTACACTAAAAGTTAAGTGCGTTATCGTCGTTGTCGACGACATCGTTGCTCAAAACTTCTGGTCGCTGCTAGTTTTTTCCTTTTTTTTTTTTTGCAATTTCCGCTGCCGGTTTTTCATAATTATGCGCACAGCACAAAATTATTAATGAGTCTTGGACGTGCCTTTGCTTCGGCAACTTCAATTTGATGCCATTGATAGTCAAAACTCTGTGAGTTGCCCTGGAAACTTTTGATGTGCCCATCCGGTGTTGAGCAGCTTAGCTGGTGTGCCAGTGACATTCTGATCTCGGCGTCCTGCATGAATATCAATTAACAAAACGGCCAGAACAAAAGTCAAATGCCAGCTGGGGCAAAAACAATTGACAGCCACTGGCAAACACCTGGCCGACTGGCTGGATGAGGTTGGGGTGGGGGGGGCTTAGAGTCAATCAAACGTGGCACACGCTGAAAGCAGCAGGCATCTCAATAATAAAAGTAAACAAATTAAAACAGACAACAGGCGGGCGACACGACGCAAAAACGACAACCGCAAGCCCCAAACTGGCTGCATGAAAAACTTTCAGCCATGAAACGACCAAAGTTCAGCAGGTAAAGGTGGATGGGCCGTGCGATTTGCACGCCGTTTTAGCTGGCAACGCGTAAGTCCATAAAATCCGCACTAATCTTCCAGCACGGGCATCGACAAAACGCCAAGCACTTTTTGTCAAATCATCCAAACACCTGATGTCTTGCTCGGCGCCCAACAAGCCCAACAACAACAAGTGGATGGGAGCAAGTCTAGCGGGTTCACCAAAATCGCTTTGTCACAGGGCAATTTCCGTGCGGAAATAAACGAGCTGGCCTGTGGTCGGAGGGACCCTCGTAATAATAGATTTTAAGCTCAGTTGTTGAAATTTCTTGAGGCCCCCCCCACACACACACACACACACGCTCCAACAAAGTAAATAAGTTGAAAGAAAAACAATTAAGGCAGATAATAATAATATGGAGAACGGGCAACAGGAGCTCAAGAAAGAAAAAAAACTTTCACTTTAGCTCATTTTCACAGTCAGAACTTTGCATTTAACTTTTGGTCGTTCGCTCTTTCTTTTTTTTTCTGGGATATCATTTACGCTTGGTTGGAAAAGGAAATTTGATACTTAGGAGGTTGTTCTTGGCTTAATGAGAAGATTTTCATCATTCTTCTGTGCTTTTGGTTTAATAATATACGTGCAAGCGGATGCTTGTAATGCACAAATGAAGTCTGAAAAATTGGAATCGGACGGGCGGCCGGTCCCGAATCAGAAATTTTTTGTCCCATTGTTTTAAAAAGTTCTACTTTGGAACCCAAAGGATAACTAGGGTCCCGCGTGAATTTCGGAATCATAAAAAAACACGCCTGTTTCGCACTTTTTTCAAGTTCTTTACGTACCGTTTGAATCACAAAGCAACTGAATTTGGGTTATTCCTTAACAATATGTTCGGTTTTTTAATATTTTTTTCATTCTATTTTCTTTTCATTTTCCGCCTATTTCTTAAAGATTTATACTTATAAACTGTTAGCCGCATCTTCCTCTCTTCTCTCTGCGGATACTTGACACGGCTGCCCGCAAAAGTAGGCAATTCAAATGTCAGTTCCTCAGCGCGTAGAAGTATGCAATATAAAACTTATTGGAATCATATAATTTGAAACCTCAACCCAACAACGCTAATAGCCCCTCATATGTTTCACAAGCGTTCGAGGCAAATAAAAATAAATTAATATTCACATTAAAAACCCTTTCCTCATAAAATTTTCCTGTGCCTGCCCAACATGACTGAATGACTGAAAAATTATCCACAAGATATAATTAAAAACAACAGATAAAGGTGGACAAAGAGGGAAAGCAGTTCCCTAAAGACCAATCCCAAAATTAACCGTTTTGGTAAGTAAAAAACACGTGACCAGATTGAAATTTACGCCAAAAAATGTAATTTCTTAGTATTTACACCCGTTTAAAAGAGAATATAAGGGTAAATAAAAATGTAGAAAACATACGTAGCAAGCATAAAAAACCCCATACAACCCCTAAAATTATACATCATCAATAACCATGATAAACAAAGTCATTTCAACCATCTCCGTCTCCCGAGTCCATCAGTCCGTCCGGTCGTCCGCGTAAACGTCTGTCTGTAAAACACCAAATCTCAAGGAAAAAGAAAAGCAAAACCAAAATTAATAAACTTACAAAAAAAAAAAAAAAATTTTTTCAAATTTTCACCCCCCCCCACTTCACAATTTGAAAAAAACCTCATATCTCCCACAATTTTGAAAATGACTGTTCAAACCTTCTAGACATATATCTTAATCATCATTACCTATCGATCCACCATACATCATTTTTCGATCAGATGAACGATAGTAGAGTTGCCGCCCCCCTCAATTTGAAAAATTCCTCATATCTCCCACAATTTTGAAAATACATTATTCCAAAAAACCTTTCAGACATATATTTTAATCATCTTTACCTATCGATCCGCCATTACATCATTTTCGATCAGATGAACGATAGTAAGTTGTCGCCCCCTAATTTGAAAAATTCCTCATATCTCCCACAATTTTGAAAATAGATTGTTTGAACCTTCTAGACATATATTTTAATAATTGTTCCTATCAAGATCAGCCATACATCATTTCTCGATCAGATGAACGATAGAAAAGTTGCCGCCCCCGCAATTTGAAAAAAAACTCATATCTCACAATTTTGAAAATAGACTGTTCAAACCTTCTAGACATATATCTTAATCATCATTACCTATCGATCCGCCATACATCATTTTCTCGATCGATCGATAAAAAATAGACCACCCCCCCGCAATTTGTAAAAAAAACTTATCTTCCACAATTTGTGATCTAATAAAATATTCCTAAAAAACTGTACCTGAGTAACGGGTATATCGACGTCGAGCGGGCCGACTTCAACTTACGCTCTCGTTTTCGTTACCGTGGACTGGCCACTACCCAGTAACACGGCAATTCTCGCCAAGCCTTGCTGGCCATGCTATGTTACGGGTGATGAACGTGGTTTTGTATGCAAACCAGTATCTATCGTCTATTACATTTTCAATACACTGAAAAGCATAATTTGAAAACGAAAAATGTAATATTTTATTAAGCAATTCAAACCTGCTGGCTTTTATTCCATAATCATTTTTAGGTTTAAATTTATCAACAAAGCCCATTTTCCACGTAGTTTACAATTTTCAGTCAATTTTGGATTGGCGATAAATTTAATATAATTTCTCAGAAAAATCGCTATTCAATACAATCCACATCGTTGATTGTATGGCAACTCTGGAAATTGCTTGTGTGTATACTTGGCCTTCTGAGTACCCAACAAAGGAATGAGGCAAGGAATAATTCCTCAGAAAGCAATTTTTATACTGCAGAAGGTATATTAAATTATCACGATGTTTGTAAAGCGTGAAGGAAGCATTTCCGACCACTAAAGTATATATTCTAGCGGCGCTGTCCCCACCTGTCCGCCCGCCCGTCGTCCGTCCGTCCGTCTGTTTCTGTGTATCTCCTCCCTCATTTTACTAAGCTTGACCAAACTTTGCAAAGTCTTCTACAATCTTTTTCGGAATCGGCCGGTCGGATAACTATAATAATATAGCTGCCTTAGGAACGATCTGGTCAAAAACTAGTTCTAAGGAAAAACTTTTGTTTTCTTCGTATAGGGAAAACCCACAATTCTGGAAAAATATACAAAATCGGTGACTATAGCTATAGCTGCCATATAAACAGTCGGTCAAAACTTTTTTTCCCTGGTTATATTAGTTTCTATACTTCCCCAATCTGGAAAAATTTATCGAATTCGGATGACCGTAGCTTGCTGCCATGGACCAAAAATTCTTGGAAAAACTTTTTTTACCTCATTTAAATTTTTTATATGTTATTTGACAGCTCAGAAAATTCCCCAAAAGCTTAAAACTAAAATAGCCTACTTTTAGACAGCAAAATTAAGTCAGATATTATGTAAAAGCTTACACATGAATTCAAAATGGCATATCTTCGTTTAAAAAAATCGAAAAATATCAGGGACAATTTACTTTTAAAGCTAAGGAATTTTTTTTTCAGAAGACTTAAAACAGGCGAATGTTGCCCACAAAACAGCCTTGAATTGGTTGCCAACAAACACTTTTTCCGCCGAAAGAGCTCAAATTACAAAAAAATCCAGACGTGTTAAGCACTCGAAATTTTTTGGAATAACCACCACCCATTCAATAAACTGGAAAAAGTTTAATTTTGTTGCCTTGTTTTATTGATCACAACGCAGTCTTTTTACGACAAAGCGAGACAATAACAGACAAATCGACAAAAACAAATCGCCCAGGTTTCATGCTTGAATTGTCTGTCGTAGTTGTCGCTCTTAGGCTCACGAGCCTCTTGAGTGCCCATCACTGACAGGATAACAAGAGGAGCCCATATGGCCATTAGAGATTTTCTTTTTGTCTCTTTTAATGCGAATTCGAATTCGACCAAGTTACTACTAGATAGAGTTAAAAGTAAAGATGAACGAGTGTCAGATATTTCCAGCACGGAGCGACACGTTTTCAAACGCATGGCCGAAAACTGCTTCAGCATGTCCCAGCACAGGCCCAACACAAAAATAAAAACTCCTTTGCTACTACTAACTCGAAATTCTTGCTTGCACTTTAACACTCGGTGCAATAGATTTTCATTAAATCTTTCTACGCTGCGCTTAACGCTTTTCTTATGTGAACTAGTTTTTCGATTAATAGCACCTATTACAAATATCAAGCTCTACTTTTGCATGTTAATGGGCGCGTTCAGCAAAGACACTTGATCACTGATCAGCTACTTTAAGGGGACTTGTTTAAAAAAGCTTCCTGTTAATATCATATTAAACACAAGAGGAAGAGTAGGCTACCTAAATTTTCAAGAAATATATCACTGATTAGGGAGCAAGATCTTCTGTTGAACACGGCCTATGTATGTGCACAATATCCGATCAGAAAGATGGATAGCAGTCGGGCTTAACTGACTGTTTTACTCTTTCTTTTTTTGGTGAGTAAGAGAACAAAAAAAAAATTCTTCTTGCTAGCTTGGGCCGAGCACGTGAACCCGTGGAAATGGGAGCGTGTTAGGGTGCTCAACCATTAGAACTCAATGCATTATCCAATAGTACATGATATAACTTTCGTATCCCGCCCAACTTCCACACTACTAATTTGGTCTTCACCCCCGCAGTTTACCTAGACTACCAAAAAAAAAAAAAAAACTTTTGTGCAAGAAATACCGCGCAAGTGAAAAATACTTCTGCCATGCGTACATTCCTACATACCTACGCAACGGACCTCGCCAAGTTGTTGATGAAAATTTTTGTGGGGTTTCCCACCCCCAGCCGCCATTTGGAGGTTTGCCTAATTGCTTCAGCTTTTGTGTTCTTTACCGAGCGCTAATAGAAATTTAATGTAGATGAACACGTGCGGCAAATTTTTATATTGCTTAAGTATGCTGTTAAAAAATTCATGTCAAGTGCCTGGGTGCCTGGAGAGGCAGCTTGATAGTCCGGCGATGAGCTAAATACTCGCCTGATAACTGCGCCAGAAAGGAAATGCAATAAATACAAATGTCCCCGCGTCTGTGCGTTGGGTGCAAAAACTTTCACCACATTGGCAAAAAGCATTTATTACGCAGAAAGTCTATTCAATTATTCAGGCGCTGCATCCGCCGGGAAGCAGGACGCTAAATAATTTACAATTTGCCAGGCAGCGGCGGCAACCGCTGCCTGCATTATATGAAAATGCATGTACTTTTTGTGCCCAGGCCGAAGAAGGAAGCCAGCTGACGTGCGTCCAAGATGCGCGACATTCGCGCCCTTGTTTTGCCAAATGGCAAAGTTTTATTTCTGTGCTGCACTCAAATGAAAAATAAATATGACAGTCGAGAGACGCAAACGGGAAGTGAGACAGAGAGAGAGAGAGACGAAGACGAAGACGTGAACAAAAGACACTTGCATATTAAATGATTTTAAATGGTGAAGACAATGCAGCTGCTTCTGGTGCTGCCACTGTGGGGTGGAAACTGGAGCCAGCCACGCAATGCTACAGCATCAGCACCGCATTAGGTTTATAAATTAGAAATGATGGGTTCCTGCTCCGAAAGCGCACGCCGCAAAGTATGCAACTCGACTGTCACATACCGATTGTCCGTTCATTGAAGGCGCAAATTTCGTAGACAAGAGCCTAATTGTTTTGTTTTCTAAGTGTTGTTCAGGAGTGTTTTAACAAATAGAACTTAAAATTATTATATAAAAAAGTAATAAGAAATCTTAGCTTAGAAGTTGACTTTTTTTAAAGTAAATGCTTACTATCTCGTTATTTTCGATCCCTGATAAGTGTTTGGCGACAGGCAACTCACAGTGGCGGCATTTGAGTTTTTTCGTTGCAAAAATCTTAACTTTTGAACCAAATGAGATAATCAAATATTTTAAATGACATATGATAAATAATGGTTCAACCTATTAAATAAGTGTTTGAAAAGGAGCTACGCCAACTAGATGCCTACCTATGGGTTATCAAAGTCAAAATTTGTGAAAAATGCGGGACCCACTAGCAGGTCCCGCCATACAAATATGTTTGTATGAGATGTCGCTTCTAGGTATTGTAAATTATTTGCTTAGAGCCTTCCGTCAAACAGAAGTTTGACTTAGAATATTTAGAAAAGTATCAGTCGAATCAAATAAAAAACTGTCGAAGCAGTCGTCGACTGTTTGATTCGACATACACATTTTAGAAAAGTCGCAGTCCAGGCATATGAAAAACTGTCAAACCTTGCCTACTTATATGATGATGCTGTTTTGTCAAATGTTTGCGTTTTTGATTTTTAGATTTGCCTGAGACTGTTGAGATTTTCTAATAAGAAGTTTGAGCAGCAGTCAAGGCAATGAAAAACAGTCGAAGTTTTTAAACACTGGAATAAATCAATTTTATGGTAACAAATAATAATTATTATTGACAATTTTATATTATTTGTTGTTTCTTTTTTAATGTATCTATGTTCTTAAAATATTACCCAAAAAATTTGAAAAAAAAATAAATTTAAAAAAAAATATATTTTATTTAATTTTTTAAGTTTTTTTCAAAATAATTTGTACTATCTATAAGACAAGGTATAACTAAAAGATTAATCATTTTTGAACTAAATAAAGTGGATTCTAACTCTGTTCGTGACTTCACATGCAGCAGAGATGAAAAAGTGGAAGTGTTAAAGAGGAAGAAGATTTTACCTCTAACAGTCGCAGAGGCAGCTGGAACTTTTTGGAATAGGTTCAGGAATAATTAAAGAACATATTTACAAAAAAATGGCAAATTCACAAAATTATTAATTTTTTTATTTTCCATTAAAGTCGAAAAAAGTTTAACAAAAAATGGACAGTTGGTAAATAGCGATTTATTTGGACACAAAGCAAACAGTAAATTGTTATTTTGTTTTATTATACGCCCTAAAAGTACATCAATCAATAGAAATAAATAAAAAGATGATTCCCAGTTTTGTGACCTAGTTTTTGAGATATGCTACCTGAAAGGGGACAAAATTACCAAAAAATGTTGTGTTTTTTGAAAATTGAAAATCGGTCAACTTTTAAGGGTTATATCTTTTATTGCATTTTATTAAGGCTTGTATATTAGAAATCATTCAATAATAGAATCATTCAAAATTTCCCTAGCGCTCTTACAATTTTGATATTTGCAACCTCATTTGTTCTACGGGTTCTACTGTGTGACGATGCGTTGGTATTGCGTCTTTGATAAAAGGACCACATACTAAATTTATGACTGATTTATGGACTGTGTTAGATGTGTCTCGCATTTATCGATAAAATGGAAAAAGGGTCATTTTCTATGCGACTTAATAAAACAGTAAGATATTTGTTTAACACTCGTCACGATCATGTCATGATCACCCTGGAAATCGTCAAAAAAGTCCATGACAATCATAAATGGCAAGTGTCTAGTAAAAGTTACCTATCTTAAAAAATTCCGAATAAAATTCTTCATGTATCGCGAATTTGGAAGAATTTTAATGATCTTCCTGCTGAACTCGAGGGATGCGGTATCATGATAGCCAGTTTGAAAGAGGAGCATGTATCGAAAAAAATTTTCAGTTTTTTTGAAGTGATTCTGATACCACAAGCAGTCAGTATTTATCGATAGGCTTGTTATCGATAACATTAGTCGCATTTTATGCTCTGATAATGAAAATGAGCTTTTATTCGCTCTAAATAAAAAAAAATGTATAATAATACGCTGTTTAGACCGGCCGCATCATTGAAATTTTCCGTTAAACGGAAGGTGCGATATTGTTTCCCATAATACGCTGTTTAGACCAGCCGCATCATTGAAATTTTCCGTTAAACGGAAGGTGCGGAATTGTTTCCCATAAGAAACCTGTGGATAGAAGAAGAGCCGAATGTTTAATGATGCGGCAATGATGCGGAAAGAGTGACCGTATATTGAGGAGTATCGAGTATTGTTTTACAGTGTCGATAGCGAGCAGCTGATTCTGCCATCAAATTTCGATAAGCAACAACAACATAATTGGACCGCGTAGTTTAAAAAAATAAATTATCCTCATAAACAAGCTCTATTTTCATTTTGGTGAACGCAGTGCCGTTGCCAAAATCAGTAAATTACATTTGTTCTCTTCTTCTTACTAATTCGGTTTGTTTACGTTTGGCATGGCGAACAGCTGTTTCAATGATGCGGCTGCGGTCTAAACGCCTGCATAATTTTTTTCGCATCTTCGACAATGATGCGCCCTGTGTAACTCCGGTATAAAAAACGAGTGATTTTTTAAACGTTTCTTTTTGAAAATTTAAAAAAAAAGAAAAGAAAATTGACTATATTAATAAAATACTTATTTAAAGAGATACATCAAAGCCTGTCATATACTTTTTACTTGGCAGCTGTAATGTTGTGTTCCATGGCTGTAAATGTGACTGGCTTGTTTCTGTACGTAGCTCCACAAAAAGTAGACTATCACATGATTTTCGTTGCCAATGGAATGGTCTAAAACGTGAGATTAAGTGCTCACCAAACTCGCTTTTCAATTGGTCCATGGTCGAAACAACATGTCAACCAAGTACAATTCTTCCATAATGGACAATCAACGCACGGTCCCTTGCTTCATTGACTGTAACGTTGCAATTTCTATTATTTTTAAAAAAGTAAGATCCAATGATGTCGCCGGCGGACAAACCGCGCCAAACAGGAGAAAGAATATGTATAAAATGCGAGGTAATATTGGGTTGGCAAGAAAAGCTCGTTCAATTGTAATTTCATTATATAAGGAAAAAATATTGTTTATGTATTGGCCGCTTGGTAAGACCAATTTTGACCATCTTTCGGGCAGCTGCATAATTCTACGCACGTAGAACTTTTCGTGCTTTTTGACAGACTTATCAGAATCAAATTTTTTACCATTTTAAGAATTTTTGTGGAGATCAAAACTGATGGAAATCAAAAGGTGCAAGGTCCGGGCTATACGGTGCATCCACCATCACTTTCCAATGCTTCTTTTTGATTTTGATTCTCCAATGCGGCTAGCTGACTACAGAACTCACCCCTTATAGTTCCATTCTGATTTGGCCTTTGATTTGATCCGATGTGGCTGTTACTTTTTGCTCAATATGCGTTTTTGTTCGATTTTATTTTAAACAACACATTTTTCTTCAAAATCAAATCGTTGTCGTCAAGTTGCATTAGGCAGAAATGCATACGTAAGGTCAATTTCCTTCAAATATCAAGCTTGTTGGTGGTTTTTCACTGTTGTATATATAACAAAAAGCATCTCCGCCATCATTGTAAACATTTTATTGTCATCGGCCTGCAAGGGTAGGCACATACTTATATAACGACCTAATATACCCTCAGTGCCTGATAACAAAAGAGCGGCTATAAAAACGAAGAAGCATCGGGTTGTGCTTCAAGACTCGGACCCGGGGGGGAAAAGGGAGCTCAGTTTAAGTTATGCAAATGCGCTTATGCCGGCGACAAAAGCCAGGCGAAGCCAGCCAATGCCACTAATGTTGATATGATCATCATGACGCTGTCGTGACAATCTAATTGGTTTAATTAAGCAATCATAAATTAATGCTGCACACAATTTGTATATGCATAGAAAGCAATTCGATAAGCCGTAATCCATACCCGGCACTTATTCAATATGATTGTACTCAGTGTTCAGTGTTCCTCACTGGCAAGGAGTTACGTGAAGGAATTTGCTTTCGAAATCCTTTTAAGCAGCCGTGTTTATGTATTTATGGCTGTCTGTAATGGTTGGTATGTATGTATGTCTATACTAAATACAAATTAACCACGAAATGGCTTTAATTCTGTATAATTCATGACAATAGTCGCAGGCCTCCATTCCACTCCTGAGCCCACGAGCGTGGCCTGTGTCTACGCTAACATTAGCGCAATCAACAGTTACATAAAAGGCAAACCTGTTCGGTAACTATTCGATGTTGACAATTGTTAATTAATTTGGCCAGCGGCTGAGGTTAACTAAGCTAACATGTGTTTCCCGTCCAAAATGTCTAAAGTCCACAATTTAATTAGAGAATATTTCAGTACAGACTGCCATGATTAAAACTGGTTAAAGCAATCAAAAACAGTCAAATAGTGCTACAAGGTTAAGCTGTATTTTCACTTGTCTGAGATGTCTGAGAAATACCTCAGGAAGTTTTGAGTTGGCTGTCAAAAATCTCATATATGAGAAACTCATAAGATAGTTTTGATACGATTTTGCACTAAAATTTGACATACTTGAATTTCTCAGAATGACTATTACAGAGCAACTCGTATGAGAAGTCAGACAAGTGAAAATACAGCTTTAACCTACACAGAGAAAAAAATGTTCGATATCAATTTGATAAGGGCAGCTTAATTTGATCATTTATGTAAAAGGGTTGAGCAGTTGCCAGCAGATTTACAGCGAACTTTAAGCCGATAAATAGCGGAGATCTTACAGCAGAGACTTAACAGCGGCTCAGCAGAGAAACAGCCAATATGAAAAAGAGTCGTTGAACGGAAGCCACCGTTAAAAGTCGAGAATCAGCAGAAAAGCCGAGAAGTTGAAAAGCCGCAGTACAGTCGAAAGATGGAGAAGCCGAACTAAAGAACGCTGAGTGTAAATTCAAAGCATTTTTTACCAGAGCTGCAAACCGGTTTTGAACTGAACCGGTTCGAACCCGGAATTCCGACTTTTCTTTTACTGTGAACCGAACCTTGAACCGAACCTCTTTTGTAAAAAATAGCTGAACCCGAACCTGTTCCGAACCAAAACTTTCGGTTCGGTTCAGCAAAAGTCTTATTTAAGCGTAAGTTTTGTTTGATCAAATAAAAAAAGCCAAAAATTACTCGAAGAATTTTTTTTTGGAAAAATTTCATTTGAAAATAAATTTACTCATATGTTCAAATAAACAAAAATCCAGAATTTTTGAATATTTTTTTTTATATTTCTTAAAAATTAATAGCTTTCTATCAAAATTTTTTAAAACTTGGGACGAACCAAGGTTCGAAGCAAAACCTGTGCACAGAAACCTTGAACCTCAAATTTCTGAATTTTGGTTCGAACCCGCAAACCGGATCTCCGGAAAATTTTTATGGGTTTGCAGCCCTGTTTTTTACTTAATTCTTTTTTTTTTTTTTATTAGTTTGATTCTTAAATAGTGTAACCCTAATACAAATTTTTTACATTTTACTGTTACTTTTAAGTAACTTATAATGTAGTGAAGACAACTTTGCCATGTTAACCCAATATCAATTTCCAATGAACCCTAAAACAGAGCAGATAAGCCCTTAATGGCAGGGCTTCCAACCAGTTCGGTCTCGAGTAGCTTGGGAGTTGGAGTTTCCAGAATTTTAAGGAAGTTCGAACCGTACCTAGAACAGACCAAATTTATTTTTACCATAGTGCTTTTTCTAAAATTTTGTTAAGTTAAAAATGAATTTGATAGCTTCGTATTGGATTACTTTACAAGGATATGCATCAATTTTGCCACAGCTCCCTTTGAGAGAGTCGTAATCGGACCTTGAGTGTTATTTTTGAGCGAAAAAAAAATCACAAAATAATCATTTTTGAGTTTTATTATTTTTTCATTTATGAAATAATCATTATGGTCATAGTCGAAAAAAAAATTTAAAAAAAATATTCATTACGTTTTGAGCAGATTTGATAAATAATCATTAAATTCGGATTTGTATAATTTTACTTATAATGATTGCGGTCCCTGGCTTAAATACTTTATATTATATTACTTAACCAATATATCTTTATTATACACACTTGTTTTCTGACATAAATTTTTGATCAGTCCCAGTCTACCCGATTGTGATTTTAAATAGGTGTATACCATCGCAAATCAAGTTTGTTCGGATTACCGGAATTAAATTTCAATATTTTGGCTTAACTTAACGAAATGTATTCTAAAAACTATCGGTCGATGAACCAATGTGCAATGGTGGCAAACATTTAGCCATAAGTTAGTTAGTAAATCCCTTTCGAAAGAGGTACATTAACATTTTCTCCCCCAAAAAAGAAATCCCAATCAATTTATAAGCGTTAGAGCGTCGACAAGCATACATAAATGCTTACGATAATCACAGCCCAAAGTCATTAGCATAATAAACCCAAGTTTTTTTGTTTTTTTTTTTTTTATTACATATGCACTACCCACATCTGTAAGTGTGGACACTCCTCCAACTCCAACTTGGACAATGACAAGGCGGCATGGGGACATTTAAACATTTTGTAGCAAACATATTTGATCACGTTTTCTCAATCATTGCCCTTATGACCCTAATCAAATTTCACCTGATGGGAGCTAGAAATTTACCAAACAACATGGACACACTGTGCACTGATTGCCCCACTATTTGGCGTGGGCTGGCGGGGATGCGTTCGTGCAGGGAAATGTTTTGTTTTGATTACAGCTTGACGGTTGCTCCTTTATTTTATTATGAATCTAATTCCTTATAATTCGTAACATATGTTCCATTTCGGACGAAGGCAACAGCAACAACCACAACAGGTCTTGAATTACAAATCAGGTCGAGAAGGTTTCCTTCAGAAATTTAAGTTAAGACATTGCTGATGATGTTTAACGATAATATGTATATACACTGAGAAAAAAACTTATAACATTGGACTCGAAATAAACACTTAAAGTGCCGAAAAGAGTTTAATAACTCGAAGCGAGTCGGGATTGACCGACTTGAAAGATTACACTAGTTTACAAAAATGCATCAATGGTAGCGTCTTAAAAAAACTGCACGGGTACTTAAAACGTCGGCGAAGCTGATGTTAGCCTTCTATTTTTTTCAACCCAATGTTTATTGATATTTAAACGACAAGTAAAAATTTAGTTTGTCTTATGTGACTATCTGTCTGATAAACTATTAAATAACAGAGTAAAATGTAGTTTTATTTGACACATTGCTGCTATCTAGAAGATGAGAAAACGGTCTTAAGACCTTTTTCAAATATTCCAACCCACACCTGTCCTGATCATCACATATTAATTTAAACTATATCGTTTGTTTTTTTCTGACTTTTTCTGATGCACAGCTCGAAGCGAGAGCTTCGTGTTTTGTTGCTGAGCTGCACGTAGTTGTGACTATAGATGGAGAACTATCGATAGTCAGGCAGGACAAGATGAATTTTTAATTAGTTAATTTAAAAATTACCATTTGCTTTTCTACAGAAAATTAATTTTTTTAAATTCGGGTCTCGGAAAATTCTCTATCGGCACCATCGATAGTCAACGATAAATTTTTGAAAATAGTATACACAGTTAGAAAAAAAAAAAAAGAAACGTACCGTTTAATTTTTGAAAAAATGATAAAAAAAAAAGAATGGTTTTAGACCGACGTCACAAAAAAAAAGAAAAAAAAAAAAAAGAAAAAAAAAAAGAAGAAAAAGAGAAAAGAAAAAAAAAAAAAAAAAAAAAAAAAAAAAAAAAGAAAAAAAAAAAAAAAAATTAAAAATACAAATACATGAAAAAAAAGTGCCAAGAACCGTTTTTGCCAAAAATAACGAAAAAAAAATATTGGGGGGGGGGGGGTGGGAGGGGGCGGGGGGCAGGGGGGCAGGGGGGCGGGGGGGGGGGGGGGGAGGGGGGGAGAGGGAAAAAGAACAAAAGGGATGATAATAATATAAATTGGTGTGGGGTTCCTCCGTTTGGCTTTTGTTTTTGTTGTGTCGACAATACAGCACATCGAGCTAAGAATAAGAAAAGAAGAAGTTGGTAGAAAAACTAAGTCAGTCACTTTGACCTGTCCTTCTCAATGCAAAATTCTGTTTCTGTTCTGTGCCCTGATTCCAAAACTGGTCTCGGTTTTACTCCATCAGCTCTTGTTTTCAAGAAATCGCGGATATCCATTTTACAGTTTTTTTAGCTTATGGAAAATTATTATGAAAAATAATTATAATTACGTGAAAACGTACTGAAATACTTTCTTATTGAAGGCGCGCTAAAATGTGGGCAATAATAATTGTTTAAAAAATGCTCAAAAAATAGGTTCTTTTTTTTTGTTTTGTTAAGTATACGTCAGGGACACAAGAATAGCTATAATAGTTCAAAGAATGCTTGCAACATAAACTAATTGATTCAAACTTTAGAAATTGATCAAAAACGACTTGCAAAGTCTCGCAGATGGATTCTCAGTTTATCACTCATACGTAGTGTTGCCCTTGCTTACATTTTTAAGTTTAGGATTAGGAACCAGCATTCGCTGCATGTTTAACTGCTCAATATTTATTAGTTAATCTAACAAAATATTAAATTTGAGAGAGAGATTTTGTTGAGACGTGTCGTATACGTAATACGTCTGTCCATTAGTCTGTTTCTATGCTATCTCCTCCCTTAGTTTTAAAGCTATCTTGACCAAACTTTGCAAAAAGTCTTTAAATACACATAGGCTGCACATTTGCCGGAATCGGCCGGATCGGATAACTATATCATATAGCTGCCATATAAACGGTCGGTCCAAAAACTAGTTCTAGTGAGAAAAACTTTTTTGTTTTCCACCGGAACGTCACTAATCGTGGTATATATTAGTTTTATATGCTTCCACATAATTTCTAAAAAATTTATCAAAATCGGCTGACTATAGCATATAGCTGCCATAGGAACGATCGGTCGGAAATGTGTTTTTTGCTAAGAAAACATTTTTTTTAGATCAAACTTTGATTCTCAATAATTTTGGATTTAAAAATACCTGTTATCTATATCCTATATATATTCCACAGGTAAATCAGTTGAAGTGAACTTTTGCAAGTGTATTGAAACTTCGGCACAGTCGAAGTTAGCTTTGCCTTCTCGTTTTTTTTCTAAAATATGTAAAAGATTAAACTGAAAAAAATAAATTGTTTTTGTCCTTTTTTTCTTACGAATAGCACTTCTACGAAGAAAATAAGGTATTGATAAAGAATATGTATTGATAATTAATGGATTTGTGAGCAATTGAGTACAAGTACTAACAGTCAAATTTCAGTGATTTCTTTATTTATTAGAAAATATTTTTTTTTTTCTTCGTCTTTGGCCTTGCTCTTAATTTTTGCTTTCTTTTGGAACTCATACATTGAGCAAAAACGAAGTACATCATTTTTTTTTAATAAACACATAAAATAGTCATAATTTTCTCTTAGTACTTTCAAAAAATTGCTCACAACTTCGCTATTTATCCACAAGATTTTATTCTCAATACCTTATTTTCTTTGTAAAAGTTCAAAAATGAAAAACAATTTTTTGATTTTAATTTTCAACCATTTACAGATTTTATAAAATCAAATTATTCACGTTTTTGAGAAAAATCATTTTGTTTCTAAATATTTTTGTTTCTTACTTTCAAACTACTTAACCGATTTGATTACTAGGAATTCCATACCCTTTGTTTAATACTGTGCTTGACTCTATCTAAAGTTTCTAACTCAAGATATGGCATAAAATGAAATCATATCTACCGAAAAACTAAAAAAAAAAAAACTCTAACTCAAAAACGTATTCATTAAAATTTTTTGAAGTCCCTTTTTGAGTTCAGCATTCTAAAAAAAATCATAAAAAATTAATGACTTCAATGGGTCTTTTTCGATTTGATTTGGATTTTTTTCTTCTATTTAAAGAATATTTTTTTTGGTAATATTTTAAATCTTAAGAAAATTTAATTCTTGTTTTAAAACCATTTTTCCCTCTGTGTATGTTTGGGGCTTCTGGGCTTGCTGCCCGACGAACGCCAGTTGGGTTGGCCATTAAACTAATGCCAAGTGATTTGAGTTTTGCATTTTGCCTGAAGCCGTTCAACTTGGTGACACTTTAAAGACCCCGCCTGGCTTTACAGCGAAATTTGCTCGCCTTCCAGCACGGTTGACTCCCCCGTCGCACATATGAATATTTCATTTCAAACACACGTCATTAGAGAGCGAGATGAGGACGAGCGAGGCAGTCGGTGAGATTTCAATATTTTTCAGCGTTGAGACAAAACCATAGTGCATCGCATTGCATGTGGCATATGCCATGTGCAAGGGCGTGGGCTTGGGCATGTAATTTACCTAAAGCTCGCTGCGCCGCCGGTGGCTGTTGCCGTTGCCGTTGCCTAGTGTATGCCATTGCTGACCTATTCCAGCAGTCAACCATAAATCCACACTGATGATGTACTTCATGCTATTGTGCTTTGGAATTATATCGCATATTTTTGGTTTCTATTGCACATTCCTTTCTGGCATGCCGCACAGATAGCGATAGATAGAAACAGGGAGAAAGGAGGGCCGTGCGTGGTAGCAGTATCTATATACAGCCACGACATTTCATCATCATCAAACAACAGCAACAGCCCCTGCAGCGGGTACAACTGCGACCTGGCAAGGCAGCCATGGCCTGTCTGATGATATGCATGAAGCTAGCAAGGACTTGGAAACTGAACTGAGCTGCCTGGCGTGCTTACTTTGCAGCGT
Source organism: Lordiphosa mommai (assembly GCA_018904225.1). Classification (NCBI taxonomy): domain Eukaryota; kingdom Metazoa; phylum Arthropoda; class Insecta; order Diptera; family Drosophilidae; genus Lordiphosa; species Lordiphosa mommai. The sequence continues at coordinate 656,314 of JAEIFT010000119.1, read as the reverse complement.
CTCATCAAAGGAATTTCGCCTTGCATGTTGAAGCTAAATAACAACACAACAACACCAATCTCCACTCCTCTTGATCGCTTCTAATCACATCGGACATTGGGATAAAAATGAAGTGGTAGTGGTTCGTAACCAATTTTACGAATTTTAATTGCATGCCCAACCCACAACTGAGAATCAAATAAAGCGGTTTATCATTCCGGTGGCAAGCAACGAAAATCAGAGAAAAAAAAAAAAACGCAGTGAAGGTAAATGGAAATGCAAGCACTAGGATTGTGCATAGTTCAGCAATTAGTACATCTGGAGAAGGATGTTCAAGTGGAAGGAAATCTAGATCCCGAGTTGATTGGCGGATAGAGAAAGCATAATCGTTTCAGAAATTGCATTCGAGGAAATCTGTTTGCCTGATTGCTGGAATAAATAAATGTAAAAGGGAGCTTTGGTATGTTTTGCAAGAATTTGCCATAAATGGAAAATGAATAAAAATGCTGCAAATAAGTCGAATGACATTTTGTAATAGAGTTGCAACTTTAAGCAGGGCTCTAGTATATATCATCAAAAAAAAAAAAAAAACACGAAAAATCGTTCTTCCACGCCCTCTCTGTCTGGTCTATCCTTTAGTTAGCTGCCATTCGTGTTTTATTTCCGCTGTGTAAATCGCAGTTTCAAATGCAAATGTAACTAAACCAATAATATTTGCAGCTGGGCATGGGAAACATGGGTAGCTAACAACACTAGTGAGCAGTGTAGCAGCTGCAGCTGCTGCTATTTGCTCAACATGGATGACCGTTGGAGGCCACTGGCAGCAGGGAGACGCCCTGGCCAGTTCATTGCATTTTTTTAACCAACTTTCTGCAAAATTCAGTCGAACCAAAACACCCCCTCACTCACAAAAGTTAATTGCCGTGCAATTTTTGTATGCATAAATAACGGTAAATTTGTTATACACATCATTTTGATTGCGCACGCTAAATCATCATACACACCAGGAGCAGGAGCAGCAGCGGCTGCTCGAAAGTAAATGCGCGTAAAAATGTTCAAATGGCTCTCAAAATATGTGTGACATAAAAAATGGAAAATATTTATATTGTATGAAACATTTTTATGATTTAAATAATAAAAGCAAAAGGAAAATTCATACATTTGCTTTGCCATTCGATTGATGTAGAATTATTTGCACAACTAATCTGAAGCATGAAAGTGTGCAGTTGAAAAGAATTATTACCAAAATTTTTGAATAGAGTTTTTGGTTAACATTTATAAAATTATATATTTTTCAACAGCTAAGCTATTTAGCGTAGTTCCGAACACGTGCTGCACATTGTTGAAGCCTGGTTTTGAATCAGGAAAATATTTAAAATCAATTCATCATTTAAAACCAAGTTCATAGCTTAAATAACGTTTATTTTGCCAAACTAAATTATTTCTGAGACAATCTGATTCGGAATCGGTCTTAAATCAGTAAATATCCAACTCTATATTGTCAACCTACAAATCGAATTTTAAGTTTATAGCTTAAATCATTTTTGATGTTATATAGTTAAATATCTAAATAAATAAATAACTTATCTCGATCTCTTAGCTCGTGTGTCTTTAAATTTTCAGTCAAGAGAAAGTGACCTACAGTTTAACGCCGAATCCGAAGGGTAAAGTTTTTGAGACGCTTTTTCTTGGCTCATAACATTCATCACGCTAATCAGGGCTGTAAGCCCAAATAAAATTTGTGGAGTTCCGGTTCGCTGGATCGATCGAAAATTTACCACTGGTTAAGGTTCAGAAATTTTTGCGCAACGGTTTTGGTTCGAACCTTGGTTCGTCTTAAGTTGTACTTTTAATTTGTATAGAAGAGTAATTAATTTGTTAATAATTATAATTAAATATTATAATATACAAAATGTTACAGAATTTATACATAAATACGATTTCCATTATTTTCAGTTTAAATTTATGAGTACTATTTCTTTGAGCAATTGTTGGTCTATGCTAGTTTATTCATCAGTAAGTGCCCGCTTAACTAAGTGTTGTAACTTTTGTTGAACCGAACCGAATGTTTTGGTTCAGAACAGGTTTAGGTTCGGTTTTTTTTTTTTCAAAACCGATTTGCAGCCCTGACGCCAATAGCTCGCGAAGGTGACTTTATGTATAAAAGTTTTTAAAGAAAAAAACTATAAATGAATCGGCTCACAGTTCTTTAAATTTAGTAAAGAAAGCTAAAAATTGGTCGTACAAAATTATTATACATTTTTTTATTTATATTTTTTTTTAAATTTAAAAATTTGGATAAATTTGGAAAATAATATATTTCTTATCCTGTTATAATAATAATATAATAATCAGCCATCGTTTCAGTCATAGCTCATTAAAATCTGTGGTCAAACGGCCCAGTTTTACAGAAGTGTTACGAAAATCTATTCCAACCATCGTGCTTAGGGTTGCCAATTATAAATTTATAATATTTATATTTTATTAATGGAGAAAAAAAATTTTTTATTTAAGAGAGACGCAAGCCCTTTTTGATGGCAAGGACCATTATCTTAGACACAAACCTGCTAACCCATTAACTATGAAATCTCTCGATGTTCTGTGACATCGACGGACTTTTCTAACGTTTTTGCAAGCCAAGTGAGCCCGAAATCTATAAAGATTTTCAGGACCCCTGATAGACTTTAAACAAAAAACCAAAAATTACATTTCACAAATTTTCCAAGTAAACTGAGAAAAGGTTGGTTACTTAACAAGTTAAAGTGTTTTAAAATAAAAGACCGACTAGGGTATAATCTGATTTATTATTAGGTAAAAATAAAGGTTGTGTGAATGGACTCAGCTACCTACTGAAAGAGATTTTTCATAGCAAAAAAAAAGCCGGTAAGTGCAGATGAAATTGACCTGTTCTAAAATATCAAACTGATATTTTCGATCAACCAAAAGATATGTTTAAGATCAAAGTGGCTTTTTTAATAAAAAAAAAAAATATTAGGAAATGGCTGGGCATATACGCGTTATTTTGACAAAAAGTTTATAAGATCTTTGAAACAAAAATCAGAAAAAGTTGAAATTTTTATGGCAAACTAGTGAAAGCGCTTTCAAAAAGCTAAAGTGCACAGACGGTCAAAGAGAATTAAAAGTAAACAGTTGGCGAGATATTGACACTGAAGGGTACTACTGATGATTCTCTAAAGCTCACGGCGTCGGTAGGCTATATCTTTAATGATTACTCGCCTAAAATCCAAAAAGCTACGCATCCATCACTACTCTCGCTTATTTTATCATGTTTTATAGAAAAGTTTATACTCGTAAATAGATCATCGAATGATATAAAATGTAGATAAAGTGTGAGTAAAGATCATTTATTTTTTTTACGTGTGTTATTCTAAGCTTAAGTGCGTTTCTACTAAACGTCGATATATAAGTTTTCGGAGCGCGACTGTTTCATTAATTTGAAGATAGTTCCGGGGATATCTATATCAGCGTTTGTCAAATAGAGCTAAAAAGTGATTTATGGTGTGTGCATATATGATGCTACTCGTAATGCGGCTCAGACTTAAAACTTCGAAGCGACTAATTAACGATATTCTCTCTTGGTGAAGGGCTTGGCATGCGTTCGCTCGTGTTTGTGTAAATTGCTGTGAACGTGCTCGTCCGTCAGGCGCTAAGAGGGACGAACTCTGATCTAAATGTCTGTACATTACATACATTAAATTTATGTGCGCTCAATGTATCTTTTAATAACTTTTTAAAAAGGCTCTACATTTCCTGGCGACGCTCATATTCAATTAAAATTAAAGTGCATGCACCTGCTTCTACGAAAAGAAGGAAAGAATAAGGCAGATCAAAATTGTTCTTAAAACAAGGAGAAAATTGGTACTGGTTCGTTGTTTCTGTTGAAATCAACATTTTCCGAGTAGCTTAGCCACCATAACACCATATTAAAAATATTTGATGAGTTCATTGATGATTTTTGTGAGAACTAAACTGGTGTGCAGCCCTGTTATATATCTAAATATAATGAGTTTTGGCAAGAATTCTCCACATTTTGTTGTTGTATAGTTAAATCATGTTCTGACGAGATAAATTGTTCTAAAGCATATTCATTAATTTGTCGTTCGATTACTTTTCATCCCAACCTGTACATTGCATGAACAATCAGTTTCTATTCATTAATCATATAGGAAATCCTTATCATCGGTTAAAAGCGAGAATAATTTATTCATTCATTTTTTTTAAATACTTTTGTATAAGGCATAAAGTACAGTTAAGCACTTGGCAATGCTGACATTTAATCTTATTGATTGATGACAGGCTGGCAGTCTCCCCTCCACAACCGCCATATGCATACCAATCGCACTTAGAATTGTTTGCAATCCAAAAATACGACGACGAATGCAGCTAAAGCTAAAGAAGCAACCGCAGCAAGCACCCATAGCGTGATGTCGAGCATCAAACAACACACCACAAGCATAAAGCCTTGGCACACACACACACACACACACACACACATAAACAAACACCATACACATGCAGACACATCTAGGCACGGACTGGCAGCTGTGTAAAATTCATCTGTCATCGCGTGTGTAGGGCCAAAGCTTATGACGTTAATCCTTTAAATGCGCCAAATGCATGCAAAACTTTTACCAATGCAACTATGTGAGTAAGTGTGTGTGTGTGTGTGTGTATGTCTGTGTTTGTATATTTGCACGCTTGGCAAGACTTCAGCAGTCGTCAACATGACAACGTCGGCTTTCCAAATTGTATGCCTGGCATGTGGGATGAGCTGATGGGGGTGGTGGTTGAGGGGCGTTAAAGGTGTCAACTTGTGTGCAAGGTTTTTGTATCTGCGCGCAAAATCAACCAACCGAAAGCGTTCAATCATCGTTAGTTACCATATTCTGTTGCCCACCTGCCAACAGTGTGGCGCCCACGAAAGCCGAGTTCCAAAGCAGAACGCACAAACAGTCAAAAAGGGGGAAAAAATCGAAAAGAGTACAACTCAAGTTACCAAAGTTGTTAAAAACGAGGGGGGAAAAGAAAATGGAAAGAAAACTGAATGAGGTCGCCTCACTTCATGGAAATCTATGAATATTGTTGTTCAAAATTTGATTAACATCAATTTCATGTTATTAAATGTCACAAAGCTAATTAAATTCAATGACTAAAGTTAGTTGAGCACTCAGTCTTTTTATTGCTTATTTACATATTTACGATATTCCAGACAAATCTTTTAATGAGATTATCAGAACTATTTAAACCATAGAACGCTGATGTTGGGACAACTTCTACGAAATATTCAGTCTTTTCATCGCTTTTTTACGGATTTACGATATTCCACTCAAATCTTGAAATCGTAAATGGCTTGGTCCCGACAAATTGAGATTATCAGAACTCTTTAAATCGTAAAACGCTGATGTTGGGCCCACTTCAGCGAAATACTCGGTATTTTCATTACTAGTTTACAGATCTACGATATTCCAAAAATTCTTTAATTCGTACATGTCTTGGTCACGACAAATTGAGATTATCAGAACTCTATAAGTCGTAAAACGCTGATGTTGGGCCCACTTCTGCGAAACTCTCAGTCTTTTTATTGCTTATTTACAGATTTACGATATTCCACACAAATCTTTAAATTGTAAATGGCTTGGTCAATACTCTATAAGTCGTAGAATGCTGCTGTTGGGACATCTTCTGCGAAACTCTCAGTCTCTTCATCTCTTATTTACAGATTTAGGATATTTCATAAACATCTTTAAATCGTTAATGGCTTGGTCACCACAAATTGAGATTATTAGAACTCTTTAAATCATAGAACGCTGATGTTGGGCCCACTTCTGTCGTACTCTCAGTCTTTTCATCACTAGTTTATAGATTTACGATATTCCATAAAAATCTTTAAATCGTATATGGCTTGTTCACTACAAATTGAGATTATTAGAACTCTTTAAATCATAGAACGCTGCTGTTGGGACAAATTCTGCGAAACTCTTAGCCTTTTCATCGTTTATTTACTGATTTACGATATTCCAGACAAATCTTTAAATCGTAAATGGCTTGGTCACTACAAATTGAGATTATCAGAACTCTTTAAATCGTAGAACGCTGATGTCGGGCCCACTTCTGGCATACTCTCAGTCTTTTCATCACTAGCTTACAGATTTACGATATTCTACAAAAATCTTTAAGTCGTAAATGGCTTGGTCACGACAAATTGAGATTATCAGTACTCCATAAATCTTAGAACGTTGATAATGGGCCAACTTCTGCGAAACTCTCAGTCTTTTCATTACTAGTTTACAGATTTACGATATTCCAGCCATCTATAAATATCATAAATGGCTTGTTCAGGACAAATTGACATAATCAGAACTCTATAAGTCGTTGAACGCTGATATTGGGCCAACTTCTGCGAAACTCTCAGTCTTTTCATGGCTTATTTGCAGATTTACGATATTCTGGCCATCTATAAATAGCGTAAATGGCTTGATCGCGAAAAATGTAAAATATAATACATCTCATATGGGGGCTTCTTTTGCTGACCACCGAACCGAAAAAGCGCGTATACCAGGTTTGAAAAATGATCTTAGTCCGATGAGGTCTTCAAGAAGTTTTTTAATATATCTGTTTTAAATAATTTTCACCACCTTTCACACCTTCAAAAATTCTGCAAAATTTATACAAATTGTATCTTGGAATGACAATTAAACATGTTTAATATAAAAGTGGTACCCCAACTAAAAGTCAAAAATAATTTATGTTAAAAATTTCACGGAATTTTGTAGTAAGCGCGGCTATGCCCTTTAAAAATGTTCGAGACTAAATTTACACCGTTTTGTTCTTAAATTTTAAGGAAAATTGTTTTCTTTTAATTTATTTCTTGAAAAAACATAAGAGTTAGCATAATAATAATGTCGAAGAATACATTTAATTTCAAGTTAAAAGGTCTTTATAATCAAAAAACGAACTGGAATTGAAAATTTTGTTCTGACATTTGAAAATTCCGACCATAGTCAGCTTTAAGATCGTTTGTACTTGAATTTCCCCTGTTTAAACACTGAATTCTTGACTTTTTTTGTTGTAAACCGTGGACCGATTCGGTTATAGGAAATATTTAAATTTTTTAAGGCATTCATTAATAAATTAAAAAGTAAGCGATGTTTTTGATACGGTTTTTTGCTTTAGTTTATACATACCATTGGGCAAATTTCTTTTAGAGAAAATGGGCGTGGCAAAACTAGGCCATGGTTGATAAAAAGGTTTTAAAAAATATAGCATACTTTACAGGGCAAATGTACGAGTAATGTATTAGCAGAATCTTTTGTAAGATCATGATCCAATATTAATGCCAAGGCATCATCTGAGGATTTTGCGAATATATAGATATTATCCTAAGAGTTGCTGAAAGTTCAGCTTGCCCTCTTTGCTTGCTGCTTGTATTAATAAGCGCTCATTATTATTATTATGAATATTCTAAAGATTGGACCAATAGCGATTTGTTGTAATTTAAAGTCATTACCAGGTGGGTGCTAATCATATTTACCAACAGAAGGGACCTTTGCAAAAAGTCAAGTGGCATTGACTGCTGCCAGTTAACAGCAAGCATTTTTGATTTAACCAAGTGCATGATCTATGACAGCAAATGTGTCCCTCACAAAGACAGCGCTGGAGCCACTCTAGGACGCAGCTAGTCGAGGGATAACTGCGAGTCGCATTTGCTTGGCTTGCTCGTCTATTGCCAGTCAAGAGTTAACACGAATCAATTACGCACACACATACACACACACAGACACAGAGAGACAGCAATTGCAGACTGGCACTTGAACTGGAAGTCCTTGCTGGGGAGCTGCTGTCATATGACATTTGACTTGCCTGCTGGGCCAAGGATTTACAATTTAAAGCAAGTGGCCAATAAAGCAGATGAACGACCAGCTCGACCAAACGAATGTTATGTAGGTAGTTGCATATCCCGTCAGAGAGGAGTAGATGTTTGAATAGCGATATCCGAGTGTACGAGTATGTACAGGAGGAGTATGTGCTCAAAAGCTGGAAAAATGGTCATGCCAATATCAATTGAGTTTATGGCCCGCTGCTGACAAAGCCAGTTGAGCGTGTGTGTGTGTGTGTGTGGAATAGCCGGTAGAATGGTGTACGATGACCAAAAGGTAATAAAAACCATAATTACAACATAAATGACAGCTGTTACACCGTCATCATAGTCCAATGGAAAAATGAACAACCACATATTAACAGCTATTATCAAACTATAAAAATGTAATTACCGGCTTTAGCTGCTGGCAATTGATGCATATGATTGGCTGATAGCCCTATAGATTAAGCTAAACAAGGGGATTACTTTAAGCTCTGTTGCTGCCAGTATATAGATACGAAATCTTTTTTAACGAATTAAAATAAAAACCATTAGTTAAGACAACTAAAGGTACTATCAAGCAGACGAAACATTCAACGTCAATTTTAAATCAAACAGAAATAGAGCTTCATATTGACATCAACCACAAATGATCAGCGGCAGAGGCGATTTCAATTAGAGCGCGGCAATGTGTAACAAAAGATAAGTACGCGATTTGGTATAGCCCCGCATGTCCATTCTCCCATATGAGCAAACATGACAATAGCATGGAAAATGCATTCAAAATTCAGTTCAAGCATTTTGCATTGCGTAACTCATTATGTCCGCGTCTCATTCGAGTGCTCCCCCGCCCCCACTACACCACACAGCAACAGGAGCTTGGTGCTCTGGCGCATCCGGACGCATATGGGCGGATGTTTTAGGCCTGTAGTGGATGCTGCTGCACATGGTTGCAGTTTCATTCATCGTCATTTTCACAAAGTCAGCAACGTCAATGTTTCAAATGGTATCTTTTGCTGGATTTTGCCCACCAAATTGTGGTAAGAGGGCGCACAGGCGCCCACTAGTGAAGTCCTCTTGTGTATCTCACGTTTCCACTTGTTTGACCACTTCCGTGGCACCAGTTTGCTTGCTCCAAATTCTAAGCTTTGCTTATATGTTAAGTGTCGCTCCTCAATCAATTGTGTTGTCAATTAATTAACACACTGACCACACCGGTAAATACGATATTTCACACAAAACGTAAAACTTTTCGTCACATTTCGTGATTAATTTTAATGGCGCATAAACTGCAGATCCCGCAGGAGTAAAAGCAGAGCTCCTGGTCAGCGTTGATTAGCCACAATCACTTTGTGCTCCTCTGGGACGGCTCGTTAACTGTCGGGAGTGCTCCATCGTCTAGTCGTTGTTCATGCATTTTCCATGAACCTGGCGAGGCACACACACACACACACACACATTGAAGTTGGACTAATAGCCGTTTAGTGGACTTCACTCGACTCGCACACGCACAACCGCAAAAACAAATGCAATCGGCGCGGCGTTTGACCCTCCTCCTTCCCGTCCCTCTGACTGATACATATTTAATAGAAAGAGCTCAGACGTGCTGGTTTCGGTTAATGTGCACTGCCCAGCAAGTAACTCAGGTAGTTAAGCTGATTTTGGTCTTTGCGTTTGCTAGCCAACATGTATTTTTAAACGTAACAAATAATGCATTGTTTTGGTATTGAAGCGGTAAGTTAATTATATTTATAAATAGTATTATAGGGAGTCTGCAGATTTTTTCTAAATTTTTTTGGTAGGGAATAAATTAATTGAGCTTTAAAAAGTTTTTTTGTGAGATTTTTGAGTTAATGATGCAAAAATTATTGTCTTATCATGATCTAACGTGTGTCCAATTTTCATACAGCCATATTTTATACTCTTTGCCTAAGAGTTACTTATATAAGTTTAGCCATCTCATCCAAATAAATTAATGTTGCCCACAAAAATCTTCACAATTTAAAGTAGAGATAGGTTTTATTTCACTAAAATCCTTAAGGGCTATTTGGACTAGACTCACGTAACGCACGATTCACGAAATAAAAATTTCTTGACGCACTATTCATGCACGATTGAAGGAGGAGTCACGAGTTATCACGCACTATCAACCACCCCCGAATTTTTGAGTGGAGAAATCTTAATTCTATCATGGATTTTAAGGCCATACTATCATTAAAATTTTGGGAGATTTTAAGTTTTTTTTAATATGGTGAATCGATGTAAGGTGAATCGATAAGTAAAGAGGATTAAAATAAATGCCCAGAAGGTCCAAGCAATCTATCTAAAAAATTGTGGGAGATATGAGATTTTTTTTAAATCTGAGCGGAAACCAATGCAGGGGGGCTCGATAAGTAATGATGAGTAAAATTTATGTCTGGAAGGTTCGAACAACATAAGTCCAAAATTGTGGGAAATTAGAGGTGTTTTTCAAATTGTGGGGGTGGCAGCTCTACTCTCGTTCATCTGATCGGAAAACGATGTATGGGAGCTCGATAAGAAATAATGCGTAGAATATATGTTTAGAAGGTTCGAACAACCTTACTTCAAAATTGTGAAAGATTTGTTTTGTTTTAAATTTCGGGAGAGGCAAAAATCAAAAATAAACTTTATCTGCCTGCACGTATAAGATTCTTATGCTCCATACATTTCAAACCTCGAATTCTTACCAATTCTGTCATATGTTTGTTCATACGGACAGACAGACAGACGGACATTGGTATATTGACTCGGCTGTTGATGCTGATCAAGAATATATATATATACTTTATAGGGTCGGAGATGCTTCCTTCTGGCTGTTACTTACATTTGCACAAATCCAATATACTCTTCGTACATTCGGTACAGAGTATAAAAATTCGTGAATTCTGCATGACATCTATTCACGATATTTTACTTTAACACGCACGCACGAAAGTCTGTGTTTTCTCACGATCACGTCGTGATAAACAGTGACACGTTTAAAATCAAGACATGCTTGCACCTCTAATTTGGACTCAATTTTCTCTTAGGCTGAGTTCAAATTGTTCGACGCATAAGACATGATAATCTCGTAAGCCTTCATGTTGTATTGCTTTGAATGTCAAATGACAAGCTATTCACAATGAAAACAAGACAAAATATGTATCTACTAGCAGTTACAAAGAGTCCAACCACTCCCACTATATTTAAAAAATAATTGTTATAATAAAGTGACTAGAATTTCTAGCCGAAAGTATTTTTGGCCGTTGTCACCCTATAAATGCAGACAATCTTCTGCCAATTAAGCAGGAATCTGTATGTGTTGCATTTTTCAGAAAATTCTCTGAATATTTAACCAAGAATAATTTTGTGTGTTTCTGGGAACGAAGCCACGTGATAAAATTATTGGTTTTAGATTTGCTTAATAATGTACATTCGTTTCCAACGCTTGTGCCATAGCAATCAAAAGTCAATCATGTCATTCGCACACTCACATTTTTCTTGCCAACTTTTGATTCTACTACAACCTCACTTATCGTAGCTGTCCCCGAGTCAAGACCGAAACTTCATGCATCATTTGCATGGCAAACTGTTCGGCACTTTTTATTACTCGAGTGACAACTTGTCCTCCCGGTGGGGTTTTAATGGAAATCAATTCACTTGAAAATTAAAGCAAACTTGTACGAAATTCTTTAGAAGTTGGACCCTTAACCACTGCCCGCCTGCACCCTCGGTTTTGGGTCCCATTGATCATCTAAATGTTACGCATCAGACAACATTTACAACAGTTACAATGGAACGTTGGCAATTTGCCGCCGCCTTTGAGTTGCTTTTGTATTATTTACTAAAAACTTAAAGGGCTCAATAAAAGCGCCCTGGGACGGCCATTTTTGATCCTATGCAAACAGTGAGTCGAGTGGGGGAAAGGAAAAAAAAATGTAAACCAGTCCGAAACTAGTCCGTCCTGAGACTGACAACAGCAGCAGCACTGTCTGTGAATGTATTCTGCTGTGTGGGTGTGTGTGTGCTGAAAGGTCAACTTTTTTATGTTTGTTTTGTATTTTGTTTATGCAAAAATTGCCGGAGCAATTTCATAATGGGTCAAAAGAGAAATCAACTTTTGTTGAAAGTGCTTTAAAATGCATGGACAACGGCCAGTTACTTGGCATGTGCCTGATTGCCACCAGGTTGTTGCCCAGTTTAGTCCATTGACCAAATGGACCGGATGTCAAAAACTAAAGTTGCAAATTTTCCCAGAATCACATGTCACTTGCATGCACGTTCCAACAAGAATGATGGCGAGGGGTGTACAAAACATAGTCTTGCCATTTGAAAAACCTTTTTGGCGATAGCCCTTCCACCTCATGCCGAAACACGTCATTTGTTGTTTGGATGTTGGGCTGTTAGGTTCGTTAAGTGTCGTTACGGTTTGTTTTTGTTACCATCGGGAATTTAGACATTTTGCCTGTTCACCAATAAAGAGATTTTCTTAGATGATTTGTGAAAATCTTGGTTGATCTCAATTAAATTGCATAATATTTTTTTAGCAAACTATTAGGCTAGGCTACAAGATCCCGTTTATAGAAATTTTCAGTGAATATTTGTGGGACCGTATTTGGATTAGGTTTGTAATTGAACGCAGTAGGTGGCGCTGCAAAGGGGGGCTTAGAGACATATTACTCAAACAATTTAAGCTATAAACTTTGGTGTGTAGGTGAGTCATATGGAGCTTATCATTTTACCATTTCAAGACCGGTTCCTAACCGGTTTCAAAATGACTATTATTTGAAAATATTTCAGCAATGATCTTAAAATTTGGTGTTGGGGTTGATAATGTACATTTTTTCCCCGTATATAAACCGGTTCTGAACCGTTTTAAAAACGTGGTTTAAAAGTGGTTAGAAGCTATACCTGAGTAATTATTTAAGATATGAACTTGAAATTTTGTGTTTAGGTGAGAAATTGTTCAAAAGTGGCTAAGAGCCATATCTCCGAAATTTTAAGAGCTATGAATTCTATATTTGGTGTTTCTGTTAATAATATGTAGTTATTTAATGTCCCCAAAATGAAACCGGTTCTGAACCAGTGTAAAAAAGTGGTTCGGAGCCATATCTAAGAAATTATTTACCTAGCCTACTTTTAGGACGCTTTTAAATGTCTATGTTTGTGTCTACTACGACCCGGATGCGATTTTAAATGCGGCCTAAAAGCAGGCAACATAGATTTTCACAAAAAGCACCTTGTTTTAAAAACATGAAGGTGAGAAAACGGCCTTAAAATCGGTTCCGAACCAGATTGAACCGGCTTAAAAGTGCTTCAGGGCCAATTCTCAGAAATTATTTAAGCTATTGATTGTCAACTTGGTGATTGTGCTGGTAAAGTGAAGTTAGTTATTTTCTGGTTTCAAACCCGGTTCTGAACCACTTTTAAAAAGTGCTTCGAAACTGATTTGGAACTATATGTCAGAAATTATCTATCTATGAACTTGAAATTTAGTTATTAGATTGATAGTATGGAGTTACTATTTTTCCCGGAGACAAACCGGTTTTGAGCCAGTTTTAAACGTGGTTCGGAGCAATATATCAGTAATTATTTAAGTTAGGAACCTAAAATTTTGTGTGAAGATTGATAATTTGAAGTTAAACACTTAACCATATCAAGACCGTTTCTGAACCAAAATAATCCCGTTCAAAAGCGCTCTAGGGCCATTTCTTAGAAATGATTTAAGCTTTAAACTTGAAGTTTGGAGTGTAAATTGGTTATATAAAGTTAGATATACCCTGTGCGAAATTGGTAACAAAATTACAATCCAAACATACGACAATTTCGCGCAAAGGGGTCGTTATAACAATATTCTTGGCTTCAACCAAAGTAATCCAGCTAGGAACCATATTCTGCTAACTCTTTTAAATTTATTTGCGATCTGCCTTCTCATTATGCTATTAACGATTAGGCCGGATTCAGCCAAAGAACTTGCTCCTGATCAAGATATAATTTTCCTCTTGTATTTAATACGATATTTACATGGAGCTTTTTCAAATGTCAATTAATCAAGTCCCTCCAAAAGTGTGCTATATATATAATAAAGAAAAAAATAATAATAATAGGACCAGTGTTAAGCAGATCAGTGATCAAGAGTCTCTGCTGAACGCGCCCATTTTCTTATTGGCAGGAAAGTGATTGATATGTATAAATAAACTGATCGTTATGGGGAAAGACGAAATAATATTAATGGCTGAGGGCTCTTGTTACACATTTTATTGGATCCGTTCATGGGTTTTATTGATTGTCGCAAGTAGTTCATATTCTTCGATACGATTTTTGCTGCACTTGCAAATTAAGTATCATTTTTTGGACGTACCTCTGCCAACTTTGCACATTCTTTTTAGAAATTAAGTCTAATACTAACGGGTGTTGCATCATTGATTAATGCATATGCTTAGAGAAATATTGTAATTAAATTTTGGGATTTCCGTTATGTTATCAATGGGCAATAGAAACACCTGATCACTGGTCTGCATCATAAAACTACTTTTATGGTTTAGCATACTTTTAGGAGGTCTTTTTCAATTGACATTTGAAAAAACTTTATGTAAATATCACTTTAAACACAAGAGAAAAAGTAGGCTACGTAAATTACCAAGAAATATATTATTGATCAGGGAGCAAGTTCATCTGCTGAACACGGCCAATGACACCACACATACACACTGTAGCAAACTTTTTTGAGGTGTTATCTTTTTTGTCCGTTCACTTTTAAGTTGTGCTGGGTACATTTTTGTCGGGACATTTTTGATGAGTTGGATTTACAATGACCTGATATATATTGTAATATAATAATTGATAAATTCGCTCAATACTTAGCTCACATTTCTTTAAAAATCTTTGCCTGTGCCAACACTTTATTGATTCACTGAAGTTACTTATGTTGAAACAGCAGGATGAGGTGCTAACAAATTGAATTCCTGTGGATGTTTGCACGGCATCAATACAATAAAAATAAAAAAAAGAAAAGCTTAGTCGTATAGGATGTTGCAAATGTTGGCAAAATTGCCATTTGAAGGCGGAAGTGGAATGCATTTCCTGTTGACACAGACACAAATGCACTTTTTTTGCCTGCCATGGAATGGCAGTTGGTAGGTAGATGAGTCGACTATGTAAACGAAGATATAGAAAGGCAAATGTATGTCAAATTTATTAGCGTATATACACTCCGAAAAAAATCCGTTTCAAATGTGAAAATCTGAAAAAGAAAGAAGAACTTTTTATGGGTGGTTGCCATTGCTTTTAATTTGGATGCCCACCACTGACTTAAAGTAATGCATCGTTGCACTTTGTTTTTATGAAGTACATTAAGTATTTAATTCGCATAATGGATTGGTATTATTTTTTGCTTTTAAAAATCATCATTCGACAAAGCCTTCATAGTACTGACAGCTGGTGCATACCCACATACTTACTTATAAATACATATGTATGTATATATATATAGACCTTATAGATTTATTTACCTGAATAAATGGCACATCATTACTTGCAATTGTATGCGGAAACTCAGTCGCAGAACCAAGCCAGTGCACATTTGCCGTGGCATTGTGCAACATTTCACTGTCACTTATGCATGTCCGTTTGTCACTTAAGCGCAGCTTGACTCCGCCACATACATATTTACATGCACGTACGTACGCATGTAGTTTTATTAATGTCCGACGTTCGCTCGCAAAGTGCCCACCCAACGAGGAGACCAAAGTGCCCGACAATCCTGTCCGGACTCTGGCCCGGTCCAGTGAATTAAATTGTAAAGATTTCTCTTGTTTTCAGTGATTTTTGTCTGTTCTTACTTGCTTTTTTGATATCTGTTGTTCATTTTCTTATTTAAATGAAATCTCCAGCAGATTATCGCATTTATAGCGATTTACGGTATGCTTCAAACAAATTAACATATTTAAAGTCAATATAATTAAGTCACATACCATTTGTATTCATTTAAGTGCTCCAAATATGCACATTTTTGTGCATACATATTTTCCTTGTTGTTTCCGTTTGAGGCATGCAATTAATACTGTGGAGAGTGAAACATTTAATTATTTACAGGTGGCAATGTCAAACGCTGAATGAAATTAACTTTCGCATACTTGGGGGAAGGATACGTGGATTTGTAATGAAAGTCAAAGGCGGTGACCGATGCACGGGTGGAGGATGCAATCATTCAATTTGGTTTAATTACGCAGGCACGTGTTAATCAGTAAAAAATTACATTAAACTACTTCATTTCATGCAATCAAAAGTGAGGGGTGAGAGACTGCTTTAATTGTTATGCTGGAGCAAAAGTTGTAAGACCAACTGCGACGGTGTCATTTTGATTTTAGGGTACTAGTGATTTTCCTAACCACCGGTGGTGAGCCCTTTCGCTGGCTTGATTTTTTCTTATCTGTGGTGGTTTCCCCATTCGCAAATACGTACCTGACAGCAATTGAAGCAAGTGCTTTGATTCATATGTCACAATCTGCAAGAGAGGTTAAGGAATTGGTCTGATAGACAAAAAGTCCTGAGTGCAAAAGAAGGTAACTTCAAAAATGATGTTAAGACCATAGCTGCATCATTTAAACAGCTGATCTACTTGATCAATGTTAGCTAACGAAAGTAGCAAGAAGAAAATTAAAGTAATTCATTGAAATAGGAATAAATATGTTAAAAGTGGCCAACGGCGTATTTGGAGCTTAATTTCGCTATTCATTTTTTTTAAGTACGCGGTCCAATAATGTTGGTGTTGGTTATCGATATTCGATAATAAAATCAGCTGTTCGAAATCAACGCCAAGCAAAACTACTCGATACAAGTCAATATATGGTCACCCTATTCGCATCTTTGCCGCAACAAAGCGAAACATGCCTTTTTTTTTGGAAACAAATAACGGACCTTTTATTGAATCCAGATATATAAAAAAAATCTTCTTTCACCGGTTGTATTGCCGAACCCTAGGGTACAGTATTGAATAGAATAGAATAATATGGCTGATGAATGTTGCCACAAAAAAAATTTAATAACTATTCTTACAGTACTAAAGTGTATATTAATTTTGCGCAGAATAATAAGATTAATGTTTCTTCAACTTTGAAACTTAAGATTAACAAATATGGTGAACTTCTTAGAATTAAACTTAATTAAAGTGTACTTGTTGCTACGCATCGAGATTTCGATACAGACGTTATGCTAAAGAGAGAAAAAAGTCGATTAATAAGTGCGTCCGCTTCATGTTTCTTTATTAAATGTGGTCTCTTCAATACTATTTCGTATATTTTTATGATTAGGACGATAAGCTAAAGCGATAAACCAGAATCAATTCAGGGAAAATCAAGTACAAATCCAATTATGTTCGATATTCCATATATCCCACAGTTGAAGGTTGATTGTTCGAACCTTATGGACATTTATTATTTTTCGTTCCACCATACTTTCTTTCCCGTCCAGATAGTCTAGTTTTAGCAAACCAAATTACTACGCTGGGCATCACCGGCCGCAACCGTAATGGGCAGCACTTATGCAGTTTGTGTGGCCCCACACTTATAAGATATATACAAACTGTGAAAGTTACAGAGCTTATTAGAGTCGGGGTTGACCGACTTTCTTACTTCTTTAAAGATTTGTTGTTTCAAAATGCAGCTTCTTTTTTACTTTCGTTCGAAAACAGCTTTTTGGTGATCAAAAGTTGGCAACAGTGGTGTTGGGGCAGTATTAGTTTTGAACTCATTATAAGAAATAGTTCCAAGGGCTATATTCGGGAAATGGAACATAAGAACCAGCTCCTTAAAGGAGAAATATATAAACGCATTGAACTGCAATTGGAATGTCAGCAGCTTAAGATGGCAAGATATAAATTTAATCCCAAAGTTTGGTCAAAACGAATCACACAAATACCTAAACACACTCTCGCATTTTCTCCCTCCCCCCACCAGATACTTGCATCGATGTGCTGCATTATTAACCAAAAGCTTTCATTAAACTGACAACGATGGAAAAACAAAGCGCGAAACTTCTTTGGCATTGCGTAATTGACTTGCTGCTGTGCAACATTTGCTATCCATGGGGGAATACGCATCGCACTTGGCTGGGACTGCGTCCATGTCATAGTTTTCCTAGCCAAGGCTGCTGGTTTTAACTTGTGGCTTGCCCGCTCTGGTGCTTCCTTTTCTTCTTGTATTTTTTTTTCGGCGCTTTCTTACGATAACTTTATGACGCTTATCGCTACAAATGTGCTTGTATCTCGGCGCTGTGTCTGTATCTGTATCTTTATTTCGCCTGCAAGTACATTCCGCGAACGCCACATAAAAGTAAAGTGTAGCCAAGTTGATGCTGGCTGTGGCTGCACTGGTGCGGGGAGTACTATGCTCCTAAGTAACTTATGCCATAATTTCACCCTCCTTTGGCCACCAAAGCTGGCATAATCGCAAAAAGGAGTCTGGCAAATATTATTTTTTATATTTATTCGACTTTTTTCGCCTTTCTCGTTTAATGTTTATTATGAATGTTACTCATGAGCGTATTTAGTTAATTTTATTTCACACAAGAGAAGTCGGAAAAAAACGACCAAGTCGCCTAGCGACCGGCTGCCTCCATTCGTTTGTCTAACATTGCCTAGTTGGGTCTGGTTGGCTGGAAATTAAGTTAGGGCCATCAACACTTCGCCAGTGTCTCAGTTTTTGTGTGGAGGCGGAGGCGATGGCAAATTAGAAGCCTGCAAAAATGCCAAAAAGGGCGTCCGCTTATCTGAGTTAAGTAGATGAGAAAAGTTTGCTGCTTTGCGAGTTGATAAGTTGAATAACATGCACACACACACACCCAACGATATTTCTTTCATGGGAATGCCTGAATGTGTGAGCTTCAGGCATTAGGTGGTACACGGGGGCATATGCGTCAATTTGCTTATATTTCCGTTCGCACTTCTCGTTTAATGGCTCAGTAGCCAAGTCAGCGACAACATTGGCTTCGGCTGCATTAAACTGACGACACTGTTGCCCAAATCTACGCTCCTTAAATGCAAACTGCTCAACTTTGTTGCACTTGATAGAGGCGAACGCTAACGGTCCCAAGAAGCGTGACCTTCAAATAAGGTGCGGCGTCAGCGCGTGGGTGTGGCAAAAGCAAACACGTTGCCCAGCAACTTAATTAGATTTCAGTTTATGCCAGCGTTGCACTTTATGGGAAAGGTTTTAAAGTGACCATTAGGTTGGATGACATTTCAAGCCCTTGAGATTGTGCAGTGGGTGAATGGCAAACAGAACGAGCGTGCAGGAGTGAAAGAGAAAGGGTCGCGGATTAATGCTGATAGATAAGTGTATGAGTAATCTTGAATCTAAAAGCTAACGAAAGGGCGGATCAACAACAACAAGTTTTTGTCTTCAGTTTTGAACTCGCTATCAGCAACAAATGGAATACATTTAAGATAATCTGTCAAGCTAATCGCTCGCTATGAAGTCATTGTTGAAATTTTATTTCGTTTTTTTTTTTAAATGAGTTTTAACCTGATCGGATGAAAAAAATACACTGGAAACAGTGTTTTTGGTGAACAGATTTTTTGTTATAAAAGCTCTTGTTTAATTTATAGTTTTTTTGGCAATAGAATTTTTTGGAGCTCACAACCAGGCACACATTTCTGGATTCCTGGGGCCTTTTCAACAGAGCTCATATCGATGCGGCTTTAAAAAAGATGCAAGCTATACGCAATATTTGCGCAGGAGAAAGTGTGTTAATCGGTATTTAAAATCCGACTTTTCTCGAATTATGGCCATTTTATAGAAACAAGAGCTCCATCAGCACCGAAGTCTGTTTTTGAATAAGTGCTCATAAATGAACCATCATTTTTTATGAACAAGGCTGCACCCCACAATGTTTATCATTTGGTTGCCATTTATGTCATGTCCGATCTGTGCGTCTGATTCTGTCCGTCTGTATGTATTTTATAGATCTTAGGAACTAGTAAGAGCTTGATGCTTTCCATTTTTTCAGTGTAGACTTGTATTGTCTGCACGTCAGATTAAATTTTGACTTTCAAATTTTTGCCATTTCGCTCCCTCTCGCCCCTGAATATAATAGAAAACCTCATTTCTCCCACAATTTTGAAAATAGATTGTTCCGAACTTTCTAGATATATATTTTAATCATCATTACCTATTTTTCGCATACATAATTTTCCTTTGATCAGATAAACGTTAGGAAAGATGACCTGCGCATGCATATTTGTTTAGTCATTTATGAGGCATATTCTTCCACAATTTGGGCATTAGGCTGAGTGAATGGCTGTGATATTATCATAAAATGCTTCTTTCATCTTGGTTTTGGTGTGAATTGAATGTCAGATTTTTAGGGCCGACTTCAACTTACGCTCTCGTTACTTTTAGGGATGATCTCTTACCTGATACTTTGTTTCGATCGCTTTTGGGCTTAAGACCAGCAACTATTTTGCTGAATTTTGAACGAACGTCTCTTAAATTAACCTTTAAAAATATCAAATATTTCACTTGCCCCTTATCACTTGGATGAACAGAGCTATGCTATTTTTGCTCAAAAATATTTATAATAAGGAACATTAATTAGACTTAGGGTCGTTTTCTCATCTTCATGTTTTTTAAAACTAGGTGCTTTTTGAAAAAATCTATGTTGCCTACTTCTTGGCAGCTTTTAAAATCGCATCCGGGTCGTAGTAGACACAATCATAGACATTTAAAAGCGGCCTAAAAGTAGGCAACTCAATTTTATCAAAAAGTCAGCTAAAAAACAGAAACATGACAAAACGGCCCTTAGAATATACTGGAAGAAATAGTGTGAGTGTGGTTAACACTCATGAGGCTTTGATGTGAAACATGTTGTTTATTTTGAAATGAGCAAACGATTTCCATTCTATATTGAGAATTATTTTTATGTATTAGTTTTCCATTCTTTTAATAAAGGAAACTTTTGGTCGATTATTGCCACATTTGTATAATTCTGAAGATGGGTCGTATGTATATGTAGCTCTTATACTAGATCTCTTGCACGAATTGCTAGTATATAACTTGGATTAGGAAAATAAATAGAAATAATTAAATATAAAGTCAGGCACGATTTGATAGACCTCTTTATTATGATTTGTTATAATAACGCTTTATCTGTTACGAGTTCTGTTGAATCTTTGTACAACAATATTGGAAAAATATAAGCGACTTTAGAAATGTTAATGCTGACTGTAAGCAGTAGCTATTTAGAGGCCCCTGTGTTGCTGTAAATAGTAATGCCGGTCCTCTGGTCCCGGTTTATAAAGGTGCTCTCGAAACTGATCCAAATTGAACGAGTTGGCATCATAGACAAACATTTCCCGAGAGCTTATCGTACTTGAACTTACTTCTGACTGGGACTTGTGCTTTTCCGCCGTCTTGTCTTTAAGGCCTAATTCTGCCCAGATATCATACTCCTCATCTTCCGTTTCCTCGACCACTTGAAGATCGACTGTTGCTTCGGTAGCTGGACGATCGCGTAGTTGTGTCACACGTTTCGCTCGCCGCATGACGTCTCGCTGCACTTTCTCCACGATCGGATGTGTGCGGCTTAAAAGTTCTTCGCATATGCCCTTCTCCGACTGACGTGTCTTGCCCACATTGGCATACTCCAGAAGATATTTGTTACGGCGCAATATGATATCCATTTCGAACTCCACTTCAATGCCGAAATCACATTCGCGACAATCGAAATATGTGATAGTCTTATTGGTCTGCAGAGCGCGTACCAGCTGCTTTCCCACATTGGGACCCAGTGCAATGCACGACATTTGCAGGTGTTGCAGGCGTTGGTGCTGACGCAGCAGGTAGCCAATCTCGCTTCCCACAAACTCCTTGCCAGCCTCAATTCCAGATATGTTTAGCTTCTCCAGGTGATTGGTGCCCGTGAGGTGACGGCATAAGAGTCGAACACCGGCATCACCCAGCGGATTATGGGCCAGGCCGAGATAGTCGAGTGTGCTGGCCTCGTTCCGGGAAAGGGCAATCGCTATAGCCTGCAAGGAAGCAGCGCCGAAACGGTTGTGCTCCAATTCGAGCACTTTCACCAACCTTTCGCGACTCAGCATGATGTTTAGGGCAATGCTGCAATTGTCAGCCAGTTGGTCGTAGCCCAGATCAATTTCTTCCAAAGAATCAATCGATTTGAGAGCACGAGCCAGTACCTCCAACTGTAGGCTGTCCATGCGTGTATTGCGCAGGCGAAAGATTTTCAACTGGTCGAGCGTCCTTAGCCCCTTGCCCAGTCGTGTCATGTCATCCAACGAGAACTTAAGGTGACGCTTGTGATAGTTGCGATAGTCCCGCGGACCCAGAAATTCCAAAGAAAACGAAACCAAATTGTTAAAGTAGCGCACAAAACTGAGATCTATATGGTGACAGTATTCCGAGGGATAGTCGAAGCGTTTGGCACGTCGCAGCATTTTTTCCTTGTTGCGCATGTCCACTATTTTGTCCTCGCCATCGTCTGGTTCGGGCGGTACTGGTATGTCAAAAACTCCGCGTATTCTCTTCTTTCTCTTTTTCTTTGTGATCTGTGGAATCGGCACGAATCGCTTCATCTCGCGTCGTAATCGACGTTGTTCGTGCTCAGCCTTTTTAGCGGCCTGCCTATCTCTTAACTGTTGACGGGCAGCATTGCGAGCATGTCGGGCCCTGCGCTCATTCTCGGAAGCTCTGTTATCCAGCTGAACTGAGCTGTATTCTCTGCCGAAGCTTAAGGTATCCGACTCGGAAGATGCGTCCCCCTTTATGTTATAAGTTACGTGGGCTATTTTTTTTGGCCTTACCTCAACTGGTTGTCCTTCTGTTTCCGCTTCTTCCTCAGCTTCCTCTGGCTGTTCAGTATCGGGCTCATCGCTGGAAATCTCCTCTTCAACGGAAGACTCTGAAGTAACATCCACCTCCGAGTCACTCTCCAAGTATTGGGTAAATGCCGACTCAGGCAGTGATTGCAGGTGTCGAATGTGCAAGTCTTTGACATGCTCTCGCACCAGCGCTCCCAGTCGAGCCATCTCATCCTCCGGCCAATATTCCGCAGGGCAATTCTCCACCAACTCTACATACTTGACGCTAACACCTTTGGACTTCCAGTCATACTCGTTCCACTTCTTTAAAAGCAACGTCGGGTCCGTGGTCTTGGCAAGCACCACTCGCTGCCAATAGCGCATATCGTTGACTAAGTAACAGTCTTTCAAGGGCAGATCAATGTCCAAAGCGCCGTGGTACACTTGCAAAAGCAGCGGATCCTCTCTGACAATCCGTGGAATATGATGAGTGCCACGTTTGGCTAATGCCTCTACACAAAGGTCCCTTAGGGTACCACATCGCATATTTTCAATAAAGGCCTCCGGGTAATGCTCACGCTTTCGATCACCCAGCGCACGTTTCGAATCCGGCGAAATCTTATACAGTTCATATTCAGCAAATAGTATGGAATCGCGCGGTCTGCGAGACAAATAGTTGTGTGGCGGAGTCGTAAAGAGTTCATCGTCGTCCTCGTATTCCATGTTGTAATGTATTGTATTTGTAGTTGACTAAGTTCTGTGTGATGACTAGTCTTAGGCGAACTACTTTGTTCAATCAAAAACAATTTCCATTTAAGGAAGTACTTTAAACGTGCGCTAATATTTGCTGTTAATATCCGGCAAGCACTTGGCAAGCACTCGAAGCAAATTTAAATTAAGCCAACCTTAATTGAGAAGCACAGAACAGTTTCTTTTTGTGGCCAAACCTTCCTTGCGCGCGCGACCATGATGTGACGATGCCCGAGACGACCAGAGTTTGCCTCTTCACAGTTGCGTTTTGTTTTGATGCCGGCGCTCTGCTTCAAGTTTCACCTGCGAGGCTATTTTTCTACCTAATGAAATAAAAATAGATGTTGTTAGCTGCTTGTTGAATAGTTATCTTTGTCTCTTTTGTATTTTCCCTTGATCCTTGGCAACGGTGATGGTCTTTAATGCTTATGGTTTAAGCTAGTTTTGTAATGAGTATACGCTCATCGAACAGTGCATTGGATTAGATATTTGTCGTTCATTTATTTAATTTGCTAAGGCGGACAGTGGCGGTTTTTTTTTTAAATGATGATTTGGGTATATTAATATATTCTAAATACGGAAGAAACTTTTGAACGAACTATTGCAACTATTTAATATTGCCAAGTAACAATTACAGCCATTTTTAACAGGGACGGAATATAATAGTTATTTTCATAAAACACTTATAAATATAAAACAATGAAGCTCGTTTGGTAAAATTATTGGAAATACACTAAAACGTGTGTTTTCTTTCCGCTATCGATATGTACAATAAACTTTTATTTGCTGACTTTTATTGTAAGGCTGGGCTCACACTGTTCGACGTATGAGACATGACTATCTAGTAGGCCCCTATGTTGTCCTGTTTTCATTGTGAATAGCTTGTCATTTGTCATTCAAACAATACAACATGAAGGCTTAGGCTGAGTTCACACTTTTCGACGCACTGTTTGTGTTTTCTTGTTTTCATTGTAAATAGCTTGTCATTTGACATTCAAAACAACACAACATGATGGCTTACGAGATTATCATGTCTCATGCGTCAAATAATGAGGACTCAGCCTAATGGTCAAAATAAAAGATATTTTTATCGTTATAATAATACTCAGTTAAAAATTGTTATTAAAAACTTTATTTAATTACACAGTTAATAACAGTTATTGGAAGACTTGTATATTATGTATGTATTAAACTCATGTAATGACCGTTTTTCAAGACTTTTATTAAAAAGTTAATAAATAACAGTTACTAAAGACTTTTATTTTAATACTCAGAACATAATTATTATGAAAGATTTTTATTTTAATACTCAGAATAAAAAGTTATCGAAAGACTTTTATTATAAAATTCAGTATACTTTTATTTTTGAATAACAATCTTTTAATGTATTAAAGCTTCAGCAGTTTGCTCTCTGCTTAAATGATCCATTCATATGATTAACTACTTTAAATAAAGAAGACTTTTATATTGTGATTTAACAATATAAGTTAAATAATAGAAGTCTTTCGATAACTCTTATTTTCTGAGTATTAAAATAAAAGTCTTTAATAATTGTTATTTCCAGGTATGCAAACCGGTTCTGAACCGCACCAAACCCATTCAACTCGTAAACCGAACCCAGAACCGAGCCGGTGTTCTTTCAAAAATGCTGAACCGAACCGAAAATAGCCTCCAAAAACGGTTTGGTTCGAGTCAGATTATCCATGAGTTTAAAGATGTAAACTCTACAATATTGTAATTACTAATAATAATCTAATAATCTAAGTTAATTCTTAAATATTCCTGTAAAGTTTGACTGAGCCTAGTTGAACTATAAATAAATAATGTACCTTAAAATTTAGCAATTTTTCTAAGGTAGTGTTTCCTCGTTAACTTAATTTTAACCTTTGCAGTACCTTTAGGTTCTCTATTTTAAGTTTATAAAGAGATTATTATGCGTTCTGTTCCTTCAGACCATAGAACAACGCTTCCTTTTGCTAGGCTTTAGCTGGTAATCCAATTGAACGCATCGAATTTTCGAAATGCTTTGGTATATATTGAATATTTTTTTTTGGACTTATGGACACCGCCTTCAAATTCGTCTTTTCACTTTAAGTACATTTATTATAAGATCAGCTCACCAAGGCAATAATGTACTTAAAGGACATTACTTGATTTCTATTATCTATTTAGATTTGGAATCGAAGTTATTTAAATGAAGATGAAATTAAGAAATAGATTTAAAAAACAAATGGAAATAAGTTTCATTTTAGAAAGATCGGAAATTCGGATTAGGGATCCAGCGTGATACTATATTAACCTTGAATCACAGAACCGAACCAAAACCATATTATGAACCAAATCAGTGGTTTAAGAGCTAAGTGAACCACAAAACCGAACCACTCCTTTTTTCCGATCGGTTTTGCATCCCTGGTTATTTCTGAGTAATTAAACTCTTAAGTAACTGTTATTTGTTGACTTTTTAATATAAGTCTTTCTGCAACTGTTATTTACTGAGTAATATAATAAAAGTCTTTCATAACTGGTGTACTCGGAGTCAAAAATAAAAGTTTTGAATAACTGTTTAGTGTGGAGTAAAAAAATAAAAGTCCTTAATAACTGTTATTTGAAGATTTATTTATTAAAACTCTAACCATAACTTAAATGTGGATAAATAACTGTTACAGTCCCAGATTTTTAATTCCAATTAAATAGTTATTCAAAAAAATTAGAGTTTGTTAACGAAGTAATTTTTTTTTGCAGCTGACACGAGATGTGCTTTAAGTTTCGATACATATCAAGCGCATTCTCGCTCCTTCCACTCTCTTTTCAGCCAACGACAACTGCATTGCTAAGTAGAATTTTGGCCATGACTTTTGCTTTCGCTTCGTCAATCACCTTTTTTTTTTTTTTTCAACTGGCACGACATTACCAAGCCAAGCCACCGAGCTTAGCTCGTAAGGTCCTTACAGAATTGTCCTTCCACGAGTGTGGGTATATGTGTATGTCCTCGGTGTGTGTGTGTACCGAAATTTATTGCAACCTTTGGGAATTCTTTTAAGTAGTTGCTCGATTCAAAATAATTTTCCATTTATCACAGTGATAACAAAACAGTTTTTCCTCGACCAAGCGCGAAAATGGCAAAATAACATCAGCAGGAGCAGCAACTCGAACCATTATGAGCGTGGGCGGTGGTGCTGGGTGTGTGGGCGTGTCAATGGTTTGGCAAAAATAAAGTGCTCTTTCGCAAATCTTGCGCTTGTTGTAGAAGACTTGCTCCGGTCGTTAGGGAGCTGCTGACTTGCTGGCCACGTGGGAAGGGGTGGTGGGTGGGGGGGGGGGGGGAGCCTGCCAGCTGCCTTAATGATAAATGCGGAGCAGCAGGTGATTTAAAATAATTTTGGTCAGCGCGTGAAAAATATTTGTTGTTGTTTTCAAATTTTTGAAATTTACGAGCTGCCGTTCGTCTCTCACTTGGACAGAAGTACAACGAGCTCAACAAAGTTTGCCTCGAGCTGGGCCAAAAAAGTTTGCCGCAATTGCTTAACAGACATGTTTGCCATATTTGCAGTCGGGGGAGGAGGGGGCAGGGCAGAGTGGCCTGGCAACCACAGGGCGTGTCTGTTGAAAAACCTAACTTTTGGTCGCGACACGTCTTTCCACCTCTCTTTCTTTCGCCATAGATGCCCCACAAAAGAGTTTAGTCGAAACTTTGCTTTGCTTTTGCATTTGCCTTCCATCCCCTTTCTTTTGTAAGGATTTCGGGCTAGTTGACTTTACAAAGCCATTACCAAAACGCTTGTCAAGAGCAGGAGCAGGAGCTGGAGCTGGACCTAGGTAGGCCGTGGCTAGACGCCATGCATCTTTCATGGCTGCGGCGTAAAAGTTTCGTTTGTGTTCGAGCCAACTTTGATGAACTACAACTGCAACTGGTTTTGGTGCTGGTGCGCAAATTATGTGCTTGCCCCATTGAGCAGTCCGTGTTGCGCCATTAAGCACACGGGGACAGCAGCTGACGAGCCAAACGGAACGAGTTGCAAGTTCATCGACCCCGGCCAACTGCATTTGCATAATTTGCAAAGTTTTTTTTTGGAACAAGTTTTCTAGTTTATTTAGCCATCACTTATAAGGATATCTGCATAAAATTTGATTCATTTTTAATGCCTGACCAGGCAAATATAACTTTGGGCTGGTCAAAGAGCAAGCCAGCAAATATTTAACCTCGTCATATTAGTTTAATGTTGTATTGAGTGGAGTGCAAGATAAATAGCCCATTTGCCCGGTAAACGATGCCTTTGTTTACCTTAACTCATACTTTGTTGTTGTCGTTGTTGTTGTTAAGCTGAGCTATCCTCTGTGGAAATAAAAGCTCTACACATAAAATCTAACGACATCGAAGCCCTTCGATAGTTGCCTTTTGCCTGTCGACAACATTTACATACTTTCTGGGAATTAAAATTCAGTAAAAAAAAAAAGAATAAAAGAAATAAAATGCCAAAGTTTAGCATAAAGTTTTGGCGCTTTACATGCAAAACTTGCAACAATTGGCAGCGACCAAACGAACATGTATCTCCAGCCGGGGCTAAAACAAAGTTTCTGTAAGCTGATTTTTTTA
This sequence comes from Lordiphosa mommai, assembly GCA_018904225.1. NCBI lineage: Eukaryota > Metazoa > Arthropoda > Insecta > Diptera > Drosophilidae > Lordiphosa > Lordiphosa mommai. Next base: position 628,297 of record JAEIFT010000119.1, on the reverse strand, counting down.
ACGACTTAGCTTGCGGCTGGTCGATTGCGGCTCTGCGATTTTTTTGCTGTCATTGTCAAGTGCTAAAGTGTTGGAAGAGAAATACGCAGGGACAATTCAGTACAATATTACAGTTTCATTTACAATCTCCTATCAAGGTTTCCAAGCGGTTTTGAAGATTTTTAAATAGATTATTGGGGTGCATATGACTAGTCTGAAACAGGTTAGCCCATTTAATTATTCATGATGCTTAAACAACTTTAAATCCCAGCTTCTCTCACACTCTTGACTTGTGTGCTTTTCCGAGATGCAAACCGGAGTCGAAGAGTCAAAAATCTAGCTATTGGAAATCAAAATGTTATCCAACCTTATGTTGAGTTCATGTTTGTCCTGTCTGACCTAAAATTGAGACATTAATTTCCTTCAAGGAAGTTAGTGGGCACAAAGCATCTGTTGGACTAGTGAGCTTTTTCACTAGCCTTTGGCTTAAATAGCCAGCAAAGATTTGACCATAAAAGTATGGCCACAAAATAATAAGTTCGCGTAGAAACAGACAGACAGACGGACAGACAGCCGGACGGACAAGCGGAAATAAACTCAGCTCGTCGTCCTGATCAAGAATATATATAGTTTATTGGGTCGGAAATGAATATTTCTATGCGTTACAAACTTCTGGGCAAAATTAATATACACTTTTCAAGTGTATAAAAAAAACGTCATATCTTCCATAATTTTATAGATAGATTGTTCAAACCATTTAGGCATACGTTTAAATCGTCATTTCATATTGATCCTCCATACAACATTTCAAGATCAGATGAACGGTAGTCGAGTTATAAGCAAAACAAATAATTACGATGGGCAGCACTGGCTGATATCGTTTTAGTTTACACAGTTTGTGTGACCCCACACCTGAAAGTTTTTATTTATGTACAATCTTTGACAGGTTCAGAGTATATTACAGTCGGGCTTGACCAAATTTCTTACTTGTTTCTTAAAAAACCGTCTTTAGATAACTCTTAGAGTTGTCCCATAATTTTTTCGAAAAGTTTGAAAATTACAAAAATTGGTCTTTGAAACGTTTTAATCCGATGTACCGTTCAAAAGTTAAGATTTTTTTGAAAATTTCAAGTCTTTATCGCATTATCTTTAGAATTATCGACGCGTCAACGTCGTGACGGTGGGGGAAAACCATTTTAAGGTATTATCATCTATATATAGTCCTTCTTAATTATAGCGATTAATAATTTTTTGGACATAATTTTAAGTTGATATGGAATATCCCATATTTACAATAAATAATACAAAATTTGTATTACAAATACATCCTTGTTCTTAAATACACTTCCCCAAATATGTTGTGAATTAAAAGCAGGTTTGAAGCAGATTTGGTCTCTAACCTTTGCAAGCTATGATTAATTAAGATTTTCTTATTAAAAAGTGGGATAAATTAACCTTATACTGTAGCATGAGCTGTGACTGTACTTTTGTGTGCAGATCAATTGTGTGCCTTTAGTTTAATAGTATTAGGTAGTTAGTTTCTTGCAAAACTGGCAGATGCCAACAGATGCTCATCTGTACCGATTTCTATTCTTTTCTTTTCTTTTTTTTCCCCCATTAAGCCAGTTGCAATATAATCCTCTCAACCACAACGCATTTGAAATGTTCTGCCCCGTTGTACGCATTTGCTGTTTTGTGCTGGTTCCAACTGATGAGGGTCGTAACGCAGCTGACGCATGCCGGGAACGCGAATGCGGACGAGGACACTTGCGTTGTGTGTGTGTGTGTGTGTGTGGTTGGTGCTTTCAATTAAAATTTCAACGTGCACGTAACAACTTTTATTGAAATTACGTTTGCAGCCAGGTGCACTCACACACATACATACGAGCCCTCGTCCAGTTGTACTGCATACTTTATGGCATACTTTTAAGGGCACATGACATAGACATACATAGACGTTTGTAGAACATGCCACTAATGAAGCTCAAATTGCAAAATGTGCAACAAATGAATGGGCCAATGCGAATGCAATTTTCAACGAACAGCATTTTGCACTCGACAATTAATAATGCGGATATTTGATTAATGTCGACGCCCCCCGCCCATCGCACCACACCGTCTAACATGAAAAAAGACAAGCAAACAAACGAACTTCAACTGTCACAATAAAACTTTCCATTCTTCTTTCTTTCTATTCATGTATTCACATAATCCAAGATGAAAAATAGATTTTACCAAAAAATTTCACTACCCAAAATGCTGACAAGGACATTCCGGCAAGCGGAGCTCAACGAGCTGACATTTGGGTGGGCGTTAGGGTATGGGTTGTGGGTGTGGTCGGCGGTGCTGGCTGAGTGGTTGGTTGCTCGCTTGGGTTGTTACATCAGCTAAATGGTTAAGCGGACTGGTCGGAGCAGTGCAAAAAAAACCGGCTACAAATTTTGAAAAAGAAGAAAAAAAAACAAAGAAAAAGCGTCTACTGCCGACTAGTCTAAATGCTCATGGAATTGGTGTTGGTTTTTTGCTTTCCTCTTTCCTCTGCCCTTTTACTGTTTCCGAGTCCACTGACTTTGCTACATGACAATGAAAATCTGCATTACTTTGATGCTCTCCTTAAAGGCATAACAAGCTGGTCACAAGGTTTGTGAATCATTTTAGGGTCTATTAAAACAACAAATTCTTAGTGGGAGTTCTACTTATATTGATCCAATAGAAAATACAATATTATAATAGGTTTAAATTTTTGGCTCAATTTTACTTATTTAATCTGTATCCTAATAAATTTGGAAAGTGTATTTCGCGCAGTGTCACTCAGCTAAATTGACTTCTTCTCCTGGTTTTTGTTACTGATGCTTCGTTTGGAAATTGTCATTCAGTATTCCCAGTTCTGCTGATTTTCTGCTGTTTCTGCACTTTCTCAACTTCCCAGTGGTCCCCCCTCCCCTCCCCTCTCCCCAACCATTCGCCGCCCCAAATCGGTCCATTTGGTTGACATTGCTGAATTAAACCAATCACTACTATTTTCACACTTAACTTGCAATTTGCATAAAATATTACCCAAGACCCAACAGTCAAGCAGCCGGCGACAGAGCATGTGGGGCTGGTGCCTGGGGAGTGGGCGAACCTTCTCCATTCACGATGGAGACGCCAAAGCGGGTCATGGGCCGGGCGCATGCAAATACCAAACCATTGACAGTTGCGTGTGAATTTATTTTATTTCTTTATGTATATTTTACGCTCGCACAAACACTCACACACACACACACACATGGGCCTCTTTGGGCCAGGCATTGAAATTGTAATTTTGCATTTCCTTTTGTAGAAAAATGCGTTGCCTCTGCTTACTTTTCGACATGTTGACTTTTCACTTTTTGTGTGTAGAAAACTGAATTTAGTTTACAAGTTCGTAGCGTGTGCAGTCATTAGTGCAAATGCTGCCTAAAACTCGAAAACTCGAAACAAAACATTACGCTACATTTAACAAATGGGCTATGCTATGATGGCCCCGAAACAAAGGCTTTAATGTTTCTATCACGCGGACAATGGACTTAGACGAGTATGTTCGCGTTTAGCACATGAAATGCCCGTTTTGAACATGTCTAAAACAGAGAGCTGGCTTGTGTGTGTGTGTGTGTGTGTTGTGGATAAAGGTAAAGCACGGGATGTACGTGTCCGTAAATGTAAATGGGTCGGGGAGTGGACAGATATTTGCATCTAGTCTTAAACTTTGAGCTCTAAAGCACTCAATTGAATAAGTTAATGTTAATGCCTTGCGGCATTCTTCCAATGAACCTTTCCCTCTGAGTGGCTCATGTTTTGGGTTAATGGTTTAATATATGTACAAAGTAGTTTCCTTTGTTCAGTTTGTATGAGATTTTATAATTTGGATTTTTCAGTACACTGAAACAACTATTTTTTACCTAAGACTAGATTTTATCACAGTCACCGCAGACACCGACAACTCCGGGCGATCAGTAACTCGTTTTGCCAAAACACGTTGCAAAAATCATTACTTTTAAACCATTTAAGTAATCAACTTGATTTTGATTCCTAGTAATCTGTAAACTTTAAAGATGTTTTAGACGTAAAGTGTCGATATGTTACGTCGTCCAAAGGGGGCGAAAAAAGCTCGGCAAACTCAAACTTATGATTTTATGATCAAAATTGACGATTTTATAAAGAAAAAAATTGTTATATAGTTTAAATTTATTATTAAATACTTATTTCAGTAGATTTGAATTAAAAAACTTTGAAAAAAAATTTTATAAACAAAAAAAATAGAAGGCTTATATACCCTTGCAGTTTTCTAAAGACGCTACCATTGACAAACAAAAAAGTTTTTCACACTAGAACTAGTTTTTAGACCGATCATTTATATGGCAGCTATATGCTATAGTCGTCCGATTTTTCTAAATTTTTCCAGAATTGTGTTAAAGCATACGAAACTAATGTATACCATGATTGGTGACGATACGATGGAAAACAAGTTTTTGGACCGACCGTTTATACGGCAGCTATATGCTATAGTCATCCGATTTTGATAAATTTTTCCAGAATTTTGTGAAAGCATATGAAACTAATATATACAGGGTTGCCCATATTCGACGGACAAAGTTTTTTAAAAAATAAGAAAATAAAAATTTGGGGGTGGGCAACTTAATCATTTATTTTTCCAAGTAGTTTGTTTACATCAATTTTGAATATGATATCTCTCAAATGGCGCCTCTGGCGTGTGGCGTATTGGCCCTTTTTGCAGCTTTTCCATCGTTTTCGCCAACATTCGGCCGGAATAGCGGCTATTTCTTACGAATGTTGTCCTTCTCTTCTACGGTCTTGGCTTTAACGTAAACCTTTGACTTCCCCACAAGAGAGTAGGCGGCGTCAAATCGGGCGAACGCGGTGGCCAGTCCAAATCACCCTTTTTGACATCAAACGGCCCGGAAACAATTTCTTCAGAAAATCGATTGTTATCGACTTGTGTGCGTGGGCGCCGTCTTGTGAAACCAGAACTGCCTCTACGCTCGACGAATAATTGGCATCACAAATTGGTCATCATGTCGCGATAACGTCTGGTTGTGGTAACACATGCCTTTCATTTTGGAAGAAAAACGGCCAAGACCGTTTTCGCATAACGCCCACCAAACTGTACTTTTCGTCTGAAGAGGCACTTCTTGAATCTCTGAGGATTTTCAGTGGCGTAAATACGGCAATTTTGTATTACGGTCCCATCAATGGGCTTTCGGGTTTGGTATTGTCTTGAATGTAAATTCATATTTCAGAGCGCTGCGTGGCGTGTATTGTTCATGGTAAAAATCTGCTTGGACTGACGCTTCAAACGCGGTATGTCTTAAGCGATCTGACATCTCTGTCAAAGTTAGGCGTTGCCAGATGGGTCCGTCGAATATGGGCAACCCTGTACCTTGATTGGTGACGCTACGATGGTAAGCTAAAAAGTTTTTCTCACTAGAACTGGTTTTTAGACCGATCGTTCCTATGGCAGCTACCCTCTGCAAGGGTATAAAAAAAAATTAGTTTTTGTCAACATCGGAATTTGACCCTAAACCTTTGAGGTCTGTGCATTTTAATATGAATTATGAAATTGATAAGTTTTCTTATCATACCAGAATTCGATATACGGAATTCAAAAACAGCTTACCGTTTTCCTGAAAATCAAATTAAGGAAAAAGGGCCAACAAGAGAAGATTTTCGTAAAGAATTAGTTTAGTTTATTAGTTGGCAACACGTCCTGGCGATTTTTAAATATGTGGAAATAACAGCTGTAAAATTATTAAAGGGTTCTGATCAATTTTTTTTGTAGTAATGGGAAAAATAGATAATAAAAAGTTTGGAAGTATGGCACTGAATGGTCTATTCTTTTATAGAAACGGTATCCTACTGATCATGGACAAAATATTGTAGAGTATTAACCTCTGACTATTGGTGAATTATCGTTAGATGCCCGAGAATCAAAAAACTGGAAATACCAGAAATATAGGCAAATTTGCGCAGATCTTTTTAACATGTTATAAGCTTCATCGTATCGCAAAATTTCATCATTTCGACTTGTGAAAGTCATTCCGGCAATCCGATCAATGTAATTCGCCTGAAATGGTTGCCCTATTTGAAAGTTTTGAAAATTTATCCGATCACAGTTAAAAATGTTTATGTGCATATTTAGTTTTTACCAGTAGGCAGAGTAAGCAAAGGGCGTGGTTTGGCCTTTTATCATAAAATTTATATATTTTATTAATGTTTAAATTCATTGTTAGCAGGTTAGAATTTAAAATAAAATTGTTATTGAGCAACATCTCAGCATGGGTTGGCCTTAGCAATGATTTTTATACCGCAGAGGGATTTAAAATTGTCACGATGTTTGTAACGCATAGAAGGAAGCATCTCGACCCCATAAACTATATATTTTGATCAGCATGACGAGCTGAGTCTTTATGTCGTTGTCGTCTGTCCGTCGCGTTGTCGTCGTTGTTCTAGCTATCTCCTCTCAGTTTTAAAGCTATCTTGACCAAACTTTGCAAAAGTCTTTAAATACACATAGGCTGCACATTTGTCGGAATCGGCCGGATCGGATGACTATATCATATAGCGCCATAGGAACGATCGGTCCATAAACTAGTTCTAGTGAGAAAAACTTTTTTTTTATTGTAGCGTCATAAAACTGGTAAAAGTTTTAATCCTACAAATTCTGGAAAAATATCAAAATCGGATGACTCAGATATAGTGCCATATAAACAGTCAGTAAAAAACTAGTTTAGTGAGAAAACTTTTTGTTTTCCATCGTAGCGTCACCAAACTTGGTATTTTTAGTTTTTTTGTTTACATAATTAAGAAAAAATTCATCAAAATCGGATCAATATAGCATATAGCCGCCAATAAACGGTCGGTCAAAAACAGTTCTAGTGGGAAAACTTTTTGTTTCCATCGTAGCGTCACAATCGTGGTATATAGTTTTATTCTCAAAATTCTGGAAAAAATTATCAAAATCGGATGACAGCATATAGCTGCCATATAAACGGTCGGTCAAAAATAGTTCAGTGAGAAAACTTTTGGTTATCAATGGTAGCGACTTTCAAAAAACGCAAGATTTAAAACCAGCCGGTTATTTTTTACCGGGGGTAATAAAAGTACGATGTTTGTAACGCAAGAAGGAAGCACCGACCCCAAACATAATGATAGAGAGAGCTAGTAAGCATGTGTCTGGCGTGTCGTCCGTCGGTGTCCGTGTGTTTCAGCTATCTCCCAGTTTTGTAGACCAAACTTGCAAAATCTTAAAACAAGGCTGACAGTCGGAACGGACGGAGACACAACCAGGAACGATCGGTCAAAACAGAGGAGAAAAACTTTTTGTTTTCATTGTAGGTCAAAACATATATAGTTTTATATAACAAGAAAAATTTACAAAATCGGATGACCAGCAACTCAAAACAGTTAAAACTAGTCAGGAGAAAAACTTTTGTTTTCAGAGCGTCACCAAACTTGGTATTTATTAGTTTTATTTCTAAAAGAAAAATTAAAACGATCAATATAGCATATAAGTTTGTTTTCCATCGTAGCGTCACAACGTGGTATTATTGTTTATATCCCTTCACACAATTCTAAAAAATTATCAAACAAAAATAGTTTAGTGAAAAAACTTTTTGGTTATCAATGGTTGCGACTTTCAAAACTCAAAAATGTTTTCTTTTATATTTAATATTTCTCAACTTTTGAAAATTAGGAACAATTAATTAATATTTTTTTGTTTTGTTTTATGAATTGGTAATCTAAATAAATGCCTTTAAGCAGAAGAAAACATAAGTCTCTCGCTTAAGTGCTTTTGGAAAGACTTGCAATTACTTTGCTCTTTTAAACTCTTTTAAAAAAATTTTTTTTTTCAAAAATGGTCTAACATTTCCAAGCTTTTAAAACAAAATATAAATTGTTTAAAATTATAATCTTTTCGTTGTTAAATAGCTTGATTAATTCCTAATTGAAGTGAATCAACAGTTTTGTCAAATTCAACAAACAATAATTTGATTTTTGCAACAAGATTTTGGGAAAAGAGCCACTGTGGGGTGGTTCATACAATAAAAAAAAATTCCAATACCCGAATGTCTAAGGCTTCTTTTGTATTATGTATTGTGCCGAAAATAAAATTTATGTCATCTGAGAACAGGCCTTTATAAGGAAATTCCTGACTTTGGCTTTTTATTCCATCTTCAGCTCGTAACATTCTGAATGTCTCTTGAGGGAAGAAGGATCCAACGAAGAAATATGATTTTGGAACCGCATGTTTACTAGATAAAGCACAGAAAATGATATAAATTCTTATAAAAGTGACTTTAGTCCTTTTTCCAAACAGATGGGGTCTGGTTTGGGTTCAGTTATGGAGCGGTTTGCCGCCTTCATATGTATGGATAAACATCTAAACAAGGGTATGCAAATTTCGGAACACTTTATGTAAATTTTTATCTAATATGAAATTATATTATAATATTCTATGCCACTCAATGAAAGCAGGTACATTTTCCATTTTATTACATGGGCTGACCTCGCTGTTCTAGCCGAGACTGGCACTTTAATTATCAATATGTGGCGGCTCTTGATTGCTTGAAAAATAGGTATATGTAACCGTAGCTCTGTCAAAATGATATTATTTAAATGAACACATTTCGTGGGTTAGTTACGGGCAACCGTTTTTATGTGCGGTTGGTTTAAACTGTTGAAAATTGCATTGTTTCAATGCATGCAGTCGCCATAGAGAGGAGCCAGCATTGTGTTAACAAATACACTTAGGCAAACACATAATTTCGAGTATTTAACTAAAATAAACAGGATGTAAAACATTTTATTGCAAGCGCTGGCCCCCAGCAGTAGATTACTTCCCCGCTTTTGCACACAGCCAAACAGACAGACAGACAGACAATTGCACACACACACGCCCTTGCTTGAATTTGCATTTTAGTCACTTGCACTTTTGGCTGCTCCAGCAGCTGCCTTTGCTGCTGATGTGTTCAAAGCTGCTGCTGCTGCTGCTGCCCACGCACTGGCAAATGTCTGTATGTCAGTCAGTCAGTCAGTCTCCGTTCCCTTTTGCTTGTCCACTGCCATTGTCTCTCACTCGTTTGGCGCTTGGCACTTATGCGCATTTCCATTTGCAATTGTTATTTCCCTCTTTGTGCTCATGTGCATGCCTCGAAGGGTTTTGCTTTCTTGCTTGCTTCCTTTTTTTTTTCGTTAAAACAATATGCCGCCGCTTTAAGAGCACGCGTAAATTTTCATAAAAAACTTGGCATGCAGCTAATTAAAAGAGCTGTAAATTATGTGTAGCAACTAAATGCAAATGCAAACGTTAACTAGGCGAATGGAGGACTTCCAACTCGGTCCGGAACGGTCACCTTAATTAAAATGCACAATTTTGCACTTTTGGCCAGAGTCGTTTCTGCTGCATTTGCATTAAAAGTGGCATTCCCCACTCCCCCCCTCCCCACCTTACACATCCAACAAACATCAGGGAGCACCCTTGGCGACAACGCTTGCTCCCAGTGTCTGGCAATTTATTTGCCTTCTCTTTTGGCCCCGTATTGGGTTTTCAGTTTTTTATAACTTTTTTGTGCACTCTCCACATTCAGTTGTAATTTTTGGTGTGCGGTTTGCGTTCATTTCGCGTATGAGCGAGCGACCCTTTACACTCCCCTGGAGTGCTCACAATTAAAAAGCTCAACACAAAATATACTACATTGTCGCGAAATTCACACAGACAGCATCATCATCATCATCAGGAGGAGTAGCAGCAGCAATTGGTCCTTAGAGGGCATGAAAAAGTATCTCTGATTACTGTTATGTTTAACCCACTTCACTCAATACAAGGGTAGTTTAATTAGACAGTGACTTTTTGAATAAAGCAAATTTTTAACAACCAAACTCGTTTTATTTTGCAATATAGCATAATGGTTGCTTTCATGGAACAAAAATTCATTTAAAAAATTGAACTACTGGATAGAATTTTTTTTTTTTTTGAAGAATGACACAGCATGCCTTCGACTGGCATATTGTTTGAGTGAAATTCTAAAATTTCTAAATATCCATTCTACATATACCGTTACCCCAACACAACAAAAGAAATTCGGATATATAACTCATAGTAATTGAACACAATTTTTCCATGTAAGGTTCCATGTAAGAATAGGAACACTAAAATATATTAACAAAACGGCGTTTATTCAATATATAAAAGTTTTTTTTAATAATAATAAACAATTTTTTTTTGGTAAGTATTTTGTGAATCCCTCCTTATTCAAAATAAAGATTGTAAAGAGTATTCTAAATAATTTAACAAATGGCAAGCGACATTTAAATGCCCGATTGTGATGACTCTTCCATGTATATTTTGTGAGGCACAATGCCTCCATTTTATATCTTACATTACAGTACAATTCTTTTATCCCGATTTAGGTCTATATTTTTAGAATTCAAAAAGTGCTCGCATTTGCTGCAAAAAAGTGCAAGTGCTTAACTGATACTTAAATTAGCAGGAAGTGCTGGTTGTTTACATGGCTGATTTCTATTGATTGGAAAGGTACTCATTTTGTTTACCTAGGTAAGGTACAAGGTAGTTGCCAAAAACTATACCTAGGTAAGGTAAAAGGTATCTGGATTTTTCAGTGCCTAGGTAAAGATACTACGAAGCTACGTTTTACATTAGCCCTCTAAAGCATTGCTCATTTTTGTAGTAATCAATATGAAAATGATATTAAAGCAATGTAAATTCATTCATACATCAGTATAAGGTACTCTAAGTATTTATTTTTAGGGGAGTCTTCTACCTTTGAACAGTGTTTTATAAGTGTTTTTTAAAAAAATTCTGGAGAGAAAATCATACGAGCTTTTTCAGTTTGGTGTTTGGATTTGAGTTACTAATTAACTATATAGTAAAATATAAAAGAATTGTTTCGATTTCGAGGGTAAAGTATATATCAATCTATCCACATAGTTTGTAGCATGCAACGTGCAACAAAATGTTGCATCGGGACAGACACTCGAGCTGATGGAGGGGTAGCAAACTTGGAGGGGGCACGCGCTTGTTCCGGCTATTATAATCGGTAGTGGGATGGGTTCCAAAATGTTTTCCAAGTAGCCACTTGCTCGCCTTTTTATACAACAATTTTATAGATAATCGCGTGCTGAATCTTATTAAAACCGATCGCTCATATAGTTTGGAAAGAATAGTTAAAGGGAAGAAAAAGATTTATAGATAAGGACAACTACATATAATCAGATGGCCTGAACTGTATTCAGGTCCCGAGTCACTGTCTTGTGCTGTGCTGATGTTGTTGCAACAGCCAATGCCCACCCTACCATGATCACCTATATGCCAAGGTCAAGCTATGACCGGTGATCCCTAGAACAACGACTCTATACTTTCATCCGCTTTCCTAAACGCCGCATGGTTTCCAAACACAACTCAGTTTAGCAAATCATAATTTCATTCCAAGTTCTTAATTTATTGCTAACAAACTTCATTGTGTGTTTCATTATTATCTGGGCAAAATTTTAACATATTATAGGGGATTAAGTCTATGAATTTAGGAAAATAATAATTGTAAAATATAAAAATAGGTAAGGTAGAGTAAATATAATATAAAAGGTGCATAGGCAAATTAATTAATTCAAATTAAGTTTAAATTTCAAAATAGTAATTCATTATTAAGTTTTAATTAAGTTCTAAAATCAATGTTTATGTTTCGTTTTATTCTTTTAATTCATTGAATGAGCTGAAGTTAATGATAATTAGTTAAAGCTTTAAGCAAAGTCAAGGCAAACGAAGGGCCAGCCAAAAGAAGAATAAATTTAATAATGATCATTAAAGGTCATAAATGCATTTGCTTATCAGCAGCTCGTTGTTTTAAAGCCATAAAACATACAGCTGTTCACAAGACATTGAATTGAACAAAACATGTAAGTTAAACATATGTTTAAGTTGCATGTTCATATTAACTTGGGTTTAATTTTCTGGACTAGATTATGATCATTAGTTGCCGGGCAAATATACACAATATAATTTGTAACAATTTTGGCGGCTTAAAGCCGATCACTCATAGTTGATGTTGTTGTTGTTGCTGTAAATTTGGTTTTATTTTGGCAGAAAATATATTGTTTTTATATTTGGCAAGGCAAGTTGAATTTAGGCAGATCGTTTAGGTGTGGCAAAATGATTAATAAACTTTTACTTTAAGATTTTGAAAAATATTATGAACTTCTTTCAAATGCATTTTTAAATTGTCACCTTTTGGCATGGAGATTTTTGGGCAATTTCTTTTCCCAGGAAAATTCTTTAAAAAAAAACAAACATTAATTTTATGACACAAATATAGAGAGAAGTGTTTTGAAATTTTGAAAAATAGCTGAGGTAAATTTGACTTATTCGCAGGCCCCATGATTTCTTTTGAGTTGCTTAAAAGAATTTAATGTGACTGCAAATTTTCACTTGGCACGTGCCAGGCCATTACGTAATTCCTGCACATGAGATGGGTTAGGTTATGGGTCACAACAAAAAAATTAATCTGCTCTATTTCACTAGCGTTAAGCCGGGGTTTTCCTTCACAGTTTTGGCCAATATTTTCACTTTCTCCTTTTGGGAAAGATCACTTGGTATTGATTATACGAGACGCGACGACTAAGACCACACGTGTATGAGGCTAAGCAAACGCGAGGGCACTGCTCTCCAAACCAAGCCAATGGTCAGTGGAAGCTTGCGTTCTCTCAATTTCGTGGTGAAGAGGGGGTGGAGAAATGAAGAGCGTAATGCCTGCGCCTGGGGCTTTGAGAGGAGCACTCCGTTGGGTGTGGGGATTTCTGTCCAACTACCAGAAATTACGATGAGAGTGGCAAAAAGCGAACAGCTGCACTCCAGTTGTCTTCAATAAGGTCAATGAGAGCCTTTGCTTATGCCAGTTGAGGTACACCAGGGGGTACGCTGGGAGGGTATACTGGCCGCCAAACCTATAAGGTTAGAAAGCCACTTGGTTAGCCATAGCCATGGGAACGTTTAGACTGATCTGTATAAACTTACTTTTGCAGTCTGGCACGATAAGATTTAGTTTATGGGTGCTGGGTTAGCGAAATGAGTACACTCAATGTACTATGATTGGTGTAAAATTAACTTTGTAAATTTTTCACTAATAAAATTTTCGGTGAACTGCCCTTATTGAAAGTCAAAACGGAAGTGGAAGGGCTACTTAGGTTATGGGACCATGAGACTCCAATAACCGAGCCTCGGTTGCAATTTTGATGAAATACCAACTTTGAGTCTGTTCTGAGCGTTTTTGGTTCGATAACATATTGTTGCTCATTAAATATCACTCAACCATCTTTCTATAGCATTCTTTTAGGCATGGCTAATATTGGGAGTTTGAGTGAAATTTAGATTTAGCCCAATTTGACGATTTAGTGAATGCAAAGATTTTAATTTGAACGACAAGCGCCCTACAAGTTCAGCAATAGCAACAAAGCAACTAATTATGATTTGTAAAATATATTTCTAAGCTGGTTACCAAGTAAACATTAGTCGAACCCTCCAACCAAAGCATTTGTTTGATTCTTGGGTGCACCCCATAAAAATAGTGGCTACATTTTACTGCGTTTTATGCTTTATGACCACCACAAATGAGTGTACACCCGGCAACGGTCAGACAGTTCCGGCTCTAGCACTCAGAGCGTTGCAACTTTTATACACGCACACATAGAATTGGATTATGCAACGCTTGGCATTTGCTCTACGCTCTCTCATCTTTTTTGTTGCATTTGTCATGTTGCATAAATGCTGAACTTTTTAATTTTAATTGTTAAAAGCTTTTTGTTAACGTGGCCAACTCAAAAAAAAAAACAACAACAACAAAACTGACTCAACTCGTTGGCCATACAAATTAAGCAACATTAAGGCATTTAAACGCCTGCACAATCACACACCATTCCCTATGGCGGCCATATGCAACAGTTTTCCTTGTCTGATAAATTAAACAACAGAAGCGACAAACTATGAATCGCGCACTGCTCTGAATCCACGAACTGTCCCACATCTGGCTGCTTTTGCCACTGCAGTTGTGTCGTTCAACTTTTGGCTGGCCATAAACCACACGCATTGGTGCCGACCAACTTCCCATTGCTCTGGCACTCCTTCACCTGACCCTGGCTCATGGCATATTAAGCATACGCCATGCCGGCTGCCATTCATAGATAAATTGTCGGCGCATTTAATATGAAAAGTTATGGCACTGGCAATTAAAATCGGGCAAACAGCAGACGGACCGTTTTTATTTTAAGTCAAAACAGTTTGCATGCATTTTATACAATTGTACGAGCGTTGCCATTTATATTCAGTTCCCTGGAACCATTAAGTGCGTCATGACATTATAGTTGGAATATACATCTCGGGCAAGTAAAAGGTAATAACCCCTTAAAAAATTCGTTAATTGATTAAATTTTTTGGGCACGATCCACTGTGGTTCGAGCATTCCTCCATAAATTGTGCAGTTTTTTTTGGTGACTTTTTAAAGTAAATAAAAAAACAGAAATTACAGCCCCTTTTACAAGACAAATTGGCACAAAAAATATTGGAGCTTCGTTGTCCATTTTTGTGAAAATTCGGAAATCATTTTAAACATAATCGAAATAATTTGCTAGATTTTTAACAATGTGAACCCAAAAAATGTCGTATAAGTAATTTTTAGGCCTATTAAAACTAAAAGTTAAAAAAAGGCAAAACATAACTTGCAAATGAATTTCGAAAAATATGGTTTTAAGTATTGTTTATGCTGTTTTAAATATGGCTAAGGTCAAAGACAAAAGTTTTCCCATTGTTCGTGCATAGTTGTTGTTTCTCTGTGTGTGTGTGTGTCCTGCCTGAGTAATTATATGAGCAAAACTCGTTGGCATTCATAACGAATGGCAACATATATGACAGCCACACACACAGATACACATACACATGCTCAGCATGGCGCGTGCTTACAAATTTCGTAATCCTTTAACAAGCCCAGCAGCTTCCGCCTTTTGGCTCTCGCGCACGACTCCACAGGCGGCTGTCGCTGGTGTTGCTGGCTGTCATTGTCTTGTGCCTCATCATCGCATAATTAATCTTCAAAAAATCATCAGCCGTCGCTGGCATTAATCTTTGTTAAAACGTTTCACGCAACTTTTAGTCCATTGTTACACATACGCCGTGTGTGCCGCATACAAAACGAGAGATTTGTCTGTGCCGTTGTCTTCATTTCATAATTGTGCAGCTCTTGTTAAGCTTTCTTCAGCTGTTGTTGTTGTTGTAGTAATTTAATATGAGCTTCGAGTCGTGCTTTGTTTTTATTTACCAATTTCTTTTGACAAAAGACTTAAAGAAAGAAACAAAAACAAAGCAGCATATGCAGTGGAAGTCAACTGAGTTCACTTGACTTGCAATGATAAATTATGTTCGAACATAATGCAATTTCTGTCAAAGAGCAGGGCATAAGGCAGCTGGCGCCGCCGCCGCATTGTCAGCAACTTCGATGGATTCACCAGTGTATGGGTCTGTGTGTGTGCGATTATAATAGAAAATAAATGAATGATATGTTTTTGACACGTCGCTGCTGTCATTGCCCCCACTCTTGAATTTTTTTTATGTCATCGTCTTGGCGGCGTTTACAGTTTCCGTTCCCCACGGCACGAACGCACGCGAGTGAGTTAAAAAGAAAGGCATCTTTGGCATTGACAAGCAGCAACTGCAACAACAACAACAATAAGAGCAAGCACAGCTCCCGCTCTTCATCATGCTCAATTTGCGCGAATTGTGTTGTCTTGTCTTGTCGTGTCGTGTCTCGTCTTGTTGCTGTCTGCTGACTTATCTCGGCCCTTTTGTTCGGCTTTTTCCTTGCCCCCTCGCCGTGCAATTGATTTAAATATTTTTGACACTTGTGCCAGATAATTGCTAACATTAATCATGGCCCAACAGCTGTCGCAGTTTGTCTCTCTCATTTTTATGCTGCTGTCTATGCCTGTTTAACTGCCTACACACACAAACACACACACAATCATATGAGCCATTAAATTGGCGCCTTGTCACAGTCATATACTTTTTATAGCATACTTTTTAGCGCTTTTATAGAATTTAATTTTTACCCAAGCAAACTTCCGGGGTGATTGGCTCTTAATCTACGCTAAGTGTTTGGTTCCAAAACGGATTTAACTCAATTTTAAATTCTATGGTTTTACTTTAGGAAAAAAAACGCTTTATTATATTCCAGCAGGAAAGGGTGTCTTTTCTGCAGAAAGAAATGCTTTTGTATCCACCCAAAACTTTTATTTTTTATTAAGCAGCGGGAAGTAATGCATTCTTATCTCTCAGAAGGCAAGAAAGGAATTTTTCTTATCCTTAGAATGACACGCTTTCTTATTCCCAAGAAGAGACTTTTTTCGATCTCCTGCACTCAAAAAATTCGATTTTCTAAATTTAAAAAATTCACTCTAAAAAATTAATTTTTCTTAATTTTAATTAAATTTCTAGACTTAAGACACTTTTTACTTAAATAAATAAAACATTACCCGTAAATAAAATATTTTAGAAAACATTTTCTTAAATTTAAAAACTAAGTTTTTTTTCTTATATTTTTGGTTATTTTTCTAAATACTTTTATTAAAATTTTCTTAAATTTATGGCAGATTTGCCTTCGAATTTTGAAAAGAATTACATAGCACGCATTGTAAAAACAAAGGCGCAACCATTAGAGTTAGAAAATCGCCATTATTTTAGGAAACACCTTTCTCAAATTTAAAAAAAATGGTTTGGAAATTCGGCCTAAATTTAAGGAAAATTAATTTAGAAATTCGTCCTAAAATTTAGAAAAGAAAAAGAAAAAGACAGAAGACAAAAAATGTATAGCGAATGCTTCTGCCTAATTGTTAATTTTTTTCCAAAGCTTTACGTGGAAGTTTCGAGTTGTTGTTGCGTAATGAACCATTCGATCTCTTCGTTTGACTTTTTGTGTAAGCTGTACAGTTAAATTTGTTTATTCCGTTTTCTCTGCCTCACGCTACGCACGCGCTCCGTGAGTTTTTCACAATGTGTAAATTGCGAGCATAAAAGTCAGCCGGAAAAATGTTGCTCTCCTAAATTGACTTTGTATGATGTCATTTGTGTTTAATCCAATCTCTACCACACGCGTTCCGTGAGTTAGATTTTGTAAGTTGCTAGTATAAAAGTGTGCCGGAAAAATGCCTGAGCTGGAGATTTTAAATGATGTAAAGGGGGAAGCTTGGGAATAATTTTTAAGTGGTAAGTAATTAACATAACATTTATATATAGCTAAACTTATGGTTTTCCATGCAAAATATTTTTATTTGCAGATTTAAGATGCATTGAAGGGTTTTAACATGTGATCAGCTTCGTTCAATAATTCCCAAAGTCCTGACCCTGCCAGCAGTGATATTCTAATTAAATCTGCAATTCATTCTAAAGCTTTCAACAACCCATCTACATAGTTTCCCATTTGGATAACAATATTAAACCAAGTTCTTACTTTAAAGTCATATGTAATTTAAAATTATGAAAATATAAAATAAATACATACATATATAAATATGAATATTTCTTGATTTAAGAAAATATATTTTTAGCCTTACTAAATGCTTAGAAGAGTAACTGCGTTTCTAAAAATTATACAGCATTTCATAAGAGAGAAATTAGTTTTCCTATTAACTAGAAAATACTTTCCTTATTTAAGAAAATATTTTCTAGTTGAAAGAAAACGGTTTTCTAAATTTGAGAAATGCTTTCTAATTTTTAGAAAGAATTTTTATATTTTTCAGAAAAATGTTTCTTGTACTAAGGAAAGACTTTTATAAATTAGAAAAATCTTGTTTAATTAAAGAAAGTTTTTGTCCTGTTTTTAGAAAATTATTTTCATAAAATTATGGAGAGTGCGGATTTCTAAATATACGGGCGATTTTGGCCTGTTTTTTTTTTTAAGTGTAAAAGAAACGCTGTCTGTGGCAAACTTTATCCCAAAAGCAATACCTACTGATAGAATCGCATTCTTATCTTCCGCCATACAAATTTGTGCCGTTTTTATCTCTCATATGCCGTGTTGCCTTTGTTAAAATTTTTTTAATTTATAAACAGTTGGCGTTGTTTTCATTCAAAATTCGATTCGCAGTTATTGTTACCCTTAAAAAGGGTAATCTAAGTTCCTGTAAAAGTATTTAAAAGGCAGAAGTAGGGATCCCCTAACACATTCTTGATCAGCTTCAACTGCCTGTCCCTCTAACTCTTACTCATGTAAAACATGTTCTAATGTATTAGTGATTCCCTTTCTTTTGTTTCCTGCTCTTCCTTGACCTTTGACTGCGTCTAGTCAGCAATTAGACGCAGGTTCTTCAACTGTCGTATTCAGAATGCTTCAATTTGCCAGCAATCTGTTTTGGTGCTTCTGTTCTGCCACCTCGTCAATTTATCACCAAATCAATCAAAAGCCAGCCTCTGCCTCAGTGTGCGAGTGTGTGAAAAATGTTGGAAATTGAGACCAAGAGGCTGTCCAACATTGCATTGCTTGGCTGCCTTTGATCGTTTGCCGTGAAAATTTATTTGATTGCCTGCTATAAGCAACTCCGGCTAATATGATACAAGCTGAGTGGGCGTGGCTGTCGCCGCTTCTAGTTGAGTTTTATTAACTGTCTGTTGGAGTAGTGCAAAGCTTACGCAATCACAGCATTGGGAGCCCGAGCCCTGCGTCTTTGTGTGTGTGTGCGTGTGTTTGCTGGCCAAATTGCTTGTGATGAAGACAGTCAAGCGTCAATCAGTCAGTCACTGGCGCTGGCGATGAAGCTAAAGCTGACTGTGCGCCTGCCTGACTGCCTGCCAGTCTGGCTCTGTCTGTCGCTGTCGTCCATGTTGTCTCGCCAACTGTCCTGCCGGCTGTCAGTTAACATGCCTTTGCGTTTGCCATCTCGTAGCTTTGCTTTTGGGGGGCGGCAATGGCCCGTCTCATCTCATGGAGAGATAATCACTTTGGGAAATTGCTCATGAATGATTTGTTGGCATAAATCAATTTGATTGATGAGCGTCAATATACTTATATGCCGCTTTGATGTGGGCAATTCCAATACAGACATAGGGGCAGTTGTGGGTGGGCTTTGTGTATGTGGGGCAAACTAATTGATCAATTAAACATCAATTGCTGCGGGTCGCCTTCGTTTTATTTTGTTTGCCTTTTACAGGGCCTGAAGCTGGGGCAAAGTTTTTGCACACTTCAACTTGAGTTGTTATGACACTTTTAATAACTTTATTATTGCATTTACATAGTAGCAAGTCAAGCCAGGGAGCAGCAACAGCAAGCACAACAACAACAACAACAGCACAGAAACTTCCTAGCCAACTCCTGCCCCGCCTGCATATGTTGGCAGTTTCTTTGAGGTGTGTGTGTGTGTGTTTCTTAGCTGTCTACGCAATTAAAAGTTTAATATAATTAAATGGTTTTATGACTTTGACTGCGCTACTTCAGCAGCGTCTTGCCTCGCCCCAGTGGCATTTGCCCTGAGACACGAATTTTAAGTCCTTGCCTGGTAAACACGTGCAGTAAAATATCCCTTTCCCCAGAAAAAAAACCTGATAGCAAACTGGAGCAACCAACTTGAGCCACCTCATATCCCTCGTCTGTCCCTCTGCTCTTCTTCTGCTATCAAAGTGATTAAGCCATCAAAGTTTGCTTTCGACACGCAGCATTAACGCTTCGACTTTGCTTAGCTGGCAATGGCAACTGGGTACTGAAGACCAAGGACCAAGTGCAGCAGCAGGAGCTGCTATCATTTCGTCCTGTCGATAATTACTTGGCCAGCGCGAAGCTGGAGCAGACATCAGCAGAAATTGGCTAGCAGCAGTTGAAGGAAAAGTCACCGAACGTTGCCAGCAGATGAGCCAAAAGATTTTGTCGTAATTTCATCGCTACAAATCTCATGTGACAGCTGTGTTTGGTCGATGGTATCGGGGCGTTTCTTATAAATGATGTCAGCATGGGATACGCCCATTCACAAACATGAGATTGCCTAATTTATTTATGTTCAAATAATGCACATCGAAAATAAGGACAGATAAATGAAGACTAACTACTATTGGGCTGAAGAAGTTGATCTAGGTGCGAATAAAACAGTCAGTACTGTTCCGATGTTTAATGTCAACATGATTTGTCGAATACCAATGTGATTAGGTTAATCAGCTAAAATCGTTTTAAGTTAAGTCCGTCGAATTTAAAGTAATTAGAATTTCTTATAAGTTTTATTTACCACTCGAAACTGGTTTGAATTAGCAGGATAAACTGATAGGCAATGTTTTTAAGAAACATGATCGCCAGTAATCAGAGGTTCCTCGACCTCACCAGGAGAACGAGTCCACCCAGGAGGAGAGGTTCAGAATGTCTTTTAGGCACGTGACTAGATGGCGGTCAATCAGGACAAAGAAAACAACCAAACAATTATGTTTATTCAGAAAAAACGACAGACAGAATTCTAGTACGAGCTAGATAGAATTTATGCCGTTGTGTCTTTGAAATTTAAAGTATATTTTGCTCTTGGGTGTACTTAAATTAAATATGAAACATTCTTTAGTCCAAAAACGACCATTGATTTTATTAAAATGAGCATAAACATTCCTGAATCAAGAATTTTTCGAAATTACAATTACCCGTTAAATTCTAGAAAACGCATTCTTAATTCAAGTACAAAATTTCTCTCAATATTTAGTTATTTTTTTAAGTACGCGAATTGTTGTTTTAAGAGTCAAACGGGGATGTGCTTAAGACTTTAAAGACCTAAAAGTATGATCAAAAGGATCTTAATATAGTTCGAAATGTACTTTATCAGGTGTGTCCTGAAAATCTCTAGAGATTTTCGTATAAACTAATGCATTTCGAATCAAACTTTAATGTCTTTTTATGTGAAATGACAAGAATTGATATGATTACTATATTTAGTGAAAGAAAACCCGTACGAACTAAATCTAAGTGGCATTGAGCAGACGGTTTCAAATCGCTTAGCTTTCGTCTTCTAATCTAGTAACCGGGCATAACTTCTTTGGCATGTATTCTTCTTTCTTCACTGCTTCCTTCCTTCCTCACTACCGCCCTAAAAAGTAGGCAATGAAAATTACAGTTCGTTATGCCTTAGGAAAGTTGGCCGCTGGAAGTATGCAATAGAAATTATTTTTGACAAAAAATTCAATATAGTATAAAACCTACCTATGCTGCTCGCTATTATCTAACATTTATCTTCGCCTCACGCATTAGGGTCGATAGACGAATGCACAAAGATGCTGGCGTTCGTATTCAGTCTCCCCAAAAAGTTGTGAGTTCGAATCCCAAACAGGTTAAAAAATATAAAGCGTAAAAGCAAATTTTTTTCGTGCACTTTTTCAGTCACCACTGCAGTAGCTCGACTGGTAGTCAACCTCGTATCGCTCGGTGAATTTGCGGGTATTTCCAATAAAAAATTCGATAACGAATTTAAATGGTGGGTAGCGAAATCGCTAGCTTTGCACCAGTGGTGCCGAACTACAGAGTTATTATCAAATTCGTGCAATATAACAGTTAACATTTGCTGCGCTCTCTGTAAATAAATGCGAGAGTTGCTTAAAAGCTGATATCAGCTCCCAAAAAAATTGATTTTTGTTTGACATGCGTCATCTATAATACATCTATATATCTTTGATATTAGCAAATCGTTTCAAAAGTCATAGCAAAGATAATTCAACACATAGATGGAACATTTCATGCTAAAAGGTATTTAGCTTTTGTTTTGGTGCTGCCAGATTAATGTTCTTAAGGATAGCTTCATCAACGAAATTATACAAATTAAAAAAATAATAATAAAGAACTATTACTACAGTCATTTATAACTTAAAAAAAACTTTATTTTCATTCAACTGCTATCCTCGCATCCAAACCTTTGTGCCCTGAGTTAGAGCCGTAAAAATGTTTAATACAAAAAGCCACCTCCGACATTTACCACAAAGCGCATTTTTCTCAGCCCACTTGCCAGCCAGCGACGCCCCAAAGAGTTTTGTCCCAGCGCAAAAATGTTACACAAATCATGCATAATATAAATTAATAGCCATCAGCTCTTAAATTTGGCAACATTTTTAAATCGGTCCAAATGTGGCCCGAGGCCAAAAACCATCCCGGGGATCCACCAAGCGCCACCCGCCGCTTCATGGCAAATTAGTGACTCGTGGGCATTTTAATTGCGTTGCCCAAACCGGGGGCGGGTGTCAGGCCCGGTTATGTGCGTCAAAAAATAAAATGAATTCATTTGTACCCTTCTCAAAGCGGTATAAAAAATGTTAAGACGCGGCACGCGGTCGCCCAAATGACTTAACCCATTTAATGTGCCTCTAATGGGATACAATTTAAATTTAATTGATTTGCTCGACAAGGTTTTTATGGCCGCAGGAATTTTTCTAAATTAAAAATGCCTTTTTTTTTTGTTTGTAATTTTGGTGGAAGGCTTTAAAAGGCGGCAAGATTAATTTGTGTTTTGTGCTCGGCATATTGATTAAATATGCAACGCGACGATGTTTTTTTTGTACAGTTGCTCGCTGATTTATTGGTTTAATGCACCCGGAGCAGTCTCGGCCACCCGCATAAACATGGCGCAACAAACCGCAGAGTGGCGGCGGCCATATCACGGCAGGGACAACAATGGGCGATGCCAGGAGAGCGAACCATTTCTTAGCTTGGCAGCTAATTTATGTGTGCACGCGGCAAAGAAAATCGCTGGCAAAAGGATACGCCAGGAAGGGCCATTCGCTCAGTCTCCCTGGCAAGGCAAGGCAAGGCGCAAGTGTCAGCGCGCATAAAAATTCGCATTTTAATATTTGCCAGTAAGCTGCAGCGCTGGCAGCTGATTTGCCAGAGGTCTTTGCCGCGAAGGAGTTTGTTTGCTAGCGCTTTTTATCTGTGCCCCACAGCTGGCGTTTGTTTGCGGTTCCATTGCGCGGCGCGCGTTGCGTGTTGACTTTTGTGTCTGAGCCACCTTTCAACTGCAACTAATTTATTTTATTTGCCAGCTGGCTATCCTCCCTTTCCCCCCTCCCCCATAATGTCGCTGGCCATGATTCAAAACAAGCATTAGAAAATGTATTGCATAGCACAGGGCGTTGCAGCACTTGAAAGTAAAGTGTTTTGACACTAAGTGCTGCTAGGTGCCGCCTAGGTGCGATTCTGCATCATCATCATGGACAGGCTGTAAATGAGTTTTGTTATCTGCAAGCCAACAAGTAAACAAATTGCATTAGACCGACTAAAAAAGGTTGGGGGAGTGCAACTTGCCTGCAAAGCGGTTCGCACGGACAGCGGCATTACGCCCAGCAGTACCAGAGACTGCGGATTCTGCGCTTCCTTCAGCACTAGGAGTAACAATTTGCGCTGCCTGCCGCTTAACTCCTCCCAGTTTATGTGGCAGATGCAAGTATAGACCTGGTCATACTGCTAGATGAGAAGATAATGAATTAGCTCGAAAGAGATGAGATAAATTGTTGCACAATGCTTACAGTAAGTTCGATTTTAGTGCCTACTATGCAGTAGACCAACATGCTGTAACCAGCGACCACAAAATATATAGCTGAAGGCGTATGAAAGCTATCCAACATTACACAAAAGCTGAGCATTACACCCATGGCCATGGATAAGACCTGGGCAGCGATTAGATCATGATAAAGATCATTTACAGAGCGGCAATAGCTGGAAAGGTTGGAATAGAAAAGTTTTGTATACTGTATTCTGTATTTCCACTAGAGGTGGACGCGGGCCAAAATATTAATATTATTTGGTATATTACATTTTATATATATTATTTTATTAATTAATATCGGTATTAAATATACCGATCCCACCCGGTCCAGAAACTATTATTTCTCTTACTTATTGTTCACGTCCTAAAGACATTTCATGACACCGTGACAAGGTTTCAAATTCACCTTACGAAGTGTTATCTTGAACCTAAGCCTATTAAATTGAAACGTAAAAGTATCAATTCGAAACTCACACATTTTCGATGTTATTGAATGCTAAGTTTGAAAATTCTAACTGTCATGCTCGATTCTTTCTACCAAGCAAATCGCATACATGCTAACACTTGTAATTCTCAAGTTGTTATTCAGCTCATTGATGATATAAATAAGGCACTTGATAGTGAGCGAAAAAGGCGCAGAAGCAAGAGAGTTTGAGAGAGTTAAGGGAAAGTTGAAACAATATGTGTAACTCTTACTCATTTTTGCCGCCTTGCGATTACGCCTATAAACACACCTTTTTTAATGCCGCCTAAATTATCGCAACAAAATTTCAGATAAAAAAAAAATGCATGATATTTTTAATATTATTGTCAAATTGTTAAAGACTAGTATCGAGGTTTTTTCAAAATCTGGGGGTGGCAACTCTTTCGATTTCGTTCATCTGGTTAGAAAACGATGTATGGGGGCTCGATAAGTAATGATGACGCTCTCTCTTTCTCGTAAGTTCTACCAATCGCTGCGGTGTTGTTGTTGTCGTTGCTTTGAATTTTTTTTACGTATATCACTAATATCGTTCATCTGATCGAAAAACGATGTATGGCGGGTCGATTAATAATGAGTAGTAGAATATATGTCTAGAATGTTCGAACTATCTATCTTCAAAATTGTGTAAGTTATTACGTTTTTTATACTCTGAAAACCTTCGGTACAGAGTATAAAAATACTGCAGATTCTTTTCGATATATATCGATAATCCGAATAATTTACCTACAAAATTATATACAAAAAATATAAGGCTAACATCGTCTACGCCGATGTTTTAAATACCCTTGCAGTTTTGAAAAGGCGCTATCATTGATAACAAAAAAATTTTTCTCGTTAGAACTAGTTTTTAGACCGATCGTTCCTATGGCAGCTATATGCTATGTGTCATCCGATTTTGATACATTTTTTCAGAATTGTGTGGAAGCATATAAAACTAATATATACCACTATTGGTGACGTTACGATGAAAAGCAAACAATTTTTTCTCACTAGAACTTGTTTCTGGACCGATCGTTCCTATGGCAGCTTTATTATATAGTCATCCGATCCGGCCGATTCCGACAAATGTGCAGCGTATTTGTATTAAAAGACATTTTGCAAAGTTTTGTCAAGATAGCTTTAAAACTGAGGGAGGAGATAGCATAGAAGCAGACGGACAGACGGACGGACGGACGGACAGACGGACAGATGGAAATGAACTCAGCTCGTCATGCTGATCAAGAATATATATACTTTATGTGGTCGGAAATGCTTCCTTCTATGCGGTACAAACATCGTGACAATTTTAATATACCCTCTGCAAGGGTATAATAAGGTTTTTTTTGTCAAAGTGCTGGGTAGGCAAATTAAAAATAATCTTGATCTGGCTGCCTTTATAAGAAGAGACGAACGGACAGACGGACATGATTAAATCGATTAGTCTGTTAATAGAGAAATACGTCGTTTTCCATTAACGTTCGCTTATAAACAAAAAAGGAGTTTTTTCTGAGTGTAGCCTTATGTAAGAATGATTTCGGGAACATTGGGAATGGTCGCAATTTTTCAAAAAATCCTCCCACCCCCTTACACTTACTCCGTAAACTGCTGATGCCATCTAATCACCTCCAAAAGCAACTCCAGTCGCTGGTCTTCACCCTCAATGATTGCACCCACTGCAGTCTCCGGATTGTTTCTTGCCGCTGCCTTTAACTGCAGCGCCTCATTCAGCTCATTCACTTTAATCTGCAAAATATCCGCAAAGGTAAAAATTTGAGCAAAACCCAATAACACAAACAAATCGCCCGCATAGTAGCCAAAGCCTGTCACTCCAATAGACACCAGATGTATGAGATACGTAATGGCATAGCCCAGGCTATTCTCTAATGGTAAACCCGGTATCTCATACTGCATAATAGTAACCCGAGTTCCATCATAGCACAGCATAACCAGCGGAAAGACAATCATTAGCAGAAATGTGGCCACATAGCCATTGCGTATGATGCGCATTATGTGCTGGAATCGATCAATGCCCACATCCAGAGCCTCAAAATATGCCTTGCCGCGCTGCTCGTACTTCTCAAAAATGTTGTGTGTATCGAATGTGATCTGTCTCATGGCTGGTTGCTTGAGTAGGCAAGTTAAAAACTTGCCCAGACCATGAAAAAGGCCACCACACATAAGGGCAGCCTTCAGAGTCTCCGCGCTGTCATTCCGGTTAATGAAAATCGTGAAAATGGTAAAGCCCGTATAGTTGACAATGGCAAAGATGGTGGTCCAGGTGCGATAATTAAACTTCACTTTGGGACCCAAAACGTCCACGCCCAGCAGGTTGGTCCATCTATTAATATTTTTGGCCAGCAGCCGAAAGCGTGGCGCTGGATTCAGCATATTGTGGCCAGTGTTTGATCAATATATACACCGGAATGCCCTTTTATAGGCCAGAATGGTTTGTTGTGCCAAGCAATTAACATGCAGCCACTCATTTTCACAATAATTACATAAAATTGTGATTGATTTTTTAATTTATGTGGTCATTAAATACATTTCCTTTGCTTTGTTTTAATTGTAAAAGTTCCAGCAAATTGAATATCTATAATTATTGTTATTGCAAAAACAAATAAATATTGGTTTTAATTGTTATTGCAGTCGCGGAAATGTCATGGGGGAGTTAAAGAAATGAGTTGCAAACTAAACTGTACTTCTTCAATTCTACTTTTCACTGTTCAATGACTCATTCAGTTGCTCTCTTCTCAGTTGCCATTTAATGCAAAAGGTTTTCTCTAAGCTTGTCTGCCTAACTTGCGCTCATGCATAACACACCTGCATACAATATTTGTGTACAGCTTTGACTCTCACTTTCGCGCTCCTAGTAAAAGCTCTTAAAAGACAAATCACAACATGGATTTATTGATCAGTGTTTGTTCACTTAGTTGTCCGTTTACTTATTTCAGTTTTTTCCTATTTTGATAGGATAAGATAAGTACTCAAATACTGAAAACTTGTAGATTTCGAGCAAGGACTACCCCGCTATTTTGTATTCCAACGCTTCTTCTTTTTTGTGTGGTTCTTTATTGAAATAGCTTTACTACTCACCAGTTTTTCCTTGATTACAAATGGCTTTAAAATGTTTTCTGTTGGTCAAATTCTATAAAATGGCTAAGAAGGTAAATTCTGTAAAATAATGTTTCCTATATTAACAGCCATTTTCTAAACCCAATTAAAGCTCCGCTGGCTGTAAAAAATCTCCAAACACCGACGGACATTATTATTTTTTTATTTTATTTTTTGTATAATTAAACAGCGCATGTTTAATAAGTAAATTATGAAATACGTAATGCTCATAAATTTTGAGCTTGTTGCGTTGCGCCCGTAAGGTCGACGGGTGCGTTGACCAGACAATGCCAAACTGTTGCTCCTGCTCGCCCTGACCTGCTCTTCCTGACGGTTGATTTTATTAAAAAACATTTTTTATGTTCTGTCGGCAACAACAATGCACTTAATTACAACTGCATTATTATAACGTTACAATTATTATATTTTTTTTTTATCCCATCTTCGTCGCGGTCGCATATATAAAAAGCGCATTAATTATGGCCGGGTCGGTGCTATTAATGTCGACTGGCCAAATATCAGCCAAAAGAGAAAAGCATTTCAAAAAATTAATGAAATTTTTATGCGTACGTGCGATATATTTTATGTTTTGTGCATAAGAAACTTCCATTTAATGAGACGCACAATTAATGCATTTCATTTGGAGCTCTATAAATGTGAACACATAAATTTGCTATGCGATAATTAGTGGCCCAAGGTTGATGTGGAAATGGGAAAAAGCAGAGTGCATGTTTTTCCGTCCAAAAATTTAACACGATTTGTGTTCGAAATTGCGTTTTAAAATAACTATTATCGGTAAATGCCCACAAAATTAATTTGCAACTTGAAATGTTTTTTTTTTTAAACTGGGACATAACGACGCCAAAACGGGTATTTGTTGATCCACCCTCACACACTGAAACTTCTGTTAAATTCAGAAATTTTTGGCATAAATTCGAAGTAATCGTGGAAACAATGTTGATATTAGCTAAAGCCTATATGACACGACATTAATCTTTTCATTAATTAAATGCGAGTTAACGGCACAGCTATATACGTTTTTGGTTCTGGATTTCTATCGCAATTACGAACGGTCACACTTACCACATTTGCCGGCATTTTATTAAATTTATAATTAAGCCTATATGACACGACATTAATCTTTTCATTAATTAAATGCGAGTTAACGGCACAGTTATATACGTTTTTGGTTCTGGATTTCTATCCAGTAGAACGTCACAACATATGCCGGCATTTTAATAAATTTATAATTAGCATCAGCAATAGCCATGAAAATTAAAAAGTTGTCATCTAAAAAATTGAAATTGTACAAACCGATTTATGGCAACATGCTTTAAACCAACATCCCTGTACAAATTTGCAATATACATTTGATTTAATTGAAAGTAAATGAAAACCTTCAATTGGAATGAAAATCTTTCGCGGTGTCGTGTCGTGTTTCTCTTTTTTCCCTTTTTTCCTCTCTTGTTTTTTTCTTATTTCTGAGGTTTTTTTGTATTTCTTTTTTTTTTCTCTCTCTGTTTTCTCTCTTTTTTTTTTTTTTTTTTTTTTTTTTTTTTTTTTTTTTTTTTTTTTTTTTTTTTTTTTTATTTTTTTTTCTTTTTTCTTTTTTTTTTCTTTTATTTTCATTTTGTTAACAAAATTTGTTTATATATTTTTATTTAATAATATGATTGCTACATACAACTTCAATGCCTGTCTTATCCATTTTGAGGGCTTTTCCACAAATTAATGACAAATTAATTAGTTTTGATATACAATTTAATGCATTAATCTATTGGCCGATGCCAACCGAAATCGGTATATTTTATTTTGGAGTTGGTATTTTTTTGTATATGTATCGAAAATCGATTATAACGCGTTAATGCGACATTAATGCTACATTTATACTACGCTGAGTTTGCTATCGAAATCGTTATCGACGCAATAACTCTGAATTGGCGTTTATACTGGCACAAGGTTGCGTCCTGCGTCCATCGTCATCGAAACAGCTGATGTTTGTTTTGGTTTTGTTGAAAGCAAAAAAAAAAATTTAAAAAACAGAATGAATACAAGTGAACTTTATTTATTATCTGGCATGGAGAAAAATGATGCTATGATGATGCAATTTATGGATTTGGCGGGGATGTCTGCAGCAACATTTGATTTTCTGCAAAGGAAGCCACGACGACGTCGGGTGTCCACTGAAATCTCTTTTCCGAGCCTACAATGTGTTCAAAGTTAATTTGAGAAGAGAATAAAACACTTGCTTACCTTTCTTTTCAGCCATAATTACAATTTTTTCCAATTTAACTTGACAACTTTTTTTTTATTTATTCCCGGCAAAACTTTCACAGCTGTTTTTTGTTGTGCTAGTGGTGATAGATGAAAACGATAGTCGAATGATAGGCAGAAATGAGCTAAAATTATCGAATATACTCCAAAAAATCGAATAAACTCTGCAATCGAAACCGGCGTCCGTACAAGACGCCACTTTTTGTCACCACTAGGGCCCTATACTTTTTACATGGGAAAGACGCCGCGTCTTGGGCAAGACGCCAAAACGCAAGACGCAACCCCTAGTATAAACAGGCTATAAGAGCACATTAATTTCCACATATATTTGTCTCTCTCTCACTCACGCAAAACCAATATCAACTGAAATTAATGCATTATTAATACGTTCAATTAATGTCGTGTCATAAGGCAATAATCAGTAGCAACGGCTGCAAAGTTAGATCTACAAACAGGTGTGTGTCTGTCACAAAAAAATTAAGGATTAATTAGCAGCTTCCGGCTGATCTAGAATGTATATAATTTTTTTTTCTGAGTGTTTAAAAATTATGTTTTATGACAGTCTTTGGACTGCTTAGCCGATATTTTTGTTATACAAAAAAAAAAAAAATACAAAAAAACGACCCAACAGAGCGACTAACAAGAGATATATAGAACAAAAGTCGTTGACAATGCGATTTCAAGGAAAAAAGAAGAAACAAAAAACTAAAAAAGGCCGTTTATAATTAAAAAAAAATGAAAGGGAGAGAGGATTTTTTTGGGTTTTTGTGTGTGCAAAAAACAACTGTTAAAGATTTTTTTAAAGTAACTTTAAATCAAAATGGAAAAATGAAAACAAGAAAATAAAAAAAGAAAGGAAATGAAAAAAAATGTGTGTATAAACTGATCGTCATGCAAATTGCTCAGTTTAAAGCCGATGCGCAGAAAAGTAAACTGTGGCTGTTTTTATCTATTAGTAAAAATAGCTTAATAACGTTTAAAAAAAATAATACAAATTTTTGTGAACAAAAACGCACAAGTCAAGTAAATTAATCAATTCCTGCACTCTATAAAATGCTTAGCGATAATTTCAAAAGCCTCTCAAGCGGCTAGCAACTATAATACGCCCTATTGTCTGAACAAAGCCTGAGAGGTATCCTTCATCATACACACACACACACACACACGAACTCACACATCACTTTATTTAACTGCTGCGACTTCATTGTGCGCTCGTCATTATTAATTTCCGAGCTATAAATTTTACTTTGCCACATTCCTAAAGGCCAATCCCTAACACTACTTAGTTGTACTTGCCCTGTATGGGAAGGAGAATGGAGACGGGGAAGGGCTTCACCTTTGGCATGGTCCAACAGCTTTCAGTTTTTGTCTGCGATGTTTTGTTATGGTAGATGGATCCACCGGGCTTCGCCTTCTTCCATCTGCTGCATCTTTTGTTTATGTGGCACAATGGCCTGCCACAGGTTTTTAGTGCCTGCCATTGTATTTTTCTCCCCTTTTTTCTTTTTGTGCCCATAAAATGCAATGGAATTTGTTATTGTGTGAGTATGTGTGTGTGTGTGTGTGTATCGGCATCAACATAATGCCTCCTTTTAATATGCTTAAACATTTTTGCGTTAAGGCACGTGAAAAATGCAAGCAAAACTCCTGTGTGTGTGTGTGTGCGTTTGATGTTTAATCAATTGAAAATGCGAGTGTGTGCCATTGATGGCCTGGAACCTCGCGCATTGAGTCCATTGTCCTGATCCTGGCACCCGTCTTACTTCCGCATTGCCCCGTGGGTTGTTTGCCCGGCCCAAACTGCAGCCAAGGCGGCGGCAATCTTGAGACCCGTTCTCGTATAGAAAAACATTAGCAAGATTGCAATGTGCGTGTGTGGCTGCACCCACGTCGTGGTTCCTTATTAAAAGGGAATTGAACGCCCGGCTTAGCTTGGCTCGGCTCCTTTTGGCTCTTTGCCTTTGCTACTTGCCGCATGAATGGCACAAAGAGGAATAAAAATTACAATATTGCCGCTGCCGACACTGCAATGAAAATGGAAGGCAAACAACAACACCCACACACTCACGCATGCACGCACACACACACACACACACACACACACACACACAAAAGAAAAAGCTGACTTCGGTTGACTGCACGAGGGTTGATTTTAATATTCCAAGCTCTGGCTACTTCAAGTATGTATGTCATGGTCTGATTTGCTTATTTGTCATTTTTTACCAAAAACTTATTCAGAACTTTTTATTTAACAGTATGAGCTCAACGTTTTCAATGCTAGCAGAGACTTTCAACGTTTTTTGATGCTACGTGGGTTGCTATTTAAGTGTCGGGGTCCCTAAAGTTTGGACTTTTATCGATAAAAGCTCCATACAACTCTTTCATGTGTGACCACGTTTGATATCGATTAACGATTAATCAAAAACTTACCTCGGTAGAATAATGAAATTAACTCTTGAAAATTTTCGTGCAATCATTTTTCCCACATTTGACGTGGATTATCACGACAAGAGCGCAACGATGAACTTATATCTGTGCACTGTGAAGAATTGGTTAAATGAATTCGATCGCGGGCGACGCTCGCTCGAAGACGAAGGTCGTGAAGGTCGTCCAAAAACAGTCGTTGTGCAAGAAAACATTGATGCCGTGCGTGAACTGATAACTCAAGATTGTCATGTGACATACCGTGAGATATAGGCATCCTTGGGTATTTCTTCCACCAGCATACATTCGATATTGCATGAACATCTGGGCGTAAAAAAGGTTTGTTCTCGTTGGATCCCGCACAATTTGACAATCGCTCAAAAAAAGGCTCGTATGGATTGGTGCAAAGAAATTTTGAAAAAATATAGTCACGGTGTTTCAATAGACGTTTATAAGATCGTCACAGGTGACGAATCATGGATCTATGCTAATGAGCCCGAAACAAAACAGCAATCGACCGTGTGGGTCTTCGAAGACGAGCTAAATCCAACGAAAGTCGTTCGTGGAAGAAGCACTTTAAAGCAAATGGTCGCCTGTTTCTTCGGTAAAACTGGTCATGTGGCGACTGTTCCGCTTGAGCAACGTAGGACGGTCAATTCTGAATGGTACACCATAATTTGTTTGCCTGAAGTCCACGGAGAAATTCGAAAAAACAAACAAGAGAATACAGATCATTGTGCACCATAACAATGAGAGCTCTCACACATCAGCTCACACCAGCGCCTTTTTGACCGCCCAAAACGTCGAATTGATGGGTCATCCGCCGTACAGCCCTGACTTGGCACCCAATGACTTGTTTTTATTCCCGCACATCAAGTGAAAAATGCGTGGTTTTTTTTTTTTTTTTTTTTTTTGTTTCTGGGTTTCTTTTTTGGTAAAAAGTATAAATCTTGCTGGAGAATACTTTGAATCAGTTATGGCAGCATCATACATAATCCACATTGTGCACTCACTCAGATTGTTGGACCAGTTAAAGGTATTCAAAAATAACAAGTGTTAAGTAGCCTTAAAAAAATAAATGTTTTCCTATATTAAAACATAGCATACTTGCAAGAGCAAAAATCATGATTTTTTATTTGTGCATAAACGTAGTAAGAGTCTGAATAATTATTACTTGTATTTGTTTAATAAAGTCCCTTTTTCTAAAAACTGATATAAAAAACGTATTTTTTGGGCCTTGCATCTGCGTATAAGCCCTTAAGTATTGCTTAAGCTTTGAGATTTACATTTTTGTTCAATACATAAAACGCAGATTTAATTTATATATTTTTAAGCTGACAGACGACTAGTTATTAGTCATTGTTATACAGTTTGAATTTTTTTCAGTAAAATGGTAGCTATATAAATGGCAACCCTCGTAAGTTTCAAGCTGCCTATTTGGCTGTTTGGCACTCTGGCTGGCTAGTCTGCTGGCATGTGTATGCAATCCTTGTATTGAAACTTCCTTTAATGGCTTCCGGTTATCATTATTGGCGCAACGCATTGTCCGCCACAACTTGTGCTCTCTCCTCGCTGCGTGTCCATAAAGATTAAAGGCTTTGTTCTTGCTTGATTCTTTTCGTCATGCGAAGAAATTAATATTCGCCATCCATTATCTTCTCTAATAGCGCACACACGCATGAATCTCCGCACAAAAGAGCGAATTTAATAACCCTAATGGCCAGCTTAAAGCCTTAAAGACAGTCGAACCTTTGACCAACCGCCACCCCTACCCCACAGTCACACACAATCAATCAATTTAACGCTTTAAGCTTTTGACTAATATGCAGCAAAAGGACGAAGCCACACAATCTTTTAAAGAGTCCACACACACACACACACACACACACATTGATAGATTGTTAGCCACACAACGCCCTCACACTCAACCGGCCGTCATTGTCATTCGCTCTGGCTAATGATGACAAATTTTTTATGGCCATTATGAGCTCTACGCTGCGACGAGTTAAAGTGCATGGGAGGCTCATGGGAACACATCGGGAGACTTAGCTGAGAGACTAGAACCTGCTCTTTATTAATTTGACAGCATCAACAGGAGCTGCCCGGACCCGCACGCTAATGATTGAAATGAACTCCAGCCATGACAGAGGGCTGGTCCTGGCGCAGAAGCCATCGCCATCGCCAGCGTCCAGCGTTACGCCCCACCACGGGCCAGCTTGATTGATGGTTATCGCTCACTGGGAGCCACTGTGAGGACGTCAGATTAAATGCTGTAGGTGTGTCATAACTTTTTGTGCCTCCTGCATTGTATTGCTCTTTTGTTGTGCAAAAATAGCCACAGCATTTGGGCACTTGTCATCCCCTGACACTAAAGCCCCTCTAAGTACGCAAAGCCCCACCAAAATGGGAAAAATCCAACAAAAAATATATATTTCTGCCTTGTCACATGGAGTGCGAAAATATGCCAACGGTCATGTTTGAAAGCAAATAAGGCCAATTAACCAATGCAAATACACTGAATAATTTTTAAAGTGGGCAACAAAAAATACTCACACACGAGCCAAACTATATTTAAACCCAATCAATAGTGTAAAGGTGGCGGAAATGATGAGATTGTCAAGACGAAGCTATCGAAATAGAGAATAGAGTAGATAGAGGTAACATCGTTTGAGGAATGAGAAGTGTTTGCAATTCTCTTTTAGCTAACTTTGCTATGAATTTAGTTTTTTTGCAATAATTTGTTTGATACGGTAAAAAAAACTATAACTGATTTTTATAAAAAAAACTATTAATCGAAATTGCAATACTAAATACAATAAATTTTATGGTTTCATTTCATTTGAAATTTAAATTTAATATCTATTTTGGACTTAGACCAGTGGTCGGCAAAAAACACAATTATAGAATTGTCTTGGATTTTCAATTTATTTAAATTTGCAGAATTGGTTGTCAATGTCTGTAAAATAAAGATTATGTCCAACTTTCTGGAAGTACCTAAATTTTTCGAATTTATGCCACAAAATTGGGATTTGGTACCAGTTTCAACACTTTTACTCAAAAAAGATGTTCTCAAAAAATCCATTCTTAGACCGATCGTAACTATAGCAGCTTTATAATATTGTAATACGATTTTGACCAAACTTTGCAGGATTTAAAAACCAAAAAGTTTCTGTTACTTTAACCTTTTTTCCGAATGATCGTTCTAATGATCTACTCATCAGATCTGGGTGTTTCCGACTAACAAGCAGCGTGCTCTAAATAATAGTCTATGCTAAATTTCATATCGATATCTTTAAAACTGATAGACTAAGTCCGTGTTTACACGATGAAGATTGCTCCATGTAGCTCTCTTCGATTTCGTTTTGAAGCATCTTCAAAACTTCATGCTCATTTACATGAAGAAGTTTGCTTCATGAAGTTCGTTTATAATTTGCCTGAGAACACGAGTTATCGATAAGCAAATAACCCACAAATCAACCCTCCATCAGTTCAATCGGAACAAAGCAAAGAAGAATTATCGAAAAGCTTCACGCCAGGGTAGGTCAAGAAGCATTGCCAGTTTTGGATGCCCCTCTTCACCTCTTTCTCACAAACAAAAAAGTCATGAAGAACTTCATGAAGGAAACTTCATCGTGTAAATGCGGACTAATTTGCGTATAAGCTGACTGACGAACGGTTCGTCGTCCTGATCAGGAAAATATTTTTATGCGATCTTAAATACTTTCGGAAAAGATTTAAAAATTAAAAAATAAAATTCTGCATATTTTATTATTATATAAAAAGTAATTGAACGACCCACGATGTGCTTTAATATTTCATTTAATTCGCTTCATTTGCATTCGCATGCTGATAAATTGTTTATCTGTTATTTGTTTTTTTTTATCATTTTTTATTCAACAACAAAATTAGAATTGCAAAATGAAATGAAAACAAAAATAGAAATAGAGTCCCGTAAACCAATTGATAGTAAATAGTTTTAATTAATATTTTCAAGCAGATGTCGAAAGGATTTGCCTCTATTCATTCGCCTTTGCCCCCACAGATTGAGTATATCGTAATCTTTCACCTGCCTTTAAAAATTTCCACTCACCAGGAAGCCGAAATCTTCTCACAATTGTGGGCCAACAAATGTTGCCTGTGGCCACAGGCAACAACAACAAGTCTGTAATTTAGGGCCCCCCAAAATCAAAGAGCAAAAATACCCAAAGGCATGGAAATTCACTCATTGAGTGCACATCATGACTTCCAGTCTACTAAAGACCTAAGGGATATTTTCTCTTTCTGCTGAATGGAAATGTTCGGCTGGTGTATAAGAGTGCAAACGAAGGGATATTTTTGTGGGGCAATTTGGGTTTTTTTGTAATTTGAAAACGAGCTAACGGGCTGCAAGTAAATTTGTAAGGTAATTTTCACTTGTTGCCGGTGTGAAAAATGTTCTCCTTGAAATGAGCATAAGAATTGCATTCCGAATTTATTTGTCAAATTGTTAAATCAAAGTATTTCTGTGAATTGAGCAAATATTTAATTTACATTCTTTCGGGGCATATTTGCTTTATATACAACTATGGGGCAGAAACAAAAACGAGGCACGGGCCATGGAACGGAAACGGAAAAAATGAGATTTATGACGTAGCAGGGTGAAGGGAGGTGGGAAGGAAGTTGGATGGCCAGGTGAATGGATGGGGCACTTATAAATATGTGTGAGTGTGTGTGTGTGTAAATAAAAGTATGTGTGTACATACCATAAATGTTGGCTGAATTATTAAAATAAAAGTGAAACGGAAACATAACAAAGGTTCAGCAACATTTATGACAGGAAAACGCGAAACGCAACACAAAGAGATTGCCGTGGTAGGCATCTAAAACGAGATATGCCACGCCGGAAATAAGCGCCGCAATACAGCAGCCATCACACACACACACACTGCATACAATGTTTACGCACTGCCAAATCAAGATCCCCTATAAGTAGGCTTCATTTGTCAGGCAAACGAAAGAAAAAAAAAAAAATGAAACCAAATTCCAGTAAAGAAAACAATTCATGACCAATATGAATCTGCATTACTCTGCACTAAATGCTTGAGAAACTTGATTTCAATTTCCGTGGGCACTAACAATCGTTTTATTTGTTGATTGTTGTGAAACCAGTTTAATTTTGGTCCAAAAGACTTTTTGGTAGGGGCAAAATTTAAATTTGTGACACAAACGTGGCTTGAGTTTTAGCATACTCATTGGAATAGATATTGAGAGCGATTGTTGTTCCCTTTCGCTAACAATGCCTTCTCAAGGCTCAGCACTACATTTAAACAAGAAGGCTTCAAAACAATAACAACCACAAAACATATTCGCCTGACGAAACGAAAAGATTCGCTGCTGCATGACGTTGTTATTGTTGTCAATTATACTGGTAGACACACTTAAATCCAGTGTCAGTTCAATTTACTACTTTTTTTCTAAAATATTTTTAAACATTTTTTCTGTCGTCATAAAATTTTCAAATGCATATTCAAAATGTATTCAAAAAACCTGTTTTAATCTAGTTTTCTTTTAAAATTGTGTCAAATTTTTTACCTTTACTTTTATAAAGGTAATTCTTAGTTGTCTTCAATTCTTCAGTGAGTTCGGTGGTCGATCATTCGTTTGCGAATTTGATAATGGCTCGTACAGGTTGTGATATTCCACTTCGAAGTGTTTGCCACGCAAGCGCTACTTTACTCATTTTAATATTTCCCTTGCACTTTTTGTTTTGATAAAACTTCTTTAATATCTCTCTTTATGCCTTGAGTTTTGGATTATTAAATCTTTCCAAGAGTACAAAGAGTCTAAAAAAAATGCATAAGAGACTATGCGATTGCAAAAAAAACGTAGTTTTTCGCATATTTCGATGTCCCGTGCGACATTGAAAAGCATCATTTGTTATCAGAGCGTCGAATGTACATGCAATAAACCTATCTAATATTAAGTAAAAATAGAAATTTTTAATACAATTCAAATAAAAAAAAACCATGCTGATAAGTGAGAAGATTTGTGATCTTGGTACTTATATAAAGTTGGTCCCGTGCGACATCGTAGTTGCAAAATTTTAAAATTTTGTTGAAAAAATTTTTTTTTTTTGCTTTAAATAATACTTTTTTAATATTTATATCTGAATAAGCAAAAACGGCGGCGAAGAAAAATCAGAGAGCTGCAAACAGTAGAGAGAAAAGTTGAAGGACGATCCCAAACTTTTGAAAAATTTGTTGTTTTTTGTTCTTATAAGAAAATAAATACATTGAAATCTTCTGTTGACTTAAAAACATTTTTATTACGTTTTTTTTTAATTCTTTATAATTTCGTCAAAAGAGAAATTTATATTATACAGTTGTTATTATGGAAAAAAATGTCCTGTGCGACATGTCCCGTGCGATAGTGCTTGAAATTGAATTTAAAAACTATAGTTTTCATTTTTTTTTGGTAAAAATCAAAACTATTTTTAAGTGACATCAATGTACTACATTCTAAAATTTGGGGGACTACAATATTTCCTCTAGTTTCACTGAAATCGGCTTGGCAATTGTTGGTCGCGAAAGCCACTTATTTTTGCCTCGTGCGAATGCCTTGGTTTTTTGCAATCTCAACCAATCAACCTTAGCACCAATTAAAGGGCCAATTAAGAGCTATACTTGTCTTCTGTCAAAACAAATAGTCGTTTTATTTTGACTTTTTTTCATTTCAAAAGTGTTTGAAGGTCCCGTTCGACATAATGGAA
The DNA here is from genome assembly GCA_018904225.1 of Lordiphosa mommai. Lineage (NCBI taxonomy): Eukaryota > Metazoa > Arthropoda > Insecta > Diptera > Drosophilidae > Lordiphosa > Lordiphosa mommai. The sequence goes on along the minus strand of JAEIFT010000119.1, from coordinate 589,718 downwards.
ATGCCCATATCTACAAAATTTTTCCTAAATTTTGATCGATTTACTAAACTGTCTCAAGTAGTGTTGCTACCCGCAATTCACAAAAGAGTCTGAAAATGCGAAAGCTTACTAACTACCCAAAATGATGTTGTTGTTGTAGTTGTTTGTTGTTGTTGCCAAGTTAAATACAAATATGCATGTAAACAACCGTCTACTTAAGCAACCTGCCTCACCCACTCCAATCGCCAGTCGTCCGTCCCATCGTCCGTTCGTTCGTCTGTATATTACTGTTCATTGAAGCGATCAAAATCAAGTCGACTACGGCTAATGCTACGCACATTTCAGAGTTTTTTTTCTTTCTCTCTCGTTCTCGATCCTGACTGCCTGTGTGAACTTTTGCTTGTTATACGCAATTTGCCTCAACAACTACAACAACAACAACAAGAGGAGCTCTCGTTTCGCTTTTGATTTTATACATTTTTTGTTTGTTTTTGCCAATCGTCCTCATCGCCTTCATCGTCGTGGCTTTCGTTTTTTAGGGTCGTTTACAGCAAACATTTCGTCGGATGTCTAAAGGTACGGTGAGGAGGGGGTGGCTGTGCAAGGGCTATGTATGTTATTATTATGGGGCATGTTGTTAACTACCCATACGCAAAACGCACATTTTCTCGGTCTCCGGGCTTTGGCATATAACAGATTTGTGAAATCGCTTGGAAAAAATACAATCAAAATTGTTTTCAAATGACTTACAATTGTGGGGCGCATATTTATATGTAATTATACTGCCTGGGGGTGTTAGTTGTCCGCCAATCGGCTGACCTTGGCTCGTAACTTAAGCCAAGCATTTGGCGTTGACAACTAGAAAAATTGCCTTTTTATGGCCATAGTTTTGTGGCCAGCTGCCTCGCTGAACCCCTGGAATGTGGCTGCCACTAAATATTTGCGGTATGCGCTGAGTTAATAGCAAAGCGAAGAAATACCAGCGTCGCTTTTGTTAACGCCAGACAGTCAAGTCAGTTGGCAAGTTTGTGGTCCATTATTTGTACGACTGTGGATGGGGGCTCCTCATACGAGAGATGTGCTCGTACTTACACAGTTAAACTGAAATTCGTTATTTTGGAAATTCGCCAAAAAATACAAAACAATTTTCTTAATTTTAAGCAAATATTTTCTAAACAAAAATTTTAGATATGCTAATAGATAATCCAAATCGAAGATGGAAAATTTTGCAATTTGTTCGTTTTTTAATAAATAAAATAAAGTTTGGATTTTAACCAGTTTTCATAGCTGCTCGGGAAGTAGAGCTGGTTCGGTTCAGTGGTTCACAGAGAATTTAAGCCACCGGGTTGGGTTCATAACATGGTTTTAAAAGCTAAACGATCCACGGTTTCGGTTTGGTTCAGGCTTGCCTTGTAATCAGGCCTTTTTCCGGTTTCTCATCTTCATTGTTTTCAAATCTAGGTCTGGAAAGAAAAAATTATGCTGGCTACTTTAAGGTTGAGTTTCAAATAATACGCTGGTCGTTGTAAACGCAAGCATATATAATTCAGAGCGGCCTTAAAGTAGGCAATATACATAGGCAAGCATGAAAACGAAAAATCGGATTTAGATATGTTAAATTTTGATATAAAAAAATATTTTTATAAATTTTATGATTAGTTCCAGGATTATACTGTGTAGCAAGGATGCAATAGTTACCCTAAGCACCTCGAAAACAGTTTTTCTTTAAGGATTACAACCACTATAGAATCCACTAAGGCGAATTGTCTGATCAGAGCCCGGCAAAATCATTAAGGCTATCATTAAAGCAAGAAGATCCCTTACTAATATCTTTTCAAAAAATTGGATGGCGAATAGAAAAGTAGAGCCTTATATAAAGTTTGATAAAAGTGGAGAAATCGACCCATTGCTGAATATAAAAAATAATGTTTAGAACACGCAATAAAAAACTCACTCAATTTTATCTGCTACCTTCGAAGAAGGAATGCAAGCAGACGACTGAACTCTATGATTTTTTTAGGTTTAAAAGAAAGTAATATTTTGGGATGAAATTTATACATACCATTGGGCAAATTGTTGTATTTTTTTAAAGTTTTTATATTTAGACCGGCAGACTCGATTTGAAACGCTTCCTCACCCAAGTCAGAAATATTTTAAAGTCTTTGGTACGTCACAAGATGAATTTATAATTACTAAATTTAAAAATTGCCAAGTGATTTTCTACAGAATAAAAATTTTGTTAAGGTTTGGAATAGATAAATTCGGGTTTCCCGCCGGAAGGAGAAATTTCAGTAGATGTGCGTAACAAGTTATTTTGGAAACTCTGTAACATCTTATTTTTTGGCCCTATATATTAATATCAGAATTTTATGTGCTTGGCTAGGTTTCTGTCCCCATAGAGCTCATTCAGTTCGTGATTCATTCGGGTGCGAAATTGCTCGACCTCTTTTAAAGAGCCATAAATCCTCCGAAGAATTTTTCTCTTGAAAACGTCAATTGCCGCCTCATACGCTACTGTTAATGTTCATGCTTCTGCGCCGTATTGCAGGTCTGGGATGATAAGCTACACGTATAGCGCTATATCTGGATCATCTTATATGTTACAATTCCACCACCGATGCAACTCGACAGCGCGCTTCTTTTAAAGTATGTAATTCTTTATTGTTCAGTTGATTATACATGTTCAAATTACCAAATTTATAAAAATCAGTCTTTAAGGTAGGTGTTTTTACCAGGGCTGCAAACCGGTCCGGAACCGAACCCTTCGGTTCGGTTCAGGTTCGGTGATCCCTGAACCGAACCGGGAACCCGAACCCCATTAGAAATAATCACTAGAACCCGAACCCGAACCTAACCCCGTCTTCTTATTGATAAGGTTCGGTTCTAAAAATATAAATTTTCAAGCATAGATTTTTATACACTTGAAAAGTGTATATTAATTTTGCCCAGAAGTTTGTAACGCATAGAAATATTCATTTCCGACCCCATAAACTATATATATTCTTGATCAGGACGACGAGCTGAGTTCATTTCCGCTTGTCCGTCCGTCCGTCTGTCTGTCCGTCTGTCTGTCTGTCTGTCTGTCTGTCTGTTTCTACGCGAACTAGTCTCTCAGTTTTAAAGCTATCGAGCTGAAATTTTGCACAGAGTCTTCTTTTTACTGCACGCAACTAATATGTCGGAACCGACCGGATCGGATGACTATATCATAAAGCTGCCATAGGAACGATCGGTCGGAAAATAAGTCTTAGTGAGAAAAACTTTTTTATTTTCTATTGTAGCGTCACCAATCTTGGTATATATTAGTTTTAGATCATTTTACATATTTGTGAAAAAATTGATCAAAATCGGATGAATATAGCATATAGCTGCCATATAAACGGTCGGTCAAAAAACTAGTTCTAGTGGAAAAAACTTTTTTATTTTCCATCGTAGCGTCACCAATCTTGGTATATATTAGTTTTATATGCGTTAACACAATTCTGGAAGATTTTATCACAATCGGATGACTAAAGCATATAGCTGCCATAGGAACGATCGGTCTAAGAACAAGTTCTAGTTAGAAAAACTTTTTTGTTTTCCATCGTAGCGTCACTAATCTTGGTATATTTTAGTTTTATATGCTTTCACATAATTCTGGAAAAATGTATCAAAATCGGATCACTATAGCATATAGCTGCCATAGGAACGATCGGTCGAAAAATAAGTCTTTGTGAGAAAAACTTTTTTGATTTCCATCGTAGCGTCTCCAATCGTAGTATATATTTGTTTTATATGTTTCCACATAATTCTGAAAAAATTTATCAAAATCGGATGACTATAGCATATAGCTGCCATATAAACGGACGGTAAAAAAACTACTTCTAGTGAGAAAAACTTTTTTGTTTTTTATCGTAGCGTCCCCAATCTTGGTATATATTAGTTTTATATGCTTTCACATAATTTCGAAAAAAATTATCAAAATCGGATGACTATAGCATATAGCTGCCATAGGAACGATCGGTCGGAAAATGTGTTTTACTAAGAAAAAGTTTTTTTATGGTATCAAATTTATATTATCAATAATTTAAAAATTTTAAATATCTGATATCTATATCCTATATATATTTTTCCAGTTAAATCAGTTGGAGTAAAGTTTTTCATGTGTATTAAAACTTCGGCACAGTCGAAGTTAGCTTTGCCTTCTCGTTTTTTTTTGCACGTTGATGGTAAAAAAAATATTTCATTATTATGAAGAAATATGTATCCATTCATATGCCCCATGTATGGACGGCGACACTTTTCCCATCCGTAACAAAATACTGGACAAAATAACACAACCTCAAGCAAGGCAATTCAATTTGCATCTGAAACCGTATTTCTGTGTATTATTTTGATACTATGGCACTGTGAATACAAGGGAAAGTTGCACTTTATTTAAATTTCTTCATTTTTTTAACCAAATCACAAATAAAAGTTATTTTAGCATTTCCTCTCACAATATGCCAGTCAAAGCCGTGCTGTGGCGGTTTCATTTGTAGAAAAATAATTCTGACTCAATTCTCCGGAATTCTCTCGTGTTCAGCCACACTATAAGTCAGGGATGAGACAACCCGGCGTGTCTGTGGATTAAGTCACGGTCACTGGCAATCATTAAATCACACAGTGACTGCATTTTTGAAGTAACAGTGTGATTTGATGACTGCCAGTCACTGTGAATATCACAGTTACCATAATGGTCAATCACAGTTACTAAATCACGGGTACGCAGATAAAGCTCATCTCTTTATTTTTAGGCCAAAAGTGGCGGTGTTTTTGCAGGTTTCAAAGCGACAAAAATCACATCAGATTCAGCAATCCCACTACTGTGAAGGAGAAATGAATTTCGCTGTGAGTGCAAGTTGGCAGAATCGCTTAACTCTTCAAAGCATACATACAATCAATCAATCAAGACATATCACTTATGCTTGACTTCCAAGCCATCTGGCAGCAGATTATAAGGCATCTCGTCTTCAAATTCTATTTAAATGACTTATTATGTAATTAAATATATAAAAATGCTATCTGGAACCCGAACCCGAACCGGAACCCCGGTTCTCAATTTGAAGGGAACCGGTTGTGGAACCAAAAATTTTATTTTTGGGGTACAACCCCAAAAAACCACAGAAAAAAAAAGAGGGGTTTTTGCCTGTTTTTTCACCCTTAAAAACCAATAAAAAATGAACCAAACTGTATTAATATTTTTGTTTGGTTCACGACCACGAAATAGTGGTTCGGTTTGGATCGGTTCAGAACCGCTAGCGCTCTGCCGTCTTACAATTTATTATTATATTTGTGCCAGTTTCCGTTTTCAATTTCGATTAAATCATGCGGAATCAGAATTGGTTAATTGGCGAATAACTTTATATTTCCATTTAACTTTATTCGACTGTCTTGATGGCAAAATAAACTAATCAAATTCTCAAATCTTTTTTTGAAAATAAGAACCTATGCCAATTCAATTGATGAAAGGAAAAAGTAAAAAAAATTTTTTTTTTAAACAAATGGTAACAAAAGTTAAAGTAAACTACGCAGAAGAGCATTTTAAGAACACAAAATTAGGCAAAGTCAGGCAGCTGTAGCTTTCCTATTTTTGCTGGATCTTTGTGTTTTTTATTTGTATTATTTTTTTTACTAATAATTTTATATTTTTGTCAATTAATTTCATCGAAGGTCAACTTCGGTCGGCTTCCATTCAATAATGATTAAGTGAATGTGGATGGTAGAAACAGCTGAATGCTCGGCGAAAAAATAATGCTCTTCCATTCTCAATATGAAATAGAGTGTCCTTGAATATATTGAATATTGAATGGTACACAGACTTCGTCAACCATTTCAAGGTTATTGACCAGTTTTGGCTCCCCTGGGCGTCCAAAGTATCCCGTGCATTTCAATAGTCCAATTTCTAATTATTTCTAACAACACAAAAATCGACTAGCGAATGTCACTCCCTGGTTTCCTGTGCTGTGCGTAATCAAAGCTAAAGCGGATTTTATATGACACTACTTATTCGCTATCTATCTACGCTGCTCTTATCCGTTCCCATTGCATTCCTTGTCATTTTCAATATTTTATGATAGCAGCCATTGAACTCTCTATGAAGAGCACATAAATTCACAAAACGTAGCCAATGTGCTGGAGTAGCCTGACCAGCAGCGCGTGTATCGTTCTTGAGAAACCGCCCAACAATGCAGCAAAATGTTATACTTGTACAGTTGTGCCATTGCTGTCCCCTACCCATGTCCTCAGTGCGGAGAAGACAAAAAACTACGTACACATCATCATTGTCAATTGCCGGATGTGGTGGGGACTGGGGGGGGACTGGGTCCCGGCGAGCAATCGCTGCTGCTGTATTCATTGTTGCCACGTAATTGCATTTCGCTATCGCAGATATTTATAGCTCCACTCGGTCAAGAGCAGCCCCGGCAGTGGCCATACTTTGGCAGCAACAGATTTTTCGCAGCAAATGCGGTCAACCGCAAAAGCGCAGCAGCAAGCATCGGCAAAGTCGTTACAAGGATAAGGGCGTTAGAGCGCATGGCCCGGCAGTTGTTGCTGGCGGTGGGCATTAGTCCTGGCCAGGCAAATAAAAAAAATAAGCAATGCCTGGCCCCGTGTCGTTGTCAGGAACCGCATTGAACACCGAACGCTGAACATTGTCATTGCATTGCGCGCACCAAGGAGCAAGAAGCAGATGAACTAGGACCCATGCAAGTTGTATACAATTTTTTTTTTTTTTTTGCCACTTATTCGCAAAAGCACTTGCCGACTGTGCCGCATTAGTTGGGCGCCTAACAATGGCAAAAGGAAGCCAATTTTTATTGAATCAAGGCGGAGCTCTGGCATCGACATTTAGTGAATGAGTGAGAGAGTGGCTTTGATAAAAGCCCCAGTCTAATTATGGCCCCGACAGTTGAAATGTAAAACAAAAATGATATTGTTTTATATAGAATCTCTTGATTTTAAAATTTCAAATGAAATTAAAACAAAACAATAAAGAAAGTAGAAAGGATAGTTTCAGGAACAGGAACGCCTACCAAACACTAAAAATAAAGGGTGATTTTTTTGCTATTATCTTTTTGGCAACACTGGTTTAAACAGCTCACGCACGTTTCGTGTTTTGATTCACTGTCAAACATCTTCAGTTTGGTCTATAATTTAACCATGAATCGTCTTACAAACAAACAGCGCTTGCAAATTATTGAATTTTATTATCAAAATGCGTGCTCTGTTAAGAAAGTTCATCGCGCGCATCTTCCATTTTATGGTCAGTTTAATCGACCAACTGAAGCGGCTATTCGGGCTATTGTGTCTAAATTTCGCACCAAATTTACATTGTTGGACATTAAACCACCGACACGCGTACGTAGAGTGCGAACTGAAGAAAATATCGCAGGTGTATCGGCCTCTGTTACTCAACAACGTGGAAAATTTTGGGGAAGGATTTAGGTGTGCTGGTGCAAGAATTGAAGCCGAACTAATTGGCCGAAGATCCACTTTTTTTACTGAAAAATTGTGTTCAGCGGCGAAGCTCATTTTTGGCTCAATGGGTACGTAAATAAGGAGAATTGTCGATTTTGGAGTGAATATCAGCCAGAAACAGAGCTACCAATGCATCCAGAAAAAGTCACAGTTTGGTGCGGTTTATGGGCTGGTGGCATCATTGGACCGTACTTCTTCAAAGATGATGCGAATCGTAACGTAACTGTGATGAGAGAAAGAAGATGAGAGATTAGATGAGATCCAACTTTTGTTTGCCCAAAATGTAAGAGCTTGACTTGCATGACATGTGGTTTCAACAAAACGGTGCCACATGCCACACAGCACGCGCAACAATGGACTTATTGAGAGGCGAGTACGGTGAACATTTTATTTCACGTTCGGGACCGGTCAATTGGCCGCCTAGATCGTGCGATTTAACGCCTTTAGACTATTTTTTGTGGGGCTATGTTAAAGCTCATGTCTATACAGACATGCCCGCTTCAATTGACAACCCAATTGATAACCCTTTAAAAGTAATCATCAAGGAAAAACTATTTAGGACCGTTTTCTCATGTTCCTGTTCTTCAAATCCAGGTGTTTTTGAGAAAATAAAGGTTGCCTACTTTTAGGCCACGTGTAAATTCAGTCGTTGTTGGCACTAGCATAGATATTTAAAGGCGTCCTAAAAGTAGGCCACATATATTTTCTCAAAAAGTACCTTGTTTTGAAAAACAGTTACATGAGAAAACAGCCCTAAGTCTTCAATTTGAAACTTTTGGAATAAGAATAATGGACAGTTGGTTCACAAGAACCCAGATTTAGCTTTCTGCGTTTATGACAATTTATTTCCTTTGAGTGGAAGTTATTTTCAAGTATGGTGCACATATTTTTAAAGTTAATTTGATTACCATATCCCGTGTTTAGGTAATAGGTAAGTAGGCGTACACATTCATTTTCCATTTTGATATTAAAGAGGGAAAAACGTTTGAAATGAAAATGCGACCTCTGCTTGCTTGGTTACAAGCGGCGATTGCCGTATAAATTTGGCACACACACACACATGGAAATGTTATTGCAAGCATAATTTTCTTTGCTGCCATTTGCCGTGTATTTTGCTGTTCCTTTGGCTGCTTTGTTGTTGCAATTGCAGTTTTTGCACGTTATACGAGCCATTTGCAGCAGCAACTACATGCGACTGCATTGCGGCAGTTGTTGTTGTTGTTGTTGTAGTTCTAGTTGATATTGCTGCCGGAGTCGGAGTAATTGCCAGCACGTCGCTATTGGGCCAGGCCCAGGCCCAGTCAAGACAGGACAAGTTTTAGGTAAAAATATTCTAAAAATAACAATGCATAATTTACGGTTGGCCAAGTCGACAACTAATGTAGCAGCAGCTGGCTATTCTAAAAATGCAACTTCCATCTCTGCCTAAATAATAAATAAAAAAGGATATGTGAAAGCTGACATTGCTGAGGCTGCCCAGTAGTCCAGTGGTTGTCCAGTGCCGTTGCTATTGTCATTAGCCGTTGGGCAAATAATTTACTTTACCACATTTACTTCGATAACTAACCATTGTGTTGTTGTTGTTGTTGCTGCCCCGTCTGCCGGTGCCTGGCTGCCATTATAGCCCCACATAGTCGCTTACATATTGGATGTGCACTAATGTGTGTGTCTGCCACTGCCAGTCGATACCATTCGCCATCGACAGGGTGAGGCTGTGTTTCACTTATTGATTTCAATTAACATGCAACAGCATGTCTCCTCCATTGCCCAGCTGCAATGGCTCGTGCTGCATGCAACATTCACTTGTCTCCACACCGCCCGTTGCCGTTGGCTGCTTTTCAATCTTTTCATAGGCTAATGCGACTCTTGTGCATCGTTACAATTTTGCCCTTCCATTGTTGTTGTTGTTGTCCTTGCTGCTGCCTCCACTGCCCATTCAATAATTATCAATTTTGTGTACTGTATATTTTGTATACTTTTGTTTATTTACTTGTTGTTTTGGGTTTAAGGCATTTTGCAGCTATTTGCTTTGGCAAACAGTGCGTATGCGTGTTGTGTTGCGGTCAACTTGCTTGAGCTGGGCATGTAAATTGTGCATTAAAGCATCGTTGCACTCGCACTAGCCTTGGGTCGTGCTTAGCTTTGTGCTGGAATAAATAAAATCTCGAAAATGTTGTCCATTGTTTAAACAGCGAGTGTTTGTTATGTTGAACCACAATACAATACATGCAGCGCTCTATAAACATTGTAAGTAATACAAAATTCTTGAATTTATCCAGTTAAACAAATGCAAGTTTGTTATTAATTTTAGCTTTAACTGCAAAATTTGTTAAATTAGTTGCTTATGTCCGTTATTAGCCTTAAGCCTTAATTAGTCTTTAACTCTTACCAATGCCTTCTTGCAATTAAACAGAAATCAGAGTGTGAGTTACACTATGTGATTCGATACCTCAAATTGACAAGAAAATTGTGAAAATTCTTTCCCGAAGTGGGTGAAAAATGAAATGAAAATTATTTTTAGACAGTTGAAAGGGCCAAAAGTTCACAGCCTAAACTTGAAAACAGACTCACTCACGAATTTGATAACAACGTAATAAGGCCAAGACGCAGAGAGAATTTACGATCACCTTGATAAAATTTGTTTTTTTAAACGATATTTGCAGAAATTAAAAAATGTAATATACCGATTTGTAGGTTTTATGCACTAAAAAAAAGTAGAATATTCCCGATTTTAATTTAACCCCGAACAGTGGTGTCATTTCACACACACACACAACGCAACAACTTGCCCATTCTTTGTTCAGTTGCCCAACGATTATAAGCCAACAACTGTCTTCTCAAGTCAACATTGCTATTACTGATTGGGAATCACTAGGCAGCATACGTGCAAAACAATTACTTTAGAACGGAGTTCGGTTTTCGGGTTTGTTTTTGTAAATGTCTTGGGTGCTTATTTTGTTTTGTTGACGGATTTGCTAGTTCAAGTAACAGGGGTCTTTTATTATAAACATGTGGTGTTTTCGCGTGAACGCAAGTTAGGAAGCAAAAATCAAAAAATTGCATGTGTGCCTAAGATATTTTAAATGAACCCATCTTATAGGAAATACTTCAACGATTTCAAATATTAACAAGTAAAAAAGTCGGTCAAGCCCGACTGTAATATACTCTGTACCTGTTTGTACGAAACTAATAACTTTAAAGTGTGAGGTTTTTTCAAAATCTGGGGGTGGCATCTCTTTCAACTATCGTTCATCTGGTTGAAAAACGATGTATGGGGGCTCGATAAGTAATGATGAGTAGAATTACCCTAGTACAAACCCGTAAAATTATAAAATTTGTATATAATTTTCTATTAACATAAACGTATCTACATTAGTCACGCGGGAACCACGCGTGATTTCTGACCGCAGGCCATCTTAATTACATCGCTCCTCTCATAGCAAGGTCCAATTGGGAAATTACCAGTTAGCTATTGCCTTCTCGCTCTCTCTTTCTCGTAAGTTCTACCAATGGCAACGGTGTTGTTGTTGTCGTTGGTTTTTATTTTCTTTTACGTATAGCTCTAATATCGTTCATCTGATCGAAAAACGATGTATGGCGGGTCGATTCAAAATAAGTAGTAGAATATATGTCTAGAATGTTCTTGGGAGTTATTTCGTTTTTTTAAATTTGCGGGGGAGGCAGGGGGCGTGGCAAAAATTAAAACTAGACTTGATCTGCCTGCAAGTATAAGAAATATATGTTCCATACTCCTCAAACCTCTATCTCTTACCATCTCTGAGATCTCTTCGTTCATACGGATAGACGGACGGACATGGCTATATCGACTCGGCTGTTGATGCTGATCAAGAATATATATACTTTATAGGGTCGGAGATGCCTCCTTCTGGCTGTTACATACATTTGCACAAACCCAATATACTCTTTGTACCTTCGGTACAGAGTATAAAAATTAGATTTTTATTTTAGAAATAAGTTAAAAGTTGGCCGATTTTGAGTCTTAAAAAAAAAAAACCCAATTTTTTGGTAGTTTGGTCCACTTTCAGGTAGAATATCTCGAAAACTAGGTAACGAATCGTCATAATATTTTTTCCTATGATTGGTTATTTATTAAATTTTATGAATTGAAAAAATTATTTTTTTTTTTAAATCAAAAAAAAAAAAATTTTAAAAAAATTTAATAAAAATTATCATTATTTTTTTTTTAATTTTTTGGGTAATAATTTTAAAACTTAAAAACCTTAGAAAAAGAAACAAAAAAAATTTAAAATTGTTAATAATATTTTTTTGGTTACTATAAAATTGATTTTTTCACTAATTTTGACTATGATAACTCATAGGTAAGAATAAAGTATGCGTTGCACATATATTTGAATGTTAAACAACTATCAATCATATGCCATTTAAATTATTTAATTATCTCATTTGGTTCAAAAGTTATGATTTTTGCAACAAAAAAGCAACTGTGGAACGTCGGGCTTGCTTTGAGAACGAACTTTTTTTTCTTTCTTTTTTTTTTAGTGCTCATTATTGAATTTTTGTCAAAAACAGATTATTTGCATGTTATATTACCAATTTCTTTGATCCGTTTGCTTTGCAATAATGAACGTTTAAATGTATTGCCTACATTTTGGGGCTATCTGTTCTAAGGCATTACGAACTATACTTTCTATTGCGCACCTCAAGGGGAAAACTGTCCCAACTGCCATTTTCATTGCCTACTTTTTGGGGCAGTCGTGTGTATTCGCGCCACAGGGAAGAGGGGAAGATAAGGCTGACGGTTAATACTTATGGAATGGAATTATATATTAATTATTCATCGATTGCTTAGTAACAACTGCAACAAAGTCGGTATATTGTAACAGCAAAACAAAAATGATTTGAAATCAAATAGTAATCAAAAGATGCTTAGTGTTACCTTCTCGCCTTAAAAACAATGCATGTAAGAGCCATAATAAAACCAATTCCGTTACGAAAAGGAATTTAAATACATGCATTCGCAATGACGGCCGAATTTTGGAAGATAAAAATACGAAGTAAAAGCTAACTTTGTCTGTGCAACTTACCGATAGAATATACTTATGTAGGACATAATATTTAAGATATCGATAAAAAAAAAAACCTTTTCAAAATCAGTTATTTTACAAGAAACAAAAAAAAATGTTCTCACTATTTTCCAATCGACCAGTTTTATGACAGCTAAAGCATATAGTCATCAGCATTTCGTATTAATATTTGCAGGGTAAAAAAACGCTTTTATGGAAAATAAACATACACTTTGCAAGAGTATACTAAAATTCATCCAGTTGAATTTGCTTTTTGCTACGTCATGGCGTCAATCGGTTTCAAATCGCTCAACTTTCCTCAACTAATCTAGTCAATATACTTACATATGAAATCAAAAAGTTTTAATTCTCTATCAAACTATTTATCTAGGCTATTGTGTTTTTATTGCAAAATTTGTGCTTATAAAATTGTATCAATCTTTGAACAATCAACAAAATTTCTCTGCAGTTTTGAATCTAAAAGGGAGACCGCTCCAAACTTAATGTTATTAAATAAAAACATCCTTGTTAGATATACACATTTTTATTTGTACACTTATATCTTAAATTGCATCTATGTATGTACATTGAAGTTAATTGCTTGTTTTTGTGTGTGTGTGTGTGTGGTTTCTTAAGTGATTGGCTTAATAAGTTAAATTTGACTTTGTGGCCACAATTTTGTGGAATACGCGGAATTTGGTGCTGTTTCGTTTAAGGTTTCTGAGTGTCTCAGCATATATGTAAGTACATCATCTGTATGTACTGGTATTTAGGTGTGATCCATTGGTCACTGTGAAACCATCTATTTGCTTTGTGGATTCAACTTAAATGTAATTACATAGTACAAAATATACATATATAAAGTTAAGCTTATGGTCTTGGCCATTTCATATTTTATATTCCGTTTTATGCTGTGATTTCTTATGCTCAGTCTTGGTAAGTCAACTGTTAAACAATATATATATATATATATGTGTATACATAAGTATAGTATTTCTCTTATGTATGTATGTATGTTTTATAAGATGCTGTGTGGCAAGCATTTCAATAGAAACCCACTGCTCCTCTCGGCGCGTCTTCTCCATTGCATTGACTTACAGCTGTGTGCTGTTTCGTTCTTTTCTCATTTTAAAAGCCCAATTTTTTTAAAGCTTTGAGGTCTACATCGCCATAGTAATCCTCGCTATAAACAAGAAACAGAAAGTATTAAGTAAATTTTAAACTCTTTGTTTTGCTGAAATTTAAAGGGAATTAGCTGTAACTGGGTTGTTGTTTTGGCTTTGCTGTTATTTATTTAATTAAAATATGTTTGCTTTGTTTTGCTTTTGCTTTGTCTGTCAGGCAAATTTGCAAGATTTCTGTGTGTGTGTCGTGGAGATGATGAATCGAGTTAGTGGTTAACAAGTCAACATTTTTTGTGTTCGCTTTGGTTATTTGTATACCATATACCAAAGGTACAAGGGGTATCTTAAGTTTAGTCAAATGTTTAAATTCCTGATCAGCATCAACAGACAAGTCTGCCTGTTCGTCCGTCACTATAAAGATCTCAATGATTGTAAGAGCTTGAGTCGTCAAATTTTTCTAAGTAATCTGTTGATATATGCAGGCAAATAAAGTTTATTTTTAATTTTTGTTAAGCCTCTTGGTTCGGCCACTTGGCATGCATAAATTTGTTTCATAGGCGTCAAAAAGATATATTTCTTTTAAGGCAACTTGTTTGGAATGTTTGGTACTTAAATAAAGTGCACGATTTTCGAAAGAAAAAGCGTATTGAAGGATCAGCAAAATCGAGACCTTTTTGTTATTTTTCTTGACTTTTAACTAAAAAGGCATGACCAACTTTGACGATTTTCCCCTATTTCGGGTCTTAGAAATCGAACTGCATGATGGATTTTTTTTAAGTTTTTCATCAACTGTGGAAAAATGTAACAAAATTATATCTGATTCAAGTGAGACCTAAAGAATTAGATTTAAATGTCATCTAATTTACTACATTTACAGATTTTCGATATTATTGCGCATTCAAAAGTTATGGACCAAAAACTTCAATGGATCACGACTATTTTTACAAAAAATTTATAACAACAAAATATCTTAAATTTCCAAATATTAAGAAAAATCAATGTAAAATATTTTTTATTGTCCGATATGTTTTCCTACACTATTTCATTTTTTTAAAAAACTATTCACTCTTAATCAATAGCTCATTTTAAAAAAATTAACTATAGTTAAAAATATGAACTATAGGTGAAAAGTGGAAAAAGAATAGCTAAAAAATAAACTATTTTCGAACACTGAGAACTAGTTCATTTTAATTACAAGTTCATTTGAACTAGTTCATGCAATTCGGCACTACTCTTGTATGTGCATAAAATGTTCTCATATTTAAAAGTTTTTTTTGTAAAATAATTCGCAATGTAGAATTATACCAAACCTTACAAAAATTTTTATTTTTTTTGATATTCTTGACAATTTAAGTTTTGGATTCCACTAAAATATACTCATATCCCGGTAAGTACTGGGATAACGAAATAAAAGTCCAGGGTCAGAGAACCTTTAAACAAAATACTAATTTCAGGAATTAATTTCAGGATTAATTCCTGTCAAAAGTTCCAAAATAGAAATTTTTCAAACAATACCAAAAAAAAAAAATCACCCTTTGGGCAAAGTGTTCCACTGTAGAGTTGTGCCGATTTTCATGAACTAGTTTGAATAAACTATGCATTAAAATTTACTAATGAACTAGGTCTCAGTGTTTGAACTATAGTTAATTTTTTTGAACTATTCACTTATTGACCAATAATTCATTTTTGTGAACTATAGTTTGTTATGTGAACTTTGTCAAGAATCGAACTAGAGTTCAAAAAATGAACTAAAAATCAAAAATTAACTATAGCTCGAATGTGAATAGTTCATCAAAAACTGAACTAATGAACTTGTTTATTGAAATGAACTAGATTCTCCAACTCTTTTCTACTGGTTCCAGGGGATCTTTTGAGTTTTTGAAATTTCAAACGCGTTGATTATGTCGATAGTTCAATCGACAGTTTTTCAGCTCTAAACTTTGGTACAGGGTATATTACAGTTGGGCTTTCTGACTTGGTTTTTGTATTGTTTAATTTATCTGTGTCCTTACATTTTTTTTGCTGGATCCGAAGTGCGTTATCCCCTTTGTGTTTCAAATTGACAAAGAAAATATTTATTAAAACCATAATTAAAAATAATATTGTTAAAATCTTGTTACGTGCTGAGGAGTCGAGGGGGCAGAGATTTTGTGGCGCTGGCAGATAAAATGGAATAGCGAGTGAAAAGCAACAGGACGTCAAGGATTAAAAGACGCCGCTCGCTTGCTGGCTGGCTGGTGTGGCCTTGTCCGCAATAACAACATTATCAACACACACACACACACACAACAACAACAAATTGGCTTTAAAGCGCAGAGGACGAGCTGGAGCTGAAGCTGTGGCAGCCAGGACATGCTAGGAGCTGCTTCATATAAAATGCGCGGCGAATGACAAAAAGCGCAAGGCTATTAAATTAAATTAAATGGAATTGACCAAAAAACCCAGGACTCCTGTTGGCTAGCATGAGCGAATGACAGGGGGAGGAGATGTGGGGGATAATGCTTGTTGAGAAGTCAGCGCCATAAATGCTGCGGCTTAGCCGCAGTCTGTGTGTGTGTGTGTGTGTGTAAGAGAAGTAAGCTGCAAAATATGGCTCGTGTTTAGCGCACCAAAATTGTTTTTCTTTTCATTTTCCTTAGCCAAGTTTGCGAGTTTTCCTGTCGTACTACTTACTCGTATATTGACAAGCAGTTTGCCGGCTCATAACTTTCTGCTGTGCGTTTTATATCATCATTAAAATTAATTAGAGTCAAAATGTTAAAAGGATTTCATGGCCCAGCCAGAAGCTGTAGTCATCCTGGTAACCATCCATCAGTGGGACAGACGAGGGTCTCTTGCTTTCGCTGTTGCCAAGTGGCTGGCCTGGACAGTTGTGTAACTTTGTTTAAGTTTAATCATTTTTGTTTATAAAACACGCTGCGTTTTTTTTTTTGCGTTCCTTTTGCCAACCTCAGCCACAAACGTAACCAAAAGGAAACTGAAGGATTTCATTCAAGTTTTAATTGAAGATTGCAACAACTACAACAAGTGAATTATTAAAGTAAAAGATGTGAAAGTGTGAGCATGTGTGTGTGTGTGTGTGTGTGTGGCATTAAAAGCTCAGCACACCAACAACAAATGCTCTCTCTCATATTCCACAAAATTTTTGGAACGAGTCCTTTGCGCGAGTTTCCTAGGCCACAGAGCTTAGGCGGCATACAAAAGCCCTACACATGCAGGCGCAGCAGGAAATGTCCTTTAGCCGCCCAAACCAACTTGTGCCTTCAGTTTGTATAGTTTTATAATTTTTATTTAATTAGTTTTAAAACTTTTTCAAAAACCTTGCCATAAATGCACACACACACACACACACAGCCACGAAAGTCACTCTCATACGAAAGTTAAAGTTGCCAGCTTTCATATATTAGTGCCCCCACCCTCCCCCTCCCCCGTCGCACTCCTAGAGAAGCCTTTGCTCACGTTGTATGGTTCTGCCTGCAATTGTGTTGATAATTTGAAAATTCATTTAAAGTTTTTGTATCGCGTTTTTGTTTATAGAATCTAATGAATAATTAACAAAGTTCTTGTACATTTGAAAAGACATCCACGCTGGCAAAGACTTCCGGGGACGGTCGAAACTGCCAGCCAACTTTCCGTTTGCGGCAAATATGGGACTGGCGTCCCCGAAAGTTTTATGTTTACTTATTATTTACAACAGACTCGGCGACAAGTCAGCCAAAACACACACACTTTTAAATTATAAATATTTGACAAAATTACACACAACCTCGAACCACTGGCCCAAAGTATTTTGACATTAAGTTGAAAAGAGAACGACACTTAAATTTTTGGTTAGCTTCGACTGTGATTTCGATCGGACTTTAAATATGGTAAAATGGCAAAGAGATAAACTAAAATTCTTAAAGCATAAATTTCATCAGACTCTTTAAGTGCTGGTGGGTTCACTCAAAGCCTATATTGTCTATATATATGTATTAACATGAATAATTAAGACTTGAGAATTTCAAAAGTATCGCATAGATTAAACCCTGTTAAACCCTTTTACTCCTGAGCGGGAAATAAAGAGGAAGCAGAGCTGGTATCTCTAACTCGGTTGTCTTCTAGAGGTTAAGTAGGAGAAGTTAAACAAATATTCTATGTCTCCACTCAAAGCGGGAGAATGGCAAAGGAGTTGTTGTATCGTTTTTGTTCTCTTTCTCATAACTGCAACTACGTGCTGCAAGTCAGTCAATAAGATTCTGATCCGTCAGTTTCCCTACCAGATGAAAATTGTTTATCCATCTGTGACGCGGAAGTTGAAAGATTTAAGTTGATTTGGGCCAAGTAAAAGTTTTTTCATCGATCCGTAGTGTTTTGACTTTTGTGTTAAGCTTGTACGTAGCCAAAGTGCTCTTGTGTAAATGGAACTCGATGCTCGCACTGAGCCTGACCAGTTTGTTCGCAGATTTATTTCCGTCTATGTTAGAAAGTCCAGGCACCCATATCAGGTGAATTTCACAGATTTTAGATATTGAGCAAAAACATATTAAGGCAGAGAGTGAGCTTGAAATCTGCTACATTGAAGGAGTTATTCAACATATACTATGGCGGTTATAGAATAGACAATGCGAGTCTACACTGAAAAAATAATGATAGCTCCAGCTATTAAAGTCTCTGAGATCTAGATGTACATACAGACAGACGGTCAGAGAAGTCTAGATCGATGCTGAATAAGAATATATATACTTAGCATACCCATTTCACTCTACAAGTAACGGTTAAAAAATCAGATTTTTGTTGTCCTTTTATTCGTGTGTTCAACAGAAACTTTTTTTTTGCAAAGAACCTGAAAGTGTCGAGCAATTTTTGCGAACTTTAAGAAGAAGTCTTCTTCAAAAAATAAAAAGGTGCAAAAGGTTCGAACACCGAAATTCTTATAAACTATAATGAGGAATCGGAAAATAAATCTTTGAAAAACAAACAACGAAACGAAATTTAGTATTTCAAAAACGGGAAAAAATATTTAGGAAGGTATAAAATTCACATATTTAGGAATAATCAAATTTAGAAAATACAAACAAACAAAAAATCAGGGTTCTGAAATTAGGAATCTCAAATTGAATAATTGTATGAGAACTAAAAGTAACTGAGTTAAGTAACTGTAAATACATCTTCAAGTTCGTTCAAAAAACAAACGTAACGATACTCTTTCTCAATCGCTCTTGCGAGCGATCAATAAAGTCGAACGAGAGTCATTCTTAGAGTGACGCGCAAGACAAGCATATGTGTTTTACTGACTCTGGCCCTGTTCATTCCACACATTCCTACACATTCTATTCTGACGTCTAAAAGGTGTAAACTTGTTACAATCAGAAAAAAAATGGAGAAATATCCAAGCAATAAACGAGTTCACGAGTTTTCATATGTCCTCGATAAAAAAACTACGAATATTTCATGTGCGATCACTATGCAAACTTTTTATGAAGGAACAAGATTAACAGGAGCTAAAAATAATACAGTTTAATGCAGGAATACATTCAAAATACATTCGTTCTGACAACAGGTTAATCGATTTTCTCAATAGCTATGACGAAAGCACTAAAGAAGGGTTCGATTCCTATTTGGATAATTTGGCACATAATATTAATGTTTAAATAAAATAAAGTATTTTGGAATCATTTATAACTTTACCGATTAGTAGTGAACGTAAAGCCTTGCGCACAAGAAGGCCAACAAAATGTTGTGTTTTTAACTGCTTCGTTATTCAGAGTCGAAATGTAATAAGAAAAAGTAAGAATTAGGAAAAGTCGAAATAAAAACTATTTAATAAAAAATCGCGCGATTTTATTTTCCTGGTTTTTGGATTCCCAATTTTTATTTTCCTTTTTTTTGGATTCCTAATATTTATTTTCCTTATAATTGGATTCCGTGTTTTTATTTTCTTTATTTTTGGATTCCTAATTTTAGATCTCCCATTGTATTTATCTCAATTTTTGTATTTCTAATTTTGGTTCTCCTATTTTTTTTTCTTTCCTAAATATCTTTTTCCTAATTTTGGATCTCCCAGTTCTTTACTTATAAAATTTATTATCCCTTTTTTTTGGTTCCATAAGTCGCATAAAACACTTTTTGTTGTATAGCTACCTTGGATCAGAAAATATGAATGAGAAGAGTTTGATATATTTTGTTTTTGTTTTTTGTATATTTTTTTAGGTTTGTTTTCTTTTTTTTTTTGTATAAAATAAAATTATAAGCTTATAAACAAAGATCACTTAAATGTACAAATCTCTAAATTTTATGCTTCATGTTGAAAGATTTCATCTTTCCTCGATGTTTCTTCTGTTTTTTTTTTAACTGTCTGTTTGTTTTTCCACTTTAAATAAACTTGAGGAATAATTATGGTGTAATAGAATATTGTGGAAATTTTTGTTTTTTATTCTAATTTTCTTGCTTTTTTCATCTTTTGTTCCGTTCTTTTTTTTGGTCGTAAACCTTGTGTTGCTTGGTCGATGATGAGAGGTTTGTTTTTTTTTTGTTTTTGTATATTTTTGGTTTTTTTTTTTTTTTTTTGTATAAAATAAAATTATAAGCTATAAACAAGATCTAAATACAAACTCAAATTACTCATGAGATTCATCTCCTCGGTTCTCTGTTTTTTTACTGTCTGTTTTTCGCACTTTAAACTAAACTTGAGGTTAAATTTTGACAAAAAATTTTCAGAAAGGGAGACAGCAACAATTCGACTGATAGATGAGGAAGTATGATAGCGATTTACATAAATTAGAAAAAGTTATAGAGAATTGTGAGAGAGAGAAAGAGAAATAGAGGACGAAATGGCAGGAATTAACTTTTTTTGAGGCTGGCTGAGTATTTCAATTCTGGTGAGGTGAGAGAGTGGGATGATAAGTAGAGGTTGATGCGGAAATAGGGGATGGGGTTGATCTTGTTGTATTGTAGTTGTTGTTGTAGTTATTGTTGTTGTTGTTGTAATTATTATGTTTATGAGGTGGCAGCTTTGGTTTTGGGCGCGCTCTTAGTGCGACCTTCAGTGTTCAATCCAGCTAGAAGCTCGCTCTTGCGGATGCTCTTCAGATCCAGATCGCCGTAGTAGTCTTCGCTGTAATTGTAAAGGGACCAAGGTAAAGTGATATGTCAGAACAGAGTCAAGAGAAATGTGCTATGCGTGTGCGTGCGTGTGAGATAGTGTGTAGTGAATAGAGTAGAGTGGTAAGAGAGTTGGGGGGTGTTGGCCAGGAACCTCAAACTCAAACAGCGCTCCCAAAGCAAACAAAACAAAACCAGGTGCTTACATATACACAAGTACAACCCCAATTACATTTATATACGGATTCAAAACTTACCAGCCGGGAACATCCTCGGGATCCTCACAGTTGCCAGTGCCATCGCTATCACCAATCTTGAATACAGTGCCAATGGGGCAACCATATTCACGAGCCACTCCCTCCAGGCAGATATAGTACTTGCGGCAATCCTCGGGATGGGCATGACGCGAGAAGGAACCAGCATTGGCCAATTCACCAGCAGCCGGGCAGGCAAATCCATTGGCAACCTCTGTTAAAAATAAATTTGAATTTAACTGGTATTCTTGAACGTAAGAACTCTAGTTGTACGTACCTTCATTCTTGCATTCAGGCACCTGATCGGCCCACATGCACACACGAGCATCGCGATCATAGGCCAAACCGGGAGAGCACTGGTATCTTGAGGGCTCACCGTTCCAGCAGTTCCAGAACACATCGCATTTGTTCTCATCGGGGAAAATGCCATAGAGACGGGAACAGTGAGGCGTGGTAATTGGTGGCTCTTTAAAAGGGACAATACCTCATTAGTAATCCATTTCCAACTCCAAAAAAAGAGTTTTTAGTATGACTCACCCAACTCGGATCGTTCACCGCAATCCACATTGTGCAGATAGTCACAGTTTTCCGTTAAGAATTTCGAATCTGAGGCATCGAAGGCCAAACCATTGCCGCAGGTCTTCAGCTCGGAGACGCCATTGTCGCATTTCCAATATTTGTCGCATGACGTTTCATGCGGATAGAAGCCAAAGTCATCGGGGCATTTAAAGCTCTGTTGGGCCATGGCTGTAAAATGGAAAACCAAGAAAGGGAATATGCATCAAATAATTGAAACTCATTTGCTGGTTTGCATTTTCAAATATTTACACTTGGCACACACACACAACAGCATAGCAGAGCGTTATAGAAGCTGAGGCTGGACCAGAGTTGCGGCTAAAACTCAGCCCCAAAGTGGCCACAAGCATAACGCAAACAAAGGGGCAGGCAGCATGTCTAGTTGCAATGCCATTGGGGCGATGCTGCTTCATTATTCACATAATTTGTCATCAGGCATTCACTTGAAAAGTCTCAGCTCTGACAATGGGACAACGACTGTCAATAAATCTTGAAGGCAACTTTCGGCAGACGCAAGAGATACCAGCCAGCCAGCACACATGGATCGTTGACAGCTCAGGGCCAACTGCATTTACTTTTTTTTTTTTGCGCTGTTTTGTTTTTGGGTATGGAATTACAGCGTCGCCAGAGGTGAAGCACCTGAAACGTGCCACCAAGGACTTATGGTCTCAATCTCTCTCCCACTCCCGTCGAGGGTCCAGCTCAGTTGAACCGCAAAGCGTAACGAACTAAATTGCATTTATACAACTAACTAATGCGGTATTTGCCGGCTGTATAACGAAAAAAAAAAACACACACACACAAATAATTACCCATGTATATGCCACTCCACATGGCGGTGAAAAGAATTCCTGACAAAATGAACAAAATGAACAAAATATCCCGGTAACGCCACCCCCAATGGTGCAATAATCTAATTGCAAAGCCACAAAACTGCGGTCACGTTGCATTTCAAATGCTCAATCAGAAGTGCACTACAATTGCCTAAGCCACTTGCTCATCAAAGTCGCACCGGGGTAGGGGGTAGTTGCACCTCCTGCTGTTGGTGGTGGTGGTATCAACCACATGAATGCTACAATTGAAAAAGTAAAAACGGAAAGTCCCTTTCGCTTGCCTAAACATCAGCATGCAATTTGCATTTAGTGTAAACTAATCAAATATCAAATTGCAAATACACTGATGAGCAAAACTGAGTTACTAAGTATATTAATATGATGTATCTCTCTGAATATAGCGAATTTAAGTATTACTTAGTAACAAAGATTCAACGAGTACAAAACCAGCCTTTGGCACCGTCTGCTTCTGTGACATTGGATGGCACGCGTCTTTTAGAAGGAGAAGCCTGGACTATAACATCGCTATTAATGGTAATACTTTTCGCTAGGAATAAAAGAAAGAAAATGTATTACCGTACCGTTGATGGAGTAACTTTAAATCAATCTGTGGCTGGATATTAAAAGTAATTGTGGGATTTAGGTGACTTAATCACAGGTACGACGATCTCGCTCATTTCTAATTTATGGTGTGGCCGTACATTTAAGACTTCTGAGAATTAAAAAGGGTTCGGTTTGGGTTCGAGTTCTTGTGATCATTTAAAACGGGTATCAGTCTGGTCTTGCAGCCCTGATTAAAATTTATAATTAATATCATTTTAATACTTTCGGTAATATCATTTTAATACTTGAAGTATTAATAAAATAATGTCATATTGATGAATACTTTTTATACTCTGGCAGAGGATATATAAAATTGGTGATCACACGAACATCAGTTCGTAACGGAAACATCCCCGACCCCATTAAGTATATATATTCTGGATCAGCATCAATAGCCGAGTCGATTTAGCCATGTTCGTCTGTTTCTATGCCATTTCCACCCAAGATTTAAAGCTATATTGACCAAATTGTGCAAGAAGTCTGTAAATACACATAGGCTGCTCGGTTGACTTATCATATAGCTCCCATAGAAACGATCGGTCAAAAAATAAGTTCTAGTGAGAAAAACTTTTATGTTTTCGTAAGTTGTGTCTCCAAACTCGGTACTTATTAATTCTATAGTCATCTTCTCAAATCCGAAAAGTTTGATCAACATCGGACAGCTATATATAAAGCTACCATATGAACAATTGGTCCAAAAAATATTTCTAGTAAGAAAAACTTTTTTTGTTTTATTAGTAGCGTCTCCAAACTTGCTATTTATTGATTCTATAGGCATCTTCATATTTCTGAAAAGATTGATCAAAATCGGACAACTATATATAAGTAAGAAAACTGTTTATTTTTAATGGTTAAAGTTGCTACTTGTTAATCGTGAATTATAAATGTTTTAACATGCTTAATGAATAAATATATCGTATAGAACAATTAGCTTCTGGCTTGGTCAGCCAAATGATTACATAAAGTGGCGGCATCTGTTGGTTAGCTTGGGAAATCTCAGATGAGGAAACCATTGGTTTTATAAAATATAGGAAACTGCAAAAATATTTACTATAAACATCTTTTGTTGTGGGAGCAGTATATAAAATAAAGAGTTTGAGTGCAAAAAACTTAAAACTTAAGCTCAAAATAATTTGTTAATTATTAATTAATTTGAACTTTTAGTTTTATATAATCAAACAAATTTATTTTCAACAGCAGAAAAGCTGACAGCTTTAAGCCAAGCATTAATATTTACTACGTTTATGCTTAAAAAATCGTTCTTTTTGACCCTCAAAGTATGCAAACTTTATTTTCTTCAATTATTAACACGAGATAATAAGTAATGGAGACTTACATAATCACATAGTGCTTTCAGTCAGATTGTGGAGAGTAAAAAATTAAAAAAGGTTAAAAGAAAAAATATTTTAATTTTTATCTTCATAAACATAGAATACTTTGAAGCTATAAACTGACAGCTTTTTTTGGATAAGCTTAATATATGTTCTTTTTTCTTTAAAAAAAAACATTTTCTATTAAATATTCTGTTAAATTGAAAAGTTGGTTACAAATGGGATCTTTAAGTTGAATATACTACTTAAGTAAACTCATTACTTAACGACAAGTATTTTGAGCACTTAAAACCAGATATTCAAGCCGCTCAGGAATACCGACTGATTCGGTTCCTGCAGATTTGGTTCGGTTCAGTGGTTTATGCTTAATATATTATCGCATTTACATTTGAAGTTAAGTTTTAAAAAAAACCGACATAAAAAAGCCGACATATGTGTCAGGACGCATAAGCATTCCGATAACCGTTCGTACTAAAGTGAAACATTTCTGTAGAATTTCCATAATTAAAATTTGCACAAATAAATCCATAATTGGAGGAATGTAACGGTTTAATCTCAAAAATTCTGTATAATTTTCAAAATTTTCATCAAAATTTAGACAAATTATTTGCCTGTGTGAACTTAGCTTTAGAAATATGAATTCCATATGGGTGGTAATTAGTTTAGCTAATTTTTTTTTAAACAAATTTCAAATAAACAATTATTCATCATAAATGCTTTTATTGGCCACTTCAAGGTCAAGTTGTATATTATTTTATTACAGCGAGTAGAACAGGTTGTCTGTACAGCTATTTTAGGGCTTCGAAAACTTCACATCATTAAATGAACCAACGCATTTAATGTTTGCAAACATCAAATATAAGTTGATTGATGCATATAGAAACTATATTTTTAAAACGAAAATCCGTGGAGCTTAAGAACCAGAACCGCTTTAATTCCATTCCAACCCTATGACATCAGGGTAATATTTTGATTTAAGTTAATTTCATAAGAAATTGAAATAGAATAACAAAAATAAGTTATCGAATATATTTGCTCATCAGTGTATTTACAAAATGTTGTATGTGCTTAGATAGAATGAGGCCCAACGCATTTTGAGCTCTGCATAAACTGGCAAATAAATCAAAATTATTCGCAGAATTTAATTAAAAAATGTTGTTTTCGCTGGATATTTATTTCGGCCAAACAATATGATTGGTTAGTCAGTTGGCCAGGCAGTTGGTGAGTCAGCGCGTGGCCACAAAAACAATGTTGTTTATTTGCCACTCTCTGCATTTGTTTATTGTAATTTTATTAATTACGCATTTGTTTTGATTTGCGTTGAATTTGCGTTGCGAAATTTAAGTTACTTATGTTACCCGTAAACTAAGCAAACAGGCCAACAGAAAATTTATAACTTATTGCATGGGGTTTTATTTTTAGCAGTGTGGAAAAAGTGCAATCATTGCTGGCAGCCGCAGAAGAAGACCGCAGCGCTAATGCGCTTACACACATGCCCCAACTGATGATGGTGCACTTACTGTTCAGTGTGTGTGTGTGTGTGTTGTGCAGAGCAAATACCACATGTTAACTAAACAATTACCTCAGCGGCCAAAGGTGCAATGGCAACGGCACCTGGCACACGGTGCGTATGAGTAATGTACTCATACTTTTGTTATATAACAACTAAATTAAGTTTTTAATCTGATATCCGTGACAAATGTTAATTATTTTATTTAATATGCGCATTAGCAAAGTTCTAGAAATGAAAGCGAAAGCTATTTCAAAAATTCTGGCCCACATACAAGTTAGGGAAACCGGTTAAACTTGGCTATCTACTAACCCACTCTAAGCTGCGGCACACCTTGAATGCTCTGCTCCCTGTTCCCTGCTCCCAGACTGCCTGCTGTTGCATGTTATTTAATTTACTATTTGCAATAATGGTTTTATCTATCAAATTGATTCGCTTAATTATGTTTTTTTTTCTGTTTTTGTTTTTGGACTTTGCGTAAACAATGTAAATGAGTTTCGTCGATCTGCGATTGAATAGCTGCGAGTGTATTTGTGTGTGTGTATTTAATATTGAATTTTTATTGACATTTTAACAGTAAAACCGCCATTTATATTGGTCTTGTTGGTTGACTGCCTGCCATGGACTGACCCTCGTTTGTTATTGTTGTGCTGTACATTTTGTACATCCGTTTTGTCCATTAACATAATCATTTAATTAACCAAAATACATATATACAATTACTTGACAGAGCAGAGAAAAAAAAATGTAATCAAATTAATTTATGTTTCACTTAAATGACAGACACTGTCAAGATGCAAATAATGCACATAAATTGATAATTTAACATTAACTATAGATGTGCAAGCAATTTGCAAATTGTACATGTTAAATAAAGCAAAATGAAATGCAAGACTTTTTGATTATAACATGTGTATGACAATGTTGCAAAGTCAACGAAAGTTAATGGAGACGTAATTTTAAATAGAGACTAAGAGAAATTTTTAAACCAGAGCGCTTATATTTCAGGGATGAAGTATGAACTCTCCAATAAAAAATTGGGAGTTTTTTATAGCTTAAAATCGCACAGTTCTCCAGTAATGTAATAGAGTCTTCTCATCGTCTTACCCAGAACTGCTATAGCTCTTGGGCATTGGATTTCCATAGAGATATAGGCACACACCAATGGGCACTAAGCAATGCGAAATACACAAACAATTTCCTCTTATTCGTTATTTGTTTGAAAATCAGAATGCTTTTGTACAGTTTTCTTATCAAGGTCGACAAATTAAAGGGCTAAAATCAAGAATATTTTTTACTTATTTTATTTGTATAGCTATTAATGAGAATATACATATTTAATTGTTAATAAAGTAAAAAACAGTGTTGGAAAACAGTGTTGGAACAAAGTTTTAGAAAACAATGTTGGAAAACAGAGTTGGAAAACTGTGCTGGGAAAAGTGCTTGGAAATAGTGCTGGAAAACATTGTTGAAAACCGGGTTGGAAAACAGTGTTCTAAAAAGAGTGTTGAAAAATAGTATTGATAAGCAGTATTGAAAACCAGTGTTGAAAACCAGTGTTGGAAAACAGTGTTGGAAAACAGTGTTGAAAAACATTGTAGGAAAACTGTGTTGAAAACCAGTGTTGAAAAACAGTGTTGGAAAACAGTGCTGGTAAACAGTTCTGAGAAACAGTGCTTAAAAATAGTGCTGGAAAACAGTGTTGAAAGCCGAGTTGGAAAACATTGTTCTAAAAAGAGTGTTGGAAAATAGTATTGGTAAGCAGTATTGTAAACCAGTGTTGGAAAACAGTGCTGGGAAACAGTGCTTGGAAATAGTGATGAAAAACAGTGTTGAAACCCGAGTTGGAAAGCATTGTTCTAAAAAAAGTGTTGGAAAATAGTATTGGTAAGCAGTATTGAATACCAGTATTAGAAAACAGTGTTAGAATGCAGTGTTGAAAAACTCTCCAAAGGCCAAAAGAGGGCTAAGACATAATACATTTTAAATGTCACGGTTGAACAAGTGATTGCTTGGAGTGTATGCTGTGTCCACGTGAACGTTATGCGTTACGCGTTATGCGTTATTTTGAAATTGAATTTTACCCCTACCAAAAAATCTTCCGTACCGATATTAAAAATGTTTTACATCAAAAAGTGGACAGCTTTTCGTACATGCGGCCTCTGTCGCCTTTAGAGTTAAAGATTTTTTAAGAGTTTGCAGTTTAAATAGTATAATTTAAGAGTATTTTCTTTTTTAATTCGTATCATTAAATTCAGGCCATCCTTTCTGTGCCTTCTAAGTCAGAATTTCGTGACAAATAATGACAAATTATCAAAATAAATTCCAAGCCAGCTCCGGCAGGTGGATATGTCGTTAATACAAGTATCTAAACACTGCCAGGGCATTGAACTGATACCATAATAAATATGTGTGTATATAAAAGTGCAAATACTGAGGGAACGGGGGCGTCTACAAAAGGTACTTCAAAGACCTGTGTGTCTATATTCCATTCCAAGCACCTTATTTAGAGTCATAATCGTTTTTTTTTTGGTAGAGTTCCAATCACAGCTAACTCACAATGGGTGTTTGTGGCAAGTACAAGTATGTCTGTGTGTGTGTGTCTATGTGTATCTATCATTTGGCTGTGGCAAATTTGTTGTTGCCATTGTTGTATGGCCGTGCCTCGTCTGCCAGCGCCAAGACATGGAAGCCATATAAATCAAGAAAATTGCTGACATTTAAGCACGTTTCGTTTGCTGCCTGAGCCGCCACCCTCCCTCTCCCTCTCCCTCTCCCTTGCCCAGCCCTCGCAGCAACAACTTGAGAATTTCCGCTAAATGTTGCTGCTGCCTTTGGTGGCTTTTCCAAAAACTGTTTCTGCATATAGCGCAACCAACAACGTAATGATATTTAAATATTTACCCACTTTTTGTTGCCGACATGTTTCGAATGTGGGTTAATCTGCATTTGAATTGTTTGTCTATTGTTTGTGTCTAGCTGAGAGCTCTGGCGCTCCGGTGCGTCATGTCCAAATCCTCAATAGTTTTGGCGCGTCATATTGGGCAATAAAATGCGACTTGGCTTATTTTTCAAATTTAACGCCTCAACGAAGCATTGCAAATTGATTTGCAACATTTTTGGCCACCAAAAGTGGCATGCAAATTGACTTTCAAATAGCTTTAGCTATTCTTTTGCTTAGCCCCCATAAATCAGTATAGATAGCCCAAAATGTATCCTATCCATGCAGCTGCATGTAGGGCGACCCTTTTCATTTGATTTTGCTGCCACAAAATAAAAACTTTTCAAGCGTGACTTGCCACTGCTGCTGCTGCTGTTGTTGTTGCTGGTGTTGTTATTGCAAAATGGCAAAATTTATTTTCTATGTGTTTTGCCACGTTTTTTCTATGCAGCGGCTGCTGCTGCTGCTGCGGTTGGTGTGAGTTTTCGATACCAAACCACAGCGCAACAAATGCAAACTAAAATATATATAGAAAAAAAACACCCGAGTCACACTCAACGCAACCAAATGCGGAAATTTATTGTGTGTATTTCGAACGTTTTTCGGAAATCTTTTGAACACTTAAATTGTTTATCGCTGTGATTAGCAGGCCTGTGGTAATTTTAGTTGTTGTTTTTGCTCCTGGCCCTCTATCAAGTGTTTTGTTTATTTAACTTTCCACTAAGCAAGTGCCATTGCATAATTAATGCCCCAACAACTTGAACTTGACAGTGCGCTGCAGTCGGTCGTCGGGTAGTTCATCAAAATGGAACGCATTAAATGTTTATGATTATGGCGAGAGTGCACAGTGGCTTGCTTTAACAAAAAAACGTGATAAACTAATCAAACATTTTATTAGTGTAACGTTTACAAGTTTGATTTAATTTGAAATCGACAAAGTTGTTTATTTTCACCGTCAAAAAAAGACTTTGGAATCCCAAAGTCAATTGTGTTTTTTTTTTAAATTCTAATCCTGAATGTGACAATATTATACTTTAAAGCCACGATGGACACATATTGGCCCAATTCGCTCTCTCAGCCCGTCCCGTTATTTCGCTAACACCGAAATTAAATGTATTTTGTTGTTGCAGCGCCCTTCAGTAGTATTTTGGTGCCCACCGCTGCTTTAAAGCCGACTTGTGTAATTGAGTTGTCTCAACATATTTTTATGTGAAGCCGTTTTCGAAATTAGTTGTCCTACTTGCTAATTCACTTTTGGGGTGTCATCAGTTCAAATTGTTGAAATACTGATTCTCAAACTGTGTAAACCATATGTCACAAGCTTTTGTGTATTAACTAGAAAAGGCGGGAGCAACTGGTGCCGCATGACCTAAAATCAAATGCTCCCTCAGGCAGTACGAACATTTTTATGTAATTTCGAAGAAAAAATGAATCCTTAATGTTCGGGTACTTGGTGAACTTTGTTAAAAATTCCTCAATAGGGTTCGTGAAAATTCCGAAATAAGATTCTGTTAATAAATTATATATTTTGAAATAATTTTTAAGTTTATTTTGCCATTATTCCAAGCTGAAAAACAATTCGATAACCAATATTTTAATCTAGTAATGAGCTGTAGCCACTAAATGAGAATGTATATGTGAACCTGCTTGAATACTCCGCACTAGAGGTGCACGCGGGACGTGAATTTTAACGGGTCACGGTGTGTCACGACATGTCACGACGTGATCGTGAGAAAACATAGACTTTTGCGCGTGAGTATCCGTAATCCGTGCATGATTCGTGCGTGTTAAGTTAATCATCGTGAATATAAGTCAAACAGTATTCACGAAATTTTTGTCTATTATATTTGATGAATTGTAGTAAAACTTTGTCATAAAACTTATTTGTTTTCGATTTCGTGAGTCCACTATTCCTAGCTGCTCCATGCAGGAAACGTTGATCGTCGTTGATCGTGCGTAATTTTTCGTGACGAGTTTTTTATTGCGTTAATCGTGGGCTACGTGCCATAAGCGTAAACGAATCAGAAATTTGCACTACTGTGCTACTTAAGCTTGCGTATGACGGGGCAAGATAGATACAGACGAAGTATCAGAAAGCTCCAATAAAGACGAGCTCTGTTTTTATACATGTGGTTTCTGCAGGTCACTGGACCATAGACTAGACGTCGATCTAATTGAAAAATATACAAGTCTATACTTTAGACTCCTCTAGTCACTCTAAAACAGTGATGGGCAAACAATACAATATTTAGCTATGTATGTGTGCGTGGCAACCTATACGAAATTGACAGCGGTGCAACGTGTTTATAGTGTCGGTGTGCGAAGTCGCTGTTACTGCAAGTAGTTACTTTTGATCCCGGTGCAGCCGAGAACCGTAAGCCTGAAACACTTGACGTATTTTTAGAACAGCCCAATTATTCAACGCAAAATGCAATAAAATGCATTTGCCGGTAGGTAACTTGTGGTATAAAGAAAACACAATTTAAGCATCCAAGGCATCTGACTACAATGAGTTAAGAAAAATGAAATTCAAAAACAAAGGATTCGAATTGATATTTTGAACGATTTACATATCTATAGCATCTTCCTAAAAAACTAAATATAGAAAAAATATTCTAGCTGATTATATTTAATTAAATTGTAAGACGAAATGAATGATTAAGGCCTCCTTCCAGATGATATAAAAATTTATTTCGGCACAATGCTTCATATGAATAGAAACACTTTTGAAAAGCTCTGAAAGCTGAATTCTTCTGAAAAGCTGTCTTATTTATATAATACATAGTGCCGAAATAAATTTGTATGCCATCTGGAATCAGGCCTTTAAAGATTAACTGATCAGTCTAATAGTTCATCTAGTTTGAGTTTCATCTACTTCTTTGGTCAGTATTCCATAAAAATGTTTGATTAGCTTAGTTCAGCTATTTTGCTGCATATTTTGTGCCAACAAACCACCGTGCGGCGCCTGCGCGTTGTTAAGTTTAATAACTTTAAAATTGTTGGCAATTAAATTTTGTGAGCACTGAAATTACTTGGCGGCCATGCACACAATTTTAACTAAAAATGCATAGCACGCAATTTGTAAAACACTTTTCTAAGTTGAACAAGCAAAAATCATTTGTCGGCTGTCGGCTTTGATTTGAAACGGGTCTTGTTTTTTTGGGGAGCGGCAACTACTGCTGCGTAGTTAAGATTTCTTACGAAAAGATCTTGGCTAAAAAGCATTTCAATGTCAATGTCAAATTTGATGTTAGCCGTAAATTCGCACAATTTGGTAGCCACACCTCAAAATCGAAATGGCATTTTTGAGTTTCATAACTTGCCGATCGTAACTCAAATCTAAATATAATTTTTTGGATTACGATTTGGAATTGCAAAACCAAAACTGCAGTGAAGCCGAACCAGAGACCAGAAACGTCTCTGTTGTAACTTCTCCAAGTTGTAAAGGCGTCGCCGATGAGGTAATGAAATCGAAGCGAACCAATAGATGCACAGATACAGGTACAAGTACGTATACGTACGCTCTATGTAACTGTCTGCAAGTTAACGTGTCGGGTTGGCGCTGGATCGATTACGTTTATGGTTTGCATTTGATTTTGAAGAGGGAAACTCTTTTAGTTTTTTCTTTTTTTCCTTTTTGGTTTTTGCCTTGCTTTGTACCCCACGTTCGAGGTAAAAGTGGAGCAGTGAATAGGTGATAGTTGATTTACTCGTTGCACAAGCAGCGCTTAACATTAAAACACTCTCGTTTATTGCACTTTTTCAACACTTCTGCTGCTGCTGCTGCTGATGCCGTTGCTGTATTCAAGTGTCCTTCATGTTGCGCAAGCGGAAAAGCTGCGCTTTTCTTTTGCCTGATTTTGGCTTTTAAATATTTAGCAAAAAATACATACCGGCTCCGAATAATGCAACAAACACAACTAAAAACTTCTTCATTATGCGATTGATTTGGGTTTGTCTGTCGCTTTTTGGTCTTTGCTTGTGTAAGAAACTTGTTGTTGTTGTTGTTGTTATTGCTGCTGGCGACGAAACGTAACCGCACTTGAAAAAAACCTGACAACGCACCACTTGGACCGACGACTTGGACTGTGTGTGGCTGTTTTGCTGGAGCGGGAGCTTTTTATACCGCTGCGCATGCGCGCCAGACGCGAACAATCCAGACGTTAGCGTCGACAGTGCCGCAACCGTTGACAGCGCCGCCAACGCCAGCGTCCTCTAGCATTGCAACGGTATTGCGCACAGTGGTCCAAAGTGTCCATATGTTAAAAATTGCAATGTATCTTTCAGATCTTTCTACTAATGCTCTACTACGGTTAACCCAATCAACCATAGCACTTTTCAAATCAAAATTGCATGTAAAAGCCTCATTCCAGATGATATAAATAATCATATAAATAGGACATCTTTTCAAAAGCATTCGACTTTCGGAGCTTTTTTAAAAGTTTTTATGTCATCTGGAAAGACGCATTAACAGAGAATTTCCTAAGCTTAAGAAATAATGCAGTTCGGTTCTGTTACTAAAGTTGGAATCCATAATTAGTCCAAGAATTACACTTACAAAACACGTTCATTTGTAAATATATTTTAAAGAAGCAATGAGTGGATCTGAAAACACAGCTAGCATATTAAATCGAGCTTCATTCTGTATTTTTATTTTTATTAATTTTTTACTCAAGTTCAAATATCTCAATTTGATGTACTTCGAATATTTCGCTTCTTGGGCTTTCTCGGTTAATTCACCGGTTGAAAAGTATAGGTATTCGGTGAAATCTTTGCCATGTGCCAAAATTTTAAGTACCATGGGAGTAGGCATAAGATTGTTCCGAAAACGTTACCACTTACTGAGGTATACTCGCTGAACTTGAAGCCGCATATGTTTTCCTCAAAGTTTAACACCTTTAGAATAGTACCCAATCTTTTGATTATTATTTAATGATCGAATCTCGTGATCTAAATGATCTGTTTAAAATGATTCAGCTCAGATCAGCTCATGTGAGCAAAACTTAAGGTCAAGTATGCCCAAAATACGGGTGCTTTCAAAAAAATTTAGTTTTAATGAAAAAGCTTAAGTTTTTGTTATTCTGGGATTTAGGTTGCATTAGCCAACCCAGTTGTTTATTTAAGTAAGATTAAATGATGAATATAACGAAACGTTAGTGAACTTTTTATAACTAGTTTTAATGTTTCTTTTAGTTTTAAGTCAGTCGTCTTTTTAAAAAAAGCGGCAGAACCTTTCGTCTTAAGTTAAGTTTTCAATGGGCGCGACAAGTGCGTTCTGATAAGATTTGTGGTGATTCAATTACTCATACGTAGTGTTGCCTTTGATCTATATATGGGTCATTACATGTGAACTCAGCCACCCAATTTTTATCCTGTTTTTACAAAAACTCATAGTATAACCCTATTTTTTGAGATACCCACCACTAACAGATCGCGAGATCAAAGACAAAGAAAACAAAAGTTGAAAAAAATATTGCTTTACAACGGTGCATC
This sequence comes from Lordiphosa mommai, assembly GCA_018904225.1. NCBI lineage: Eukaryota > Metazoa > Arthropoda > Insecta > Diptera > Drosophilidae > Lordiphosa > Lordiphosa mommai. Next base: position 555,446 of record JAEIFT010000119.1, on the reverse strand, counting down.
CGATTTACGCGAACCAAATTGTGAAGTTTCTATTATCATGTATAAAATATAAGGTTTACAAAAATTAGTTCTTAAGTAGGGTTTTTGGCAATCTTTAAAGGTGTTTTGCCTTATTTTCAAGGAGGGCCAGCCGATATTTTCATGAAATACTTTTTTGCTGGTAAAGGATATCCGAATACATATTTTACAAAAAATCTCACAAATAAATTTGCAAGGAAAAAAATTTTTCTAAAATAAAATTAAAACTGAATTTCTAAATAAAACAAAAACTGGGATTCGAACCATCGTTTCCCGCAAGGTCTGTCATGCCGCTCTACCCGATGGGCTGTAGATTCAGTAATTGAGACCCAGCTTAAATTCGTATTTGAATAAATTCTCGAAACAAAATGGAACAATTTTTACAGATTTAAAAAATTGACAACCAGAACATTGAAGAAATGTCTTGTTTCTTGAAATTATTTGTGTTTCTTACGAGGCGTATGAGTATTTTTAGTAAAAACTAAATTTCCTCGTCGCGCCCCCTAAAACTGCAAATTAAATTTATCTGTTTAACATTTTATTAACTGTATAACAAAAAAAATTCTTTAAGAAGCGGCCTCTGTGACTTTCCATTTTTGCATTAAAAAGAACGCTCAAGTGCCCAACTTAAGGGGGATCTTCTAAATTTTACAAATTTTGCTTATGATTTTTTTGTCTTGCATTATTGTTATAGCTTGAACATTCCCCTTTTATCCATTTCAATCCATTTGCAAAAATTTGAAATAGGTTAGCAGATGTAGCCTTTTTAGTGCCGCAATGTTCTTGCTAAAGTGAGTATTTTTTAAAACTAGTATTTTTTTTTTTGGTTGCTCAAAACTTTAAGCTCGTTTTTCTTGAAACCACGTTTAGCCGCAAATTTTTCAAAAAATATTAAAAAATATGATTGAGGTACGGTCCAGAATTGCATCATTTCTGAACATAACCTCATTTACCGTTTTCGTTTTCGATAACCTGGAGTCCCGGAATCATGGTAGCCTCAACATCTTTATTTTAGAGCTTAATTGGCAGGCCGATAACTTTTTGAACAACCCTCAAATTCCAAAATTTTGTTTTTTATTTTTTTTTTTAATTAATAAATAACACAAAACAAAAAAAGCAATTTAAAAAGCATCCTATAGTTTTCTCTCCAGAATTTTTTTAAAAAACTCTCAAAAACCCCTGTGCAAAGGTAGAAGATCCCTTAAAAAACTTAACAACAACTCGATTATGCAAATGAATAGATAAAATAGTTCGTAGTCAAAATTTTAAACATTTCAAAATGTCATAAAATGAAAATGTTTTGGCTTGAAAATTACAGGAATTTGACTTAAAATGCCACAAAATAAGGCAATGTAAGCCCATCCTTAGACTCAGTACGGTGGCAGCATATCGTTTTGGCCACTGTGCCATAGTTTCGGGCTCCATAGCAGTCAGCTTTATGTATGTCTACATGTCTGTTGTACATTCACTCTCTTGCTCCCACTCTTATTTCCATTGGGGGGACCAGTAAATATGTAAGTAAGTCTGTAATTGTAAACGCTTTGCAACTTTTTAACTGTACTGGCTCGCTTTGTATGCAGGCAGCAAAGTGTCGCTGACAGCGACGCGGGCATTGCAGTCAACGCAAACGCTGACTGCGCCTATTGTTAAGGCCCAAACCATTTGTCAATTGATCTGGTTGCTTTTTACTTTTGCATTTTTGCTTCGAAATGAAAAAATTTACCTGAAAGTTCACAAAATACAAAAAATGTGTAGTTAAGGCTTGTAGCTTATTATGGTCCTAGGGGCACGGCATCTTTCAACCCACCCACAAAAACGGAATTCATAGTTGAACTTCACCTTATTGGCTTGGCTTGGCATTGTTTTATGGCTTTGGTTGACAGCGTGGTTGACGGTGTGCGGTGTGAGTCATACTTTGCTCTCCAATGCATTTTCCATATTCATATTGCGGCTTATTAAAACTTAATCAACTCAATTAGCATGATTTCTTAATGTAAAAAGCAATGCGATGGTCAACCGGTGATCGGCAATGCAATTCAAATTATGCAGTCACCGACACATAAACAAACAAAAACCCAGTCAACTGGCTGGCATTTAAAACAGGCCGCTGCCGCTGCAGCTCAGTGCGTGCAAGTAAAAGGTAGGCCAGCCAGTTGCCACTGCAACCAACTGCAGCCATTAAAATTGACCCAGCACGGCGGTCAACGGCAGCCACTCGACGGCGCCGTCGAGTGGCAAAACAAAAATTACGAAAAATGTGTGCAATTAAATGCAAAAAAAAAAAGTGATTCAAGGTTTCGGAATGCAGGAAGAATATGAAATTACAAGAACAATTACAGCTGCCTCGTAGCTGGCCCAGTCAAGTTGTGGAGTGGCAGCCAAGTGATACTGTGAGACGGCATGTTGTATAGAATACATTGGCGATTGGTTGCCCACAATGCCAGACATCGAACCAGTTTTAGCACAGCAGCAGCCAGATAGCTACCTTGTCGGCTAGGCTTTCGCTTTCAGTAGCCATAAATAAACAGGCCAGCCTCTAGCTACTACTGGAAAACCTCACCCGCTGCCACCACCGCCCCTTTTTATTATACCCTGTAGCCATTAAAAACTTGGTAAAAAGCAGGGAATCATACCGAATTCGAATTTTGTTTCTTCTATATACAAATTTATATTATTTATAATTCCAAAATACTTATAGACCTATGGCCGGCTTAACGGCGTATATACAGTAAGTGAAGAAAGTATTTTGACAAACTTACTTTTTTTTGTATACTAGCGCTAAGAATCACAGAGAATCGGAATAATAAAAAATAAAAAATTATACAATAAGAAAAAACACTTTATTGTACAAAAAAAAATAAGAATACTTTTATTTGTTCCTTTGTCAAACCACTTTCTTGACATACTGTATGTAATATCCTTATGTGTATTTTGAGAAATAATAAGCAAAGAACAATATAATAGCTCCGATAAATGAGATACTCTTTTTGTGTTTTTGATGAACACTGTTCCGCTACTTCCGATAATTAGATATCATTAAAAATTTTAATTAATTATATTGAAATATATATTTAAATATTAAAATTGTGCAGATGTGATTTCCGACCCCATAAAGTGTATATATATTCTTGATAAGCATAAAAATCCGAGTCGATCTAACCTTGTCCGTCTTTCCGTCTGTTTCTATGCTATCTCCTTCCTCAGTTTTAAAGCTATCTTGACCAACGTCTTTAAATACATATAGAAACACATTTGTCGGAACCGGCAGGATCGAATGACCATATAATATAGCTCCCATAGAAACGATCAATCAAAAAAATAGTTCTAGTGAGAAAAACTTTTATGTTTTCAATGGAAGCGACTCCAAACTTGTTATTTAATAATTCTATATGAATCTACACAATTCTGAAAAGATTGGTTAAAATATGACAGCTATAGTATATAGCTGCCTTAGGAAGGATCTGTCCAAAAACTTTATCTAGTGAGAAAATCTTTTTTGGTTTTAATGGTAGCCTGTCCAAACTTGGTATTTATTGATTCTATATAAATCTACATAATTTTGGAAAGTTTGATTAAAATCGAAATACTATACCATATAGCTGCCTTAGGAACAATCGGTCCAAAATCTTTATCTAGTGAGAAAAACTTTTTTATTTTCAATGGTAGCGTCTTTAAACTTAGTAATAATTTATTCTATACGCCTCTTCATAATTCTGGAAAGTTTCATTAAAATCGGACGTCTATAGCATATAGCTACCATAGAAACGATCGGTCCAAAAACTAGTTCTGGTCATGAATATTATTTGCTTCAACACAATTTTGCCAGGTTTGATCAGAATCGTATTAATATATCGTATAGCTATCATACAAGATCGTTTTTTTTCTTCCTATACCAGAAAATTAATGAAAAAACACACATAATCAAGGGTATTATAAAGTCGGTTCAATCGACTTTACCGCTCGTACTTGATTTCTCTGAGTCGTATGACAAATTTTGTGATGTTGGCAGCCAATGCAGCGTTTTTGATTCTTTTAGGGTTGGTTCGGTTGGCTGCTCCCACCCGAAATCTTGGCGAAACATGTTTACTATGCAGCTGTCTGTGTGGTTATAAATTCGATTTTGGCCAACTTTTTGTCTGGTATTTCAGGGAGTGCAGCTTACGGGGCGTTGCCATCAAATTGAATTCCAGTCGAAAATTCTAAACCAGCTAGTTAAACACTCACCGAGCGCTATAAACAAGTAGTTGTAATTTTGTGAACAAGAAATTAAAAAATATTCGAAAAATGCAAAAAATTGCATCAGCATCAGTTGTGGCGAGCGGAGATTGTGAACGGTTTTAATTGTGGATTTTTGTAACCCATTTGTGGGTGTGGGTGCGGCGACCATGCCGGCGCCGGCATTAGCGTCGACGTCTTCGACTGGCAGCCACGTCGGCGGCTGCGTCGCCATTGCATGTGCAACGCGGAAGAAAAGTTGTTTGGCCTGACATATGCACCACCCTGCTGACTCCCTCCATGCTCCATTCCTGCGCTATCCATGGTAAATGCATGCCATTTGTATGCTATCTGATTCGTCACACACCCATGCAGTTAATGCCATGCGTGTGAGTGTGTATGTGTGTGTGTGTGAGTGAGTGTTGCGACTGATCGGGCCAACATTTGGGTCCGTCTTATTTGGCTATGCAAGTTCTTGGCTTTAACTGAACGGCGTATTTAGCAAGTGCATTTCGTTGTTGCGCATTTCAAAACGGTAATTTGTCGTTAACTGTGGCTGCAGTCAGTTCGTGACTTGAATCATTCGTTTTGCCGCAGCCAACTGAAGGCCCGTTAGAAACGGTTTTCAATCCAATATTCCCCTAAAGTTTAATTTAGTTGACCTACATCTGTGGGGTGTGGTGAAAAGCGGATGAGGGAGCTAATTGTCACTTGGACTTGACGTTTGAAGGTGGAGCGATAACAACAATAATATTTAATTTAAATTAAGGTTGCCAACAAATGCCTTTCATTTGAGATTTACTTAGTAGCAAGGTCCAAAAGTGCACTGAAAACAAATTCACAATAAATACAAAATATATGAAAAGAATCTAAGCTACAAAATGTTGGTTCTTAAGGAAATAAGTTTGGAGTTTTTGCCAAAAATGGAGAATTAACTTCTGAAGAGAAGAATAAGTGGAATCAATATTGTCATTGAAATCTTACAGATTAATAAAGTGACATATGCAGGCTTAAACGCCAACGAAAAGTTTTTACAAACAATGCATCTGTAGTCTTAAATATATATCGTAATATAAGTGATCGCACTTACTTAATGACTGTTGTTATTTAAAACATATAAGAAAATCGGTCAAGCCCGTTTGCATTATATCAGTACCTTACACATTTACTGATAATATTTAAATGAGGCGCCACACGAACTGTGTCAAGGTGCTGACGGTGAAGCTGTTGCTCTGATAATTTTTGATTTGCTTATAACTTGACTATCGTTCATCCGGTCTTTCCTCAAACTTGGTGAATCGATAAATGTTGATTATTTTAAATATTTATCTAAGCTCCGAACAATGTACCTTCGAAATTATTGGGGATATAAGCATTATCTCGGGCCGCATTGATAATGCTTTGTCCGTTCTATACACAGAGAAAAAAAAAGCTCAAGATCAATTTAATCTTTGCTGGTTAAAATTATCTTTTAAAAATATCAATTTTTTCATACTTAATATAAATAGTTTCTTAGACGTCTTCCCAAAAATGTGTGCCTTGGCTGACTGCGTTGAGACGTCACGCAAGGTCTCGAGTTCGATCCCCAGACAAGTCAATATTTTTTTTTTTTTTTATAAAAAAGATCGTATTGATATTTTTTATCATATCAAGTTAATCTTTGTCATATAGGAGTGAAATTGATATGAAAAAATGTGGAAATGACTGCCATTTCATATCAATTTTTTTCTCTGTGTAGAACTGAAATATTTGCACAGAGTCTTATTTTTACTGCACGGAACTAATATGTCGAAACTGGTCGGATCGGATGACTATATCTAATAGCTGCCATAGGAAAATATTTCTTGGTGAGAAAAACTTTTTGGTTTTCAATGATAGCATTCTTTACCTCAGCAAGTATGAATATTATATGCTTTCAAACAATTCTATAAAATTAGGTTAACATCGGATTACTATAACTGACAGCTGCAATGGGAACGATCGGTCTTATTGGAAAAACTTTTGGAATTTCAATGATATAATTCTTTCACTCAGCAATTATGAATATTATATGCTGCCACACAGTTCTGCAAAAGTTGGTCAAAATCGGGTGACTAAATTTTATAGCTGCCATAGGAACGATCGGTCGTAAAATGGGTCTTAGTAAGAAAAACTTTTTTGTTTTCAATGATAGCGTTCTAAAACTCATGAATTATATATATTTTATGCTTTCAAACAGTTGTACAATATTAGGTTAACATCGGATCACTATATCAAATAGCTGCCAAAGGACCGGATCTTACTTAGAAAACTTATTTATTTTTGATCAAAACTTAAAGACAACAATTAGATTCCTAATGATTTTGACTTTATAAATATCTGACATCTAATTCCTATATTCCATCGGTCAAATCAGTTTGAGCGGAATTTTGCAAGTTAATGAAAATTTTAATTAACTTTGCCTTCTCATGTTCATATCAGCCCTGAAATTTTTCTAGGCTGGCTTGTTGTGATTTAAAAAATCGAAAAACTTTTACCCAACTAGAAGCTTCAGCAAGTTTACCACCTTCGATTAAAGTACGAATGTTAATTATGGAAATTAATGGCAAGACTATGTTTAAAGTAAATACTGAAATTGGCCTTGTTTTAAAACCAGTTAAATGTTGTTTCTGATAATCGATTTGTTATGTCCTAAATAGCTTTTGAAGATTGACATCGAAGATTCTACAATATCGACTAAGAATCAAATGGAATGTCCACGTGCTGCATACAGCGATGCTGAATAACGAAAAGGAAGATGGGATCTGATGTGGCAGACATCCAAGAACACAACACAAGTCTTCTTGTGCATACATCAATCGAAAAAGACACGGAAAACTTTGCTTAATGCGAATGAGCCGACTCTAATAAGAAAAAAACTATTTTCTGTGGAAGCAGTACATCTAACCCTTAATGAGGTTGTAGCATTTTTGCTCGAAAAATCAATACAGCAACATTCGGGAGTTAAGTAAAATTCGATTTTGGTATTTGTATCCCACTTATAGCAAAGTGAGAGAAGCAAAATATAAATGCAGGCTACCGGGGATCACGTTTACCGAAATAGCAGCTGTTTGTCGCATTTTTCTTTTGCAGACGGAAGTATTCAAGCAGTATCCTTTTAAAAATGTAAAGCTAATCGCAATCGACGGGACGATTGACCAGAGTATATGGACATTTGCGTTATGTCGAATGGGAAAAAAAAAATCGGATTTTTGGTTTAACTAATAGCTCTAAATTGGCCCTATAACTGGTGCTAAGGTTGATTTTGGTAAATTTTTACTTTTTTACTTTTCTTAAAATTCTAAAACCAAGGCATTTGCACGGGACAAAAACATTACTGGTTTTTGTGACCAACAATTGGCAAGCCGATTTCAGCGAATTCTGAGGCAATATTGCAATCTGTTAAATTTTGTAATGTTGTACAATGTACATTGATGTCTCTTAAAAACTGTTTTGATTTCTCTCCAAAAAATCGATTGCTTTTCTTTTCAATTCAATTTTAAGCACTTTCGCACGGGACATGTCGCATGGGACATTTTTTCCATCATAATAATTAACTATTTCAGTTACTCTTTTGAGGAAATTATTTATAAATAAGCATAGTAAAAATGTTTTTAAGTCAACAGAAGATGTCAATGTAATTTATTAAAATACAAGACAAAAATTTCAAAAATATAGGATCGTCCTTTAACTTTTCTTTTCACCGTTTGTAGATCTCTTAATTGCTCATTTATATACAAATAATACCAACTTAATATGAGTCTTCTCATTTTCCGCATGGTTTTTGTTATTTAATTGCTTTTTATAGTAAATTTCTGGGTGCTGTTTATATTTTTATTTACTTAAAATTACATTAATTATTTCACAATATATTTACATAATCAATTAGCCTCCACTTTTGGGGCAATATTAAACTGCAAGATGGACTGCATTAGTGTGGTGTTATTGTTCAATAGATTGTACAATACTTTTTTCTCATTTCACAGTTCACAGTTTTCATTTATTAACTAATTTCGGATTTACGTAATCCCCCCAAAAACAGTCAGGCCTCAACAGAAACAAAAACAACAACAACAACAGCGACGACGACCGACTATTACACGCAACCACAGTCCGAGGTCAATGATCAGAGAAATTTACTTTCAAAATTCAAATCTGCTTTTCTTTTTGAACTGAGAAGTGCTCAGCCTTTGGGGCGGAAGCCTAAGCGATTTAAAGATTAATTTGTAATGCCCTGGAAATTGAAAAGGCACTTAGTTTAATGGATGTTTACCTAAGTATGCCACCGCTCCCACCCATCGTCATCGTCATCATCATCAGCATAGACCACACCTTCTCACATTCGTGGGCTGCATTTTACCACACTTGAAATCACAATACAATGAATACATCTGCATAATTAATTCCCACTAACGAAGTTAATGAGTTGGATGTTTTGCACCAAAATTGAAGGCAACAAACACGCACAGGTTGTTGACTTCTTCAGCGCCAGCTGCCACTTACCCACTCTCTGAGTGGTTGGGCTCACTTTCGGTTTCTTGCGCGCTTGCCATTGTCTCAACGAGTTGTACATAAAATCCACATGCTGCATAGATGTATTTTTAATTATGGTCATTTGAGGACTTCAATATTTGCTTAGCCCCCCCCCCCAAAAAAAAAAAAGTAAATCTGCCAGAAATTGCACAACTCGATGATGTATTTTTAATTATATTCCAGCTGTCAGATCCAATTTGTATATGTCATTAAACGCAGCTGGTCCAGCATACAATTCTCTGTCCAAGTTCAGGTTGAAAGTGAACCAAGGACACTCCATTGTTATCTGCTGGGCACATCTCGGCTGCTTTTATCACAAAAGATATGGCGGGTTGCTGTTTCATCTGTATAATGCATTGAACACGCACGAATCGAATTCGATTTCAAGTTTCAGTTTCTTTCCCACCATAAAACATTGTTGTTGTTGTTGCTGCAGTTGCCAAAAACTCGAACGCACCCTGCTAAAAACGAAAACTGGGTTATAACCTTGAAATCCACAAAAGAAACGTTCAAAATATTCAAACTTGAACATAAATTCAATGCGCTGCGACACAAAGGTCGGCGGAGGGGGGGAAGAAAGCCGCACAAATGGAACACAAATCTTTACTTAACATATTCAAATCCTATGCTAAGCTCAATGAAAATGCTAAACAGTTGGTGGCGTATTTTGAAATCCCAACGAAAAATTTTTCCAAAGTTGCCAGTTAAATTGCCAAAGGTCAGGCCTAAAGTTTTGGTACATAACGGTGCAGCAAGCGAGCGCATCCCCAGGCATGCCGGCTAACTGGACTGTGTCGTCATCGGCCGCATCATCGTTGCTCCACCAGTGTGGCGACAAAAAGTCGTTTGGTCACAACAACAATTAACCATATAACGAAAATCTGTACAAATTGACAAACAAAAAAACAAAATAATAAAAACTGCCGTTGAGAGAGTGAAAGAAGAGAGGAAATCAAACAGAAAAATAAAGAAAAAACTGGATTTAAAATTTTACAACCAAACACGCAAGAAAACGAGCCAAGGTCATTGCAAAGTGGCTCCAAAAAGAAATTGTGGAATCATGGAAGAAACGTGGCTTGTTGATTTTTGGCTCCATCCAGTTGCCTTGTGGACGATCTGGCAGAACCACTTTTAAGTTTTGTAGTTTGCAATTGCGCACCGACATGAAGATCTCTTCATCATCATCTTCACTTGGGCAGATGATACGACATGTTTAACATGTTTTGCGCACTCACAAAATCCGGTTGCTCAAAAATGCGTAAAGTGGGACGATGTCGCTCCTTTACAATCGAAAACAGCATTATTAAATGCCTGACAAGTGGACGGGCAAAATGCCAAAACAAAAAACAACCAAATCAATTAACAACATTGTGCATCGTGCGTGGATAGTCCGCAGTTTATCGCGCGGATTGCTGGTGGCCTCATTGGCAGGTGTTGATCAATATAAATGCAACAACTGGGCGCAGGCCCAGGCGGATTGCGTAAGAGGCATAGCCGAGGTACGGCCGCTGGCGTTTGTTTTGAGAATCTTGTGGCGACAGCTGCTTTTGCGCAAGCGGTAAATAAGGGGTGTTGGGTTTTCCACCCCCAACATGCCTCAACATTTTTTAAAAAGAAACCAAAAACTAAACCTTGTTACATATTTGAAAAACAAGAGCTAATGGAAGCATGAAGACCCAGGAGCTATGGTTGTCCATATTTTAAAGGGCCGATTTCTCATAATCTAGATAGCTGCTATGTGCCCTATTAAACGAAGGGCCGATTTCTTATCTTGTAAATAGGTGCTATATGTCAGATAATCGTAAAATTGACTCTGTTATTTGAAAGTTTATGTGACAGATAGCGCTATGGGAGAGAAAAAAAAAAAAATATTTTTTTTTTTTTTTTTTAAAAAAAAAACGCTAAGAGAGAGGGCCTTAAAGTATTAAAATTAATAATTTAATAATGACAGTCTACACAAGAAACGTGTTTAGCTGAAAGTTTCATTTCTGATCAGTTATCAAAACAAAGACTTACCCTAAATAGATTGTGCTTGGAAATTGTTACATTAAGTTACTAAAAATTAAATAAATAACTGGCTTGTTAGCCCCAGAGGGCCACACAGAGTTTTTCTCAATCTCTTAACGCTCAAGAAAAAGGCACATTTACCTAACTCACACAACTGTCGCCAACAGCTGGTGAAGGAGACCTTATGTGTAAAAGTTTTTAACGAAATAACTTATAATAAGATGTTCCGAGGCGGGATCGAACCCGCAAAGAAAGGACACACGCTTCCCACTGACCCACATAAGGCCACCTAAACTACAAAAGTGAAATTAAATGAATCCTAAATTGCAAACACACAATTCGTTTTTTATACCCTTGCAGAGGGTATATTAAAATTGTCGCGATGTTTGTAACGCAGTGAAGGAAGCATTTCCGACCACATAAAGTATATATATTCTTGATCAGCATGACGAGCTGAGTTCATTTCCGTTTGTCCGTCTGTCCGTCCGTCTGTCCGTCCGCCCGTCTGTCCGTCCGTCCGTCCGTCTGTCCGTCTGTCCGTCTGTCCGTTTGATTCTATGCTATGTCCTCCCTCAGTTTTGAAGCTATCTTGACCAAACTTTGTAAAAAGTCTTTAAATACAAATACGCTGCACATTTGTCAGAATCGGCCGGATCGGATGACTATATCATATAGCTGCCATAGGAACGATCGGTCCAAAAACTTGATCTAATGAGAAAAACTTTTTTGTTTTCTGTCGTAGCGTCAATAATCGTGGTATATATTAGTTTTATATGCTTCCACATAATTCTGGAGAAATTTATAAAAATCGGATGACTATAGCATATAGCTGCCATATAAACGGTCGGTCCAAAAACTAGTTCTAGTGGGAAAAACTTTTTTGTTTTCCATTTCCGTAGTATATATTAATTTTATATGATTCCACACAATTCTGTAAAAATTTATCAAAATCGGATGACTATAGCATATAGCTGCCATAGGAACGATCGGTCTAAAAACTAATTCTAGTGAGAAAAACTTTTTTGTTATCAATGGTAGCGCTATTCAAAAACTGCAAGGGTATTTAAAACATCGGCGTAGCCGATGTTAGTATTTTTTTTTTATACACTTGAAAAGTGTATATTAATTTTGCCCAGAAGTTTGTAACGCATAGAAATATTCATTTCCGACCCCATAAACTATATATTCTTGATCAGGACGACGAGCTGAGTTAATTTCCTCTTGTCCGTCCGTCCGTCTGTCCGTCTGTCCGTCTGTCCGTCTGTCTGTCTGTCTGTCTGTCTGTCTGTCTGTCTGTCTGTCTGTCTGTCTGTCTGTCTGTTTCTACGCAAACTAGTCCCTCAGTTTTAAAGCAATCGAGCTGAAATTTTGCACAGAGTCTTCTTTTTACTGCACGCAACTAATATGTCGGAACCGGCCGGATCGGATGACTATATCATATAGCTGTCATAGGAACGATCGGTCAAAAAATAAGTCTTTGTGAGAAAAACTTTTTTGATATCCATCGTAGCGTCACTAATCGTAGTATATATTAGTTTTATATGTTTCCACAAAATTCGGAAAAAATTTATCAAAACCGGATGACTATAGCATATAGCAGCCATATAAGCGGTCGGTCAAAAAACTTCTTCTAGTGAGAAAAACTTTTTTGTTTTCCATCGTAGCGTCTCCAATCTTGGTATATATTAGTTTTATATGCTTTCACATAATTTCGAAAAAATGTATTAAAATCGGCTGACTATAGCATATAGCTGCCATATAAACGGTCGGTCAAAAAACTTCTTCTAGTGAGAAAAACTTTTTGTTTTCCAATGTAGCGTCTCCAATCTTGGTATATATTAGTTTTATATTCTTTACCATAATTTCGGAAAAATTTATCAAAATCGGATGACTATAGCATATAGCTGCCATTGGACCGATCGGTCGGAAAATGTGTTTTACTAAGAAAAGTTTTTTTTATGGTATCAAATTTTTATTATCAATGATTTAAAAATTTTAAATATTTGATATCTATATCCTATATATATTTTACCGGTTAAATCAGTTGGAGTAAACTTTTTCAAGTGTATTAAAACTTCGGCACAGTCGAAGTTAGCTTTGCCTTCTCGTTTTAGATATTTATTGATATTATTTCCTAGTGCTACAAGTTGAACTTATAATTTAGGGCACTAGTCACAAAAACATTTAGAAACAAAGGTTGAAAAGACGATATTTAACTTAACTGGTATTCTACGTTACATTTGATTCATATTTTTTAGTTATTAAAATTATTTTTATAGATATATATATATTTATAGATATATATAGCCTTCATTTTTTTCCTTAATTATACCCAACTATGAACAATTCAATTCGTGTATAAGATCTTTTCTTAAAACTATATGACCCAACTCTTATACCTATCATATTTTAGCTCATCAGGTAGAAAGCTTTTATGCGGCCTTGTTTTGAATACCGAGTCGATTTTAGTGAAATAGTTGGCATTCCAACTTTTAATTTTTGTTATACTCTGTACCAGAGGTACAAAGAGCATATTGGATTTGTGAAAATGTAAGAAACAGTCAGAAAAAAAATATTCTTGATTATCTTCAACAGCCGAGTCGGTATAGCCCTGTTCGTCTATCTGACTAGATATCTGTCCCTATGAATGCATAGAATCGCAGAAATGGTAAGAGCTAGCTGAAGTGTACGGAACATAAACTCGTTATACTTGCAGGCAGATCAAGTTTATTTTTTAACCCGTAATTTGAAAAAAACCTTATTCACCTTATTCAAGCCTTCTTGACATATATTCTACTCAATAATACTTATAGAGCTCCTATACATTGTTTGTAAGTTGTAAAGTTGTCACCCCCACAATTTGAAAAAAAACATAAAATCACCCACAATTTAAAATACAGATTGTTCGAACCTTCAAGGGATATATTCTACTCATCAATACTTATTGATTCTCCGTACTTCCTTTCCCGATCAGATGAACGATAGAAGAGTTGCCACCCCCGCGATTTGGGAAAGATTACAAATCTTCCATAATTTTCAAAATAGATTGTTTAAACCTTTAAAACATATATTTTAATCATCATTACTTATCGATTGACTGTACATCGATTTCAGATCAGATGACGGCAAATCAAATAATAACGCTAGGTGGCACTGGCCTCACTCAGTTGTGTGACCAAACACTTAAAAGTTAACATTTTTATATAAACTTCTTACTTGTACTTTATATGAAAGTGACAAACAATTCTGTGGTTACTGGAATACTATATATCAGTATTTTTTCAACAGAGCATATTATTTCTTCAATACATGCTAAAGTTTTATTTAATAAGAAACAAAACTCACGATACCGCATCATTGGAGTGCTTTAAAATAACAATTTTAAAGTTGGGGTTAATGGTTGGTATACATAAAACGTTTTGAAGCGTCTCAAAATCAATGTCTCTGAGAGTGCTCTGAGAAGTAAAGTAAAGTTTGACTGCACTTTGCTCAACTGTAAACTATAAACTATAAACAATAATTAAATAAATAAATATAATATGAGGTTATTCTCGGTGGCCGATAAAGTGATCCTAGAGAGCATTGCCCAACCAACTAGTTTTTTGAGAACATCTGATTAATTCTCCAAAGAGGTCAGAGAATTATGTAACTTGTTTCACGGGGGACGAACACGATTCTTTGATCACAGCGGTCAATTCGCAACCCATTTACGATTTCACCAACAAAAAGTGATGCCTTTCATTTCGTTTTTATGTTTATTAGACATTTCTGATTTCAACTATTCAATTATCCAACAAACTTATTTTAATAGCGCTCTCAAGGTCAAGTTCAAAACCTTAAGGGCCTGCCAAATTCACATCAGCAAACTTCACGTTTTCCAAAAATGTCTTAACCAAATACTTCGATAAAACAAACTCTGAACTGCGGGCTTCAGGCTCATTGACTTACTATAAAATTTAATTAAAATATTTACTATATTTTGAAGTCAAAATACACTTTAAAATAAAAGGCAGCTCTCGTCGCTGAGATCTGCGAGTCTAATCAGCTGCCCAACAAATTGAACTTGAGGTAGCCCAAAAAGGGGGTTATCAGTAATTATAGCTGAGCTCGAAACTTGAGAATTGATGAGAAGGTAGGCCAGATTATGCCACAAGTTTAGTATTTGCTGAGGCGTGAAACGCGAAAGAAATCCAAAATGAATAAAGGGCTGCTGCTGGTACTTAGTCTATGGATGACTGTGGTAGGTGCTGGAGGAAGTAATTATTAAACCACTTGCCTGCCAATTCATTCATCTATTGCAGTTTGAGAGCCGGGCATTGTTAAGTGGGGAGCAGCGTGTCATTGAGAAGTGTCTACAAAACTATGGTGGCCTGACCTTGGACAATGTCGAGCGACTGGGACGCTTTTCACAGTGGTCGGACAGCTACGAGGAAGTGCCCTGCTTCACTCAGTGCTACCTTAGCGAGATGTTTGATTTCTATGACAATCGCGCCGGCTTCGATGAGGAACGCGTGGTGAAGTACTTTGGACGTGCGGTCTTCGATGCGTGTCGAGATAGATTAGGCCTGAATTCAGACGAAACTGTCAGCAGCTGTGAGCATGCCTACGCGGGCTTTCACTGCATTGCCAGTGTGAGTATGCGGCGGCTATCGCCAGTTCAGTGACCTCAACTTCCCAACTGATAATTCCCCCCATTCACAGCTGGAGAACGATCCGTTTGTAATGATCGAGAAATTGCCAAATGTGACGCGTGCAGCCAAATCCGCTATGAAAAATTGCCTGCAACTTATGGATAAGGCGGAATGGAGTCACCTGAATGAATATGCCAACTTTCCGGTCACCGAACCCATTCCTTGCTATACACGCTGTTTCATCTTGCAACTGCACCTGTTCGACGAGCGCACGCGACGCTGGCAGCTGCCGGCCATGCGACGAGAGCTGGGCGTACCGCTGTACGGAGCACATGTGCCCAACTGTCACCAGAGACGAGATCGGAACTCCTGTAGCACCTTCTATCAGCAATTTACCTGTTTTGCTCTGGCGGCCCAGAAGTAGTAGCATCTTTTTACAGAAGTTTAACATTATATTTTGAGAATACCTTAACCTACTTAATTGGTCTGTTCCACCAATAAATTGCCATTGAGACGCTCCCAGCACAAGTATTCTTGATACATCCACGAACACTTGTTTGTGGCCGCCTGTCGTTGTATATCCCCCAGCCGACAAGAGCTATAGTTCAACGGCTGTTGCTCCTGTCGACTGGGCCCGAAGGCTTGTTGCCAGTGCAAATGTCGCCAGTTGCCCGCCTCATCGTAGAAATTCAAGGCATCCGCAAAGCATTGGAACAGGCAGGGAATGGGCTCTTTTGGCTTGAGTTTACTATACTGCAGAAGCTCCACATTGCTGGCATTCAGTTGACGGGCGCATTGCAATAGTGTGGTGAGACTGGTGCCTGCATGCAGCTCCGCCTGCTTCAGGCAGCGTAGACCACGATACGCATAGCTACAACCATCGCGAGGCCTACGCAGCAGCTCGTACCGGCAATAGTTGTAGACATCGGCGCCCAGCTCTTCGGCCAGACGCTGACGCTTCCACTTGTTGGCCTCAATATCGAACCAACCCTTTTCGCTGGCCAGGCAACGCATCAGGCAGGGCAGCTCCTCGCTGGTCCACTCAGCATAGTGCTCCAGTTTCTGCAGATCGCTGGCTATGCGCTCGGGAGTGCTCAATTCGCGCAGGCAGTTCTCCAATATATTAGCATCGCCCGCCAAGTTGGCTAGAACCTTTTGGGGTAGGTCTTAGTGTTAACTGTTTGTACTGACTGCACTCTGTACGTACCAGGCTGCAGCACGCTAGTAGAATTAAATAAAATACAACCATCCTCACTCGGTAAATGAACAAAGCAAACTGCCCTCCTATCAGCTGAAGCAGCAGAGCGACTGGATGAGATGCCTGCAGCTGGAGGTTATCAGTGTGAGGTTGGCTGATATCACGCCAGCGAGTTCAATGAATGCCAGTTCAGACACTGTGATGTAGTCAATGCACAGAACCACCAGCCAGCGGAACTGCTGTTTTGTCTAAGGTCAGTTTTAAGTATATATTTATCAGAAGTTGTTTTTCCCAGTGGAGACAGATCCCACGTATGTCAATTTGTTTGGAAAATGACGTACAAAAGGCAGATTATTCAAGTGGCCCCAGCGACACCAAGGCGATGCTTTCGCGAACGTCAGCCAAAATCTGTACTAAACAATTGGACGCACAAGTAACTAATGCTGAATAAACTCAAGAACACTTCTGACCTTATCAACAGTAACAATTACATGAGACACAAATTTGAGTCAATGATCCAGAAACACACCAAGATCGTTAACTTAATATCTGGTTAGAGCTTATGCAACATTTTTAAACATTTAGGTGACCAGTTCAACTAAGTCATAATCTTACACTTCGATCTGTTAGGGTTTTGGAGACAAACTTGTCAGCATTACTGAAATGCATTCAAGTTTGATTTTACATATAACAGAGAGACAGACTATTTATATGTTTAATATAGCTTGACATCATTGGCATACATAAGACTACGAGAGTGAGCCAGCAGTAAAGGTACATCATTGACTAAATGAGTTAAAAGCAATTAACCCAAGTGACTTCATTGAAGTACTCTAGAGGTAACCCGGAAACACTTAGAACCAATTAAGTGCTACCACTTACGTACTGAGATAAATAATTTGGGTAACCAATTAAGCTTAGTTTATGAAGAAGTGGTTCACAGAATCAAAATGTTTTTCATAAGAAACCTTTTACCACTTTAGATGTGATCTCTATGTATGTAGTAATAATGTATACGGTCACTTCTAGCCATTTTAGGACCAATTGGCCTTCTCCCAAAAAAAGTTAGGACTTTTATCGATAAATGCTCTTTCATGTGTGACCACGTTTGATATCGATTAACGATTAATCAAAAACTTACCTTGACAGAAAAATGGAATTAACTTGTGAAAATTTTCGTGCAATCATTTTTGACAGCTTTCGACTTGGATTATCAAGACAAGAGTGCAACGATGAACTTAAATCTTTATATGGCGATGAAGCACCATCCTATAGCACTGTGAAAAATTGGTTTAATGAATTCAATCGCGGCCGACGCTCGCTCGAAGAGGCTCGTGTGGATTGGTGCAAAGAAATTTTGAAAAAAATTAATCGCGGTGTTTCAAAAGACGTTTATAAGATCGTCACAGGTGGCGAATCATGGATCTATGCTTATGAGCCCGAAACAAAACAGCAATCGACCGTGTGGATCCTCGAAGACGAGCCAAATCCAACGAAAGTCGTTCGTGGAAGAAGCACTTTGAAGCAAATGGTCGCCTGTTTCTTCGGTAAAACTGGACAAGTGGCGACTGTTCCGCTTGAGCAACGTAGGACGGTCAACTCTGAGTGGTACACCAGAATTTCTTTGCCTGAAGTCTTCGTAGAAATTCGAAAAACGAACAAGAGAAGACAGATCATTGTGCACCATGACAATGCGCGCTCTCACACATCAGCTCACACCAGCGCCTTTTTCACCGCCCAAAACGTCGAATTGATAGGTCATCCGCCGTACAGCCCTGACTTGGCACCCAATGACTTCTTTTTATTCCCGCACATCAAGGGAAAAATGCGTGGTCAACGATTTTCGTCGCCAGAAGATGCTGTTGAAGAGTTCAAAAACCATGTTTAGGAGGTGTCTCAATCGGAGTGGAAAAAGTGCTTCGACAATTGGTTTGAGCGCATGCAAAAGTGTATAAATCTTGCTGGAGAATACTTTGAAAAACCATTTTTAATCATAAATATTCGCGTTTTCATTATAAGGTCAGAAATATATTCAGCAACCTACGTATAAGTATTTCCTATCCATCTCTAAAATGTTTGCGCTCATATGGACCTGGCTATATCGACTCGACTATTGATGCTGATCAAGAATATATATGCTTTATAGGGTCGCAAATGTTTCCTTCTGTCTGTTACATTCATTCATTATACCCTTTTTACCCATTTGTATGAAAATTCTTTAAAAAATAATAGATAATACAATAAAATTCCGTTCTTTTGTTTTCGATTTTATTTATTTTTGAAAAAGTACCTCTAAGTGAATCACTCCTTATATCACAAACAAAAAACATTGCTCAAGCAAAAGTCTTGCGCACCACATGACGATTGATAGGCAGCCAGCAAGAGAAGACTCGATTCGCCCAGGTGCACGTATCCGATTCAGCCTCATTGTGATCAATACATTTTTCCAGACCATGACGCACTGACTCTGCATCTTTGGAGCTCTTGGCCGTAAACTGAGCCAAAATTGCCCGCTCATGGAATCCCTTGCTTTCCGTGAACAAACCCAGTTTCTCCACAAAACATTTTACAAAACAATTGGTACGTCGATGGGCGGGAAACTCATACTTCTGGAACTTCTCAAAGATGTCATCGGGCACATAAAAATCCTCACGGCAATCCTCGAGCGCTTTGACTGCATCGTCATGCGTGCGTAACTGAAACTTGGCCGAGGTCTGCAACAAACAAAGATGAAAAGGTATAGAAGAGTGTCAATTCAACTGGCAGGCAAGGGCAACCATTTTGCAAAATACCTGAGCCACGAGACCAACCGCAACCACCACCACAATCAACAGCAACGAGTAAGGCTTCATTTCTTTTCTTTTAGTTGGGAGTGCGCGTGGATGCTGCTTGACTGGCTTGGGGCAGGGTTCGCGTGCGAATGTGTCAACAGGCGATGCCAAGCGACTAACCCGCTTCAAGATTTTCCATATTTTTTATATGCACTGCATGGGCTAGAAATTCAGACAGAAAGACCCAGACTGAAAGCCCAAGTGTATAACACGCCAAACCCGTTGGCTGGCTGATGGTTGGCGCTTGGCTCACGGTGGTACCCTTGCGTCAGTTTGCTCTTAAAAACGGGTAAGTGAAGCAGCGGCTGCCAAACTGGTTTTTGGACGCAGCGGACTCCGCTGTCAACATCATTGTTGGGCCGCGTTGGCCTGGCTGGTTATATAATCGACGCGGCCGTATAATGGTTACGTTTTGCTTAAGCCAATTAAACGATTTGTTTTCGTGCCACAAATTCACTTGGCCTGTGTGCCACACATTTTTCAACTGCAAATGTGTTTGGGCTGCAACAAATTCTAACACCTCGATGCCAGTTAGCTGCACACTTCCGCCATGAGAGCACATGGCATATGTACGTTAACATTTGTTTGTTTGTGTGTATACACATCCCGACAGCAACCATTTTTTTCACCTGTCACACAGCC
Organism: Lordiphosa mommai; assembly: GCA_018904225.1. Taxonomy (NCBI): domain Eukaryota; kingdom Metazoa; phylum Arthropoda; class Insecta; order Diptera; family Drosophilidae; genus Lordiphosa; species Lordiphosa mommai. Next base: position 535,353 of record JAEIFT010000119.1, on the reverse strand, counting down.
GTGAAAATAAAACATTTTGTTTGTTTACTGTTTTTTTAGCCCAAATAAATTAAATAAATTATTCAATTGAATTTATTTATTACCGACCAATTTGGTCGCTCAACGGACCCTTGCATTTGTGTAATTAACGGCAGGGTGTAGAATATTGCACAGATTGCACAGGGAATCCGGCCGGACGGTCGCCAGGTCACATAACCCACAGGCAGTGAACTCTTACTTGATTTTTTGTTTGTTTTTTGGTGGTGGTGGCACTTCGCAGACATTGGTGTGGCGGTGCTTGAACGGACAGAGACGTGGCTGGCTTGTATGTGATCTTAAACTCCTGAAAAAGCAGATGGCCAATTTAGTTCCTAAATTAATTATCGAATTAGTTCGAGTCCTTCAAGAAAATGTTTCTTTAAAAAGTTCAGTTTGACAAAAACCACAAGTCAGAGAGCTGCAGTCTAGTGCCTCGACAGAAAAATATCCTGTACTCTTGATTTTTTGTCTGATTTTATACGAATATAACTTATAAACACACTCTAGGCAGCAGTCGCGACGCTGGCCCCCCCTCCTTTTGAGTATTGAATGACTTAAAAGCATTTTAGCTTTGCAGCTTCCGTGTTTTTCAACCGATCTTTAGAATAATTAGATGTAAGGTCTAAGTTTATAAACATATTTAAAGACACAAAGTTATAACTACAAAATTGTGGCTCTGTCAAAGTGAAATTTTTAAAATCTGAACATTTTTTACATGAATGTTAGAATTTTTGAACAACTCCCTTTCACCGAATTGAACAACCGCCCCTGTTCGCTTAAAGGGAAAATAACCATAAAATGTATACAAAAATAAAAATGTTAAATAAATATGTGATTTTTGGAAGCGTCAGCACGCACAAACCCAGCATGGCGGCATTTTTATGTGGCCTGCCATTCGCCATTCACCATTGCGACTCTAACGCATACGCCATTTTTTGGTTTCCAGTTTTCGTTTTAACTTTTGATGTCATAAATTGAACAAACTGCAGCCGTACCCGAAAAGCGTGCCAAATGAAAGCCATGTATTTATTTTAAAAAGTGCTAAAATATTTGCAAAATGCTTCACAAATGCATTTATTCCTGGCCAATATTGTGAGCCAGATTTTTGTGCACCTGTAGAAAGGGTATATACATTTTGTTAAGAAGTGAGAAGGAAGCACTTACGATAGAAATTGTTGATTAGCCGGCATAACTTCCTGACTCCCAATAAAAACTGGTCTTTTGATCATAAAGTAACCCAGTTGTACGCAGTTGCTTCTTTCAGCCGCATACATTGTAAGAGTTAATAGACTTTCATTCAGCAATGTCTATAACAAATAATAATATGTCAAACAATTTTTGTTTTCGTGTGCTTTTGTTGAGTTTGATTTTTCTTTCTTTATACACTTTATTTTTTGGACCCAATGACAGCTTCGTACCTTTAGATACTTCTTTAATTCTCCAAATAACGTAATAAAGTTGTCATAGCAATATATAAAAAATATTTGTTTTTTATTAAAAATAAATCAAATTTATAAATGTCTTCTTAATTGAATTTTTACGCATTTAATAAATGTGTTAATGTGCAGAAAATTTTAGCTCAATGTGCAAAAAACATAAACAATATTTAATTGAATGCCAGCCCAAGCATAATTGATTATTGAGCATGAACAATTGAAAATATATATAAAACAAATTCAAAACCGCTGGACAACTCTGTAATGGAAACGAACTACTAAATAGCCGGTGTATAACACAAGTCAGTGTGAGAGTGTGTGTTTAACTAGGCTGTGCCCGACTATGATATACCACTTAATCAGTTAAATAACATATTTAGAATATCTAAAGATGGCAGTAATGCAAAATAGTGATGCATCCAAATTAAGTGATCGATTTCTTAGGCTTTGTAAGTATTAATTGAACAAACCTTTTAACTAGACCCCGGATTTTATGTTTTTCTTCATTTCTGCACTAAAGAACTTAAAGTGTTGCATTTAAACATTATTTTAAATGGGAGATAAAATACAAAAACGAGAAGGCAAAGCTAACTTCGACTGTGCCGAAGTTTTAACACACTTGAAAAACTTTACTCCAACTGATTTAACCGGTAAAATATATATAGGATATAGATATCAGATATTTAAAATTTTTAAATCATTGATAATAAAAATTTGATACCATAAAAAAAAACTTTTCTTAGTAAAACACATTTTCCGACCGATCGGTCCTATGGCAGCTATATGCTATGGTCATCCGATTTTGATAATTTTTTTCAAAATTATGTGAAAGCATATAAAACTAATATATACCAAGATTGGGGACGCTACGATAGAAAACAAAAAACTTTTTCTCACTAGAACTAGTTTTTTGACCGTCGTTTCTATGGGAGCTATATAATATAGTCATCCGATTTTGATAAATTTTTCCTGTATTATGTGAAAGCATATAAAACTAACATATACCAAGATTAGTGACGCTACGATGAAAAACAAAAAAGTTTTTCTCAGTAGAACTAATTTTTTGACCGACCGTTTCTATGGGAGCTATATGCTATAGTCATCCGATTTTGACAAATTTTTCCAGAATGGTGTGGAAGCATATAAAACTAATATATACCACAATTACGGACGCTACGATAGAAAACATAAAAGTTTTTCTTACTAGGACTAGTTTTTGGACCGATCGTTCCTATGGCAGCTATACGATATAGTCATCCGATCCGGCCGGTTCCGACATATTAGTTGCGTGCAGTAAAAAGAAGACTTTGTGCAAAATTTCAGCTCGATAGCTTTAAAACTGAGAGACTAGTTCGCGTAGAAACAGACAGACAGACGGACAGACAGACAGAGGAACAGACAGACAGACAGACGGACAGACAGACAGACGGACAGACAGACAGACGGACGGACGGACAAGCGGAAATGAACTCGGCTCGTCGTCCTGATCAAGAATATATATAGTTTATGGGGTCGGAAATGAATATTTCTATGCGTTACAAACTTCTGGGCAAAATTAATATACACTTTTGAAGTGTATAAAAAAACTAAATAATAAGTTCCATTATGTATATTTATTTACATACAGGTTTTTGGTTTTTCTACCAGGAGTCAATTTTTGAAGTCTGTATAAAATAGGCTAAATACTTACCTTTAAAAATATGTAAAGGAAATTTCTCTACCACCATCCTAAGTCTCAATATCAACAAAAATTTTCACCTACTTTGTACAAAAATGTTGTTGCTCAAAAAATGTGTTTATATTTTGCCAATTTGCTCCCTACCTATACCAACATTTAATTTAACAAAGTTTGTATCCTCTGAAGGTAAAACACAATTTAAAGCTCTATAGGCTTGTCATTTATTAGCATGTTTAAATCGTATGTCGTACGCAACGAAAAATAGGGATTTTTTAATTTAACGAGAAAAATACATAGTTTTAAAGCTAGCAACTTACTTTGCAAACACAACTTTTTTCTCTTGAAGCTGGAAAAAAATTGGTTTGGATATTGTGCACGTTTAATTATGTAACGTACAAACGAAATTCAAAATGTTCTATCAAAACTATGGCCCCTCGATCGTATATTGAAAGATTTTGGTAAATCTTAACGAAATACCATTAAAATATCAATAAGGTTTCGAGAAATTGAATTATACAATAAATATTTGCTTTAATAAGACACATTCTTTCGTCGAAAGGCTATTATGTGCGCCACTGTTGGCATACGTGTTGATCAATTCTGTTCAGCTGATCATAAGAATTTAACAAATGGCCAGCAACTTTGAAAGGCACGATTGTAAAATCTCCTTTTGTAGATTTTGTGAGGAGCTACTGTACGGCCTAAAGCCGTGCGTAAGGTCCTCTATTTAAAGAGAAACGAGAAGGCAAAGCTAACTTCGACTGTGCCGAAGTTTTAATACACTTGAAAAACTTTACTCCAACTGATTTAACCTGCAAAATATATATAGGATATAGATATTAAAAAATTTTAAATCATTGATAATAAAAATAAAAATAAAATACCATAAAAAAAACTTTTCTTAGTAAAACACATTTTCCGACCGATCGGTCCTATGCCAGCTATATGCTATAGTCATCCAAATTTGGTAAATTCTTTTAAAAATTTGTAAAAGCATATAAAACTAATATCTACCTAGATTGGTGACGATACGATGGAAAACAAAAAATTTTTCCTCACTAGAACTTGTTTTTTTGACCGATCGTTCGTATGGCAGCTATATGCTATAGTCATCCGATTTTGATAAATTTTTCCAGAATTATATGGAAGCATATAAAACTAATATATACCACGATTGGTGACGCTACGATGAAAAACAAAAAAGTTTTTCTCACTAGAGCTAGTTTTTTGACCAATCGTTCCTATGGCAGCTATATGATATAGTCATCCGATTTTGATAAATTTGTTCAGTATTATGTGGAAGCATGTAAAACTAATATATATTAAGACTGGTGACGCTACGATGGAAAACAAAAAAGTTTTTCTCACTAAGACTTATTTTCCGACCGATCCTTCCTATGGCAGCTATACGATATAGTCATCCGATCCGGCCAGTTCCGACATATTAGTTGCGTGCAGCAAAAAGAAGACTCTGTGCAAAATTTCAGCTCGATAGCTTCAAAACTGAGGGACTAGTTCGCGTAGAAACAGACAGACAGACGGACAGACGGACAGACAGACGGACGGACGGACAGACGGAATTGAACTCAGCTCGTCGTCCTGATCAAGAATATATATAGTCGGAAATGAAAATTTCTATGCGTTACAAACTTCTGGGCAAAATTAATATACACTTTTCAAGTGTATAAAAACGTACCCTAGTCACATTTTTAATCCCCTGCCTATGGCCATAACTGTTAAAATAATTTATTAATTGTCGTCAGAGAAGGGAATAGTCAGTTAGATTTACCAGTGTAGTTAGTTGGGTGAAAGAGGTTCCACACTTGAGCAATATTGGATCGTTTTAAACGTACGAAACGTACGAACACTTGTAATCAGCGATTTTGGACGAACGGCTCACTCTATGTGCTCACAAAAATCTTTATAAATTCGGTAAACAATCCACCTTTCCCTTTGTGATTATACTGAAAAATTGCTGAAAAAAAGAACATTTTTGTTGATTTCAAATACGACTTCCCATTTGAGTATCGTCCGAACGGCACTTCAAACAGCCATAACTTCTGAACCAAAGCGAGCAAACTTTTATACCTTGTTTGAACGTACTCTTCAAACACTTTTTACCACTATATTTTTATCATATTAAATATATGAGGAGGATATATCACTTGGATCGCAAGCAATGCAAGTAAATGCTCATATACGATGATGTTTTTTCGAACATTACGATAATTATTTAAAATCTTCTAATGAGTAAAAAGATATTAGGTTCTATTCTACAAATCGCTTCCGATCCGAAATCTACCAATTCACTTACGATTTTGATCGATTTTCATACGATTTGTAATGCACGTGAGAATACCAAATTTTAAGCAAACTCAGAAATGATCACTTTTCTGTCTTATAAAGCGCTACTAATATCATCTTGCATGAGTTCTGCTTTTTCAAGATATCTAGCTCGTATGAGAACTGGAAATCCGCCTTTCAAATATTCTAAGTCCTCGCATTCTTTTAGTTTGCATAAGGTGCATTCATATGGCACATTTCTCAAATGCTTCTTTTAAGATTATCAGATCACATCTTGCTTTAATAATTCACATGTGAAAATGTGAGAAGAGGTAATTCCTGTATCCAGTTGGATGCAATAATTCGGGGTGCAGTCCGCGTGGCTTAACTTTTTTTGATGAAGAAATTCTGCGCTATAGCTTGTTACCGATCTCCCCACGGCCTGTTACAGTTTCTATCTGGTGCCAAGTCCCACATCTGAATTCCTTACTATGCTTCTACACTTCATTATCTTTAAAGTACCCCTCTGCGTACGTAGAACAATTTAGAATTAAATGTTGGTAGAGATAGGCGACAGTGATTTTTTTAACACACATTTTTTTGTTGTCTGACCAATTATATCGTTTAAAAAAAATTTGTGTGGACTCACCCCTGCTTTAAAGCATTAAACAGATTTTTTGTATAATCCCTAGGTGTCCTGCGAAGCAAACAATTTTTGAACACAATTAAACAAAAAATCAAAATCAAATGCCAAAAAGTTCTTGGTTTTGTATTCTCTGTTTGTTTGTTTGTTGTTTTAGCAACAACCAAATGCAAATTCAATTGCTCGGCCAGTGCATGTGGCCTATGTGCCGCAGGATATCCGGCTGGCAGCAATTTTTAGTCAAATCGCAGGCTCTGCACGACCAAAAACTAAACAATGAAAGTTCAGGGACAGTAGAAGAACCAGAACAACACACTTACTGGCCAAACAACATGCTCACCCAATAACGAGAGGTTTCCATTTCTTGTTCTTGTTTCTTGTTTTTTTTTCCTATGCCTCGCCCATAAATCACAAATTGAGCTGCAGTGTCCAGTTGTGGTGGTGCCGCCCTCCCCCTGTCACGGGGATCATATATTATGAGCTCATATTAAAACATTTTACACACAATTTCGCTTGCAGTTCCGTTGCCCAGGATGAATTATTATGCACCTAGGCGTATACGCAATGTTTAATTTTCAACTCGAGCGACGGCGACGCGCACTTTGCACACATAAATTCTAGCTGGAGCGGCCGACAAACGACTTGTTCAATTTCTCTTCGTGTTTGGTCCTAGCACGAACAAGATGCCCAGGAGCAGGAGCAGCATAGAAAAATATGTGAGGGGTGGCCCACGAGTAGTTAGTGTTTTCACTGCAGGCTCTCTAGGCGGCTGCTGGCCAGCCACGTACACATGTCGAAAACTAACTGCAGCCGCCGCTGCCCGCTGCCCACTGCCCGCTGCATCATCATCAACAGCGTCGCAGCAGCAGCAGCAGCAGCAAAAATTTCAACCATTTGTCCTGCATGCTTGCGGCATAAAAATATGCCAGAGCCAGCATTTTCATGCGGGTCATCTACTTGCAGCAACAACTCTGGCTCCGACTACAGCTCCAACTCCAGCTTCAGCTTCTAACGGCTGAAAGTCATGCGCTCAGTTCCCATGTCCAGGGCTGTCTGTGTGCCTTCGGAGAGTTTTGAGTTTTTCGGGCCAGCTTCTCTGCTGCAACTTTTGTAGGTATGTTTGGGTTAGGGTCCAGCAAAAATCACACAAAAAACGACTCCTAGTTGACCAGAAAATAACAGGGGGGGAGGGCAGGGGTTTGAGCGTTTACCAAATGGACTCTGGCTTAAAATGCTGCTGGCACTTTTACAAAACATTCGAAATACAAATAAAAATCTGAAGCATGTGTGTGTGTGTGTGGGGGAGAGAAGAGAGGGGAAACATAAAATGGCCATTTCGAATGCAAAATGAAATTTCATTTTGTTTTACTTTTCACTTGGTCAGCCTTGGTCACGCCCTCCTCCCCGCTTGTCGGCAAGTCAAACATGTTTGTTTACGCTTCATCATGTCGTCGTTAGTTGCCATCTTCATCTCACTGCTCCCTTTGGTCACTGCACCAATGACACGATGACATTTTAATATGGCCCGTAACTTTTGTTTAGTCTTAGGACCGGGCCCTGTCAGTCATCGTCATCGCAGTTTGGTTTTTGCCGTAATTTGTGCGGATATTTGCAACTGACGTAGAGCAAATGCCGTATGATTTGTATGAAGCCAACCCAGCAGCTGTCACGAGAGAGACGAAGGCTAATTCAGTTTTATTAAATATATATATTTTTTTGTATACACATTTCACATTTATTTCCAGTTTTCCATTTGTTACGTTGCTTCTTTTAGGTGAATTGCTGTAATGTAGCGCATAAAATCAGAGTCATACAGACATATCACTGGCCCCGCCCCACACCTTATGTCTACCTGCGTCGGCAGCACGTTCAATTTTTCATTACTCATGCCTCAATCAATCACAAAAATGCGATTTTATTTCATTTTGATGCGTATTATGAGCGCTGATATGTATGTGCATACATTTCTTTTCACATTACTTTTACAATTCAGGAGAGGGTAAGAAGGGGGGAGACACCATGTGGTATGCGGCATATGGTTTGCATATTATCAAACAACAACAGCAACAGCAGCGGCAGCGGCAGCATCAGGCATGTGTGTGCACAAATTGAAATTTATATTAATTTAAATGGCCAATTAAGCGGCAGCTATTTGAAAAGGTTTAGCCGCAGCTTTTGCCATATAATCGCTGATATATCGTTGGGCCATTAAAACCGAAGCACCGACATTTGCCTTGTCATAAAATTGAAAATCACCGAATTCGTTTAAAGAAGCAAGATCAAAAATTTACGTTTTTTCCAATGAAAAATGCTATATTTGCAAATACAATTTATTATTTTGTATGAATATTTCGAAGAGTGATTGTTGAAAGCCACTAACATACACTCTGGGCTTGTGGTTAAGTCGTTAAGATACATAATTGCCTGCCGAATGTAATTAACTGGGCATTAATACCATTTGGAGCCTTATGGAGTTTGTGAAAATATACTTTTTCATTTTTTTTTCAAACAGATTATGTTTTCAGGAAAAAGGCAATTGAAAATAGGGATGCAATTCAGTTCTGAACCAAACCGATTAGATTTTTTCCCGCTCGTAAACCTTAACGCGAATCGAACCGTTGTACTTTCAAACACGTCAAACCTTTAATTTCATCGTCTTGAAATTTGCAATGGAAATTGCTCGTATTGTTTTAGCCATTATTGTCAGTACAACTATAATTTTTTGTTAAATTTTTATATAAATCGACATGAAGAACGGTTGAGTAGCGTATTCGAAACATACATAAGTATAAAACAATGTCTGGTCTTTAAAATAAATGTTGATCCATGTATTGAAGTAGTTGCTGAGCTAGTATATGTCTGGAAGTCTTACTTTACTTCCTGCTTTCTTTCTTATGAGCAGTAGTTCCTTCCACTATCCACTTAATCAGCTGCCTGTTTATTCATTATTACGAACTTTCAGCATTCTGAAGTCACCTGTAAGATTTTATGTAAAGACCTCGACATGAAACCATCAAAATTACAGGTGGTGCGAGAATTGAAGTCTTTCGTCTTGTCTTCAAAGACAAAGCTAATTTTTGGCTCGATAGGTACGTCAACAAACAGTATTGCCACATTTGCTCTGAAGAGCCACCAATGAACCCTGAAAAATGCACTGTTCGGTGAGGTTTGTGGGTCGGCGGCATCACTGGACCGTACAATAAAGCAAGGTAAAAGAAAAGAGGTAGACGTGATTAACATGAGGTTTCAACCAAGGCTGCAAACCTCCAAAATTATAGATGAGAATCGGTTCTGTGGTACGAACCTGTGGGGAATCTATGGTTTCGGTTCGCGGACCGGTTCCTGGAACCCCTGAACCCCATGTTTGGGTTCAAACCCCGGTTCACTAGAACAAAAAATTATAGTTTATTAGCCGCTGGCAACATTGACCTATAATAATCTTTAAAAAGAAAATGCCAAGCATTGACGTATCGCTCCAAATAATTATTTCAAAGGTCAGTAAAGAAGGCTGTCTCTTTTTGGGGTACCTGTGTCACCCTGTTCAACTGCTCATGGGTGCCGTCTGGCTTCCTATTAGATCACACGAACTCTCAAACTGTTTTTTATGTATTTGAGAGTATGTTTTTGTGAGCGCGTTTGTGTGCGCTTCTCTTGATCGCAAGAAGCACTATACTGATTGACAAGCAATGCTTGTTAGCAATACAGGTTGTCTTGGTTGGTGATCTAGACAACCCATGTCCAGAACTGACTAGCTCACTATAAAGCAGAGCCGGCCAAATGAAAAGGTCAGAAAAATGTAGTTGTGTTGGTGAGCGCTGCAGTTAACATGCGACTCACTTGCAATATCAAGTACTCACCGATTCACACAGTCATGACTTCGGCTCGTGTCTGTGTGAAAAATCGGTTTTAATTAATGAATAAGATTTGCATTATATCGTATTGCACTTTCTTGATTTATATTTTAAAATAACCATCCATTAAAATAAATAATAATAAAAAATAAATAGTTGTCCTCCTTCCTTTGATAAACGGCATACACTCACAGTGACGTGTCAGCAAATGGTGATCAGTTCTTTTGATTCTCGTCTCTTCTGGCTCTCCTACGCGTATGTCAAAAACTGTTTACTCAGAGGGCTGGTAACAACTTGTGGCGTTGCTGTTGTCGCCGCTTTTGACAACGCCTTTTGTGATTGGAATATAAAATAAGATACAAACACAATGGGCCACAGCGAATCTGTGGAAGACGCAATGGCAGTGGCAACGGCAAGAAATACAAATCAAACGCATCTGCTGGCAGCTGCTGGGAATTTGAAAAGAAGAAGTCGCTGGCGGAGACACATGTCTGGCTCCTCTATCCAACGACAGTCAATGTAATCCGTGTAGATGTATCTGTGCTGTGTTGACTGCTGTTTGGTAATTACGTGACGTTTTTGATAAATTGTGATTCCTAGCGTGATTTTCAGTCAGCCATTACTTAAGACTAATGTGCGGCATGCTGTCAGAATTGGAACAAATGCCAAAACGGTTTGGGTTTTAATGCATTTCTATTAACGGTTTCGATACGCCCGCCTGGCTAATAAACTCAACCACGTGGTGACCCAGTTCGTCACTGGAATTGACAAATACGCAAAGGAGGAGAAGGCGGCGGCGGGGCCAGTCGAGAGGTTATCAACCCAAAAAGTTGCGTTCAATGCATTGACACAAATTTTTGGTTGAGCGACTGCAAAAGTGGACGCCACTTCAACATAGAATGCGATTTCCCCCTCTCATCCACATCCCTTTCAGCCGTTAATTTGATGCTGCCATTTGCTGGTTGCTCTGTTGTTTATTATATTGTCATTATGCTAATTTAACAGTTCAGTTCGATTGATGTTGAACTACAAAAAGAGAGTGCGCACATATACATAAATAGTATTACGATTGGCAAGTGAACGGCATGGAGATATCGGTTGACGTTAATGTCGATGTCATGTACTCCACACTCTGCTTACGGCCTGCTGCCTGCATTTGACATTTTGCACATTGCTTTCCTTGTGATGGTTGCTGTTGATTTTTGTACGCCTGTTTACCTTTCAATAAAAATTGTTGAATAATCAGCAGCGGCAGCAGCAGCAGTGACAGCAACTGAACACATCACAAACAGCAGTAGCGTGATACGCGCATTTAAAAGTTCATTACATTTCATTTTTGATTTGAAGCAGAAGAAAGCGAATTGCAAGCATTATTTATTTTCTGTCGCGATTTGCGTGATCTGCAAGCGAAAAATCTAAAGCTGATGAGCATTTCGGTTGGCGATAGCAATTCGAATTATATAATTCCGCAAATGTTATGGTATTTAAAGCACTATATAAATAACAGGCGTGCTTTTTGCATAGTTTCCAAAGTTCAAACAAATGCAAAAGCGAAAGGCAGAATAAACAATGGATAAACGAAGAAAAAGATGGGGCACCATGAACATGCATTATGAATGAGAGAATGTAAGACATATAAAACAACAAATCATTTTGAATGTGATATTTATACACTTGAAAATTGTATATTACACCGAGCGACAATTAAAAAAAAACTCAGATGAAACTTATGGCCTTAAGGAGCTACGCCTCATAACCAGTTTTTCTAAATCAGGAACTACATTAACTACATTTGTAGCTTGTTAAAAAAAAAGTGAGAGCTAAAATTCTGAAAAATTCACCAAATATTAAGCGAGTCACTGCAATTGTTATGCTTAATTCCCGCCTCCAATGGACAAGTGGTAAATACTCCAGACGAAGAGGTCAAACTTAGAAACTTGATAAAATAAAAATCCACAAGTTAGAATTGTCTACAACTTTATATTTATAAAGATACTGACCAATGAATCGTTTTTTACAAGAAGTTTAATTTTGTTGCACTGCGTTATTTAGGGTGGCTGATGAATGCTGCTATCGGATACTTTACTTGTTTTGATTTGTCCGACTGATATTTTTATATGCATTTAAAAAAAAATGTTATTTAATCATCATTCATCAACCATCCTATATTTTGCCGGGTGCATGTAATAATGCCCGGTGACATAACGCCCGCTGCGTCAAAAGTGCCAACGACATTACGCACTCGGGCGTTATGACACTCTTAAAAGTTAAACAAATGTCCAATTCTCATTAGTTATAATATCTCAACAATGTAAAAGGACTCAAAAAACCGGATAATTTTTCAAATATTTTCAAAACTATTTTGAAAAGAAATGCATGGTTATGGTAAGAATAGGCCAATTCTGATAAGAGTAATCAAAATTAGGAAAAAATCTTCCTTTATTTAACCTGTTCATCAACGACATTCTTTTAGTCCTTTGAATTCTAATGCGCTTATGTAGACTGACGACCTTAAACTTTCTACTTCTTTTAATGATCTAGTCTTCCCGCTTTTATTGCAAAGTGATCTTAACTCTCTCAGTGCTTGTTGTCGACTTTATCGTCTTCCTCTTAATACTGCAAAGTGTAAAGTACAAACCGTACTTCTATGAATAGAGCATCAATGGGGAACTCTGAGATCGTATATATGTATAAAGTGGACGATCAAGGTATACTTTTTGAACCCAATATGAGCTTCAACTTCCACCTTGCGGTTAATTGCAATAAGACCAAAAGTGTGGTCCAAAGATGGTCCAAAGAATTCAATGATCCCTTCAAGTCCCTTCAACAAGTCTCTGGTCTCCGCAGTATCTTACTTACCAGGATCAAATAGAATCAGTTCAGAAGCAGTTTCTGCTCTATGCTCTTCGTGGCCTAAACTGGGATTAAAGCTGGCACCTACCTCCGACTGATTTACCTACCTTTTCTAAGATCACGTAGAGTCTGTCATTCAGTTATTTTTATCCACAAGCTTATGTCTGAGGAAATTGACTTCATTGGCCTTTCAATTATGCTCCTCATGACCCCTTCCGATGCCTGTGTCTTGCCTATAATGAGTACTGTCACCTCATTTCTATGAATTGCTCAATCTTAGTTGTAAAAAACTCTATCATGAATCACCTATGACCTATCACCTTTGCTGTGAGTTGGACCATAGCTGGACCTGCCCAATAAATTCATTCCCACCGGGTCAGAGATTGTCTCAGCTTGTTTCTAATTACGTAACTATAGCTTTATACCTCATTTTTATGTATAACTGAACATTTTTAAACTTCCTAAATAAATAAAACCCTCCAAAAAACATGTATAATAAATGCTGTAAACTTGTAGAAAGGCGCCGCAAGCGAAAATTAAAAAAATAATTTCACCTATAGTCATTGACGTTTGATCGGTGTTTTTTTCAAAATATATTAGGTTTTCGCAAAAAAGAAATCACTTATTAAAACATTTGTTTCCACAATATCTTCTCATTTATGGTGAAACATTTTCTACACCGTGTATATCATTTGAGTTATCTGCAAAAAAAAACTATACTTTTTCCGATTTTTAACGTTTTTAACCTAGAACAAGTAAGAAAGTCGGTCAAGCCCGACTGTAATATACTCTGTACCTGTTAGTATATAACTAATAACTTTAAAGTGTGGGGTCACAAAAACTGCGCAAGTGCTGCCCAGCGTACTTATTTGATTTTCTTATAACTCGAATATCGTTCATCTGATCTGGAAACGGTGTATGGTGGATCGATAAGTAATGACGATTAAAATATATGCCTAAAAGGTTCAAACAATCTGTCATTTAGATTGTGGAAGATATTCGATTTTTTTCAAATTGTGGGGGTGGCAACTCGTTCCATCGTTCATCTGATCGGAAAACAATGTATTGGGGTTCGATAAGTAATGATGAGTAGAATATATGTCTAGAAGGTTCGAAACACCTAACTCTAAAATTGCGGGATATTTGAGGTGTTTTTCAAATTGCGGGGGTGGCAACTCTACTATCGTTTATCTGATCGGAAAACGATGTATGGGAGCTCGATAAGTAATGATGAGTAGAATATATGCCTAGAAGGTTCGAACAACCTAACTCCAAAATTGCGGGATATTTGAGGTGTTTTTCAAATTGCGGGGGTGGCAACTCTACTATCGTTCATCTGATCGGAAAACGATGTATGGGGGCTCGATAAAAAATGATGAGTAGAATATATGTCTAGAAGGTTCGAACAACCTAACTCCAAAATTGTAGAAGATATACGGTTTTTTTCGATTTGCGGGGGAGGCAGGGGGCGTGGCAAAAAAAAAAACTAAACTTGATCTGCCTGCAAGTAAAAGAAATATATGTTCCATACACCTCAAACCTCTATCTCTTACCATCTCTGAGATCTCAGCGTTCATACGGACAGACAGACGGACAGACGGACATGTCTATATCGACTCGGCTGTTGATGCTGATCAAGAATATATATACTTTATAGGGTCGGAGATGCTTCCTTCTGGCTGTTACACACATTTGCACAAACCCAATATACTCTTTGTACCTTCGGTACAGAGTATATAAATACATTCTCGCCAATTTATACCATGGTTTTCGTAATCCGCACCCCAAAATAAATATAAACTATAAGTTTGAAAAAGATTGAAGGTGAGTGCTTTGTATGAATTCGCATGAATTTGTATGAATATGTATGAATTCGTATAAATTTCGTCAGATTATGTTCAATTCGGGAGCAAATAACTTACCCTAGTGTTATAAAGCCCTACAAAAGTGACATTAAGCGCGGAGGGCGTTATGACAATTTTGAGAGTGACTATTACTACATTTATGTATGTAAATCATGCTTTTTGCGCCTCAAAGTATGCAATTTTTTGTTTAAGAATTATTTATTTGTCCTAGATAATTTATAGTCTGTTAGTAGTTTTAACGCTACTAAAATAGTTTCCTTTATTATTCATATTCATAAGGCTAGCCTACTTAGAAGGGCAAAAATCATGATTTTTTTATTTGTGCATTAACGTATTAAAAAAGCTTGCGGGCGTTATGTCACCGGGTTTTATTGCATGCCCCCTATTTTGTCTAGAACTTAGCAACGCAAGGAAATATATATATTAATCCGTTCGTCCTTTTTTCCGTTTTAAACAGATTTTTCCTTTACTGCACTCTGCTAATATGTCGAAACCGTCTGAATCGAATGACTATATATATTATAGCTAAAGAATTATGAGAGTAAGTTCATTATCTACAATGAACATTTTAATAGATTCTCCTTTAATCCATTTCAACAACTTCACACAAATCAACACTGCAACCAGCTCTCAAAGCTCATGCATGTCACATATTTTCCGAAAAAAAGAGAAATCAAGAAATCATTCATAAACAAAAATTAAGAACCCTTACAATTTTGCCCTGCCTGCAAGCACTAACATTCAAATTCGTAAACTATTTTGAGTGCTTGACCCAAACCGATTAGCTCTTAATGGGAAAATGGATAGAACGTGCCGGGCATAAGTGAAAATTTCTAGCCACAGCATATTAAATGTCGCCATGGCCATATTTAAGAAGTTGAGCTGGCAAAAGTCATATGAAACTTTGTTGCTTTGTTGCCAGTCAATAAACTAAATAAAAACCGGTAGCATGAAATGCCGGTTGCGGTCGGTCTGTCTCTGGCTAACTGACTGCGGCATTAGCAATGTGTGGAAAAAGGTCAGCGGGCCAGCACTCACATCGATTGCTGATGGGATGGGATTGGATTGGTTTTTGGTGTGGCACAAAAATATATGCATTGGTGACGCTGCAGCCAGCAACAATAACAATGACAGCGAAAAGTTCATTGCACCTCTGGGAGGGGGTGGGTTGGTAAGTACATACTTGCATATATAGCCACTACTCCGGCTGTCAATTAACTGCAAATGTCAGGGGCTGGCTGCATAGCATTAATCATAATTAGTAATGCCACACGACAACAGCAACAAAATTCAATTGGTTATTGATACGTAAACAACAATTCGAACTGATTTGAAAAATTGTGAACCTGGAGTCGAGTTCAAGTGGCAACATGGCGCGGCCTTTTGTTGAAAGTTTTGTACAACAATTACCGAAATGTAGGGCTTGTTTTCGCTTTTGTTGCTTACAAGCAGCTACGTAACGCAAATGAATTAGCAACAAGCAAAAATGAAAGCAACCGGCTAGAGATTAAGATTGGAAATGATCCCCTTGGACCGCAAACGCCAAACAAAGACAAGCATATGTGGCGTATGCGTAATGTGTGTGTGTGTGGGTTATTGTTAAGCCCTTTTCAGAAGTTATCTAATCCAATTAGGAGCAGCCGCAGCATTAAACATTACGTAAGGGGGGCGGGGCTGCCAGTGTTTTTTGACACACAATTTGCTGTTGTTTTCGATTAAGTTTTTGAGCGCCAACTGACAAAAATTCGTTATAAAATTGCATTGCAATGGACAGCATCGGCAACGGGAACGGCACAAAAAACTAGCCACAACTGGGAGAGCAACAAAGCAAACATTTCAAACAATTATAAAACTTGTTTTACGCTTGACAAAACAAAAACAAAAAAAACAGAAACAAAAACATCAGAAGCAGCAACAGCAAAGTGCAGCCAACGATTTGCCATCAAATGCGGCGTGGCTGTCAAGTGCAGTGCTGCCCGCTCCTTACACTTACCAGTTGCCAACTGGCCCTGTCCCGCACTGCACATCCAACTCAAACGATTTCACTCAGGTATTGCTCACTTTGGACGGCATAAAACCAATAAGCGATTTTTTAAAAGAACAATTGTAATATCAGCCGTCATAATGAAACTTCAGATATGACGATGTTGACATAGCCTAGCAAATTTTAATGTTGACGAATAACATTGGCCGTCTAGGTCGAAAATAATCCAAAAAATTTCCCAAATTATTTTAATATAATAAACCAATTAATTTATTCATACTCCTGAGATCAACTCTTGAACAACATTTAGTGAAATTTGGCTAGTGTGGTATTACCTGTTCGTATGTCAGGGACTTTTGAGATTCAACCTACAAATGTATGTCATGTAATTTATTAATAATAATTGCGAATGCCACTCGAATTCGAAAATGCAGGCACTACAATGCAATGGCCGGTTCTGAAGAGATTTTGAGGATCCGCGGTGGAAGATCAACTTCATCATGAAACTTGCCGTTCAAAATGTAAGCTTGATTTAATATCAACTTTCTAACTCCATTTAACTAACCTTCATACCAAATATCAAGCATATAACTTAAATGTGTATACTTAAACATGGGTCTTAAATCCTATTGAATCGGTTCAAACTAATTCGAAACCGGAAAAATATTCAACTTAATATTGCAATCACACACACAAAATTGCAAGTTTATAGCATAATTAATTTTTGACATATACCTCGCAACAACTTTTTAAAACAGGTTAAATCTTGTCCGTAAAAATTTTTCAACAGGGAATATATTTTACTCCATATATCCAATTCAAATCAAATTTCCTATATTATATAAAGCTCTGAAGCACTTTTTTTAACTAGTTGAATATGGTTCGAAACCGGAAGATAAATAATAAGCTCCATATTATCAATCAAGAAACCAAATTTCAAGTTCATAGATCAAAAATTTCTGAGATATGGCTCCAAATCAGTTTTGAACCACTTTTTTAGACTTGTTCAGAACCGATTTTGATACCGAAAATAACTAACTTTCCGTTACCAGCCCAATCACCAAGTTGTAAATTAATAGCAGAAGCACTTTTGAACCGGTTCAATCTGGCTCGGAACCGGTCTTATAATAATAAAATTTCTTACAACATATTATCAACATACACACCAAATTAAAAGTTCCTAGCTTAAATAATTTCTGAGATATGGTTCCAAAACATCTTTAAGCAGTAAGAATTTTCACAAAATTCAAATACTTTTTTCGGAATGTACATATATTTAAGGATATTCTCTGAAAATTGCAAACAGATCCGTTGAATATTTTCGGAGATATTTGTAAGGATGCTTTAGGGCTACAGAAACATGATATTCTTCTACACATGACTTTCTGACTTTACTAACTGATGTTGCTAAAACCGTATTTCAAATTAACGAAGATCTCATCTTCTTAGATATCTTGAATATTTATACATGATCTAAGTGTCATTTGATACATAATAAAGATACTATCTGAATTAGGGAATAAACCCGAAACGAATATCGGTTCCCTTACTAGTTCCGGTACTTACCGAAATGAGAATATCGAATAAAGGTTTTATTTTGGTTTTCAGTTTATTTCGGTTTTCGGTTCCGATACGGTACTCAGATTTTTATTTCGGTATACCGGTACGTACCGGTACAAGTATAATTTTTTTAAATAATAAAAAATTAAAATTATTTCTAAATATCAAAAAAAATATTAGTGGATGTAATAGATCTCGAAAATTGTTTTCTTAGAATATGCCATTAAAAAAAAATATTTTTTTTATTAAATAGACCGATTTCTAGCCTTTTTATTTTTGGACGAACAATGTCGCTTTTGTCCACGCTTCCTGTAGTATCCCTAACATCAAAAAAAAATCTAAAATTAAGGAATTGTCTGTACCTATGTTGCCCAGACAAACTCGACTTACGGCCATTCTTCATAAAGCTGAAAAAATATCTTAATAATGGTTTAAAATAATCCGCTCTAAAATCTGTCGTATCGCCGTTAAAAATATAAATCTTTATTGATTTGGACAGATTTGAACCCTTACTATAAGATTACGGTTCAATATAGCTCATAAGGAGTATATCAGCTCTAAAAAACACCCAAACAGATTGAAACATAAAATCTGCGTTAGCTTTTCCTTACTTTTTTACCAGCACCGCTATAAAAGTATCAAAAACAAATTTTCCAGAAACTTAATTTCTTAAATTTATACTATCATTTATATAACATTTCTATGTATAAGCGAGGATTTTTTAAGACATAGAATTCCTTTATATTGAATTAGAGGGATAATATTTACCAAAGAAAAGTTTTTCAGCTATTCAAACATTTTTTTCTGTGTTTTATATCTTAAAAAGAAAATTTAATTCTGGATATTCTTTAGAGGCGAATTTCTAAAATGTAAGACTCTTTTCTATTGCTATTTTACTAGTTGAAATATATATTTGTAATAATCATAAATCAATAAAATAAATAATGAGAAACGGTAACAATACCGGTATTAGCGTTTCGGTATGGTTCCGGTTTTTTTGGTTCCTATAATAACGGTTAACGGTTTTTGGTTCTCAAGCAAATGTTAATACCGGTTCCAGTTTCGATACCGGTACCTGGCTTTAAACGACTTATTTCGGTTAACGGTTACGGTATTATTCCCTGATTTGAATAAATTACTTGCATCTGTAAAATAAAACCCCTTTGAAAAAAAAATTATTTAAAAAATGTCTGCGTATAATCCCTTAATAAAAAACTGCATTTATGTTAACTTTACATGTTAATTTTAATGTTATGTTTAAATTTGAATGACAACCAGCAAAGCTACTTTGTTCCGATTTAAATAGTTGCTCCCAAGTTGTTCTACTGGGACCACGAAACAGATTTTTAAATTTAATATATTATCATTATTGTTTATTTTCCACTTAAATAACAACTGCTTTGGTGACGCTCGCTTTTGATTTTATTGAAATATCGATAAAATATCGAAACTTTATGTTAACATTGAGCATTCTATGCTAAATTCCTCGGATGTACTTGTTTTGTTTGGGAGCGAATAACAACATCACGAAAGGATGTATGTACATCCATTTAACAAAATATGCCCTGCTCATCAACATCCGCTCAGATGTACATTTATGTAGCAGTGGAGCAAGGCTTAAAGTTGGCTTAAAGAGTTAACTTTTGAGTCCGTGTATTTAAAAACAGGTAGAATCAAACATCCATTAATATCAAGGGTTTATTAGAAATGGATTCATGTATCACATTCGATTTCATTAAATGTGAAAACCAAAATATACCTGACATAAACGTCTATAAAATGTCAATAAAGAAATCTCTAGCTTCAATTTTTTTACGTAAAGTCAGACAAGTAAAATAAAACAAGTTTGGCATACAATCAGTAAAGCAAGCGATTTTAAATAATTCGATTCATTTTAATGTAAAATAAAAAATGTCTCTACATACAGAATCTTTAGGCAAACTAATGTCCGTCATTGGCGATGAGGTTGTTTAATCCAAGTTTTAAAATTTATTAATTTTGCAGGTAAATTTGTATACTTTCAGGACACTTGTGTTGGCTTTTTGCTGGGTGGCATTGGAGAAGTCAATGAGGAACGTGAACCCAACTTTCTGGTGGTGGAAAAAGGCAAGTGCTTAAAGTGCCAAAAAAAAAACAATTGCAATTTTTTGTATTTTTCAGATACAAGCGACGCTGAGATTGATGCCTGCTTTAAACGTTTTGCGGCACGCGAAGACATTGCCATCATTTTGATAAATCAAATCTATGCGGACAAAATACGTGCAACAGTCGATGCACATGTAGTGCCAGTGCCCACTGTGCTGGAGATACCCTCAAAGCAGCATTCGTATGACTCCAGCAAAGACTCGATTTTAAAGCGAGCTTATGTAAGTAAGAAGCTGAAATTCTATTTGATGCCCATTTTTAACTTGCAATTACTTAGGGTATTTTTAAGCCAGCTGGAAGACGTCATTAGGTAGAATGAACGTTTGATAGAATACAAATATATATTGTACTTTACGAATATTTTATACAACTTTTCAACTTTTGCGCAAAAATAAACAAATGGGAAAACTAAGAAGAGGAAACCCAGAAAGCGTTGCGCTTGCAACAAAATTGAAAACAGCAACCGCAACGGCCGCCGCCGCAGCAGCTGCAGACACTGGCATAAGTAACAACAAAGTGAACGAAAGCGATACAAATAAGCGCTGAAAATGCCAATACATGGCACAAATGCAGGCAGAAAACAAAAGCCAAACAAGAGAAATAAAATTGAAAACACGAAAACAAAATAAAAACTCGTGAAAAGACGGCGCACACATTGATACAATTTACGTTGCAAGTGGCGGTGCGCAGATCGCGAGGGTGAATCCTACGTCTTCTTAAGGGCTGCTTAGCGCAACAAAAGCATGCGAAAACAATATTTGCGCAAAGTATTTTGCGCCAACTTTTCGCACCAAAAAGTTAGCGGGAAGGCATTCAGAAAGTTGTGCGTTAGGCGACAAGTTTTCTGCCGCTGCCACTGTCTTTGAATGCAGCCTACAAGCATGCAACGCCTCCAAAAAGGCACAATTTTTAACAAAGGCCCAAAGGTATGCAGCTCTAAAAATCTGTGCACTGCAAAAAAAAAAAACAACTGAATTGTGTTGCCGTCGCATTGATATTTAATGAGCCATGACATTTGGTAGCAACCGATTGGCCAACTGTCAAAATCAGACATTTCCAATACGCCCCCACAGGTAACTCTTGACAAGCAAATGGCGTGCAACATTTTAGGCCTAATTATCTCTGCACATGCCAGTCCCCAATTTCAGCAATGGGGCGTGTGTTTGGGTGTGCGTAATTGCATTACGTAAAAGCTGCCAAAAGCTCACTTGACTGTAAAACATCAAAAGCAGCTTAAAAGTTAAAAAAAAAAAAATTAAATTTCTCTATTCTTTGATTTTTTCCATCTGTGCTGTTCTGAGTTTCTGCATTAACCCATTAAACACTCATACATTTGTGGCTCGAAAAACTCTGCACATTTACTGAGAATTTAATGGAAAGACAAAATTAGTTATTTAAAATTTGTATGGCGCCACAGAGTTTCTTTAAAGTTATCAATTTTCCTTTCATTTATCTTTTAACTATTAATTTACAAAAGTGTCAAGCAAATAATTTTATAAATTGTGAAGCAAACTGAATAATGAATTTTATTTTTTCTATGAGCAATATGCAAGAAGGAATTACAATATATTTGTTCAGGTCTTTGATGACGGATTAGATGAACTCCCTTTGTTGTCAAGTTATAATAGAGTTGAATTTCACAAAAGAAATGTGTTTGCAAATCAATGTAAAGCGAAAAGGCTTAAAACTTAAAATGCACTTGCAAATGCTTGTTCCTACAGAGTTTTCCGTTTGGATATATACACAGGATTAATTTTGTTCCTTTTTTTTTTGTCATTTTGTTGTTGTACCTGTAATCGGAGTTTTTCGTTCTCAAATTTGTATTTATAGCCGGGTTCGGAATTGCTAGCTCCGGATCCACGCTCTCTGGCTCTCGCTCAGAGTAGGGCGCCAAAAGATTGAGAGCAGGGAGTCTCGATTGGCTCGCAGCTCTTCACTTGCAGCTCTTGGCTTTGAGCTAGGAGCCCCAGATCTTGACCTATAGCTCTCGGCTCCGAGCTGAGAGCTAAGTCAATAGAGCTAGGAGCCAGCAATCGGGTCCAAGCCTTTAACCTGTAGCTCCTGGCTACTGAAAACGTTAGTGTTTGGATTCGACGTTAAATAGTAGGCTCCTTTCTCTTGAGCGAAAACTTAAAGACACACGCGCCAAGAGATTGAGAGAAGCTCGGCTTGGCACTTTGGGGCTTTAACAGCCAGAGCCGGTTGGTTCTCAGCTCAGATCTTAGGTTTTATGAGACGGAAGCTTGTTGTTGTTAGCTGCTAGCTCCCAGCTCCCGAGCTGGGGCTCCTAGCTCAGAGCCGAGAGCTACAGGTAAAGAACTCCGAGCCGATTGATGGCTCCTAGCTTTTTCGATTTAGCTCTCAGCTCGGAAAAGCCGAAAGCTGTGGCTCAAGAGCCGGGAGCCAGCTGCTAGCTCCCAGCTCCCGATTAGCTTAGAACCGATAGCTAACATATAAAGAGCTCCGAGCCTAACTCTGAGCTCGTAGTCGAGAGCTGTGGCTCACGAGCCGGGAGCTGGCTGCTGGCTCCCAGCTCCCGATCTGGGGCTCCTAGCTCAGAGCCGAAAGCTTCTAGTAAAGAGCTGCGAGCCGATTGCTAGCTCCTGGCTCTTTAGAGCTCAGCTCAGAGCCGAGAGCTTCGAAGCCGGGAGCGGGCTGAAAGTTCCCAGCTCTCGAACTGGGGTTCCTAGCTCAGAGCCGAGAGCTACAAGTAAAGAGCTGTGAGCTAGAGCTGGCTTTAGAGAGCTGTGAGCAAAGAGCAATTCCGATTATAGGCAAGGGAAGTGCGGAGAAGCAGAGAGCAGTTTGAGAGCACATCGCTCATGCGCCTCTCACAGATTTATTTTTATGGCAAAGGGTTGAGTGGAACTGAGTGGAGAGAGGAACCGATTGTTGAAAGCAGAATTCTGTTTTTTAAAGTGTATCTCCAATTTTAGGTTTTTTTTTAGAAAAATGGTGCTGTAAGTAGTAAATAATGGTGCACTTGATTGGAAATTATTATACTTTTATACTGATTCGAGTTGATGCTGAAACCCGAAAAGAATCGGAAAACAAACAAAACAATTGTGCATTTTTATAGTCCGTTCTTAAGACCTTTTCCACAAATGAAAAATATTTAAAAAACTGCTGAGTTATTTGATCATCTTCTGAAGTTGTCAATTTAATTTTAATTAAACTACAACTTGAAGTGCGTTGCCTAGAATTTCACTACAGAAAATGGCATCAATTGCCAGCAGAGGAATGAAGAAGTGGGATGGTGGTTGGTGACTCTACAGTCCAATGCAGAACTTTTGACACACGACGACAACTTTTGCGCCTTTTTAACATTTTAGAGAGAAGAAAGAAAACTAAATAAATAAGTGACTGACGAGAGGCGAAATACGAGAGGCAGTTGCATCAACTGCAGCAAAACTTTTGCGCCCAGCAATGGGGAACATAAATAAATGAAATTATTCAAAAGTAGTTGGGAATATCGTGACAGAGTACAAAAACAAACAGCTGAATGCAATTTGGCTCAGTCTAAGCCATAGGAGAAGGAAAAGTGAAACTCAAGATGAAGAAAGAGGCAGAAGGAAGGACCACCAGCACCAGCCAATGTAAATGAGATGCATGGACCCCAAAGAGTCGAGCGCCACTCCAACTGAGACTGGCATAATTATAATTGGAACTGGGAGACGGGTGCAGCACCATTTTTGGCATTTCAATTTCGAGAAT
Organism: Lordiphosa mommai; assembly: GCA_018904225.1. NCBI lineage: Eukaryota > Metazoa > Arthropoda > Insecta > Diptera > Drosophilidae > Lordiphosa > Lordiphosa mommai. Next base: position 511,323 of record JAEIFT010000119.1, on the reverse strand, counting down.
GAAATCGAGACAGAAACACAGCTCCGGATGCTCGGTGCCTTTCCATCTGTTTGCCAAATTGACCAAAAGATTTCAGGCCAAAATTAACAAATGGAATTGTTGCTGAGCAAATTAACAGACAACTGAGGGCAGCCCAACTAACGTCAGCCTGCAAAATCGTAGAATTATTGCGTTTGGGAACTTGTTAGTTCAATCAGACAGGACACAGAACGCCCACATAGACAATGGCAGGCTGGCACTTGACACAGCAGCAGCAGGACGAGGCATGCTCGAAAACAAAATTAATTAAATGATCTGATCTCCATTATTCCCAAAGAGCTAATCTCAATTACAAAATTGAAATGAGCAAAAGCTGAAGCAGGACAAACATAGAAATGCAGAGAGTCGGCCCAGGGGGGACCCGAATCTATCCACATGCACACAAATTGTTGGCCAAAATGTAACCCGAATGTCAAAGAAAACCAAGAAAAGTGAAATGAACAAATGCTGTGCCTGGATATGGGCAGCTGTTTTGCCGAGAGAGTGACCCAAGGTGCTTACCCAGAGCTATGCAGGACTGTATGGTTTGAGGATTAGTTGGTTAGTTGCAGCCGGCTTGGCCGCAATGCAATCGACACGACACAAAGGCGTTTCATTAACAATTGCAAATTGGCATCAATTCATTGAAAAGGAATTCAAATTGCTGGTGTGCAAGTGTGCGTTCTCGGTTTGCTGCCGGCATATGGATAATGCGTACATACGTGCAGTTGAACTCAATTCTCCGAATCACTGAGCTAAACAAAATCATTGAAATTGCCATTGAACGGGCATTGAGTGGATAAGCGCACGCCGGTGTGAGTTATTAATACGTACGTATATATACACAGAAGTACATATATATTGTCATAGCCTGGCCATATTAAAGGGCTGCTCCGGGGCACACACACACACTGATATTTATGTCTCAGTGCGTTTAATTAGCTTAACTATATGGTAAACGGCAAAGAACAGAAAACATAGCAATACTTGTATTAACGGTAGTCAGCAGATATCTGAGTTCGAAGTCCAAGCCTCTAATTAATTACTTGGAATTTAAATCAAGTCCGTTTCTAACAGCGACAAGTAATGCCTGGATATTGCAAGACTGCTTGATTGGGGGCGTGGTATTTGCCAGGACTGGGGGCGGTCATCACATTATCTAATTTGTATTCAAAGCACTGAGCAGTGTCAGTTGCTACAACAGTGTTCCAATTGATTGAATGAGTCCCAGCACGCCCCCCATTCCACGACACGACAGGCGACAACTAGAAGCAATAATCAAAGATTGGAAGCCAATGTCAATGAGTTAAACTTACGGGTAATACGACTTGCATTGAGTAATTGGCAGTGATGAATAAATTAACAAATTAGTTTCTACGTTGGATGGTATCATTGGGCACGCATTTAAGTCCCTTTAGACATTTAAATTAAATATATATAAATTTAAGCATTTTAAAAACAAACAAGTTTTTTACAACCAATCGATCCTAAGGCAGCTTTGAGATATAATTAGACAAATTTGGCAAACATTAGAAATCATACAATACTCATAATTGTTGAATTAGTCCATTTGCAGCTATAAGATATAGTGATCCAATAATATTGATAAATGCTGAGTTTAAGAATGCTAAAATTGGAAACATAAAAGTTTGTCTTCGTTGACCGAGCGGTCATACTGTCTTCGTTGACAATAATACAATTGCCAGTTGTTTTAAATATATTTGTCAGCTTCTCGGCAGGGTTGACGATTCTTGATGTGATTCTTCTATTACTTAAGTAAAATTTGACTCCAGCAATATGTGATCAACAGCCAATAAAGTGCTGCAATAGTGCACTATTATCCAGTCAATGCACTTAATTAGGACTTTCATTAAAGTACTTGATATCAAACTGCCATCTGCACTCGTCAACTTGCTAAGTAACAAGTGGATTGCGAAAACTGATTTGAATCTCCGACAAATATTTTAAGTTCGTTTTAAAAAAAAACAAGAAAGAAAGGCGGTCAAGCCCGAATGTAATATACTCTGTACTAGAGATGGGCGCGAGACGGGATTCCGTAATCTTGAACCTTAAAAGATTTTTTCAGTAAGAAATCACATGTAAATTTTTAATTTAGTAATTATAAAATCATCTTGTGACGTCTTAAAGATTTTCAAATATTTCTGACCTGCTTGAGGAAGCATTTGAATTTGGGATCTAAGAGAAAAAATAAATTGAAATGAACTACCTTAATGAGTCAGCTGTTCAAAAAAGTAATGTCACAAACGTGCCAACTACTGTCACAACAAATATGTGACACCAAGTGAGTAGTTGTGCTCACATTGAGAAGTACTCATTCCTGTGACACCCGATTTTTGTGACAATCTAGTTGTCGTTCACATTGCCCTGTGAAGCTGTGACAATTAAATGTGAAGCTTTGTATTGGTGTTTAAACGAAATTTTTTTTAAACTGCTCAAAATGTCAACTTATGACCTTTCACCGAGTGAGGCCAGCTCTAGTAACCTAAAAATTGAATGCCAATAATTTAGAGCTTATATCTGAAATAAATGATCTAGGAGACTTTTAAATCCAAAACTGAATTTCAATCAATGGGGGGGAGTTTGATGATCCCGTATGTAACCAAAGTTTTGTTTACAGCCCTTGTTTGTCCAATACTCATGTATTGCTTACGTATCCGGTGACCTCGATACCAGAAACATACTTATAGCATGTATTTAATCAGTGCAATCAGTGCAGTTTTTACTCTTTGCATTGCATGGTCTAAATGGGAAACCAAATGAAGAGTTTTATGAAAATAACTGTTATGTTTCGCCCCTGGATATAAGACCAGATATTCATTTTTATGCTTTAGACTTTGTAGATTACTTGTCAATCAATAGACCAATTGACTAGAAATTTAATTGACATACCCTGGTAGAAAATATTTTAAAATTTCTTGGTGCACTTCTTAAAAGCTTATTAAAAGAAAACAATCTGATGCTATATCCAAAATATCAAATATTTGGCTACTCGTTTTAAGTATCATTACTTCTGTTTTACATTTTTATACACTTGTAAAGTGTATATTTATTTTGCCCAGAAGTATGCAACGCATAGAAATATATATTTCCGACGCAATAAACTATAAATATACTCGATCAGGAGGACGAGCTGAGGTGATTTTTACGTGATTTCTGTTTCTACGCAAACTAGTCTCTCAGTTTTAAAGCAGAGTCTTTCTTTACTGTACGCAACTAATATGTCGGAACCACTCGGAGTGGATAACTATATCTTATAGCTTCCATAGGAACGATCGGTTAGTGAGTAAAACTTTGTTTGTCAATGCTGGCGAGCTTTAACTTAGCATTTATGAATATTATATACAGTCAAATAGTTTAGCAAAATTTTGTCAAAATCGGATGACTGTTTACTATAGCTGCTGAGTAGAAAAATTTTTTTTTTTTCGTTATAGCGTTCTTTAACTTAGCATTAATGAATATTATATGCTGTCACACAGTACCCCAAGATTTGGACAAAATCGGATGACTATATCCTATAGCTGCCATAGGAACGATCGGTCGGAAAATGTGTCTTACTAAGAGAACTTGATTTTTTGATGGTAGCGTGATCAAATTTTTATCAGATTCAGATTCTTAATGATTTCTAATTTACAAATATCTGAGATCTATATCCTAAATATATTCTATTGGTTATATCAGTTGGAGTGAAGTTTTGCAATTGTACTAAAACACTGTCGAAGTTAGCTTTGCCTTATCGATTCAATTACAAAAAGAACATAATTTAAGGTCCCTGCTATTACATTAAATATATTTGGGTAGATCGTAGTGTTGAGTAAAGGTTGTTTCCTTCATGGAACATGTTCACTTGTTCCCTTTTGTTGAGGTAGTCAATTCACTTCAATCGCTCCGTTGTTCCGTTGCTCCGTTGTTCTTTTGTTCAGTTGTTCTTCTGTTCTGGAGCCATGGAGCCATTTTCTTACCAATTCGATTACTTTTCATTTCATTATTGTATCTTCCATATATGCGTGACATATAAAATATATTTTAATATAAAAATACTCAGCCACTCTATGCTATGCAAATGCAATTGTATTCGTGCCTTTTTCCGAAACGGAAACCACATTCAAGCGCTTCACTAATTTGCCAAGCATTTGGACTCTACCACCGACACCATTTCTAACTGTCGAAACTATTCTTTTGTTTGTCGTCTGCACCGTTACCACTAGCAACAACAACAACAACAGCAACCACAGCACAAACCACAAAACATTTGTGGGTCTACTTCATATGCATAACAAATGAATAACTTTTGTATTATGCCAAAGCAGGAGCCCAAACGAAAAATGAAATAAAATAAAATCAAACGTAAACAAACAATTGAAACAATAAAAAAAATAATGGCAATGCAATTGTACATAAAAAAATAGATAAAAATACTAGAGCATTGTGTGTACAAATAACAATTGCAAATGCTTATTTAACCAAAAATAAAAAGGCACCAACTTTTTGGCTTTGTCGTTCAGAAAAAAAAAATATATGCAAAAATTTGTATAAAAATTCCCGAGCAAAGTGTGCCGTACACACACATACTCAGACACCACCTCAGTTGCTCCAAGTGCAACAATAAAGTCCGGACGAAGCTGACTATAGGGAGCCCGGCCGGTTGGTTGGCCACATTTGGGGTAATGCAAAATTACGTTATAACGGCATAAATTTAAATAAATGCCGGTCTCGGGATTTTTATGCATTTTTACCGCATAACAAATACTTTTGTTGGGGAGTCTAATGTGGCTATGCCACGCCCCCAGCCGTAGGCGGTTGGCTGCTGCAGTCAGCTAGTGAAATTTCCTTCCGTTTTTGGCCAGAACGCGAAATGCTTTCCATTGGCATGCCAGACAATGTAACAGAGTCTCGTGTGTGTGTGTGAATCCCCCGGCTGTTATTTGTGGGCCCCTAAAATTATGCAAAGTAATCCTGTCTGCTGCCTTGCCTTCTCCTACTGAGGAAAATCCGCACCGATATTTGCAATTGTTAACGTAATAAGCGGTTTTAAGTGCGAGCTGCACCTGTCCAGTCCCAGTCCCGGGGTCATCGCTTCCATCTTTGGTCTCGGTCTCAGTGTCTGGTGTCTGTTGCATGAGCAAATATTTAGCCACCTTAAGCGGCGCTGCTGTGTACAGCAAAAAGTTGGCCAATTAAATGGCCAGCCACCAGCGATCCGCTGCAGCTGTGGCAATTCTTTGGGCCGCCGCCCCCCGGATGTGGCTGCGCCATGCTTTTCGGTTTACGTAGTAAATTAACTTCCGTTTTATTTGTAAGATTTCCTTTCGCTTTGCTCGTCGTTCGTTTGCCCTTTTTTGTGCCGTGCTCCTTTGTTCGACTATTTGGGTTATGCCGGGGTCTGGTGCTGCCTGCCGTCGCTGCTTTTGTATATTTTTAAGCGCTTTTTCATTCAATTTACGAAATTGAAGTGGGAATTGAGAAATAAATTCCGTTTCGTTGTGTTCTGGCTACAGTTTTTGAGTCTGTCCATTGCACTAGATGACGCTGCAGGTTTTTTTTTGTTTGGGGCCCTGGCCTTTGCGTGTGGCGGATGTGGCCAGCTCCTGGCAGCAGAAATTAGGTGAAATGCAAACGTTTAGCGTAATGAAATAATTGAGCCAGCACCTGAAGGTCGGTCTACAAGCACCGGAAATGGGGAGCGCTTAAATGCAGCATAAAGCGCATTTCCGTTTGCTGACTCGGTCTCTCTTATTTGTGCTCCAGTTTCTTTGGTTGCACTTGAAAGGATAAATAGCTGCAAACAAATTTTTACCTTGACATTTGGATACAAATAGGTCAAAAGCGAGACAATATCCTTATCTGGTCCACTCATTCGTTTATTCATATATCCCAACTACATACTTATCTCAAGTGCCTGGTTCGTAGAATCCTTGTGAGCATTTGAGCGTTGGCCTTTCTAAGTTAGTCCTTCCCTCTGCCATCTGCTTCAAGCACTTTCAATTTGTATTAAAAGGTTTTCTTTCAGTTTTTTTTTTTTTGTAGGCGAGAGAGAGCTTTACATATGCGTGCAGGTAAGTTGAAGCACTAAAACGAATCTACTCCTCGTTTTGGCTATCGTCATCCAATTTGTGCTGATAATTTCACGGTTTGTTGACAACTCAGGTGGACAAAGCTTTACCTTGTGTGTTTCTCTGACCTCAGACTCTCATTTCCCCCCCTATACCCCCATGCCGGAACGCATTGTCATGGTATTTACATGCCCGGGTGATTGTCACTAAGCCAGAAACTATACGCATAAAGCAGGAAAGAAAAGGGGATGGGGAAGACGAAGTGAAGAGGGACTTCACATTGATTCAAACATTTGAGTTTTGTATCAAAATGATTGCCTTGTCAATTGGTTTATGGTTCAATGTGCAGGAAAATGTATTAGTGCGGCTTTTAGAAAGCAATATCGAGTAACGAATTGATACGTACGAAAAGACTCAGAGGGTGGGTGGGGACATGGCATAGTATTTTTGTGAGAAGTGTTAAAGTAAAATAAAAAGTCTGTCCAATTTTATTCAATTCGCAACAGATGGAAGGCATATCGTTGTATACTTCAATTTTTAAGAACGTTTTGTTTCTGAGAGTACTTAAATCAAACACGAATCATTCTTAAATTTAGAAATAGTTTAAACTTGCTCTTTGTCCCTCGGGTCCTGTTTTCTTTTTTCGGAAAATCAAATTTGGATCGACTGACAATCGCTTCCCAAAATCCATTTCGGATTCAGTTTTGATCGTTATAAAACGAACGGGGTAGAATTTATACCATTTTGTACTTAAAATTTCAAGTATGATTCGTTCTTGGGTGTACTTTAACTAAGTACGATCAGTTCAGGGTTTCAGAATCAGTTCAGAACAGAATTCTTAAATCAAGCACGAAATATTTACATAAAAAAATGTTGTACTCAATCGTTCTATAAAGAACGGGATTGCATTCATACCGTTTTATACTTAAAACTTCAAGTATGGTTCATTTCTGGGCAGGGAATAATACCGTAACCGGAACCGTTAACCGAAATAAACCGTTTTAATCCACGTACCGGTATCGAAACCGGAACCGATATTAAAAATGTTTTTTGAGAACTGAAAACCGTTAACCGTTATAATAGGAACCGAATAAACTGGAACCATACCGAAACGCTACAATCGGTACTGTTTCGATTTCTTATGATTATTTATCTTACTGATTTTTGATAGTTTCAAATATATAACATATTTCACCTGGTAAAATAGCCAAAAGTCTTACATTTTATAAATTCGGCCTTAAAGAAAAACCATTATTTTATTAAGATATATAAGATATAAAAAAAATGTAATAAATGCAAAAGATTTCTAAGTCTTAGAAAAATCATAACTAAATACAGAAATTTAGGAAAAATGTTTATATAAATTTTGGAAATTTTAATTTCAATTTCGATTTTAAATTTAGAAATATTATTTCCTATTTTAAGATTGATTTGTTTTAATATTTAGAAATAGTAATGTACGCTCAGGCAGATTTTATATTACCAATTATTTTTAAAAAGGCGGAAATATAATGCATAAAATTTCTAAGTCTTAGAAAAATCATCACTTAAAAATATAGAACTTTCTGAAATGAGTACAAAATTCTTTAATCAAGTATAAAAAACTTAAATCAACAATTTTTTTATATCTTTCTTTTAAAGTACGCAAATTTTGTGCATAAAAAAAATCGGGATTGGTTTAAGACCTTTTCGTTCTTAGAATAGTCCCTGCAATAGCCCAAAATGTACTAAATGTATCTAGATATAGTCTATATAGTCAAGAATTTTGGGAGCATTCCATGAATGTTATTAGTCTACATTTGGATAAAAATTTACTTAAGCCAATGTTATATCAAGTAGCCTTTTGATAATTCCTATACAAATAATTAATAATTCCCATAAAATTTAAAGTTGATTTTCGATTTAAAAAGGCTCTAACGTTGCCAATTTACCTGTCATAAATTTAACAAAATTGCCATAATTAGTGCATATGTTAAACTATATGATTATGAGGTTGAAAAAAATATCCGACCAATCTACTGGCTTGAAGCAGATGATTTAGATTGACAAAAACGCTATAATTATAGAAAAACACTCTTTTGGCTTTACTTTTACCGCGTGTATAATTTTTCTCAGTTGCATTGACATGATTACTATCAAATAGGCTTTATAACCCCATCAACTTATGGTTAGTGTGGCCTCTAAAAATTCGAATAGGTCAAAAAATCGAAAATATGTTTTTCCGCAATTTCTTGGAAATGGAAACTAAGATATGACTTTGGCCTATCAACTCGTGTTCAGCATGGGAAGACGAACAGTAATTAGTTTAAAATGTTCGGGATACTCACATAAGGTCTCATTTTGTAGAACTGTGTTACCAGGGGCTGCAAACCCGAATCATTTTTCGAACCATAATTTATCAAAGGTTCAAAAATTTAAGGATTAAGGTTTTTGGGATAAGGTTTTGTTTCGAACCTTGGTTCGTCCTGAGTTTAATATTCCGAATTTCTGTAAATTTGTTTACTTGAACCTTCGATATCATTCATTTTTAATTTAAATTTATATTTAGTATTTCTTTGAGTCCTTGTTGGTCTATTCTTCTTCTTTGATCAGACAAAATAAATTGTAGCGTTGTAAAAGTCAGTTTAACTAAGACATGTAACTTTTGTTGAAACGATCCGAAAGTTTTGGTTTGGAACAGGTTCAGGATCAACTTCTTTTTTTACATGAGGTTCAAGGTTCGGTTTACAGTTAATTACACGTCGGAATTTCGGTTTGCAGCCCTGTTATTTGTTTCGATTAATTATTTTGTCACTGTTTGTACTATATTCAAGTTCGAAATACTTGATTTTAACCTAAGAGTTGTCATGCTATAAAATTTCCAATACCGAACTGTTCCTGTTTTCCCTACGCTTGTAAATTGTCTAAATGGAATAATGTAAAGTGCTGTCAAATATAAGAAAAATTTAACAGCTTAAATTACCGATAAACGGCTAAACAAAAATTCAGAAATTTTTTAAAAACATATATCCAATTTTAGTTATTTTTTGTGTTCCCAGAAAAGTTTTAGAAAGTAATTTGGATTGACTGCGACTGCCTATTTAATGATGTTAAGGTGAATTCAAAATTAAATGTCGTGTGAAAGACGAATTCTGAAAATGCTATACAATTATTACATTAAAAGATTTTGCAATATAATCATAGCATTAATGTCTTACAATAACAATTAAAAGGTTACTACATGGCATTACACTTGTTTTCCAATCACCTTAACCCAATCCATATCTCATTACAAGGGAAACATTTTTATTTAAACCGATTGAGTGATTCATTGTAATTCATTTCATTTAAATCGTTTGTTTGACACACGCTCTGTGCCAAAGAGAAGAGTAAGTCCACACTGGCAACCACGCAACCAACCGACCACCCGACCGACCAACTGGACGAGCGCAAAAAAAACGTAAAATTTACAATACATATTACAATTGACTATGGAATACGCATACGCACTGATGGCCAGCATCAGAAGCAAAACCAGACCAGACAACTGTCTGTTTCTCTTCGTATGCCTTTATATGCTGGCAGACCGAAAAATACAATGACAACGTCGCGACGCGTCGCAGCTGACAGGCCGTTGATCTGTAACTGCTGAATCTGCCAACGACCAAATACTGTGTGATTGTAGTTGCCGTCTGGGGTTGGGTATATGCGTATGGCTTTGTTTGAGTTAGTTTATTTGAAAAATTGGCAATATTTTCTGAACAAATTCTGATATCATGCCGCTAAGAAAATAATTTAAAAGACAATTTCTCATTCTTATGGTTTCCTTAATACTCGATCTAAGTCCGTTTTGGAATATATCAGCAACATATCGGACAAAATAGTATAAACCAATACCGACTTGCATACATAAATTAATAAACAAACACAAACTTTTTTTATAAGCCTTACCATTTTTTTTACCTTATATAATAAAATCCATAAGAATCACTTAAATTTGATGTACAGCAAACACAGCTTATAAGGACAGTGTGACCAATTGCTTTTTGGTTGTATGTGAGTGGTGAGTATGTGAGTTAGAAGCTTAAAAGACATCAAAGAAGAGAATATTAAATGAATTCTTCTTTGTCCTTGGTATTAAATTGTCTTATACTCCTCTCACTTGCCGTTGAGTTCAGTTGCTTTCGCTTGTATTGACTTCATTTTAAATTGGCGGTTAAATCTGTTTGAAATTGCCACACCAACACACGCTCACACCTCTATACACAATCAGGCAGGCATCAACACAGAGACAGACAGGGCAGACAGGCAGGCAGGCAGGCTCAGCAATGTTTTTAGTGATTTTACTTTTGCGTACATTTCGCATTGCATACTTTCGTGCGCACTCTCGGCTTCGTCAGCCGCACTCGGCGCAATCAACGCAACGAGGCATTAATTTGTTGTACACTGTGTGACATAATTGGGTGACAGTGCGGCAAAATAAAAAAAAGTAAATGAAAAATGCTGTCGGCCAGCAGCAGCCGCTGCGCCTGCCGCCTGACAGGTTGGCTTTGCTCGTTGCTGGCACAGCTCAGAGAGTGGCATTCATGTTTATTAGCCTATGAAGAATTTGTTAGATTTGTGCTTTTCTTTTAAGGCCGTATACAAAATTTTAATTAATGCAGTCTCGCATTTCGCCACTTGACGGTTTATTTTTTTACTTTCAGCAACTGCTCAGCTGCTCAACTGTCAAAGGTTTCCCTCCGAAAATTGATTTTGTCAAGGTGTCCAAGAGAAAAACATATATTTGAAAATTAAAGTAAAAGTAAAATGGATTCCTCAGAATTGTTCTGGGCAGGGACCGTAACTGTTCAATTTTTGGGAGTTAACATTTATTTTATAACGTCTAGTAAAATATTTTATTCTATTATTTTATAATTTTTATTTTAAATTAATAAAGTAATACTTATTTAGAAGGTTTATTACAAAAAATATTTTATTTAGTGTTTTTTGTCAACGTTTATTTTAAAAACAAAAAATAAGTGTTATTTTGTTATGTTTATTTTAAAACTGAAAAATATTCGTTGATTTCAAATATTTCTTAAGCTATAAACCATTTGTATTTAGATCAGGGTTCGTAAAATGCACAAAAATTATTTTCATGCCATGATAAATAACATCAATGCTAAATTATTTTTTTTTTCATGTAACTAACACGCGCATTTTTGCCACGCCTGTAATTTTCTTGTGTTTTAAGCTAGGTACTCAGACACGAATAACATTCTCGCTTAGAATTGTTTCATAATTCGAGAGCGGCCTTTTAGAAAACCTCAGGCGGCAAATTGTTGGCCAAATCCCTAAATGGTCTCGACCGCTGGAACCGCACTTTCTCTCCAAAAGTCTCAAGTTGTTCCTTGGTCTCGAATCATTTTTAAAATGTTCGTTCGAGGTAGGGGAGAGGGGATTAGTGAACACGGGGATTGCACTAAAATTACTCGTTGTCCTTTTGTCTATCGATATAACTCACGAGTCCTAACGTTTCGTTTTATCGCTAACGAGTTTTCCCTTTCCTCAGTGACCAACTCGGCCCGTGCTGAACAATTACGTGTAGCTATTCACGGCTTAAATATCTCAAACATTTTAGGGGTCGCAGGGCCGGGTCCTAACACGGACGCTCGGCGGGGTTCTCAGCCCAGAAGCGGAAACATCAGACTCGAAACTCGAAAAGGTAACAAAAATAAGATAAACAAATTGATCCGGGCAATTATTGGGGTACAAGAAATAATAAATCAATTTTCGTATGGGGCCGCGAGAAAAGGAAGCATATACAAAACAAAAGAATATCTATTTGTTTGATTTAAAAGTGTATCTCCATTTTTAAAGAAGTAGGTGAAACGCCCCGCGCGCCGCGGGGGCCTAGCTTTTTGCGGTGGCGGAGCAAATTATCTCAGCTGCCTGGTGCAAGCAAAAAATGAGAAAGATATTTGGCAAAAATTTTTAAAATATTTTTGATTTTTGTATTTTTTTTTTTCATTTCATTTGTATTGGTGGGTATGTGAGAGTCGCTTGTGCGCAGCCAAGCTGCCACAAATTTTTTTATTTTTGTGTGTGAAAATAATTATTTTTTACAGCTTGTATGTTTTACTTTGTGTTAATATCATGCGTGTAAAGAAAAATGTGTGTTATTTTACGAACCCTGATTTAGATACCTTCAGTCCATAGGCTTATAGTCATAATCAATAAGGTGAACGCTGGAACCCTTCTTGCGATGGCTAAGAGCGACAAGTCACTCTCACTTAGTCCTCCTGGGCCCATTGCGATGCCAAATGTATTCCCTGTTAACCCTATTAATCCCGAGGGGGGTCCTCAATAATGATCCATTGTGTGGACGGAATCGAACTAAGAAAACCTAGAAAAAAGTATGGGCGTGTTAGAACTAAGACCGTTTTGTTCTTACAATTTCAAGATTATTTTGTGTTTTCTTTAGAGAATTAAGTTTTAATCAATTAACAATTAAATGACATAAGAGTAGGCAAAAATAATAATGTATCCGATAAAATTTTATTTAAAGTTTACTAAATTTTTTAATATCGATACGCACTTGAAATAAGAATTTTGTTCTTATTTTAAGAAATTCCGAACTTCGCCAGAATTTGAGAACGTTTGTACTTGAATTTTCCCTATTTAATTCTTCCTACGGAACTCTTGATTTTTTTTCTGAGAGTAGAGCTCAGCAGGAAAGGTTGACCGAGCATCCTAAGTCTTTTTCTGCTCAGGTCCAGGCAGAGATAGAGAATATGTTGTACTGTTTCCTCCTCTTCTTCGTATCTGCTGCTGCTAAAAAAGTCAAGGAAAGTGACGCGAAGGCGAGCAGCATGTCTGCCGTGACAGTGACCCCTGAGGGTCCCTACCATATGCGATATGTGTTCCTTTCTGTTACGTAAAAGTGTGTTAATGCGTTTTAGATTGTATGTGGGTCACGTGAGTCTTACTACCGCACAGGAGCAAAGGTTTTTCCAGCGGCTTGTAGTAAGATGCAGTGTTTCGGCTTTTGAGTAAAGCTTGAAAGTCGCCATAGGTATCCCTATCGTGATCTTCTCTGAAAGGACCTTGAATGGTGCCTAATCTGGCAAGCCTGTCCGCAGAATCATTTCCACCTATATCAGGTGATTACTAAAGTGTCGAGCTATCTCGTTCAGGGCTAGACGACATTCAGTGAGCATTTTGGCATTGTTAGTGCCTTGATAGCAAAAAAAACGTTTCCTTCTTTGACCGTGAGTGTGTTTCAAAACCTGATTGTTGACTGCAAAATTTGATCATGTTAACATCAAAAACAAATAAGATTTCTCCGTAAGACACATTTTCCGACCAATCGGTTCTATGGCAGCTTTGAGATAGAGTCTTCCGATTCCGACCCAATTTTGCAAATCTGTTTGAAAGCTTATAATATTAATAAATCCTGATTTTAAGAACGCTATCATATACTACGTTTGTCCACACAAAATTTATCAAAGTGTTATATAATGACTTTAAAAGATATCTGTTATTTGGGCCATAATAATTTTCTATTTGAAACGAGTCGGTTTTGGAAACGTCATTTTAGTTCGTAAACTCGCATTTGTTCATATTGTCGGAGCAGAAACAGTTATACAAAATAAATAATTGTCAGGGGAAATATAAAAAAAAAATTGTTCTTAATAATTCTTAATCATGGAAATTGCAAAGTACTTTGGGAGCACGGCTGAATCATGAGTAAATCCTGATTTTAATAACGCTATCATAGAAAACAAAAAGGTTTCATTTCATTTTCCGACCGATCGGTCCTATGCTATACAGCTATAGGATTATCCGATCTTAACCAAATTTTGTAGAACTGTTTAAATGAATATAATATGTATAATTCCTGAGTTTAAAAACGCTATCATGGAAAATAAAAAGGATTTTCTTACCAAGACACATTTTCCGATCGATATGTTCTATAGCAGCTATTGGACATAGTCATCCAATTCCAACCCAATTTCGGAAATATGTTTATAGTTCCTGAGTTTAAGAACTTAGAAAAGTTATTCTTACAAAGATCCATTTTCCGACCGATCGGTCTCAAGTCAGCTATAGCAATAGCTATAGCCATCCGATTTTGGACAACTTTAGCAGAACTGTTTAAAGGCATATAATATTCATAATCGATATTTTTCTCACTTAGACCTTTTTTCTGACAGATCGTTTCTATGGCAGATCTAAGATATAGTAATTCAATGATTTAGCAGCGTGCTAATTTACAGTTTGATAGCTTTAAAACTGAGAGATTAGTTAGCGTAGAAACAGACAGTCAGAAAAGCTCAATCGACTTCCTGATGAAGAATATATATACCTTACGGAGTCGGAATCAATATGTTTATGCCATTGCAAACTTTAAGGTTAAAATTCATATACTTTTGGTAGTGGAACTTTCAATTTCATCACTAGTTTTCGCACTTAAAGTCGAACTAAGCAACCTCAATAATCAATTCTTGTGCTTTTCTCTAGTCCGTTTAGCACATCGTTTAAGGTTTTGTCTTTAAACTGTGTTTCATTTGTGCCAGTTGCCAGAATGTTATTTTTTTTTTCACTTCATCTGTTTTAATTTGCGCCTAGCACTCTTTGCCATATTTGCCCCAGCCCAAGGGGACGCTTACGGAAATGAGGAAAGTTGCGTCCTTTACTTTGGCAAGGTAATTACGATTTGGTAAAAGTAACTTCTGACTGATTTATCTTATTTCTGCAGCACATGCAAATTGTATGGCCCAACAGTTTAAACGGTTTTCAGTCGTAACTTAATTGTGTATTTAATTACTTAACCCAAAAAGATAGTTTTATTACACACAATTAATTTGGCACAACAAATTATGCATAAAGTGATTTCATTGAATTTGTACTAACAGCAATTTTCATATAATGTGTAAATTCCCATGCACTTCATGTGAAATAGAAATGGTTGTATTTAATCGAAAATATTAATTTCAATGGGGATCAATAAGTAAATGGAAAAGTGACTAAACTACTACAGACAAGTATCATAATACATATCAGCCATATAGCCACACTCTTGCCAATGCACTTAATGCAGTTCAAGTATTTATTTATTATTGAAAACCGAATGCAAATGGAGTTAAACCACAGTTCTCGACTATTGTGCAATTCACAGAAGCAATTTATGCGATTTGTGGATGCAAGTGCATGAAGGCACTTAGCGTGGAAACAATAGCCAATAAACTGCATCGAGAACTAATTGAAAATGTTGTAAAACAAAATTTGTAGAGCAAACAATGCAGACCAAAAATGCATATTAAAATGCATTTTCCAACAACAATTGTGCACTTTTTGTGCACAAGTACTTTAAATTTTCAACGCGACCGCGTTTGCAAAGTGCGTGTGTGAAAAGGGCACGAGTGCGTTTGGCATGCCTTAAAGTGCCACAAAAATGGGCATTCACCAACAATTCACAATGGCAACATTGGCGGACCAAAATGAAAAATTAATAACTTGCCTGAACATTTTATTTACACATAATAAATAAATTACTGAAATTCCGCAATTATGTAAGATAAAATAAATAAATGAAGAAGAGTGCGATGGGTCGACTTGATGTTACTCAGTTGTGTTGCAACCAAATGGTTAATTCTCTTTTATGCAAAAACTAAACATCTGATAAAAATGTATTTATACGTGGGTTGCTATTTAAGTTTCTGGCCTAGGTCACTTCTAGCCATTTTAGAAACAATTGGCCTTTTCCCAAAAAAAGTTTGGACTTTTATCGATAAAAGCTCCATACAACTCTTTCATGTGTGACCACGTTTAATATCGATTAACGATTAATCAAAAACTTACCTTGGCAGAAAAATGGAATTAACTCGTGACAATTTTCGTGCAATCATTTTTCACAACTTTCGACGTGGATTATCACGACAAGAGTGCAACGATGAACTTAAATCTTTGTATGGCGATGAAGCACCATCCTATAGCACTGTGAAAAATTGGTTTAATGAATTCAATCGCAGGCGACGCTCGCTCGAAGACGAATAACGTCCAAAAACAGTCGTTATGCCAGAAAACATTGATGCCGTGCGTGAACTGATAATGCAAGATCGTCATGTGACATACTGTGAGATAGAGGCATCCTTGGGCATTTCTTCTACCAGCATACATTCGATATTGCATGAACACCTGGGCGTAAAAAAGGTTTGTTCTCGTTGGATCCCGCATCTCGTTGAAAATCGCTCAAAAAAAGGCTCGTGTGGATTAGTGCAAAAAATATTTTGAAAAAATATAATCGCGGTGTTTTAAAAGACGTTTATAAGATCGTCACAGGCGACGAATCATGAGCCCGAAACAAAACAGCAATCGACCGTGTGGGTCCTCGAAGACGAGCCAAATCCAACGAAAGTCGTTCGTGGAAGAAGCACTTCGAAGCAAATGGTCGCTTACCAGCTTACCATTATCATTGAACCATGCTTCTCGTCCAGTCTTGTATTCCCGCTATACCCCATGCATGAAAGCTATGAAAAGGTCGCGCGCAATTTTGATGTCCTTTAAACGGAAGCAGGTAGAATATTTTAATTGTTGTCACATTTATTGATTTAATATGGCGAAAAAAAGCGGTGAAAAATCCTTTTATAAATTTTTATGGCATTGCAACGCTAAGCAAGGCAACGCCAGCGGAAACGGAAGTGGCGAACGCCATTTGTGACAGACCGGACACGTGGCCAGATTAACATGGAGAGTGCGAGCACAATCGACACATTGTCTGAATGCCAAAGAACCCTTCCCCTTCGTCTTGCAACTTGCAATGCAGCAGCAACAACAATCGTTGCCGATACAACATAAAACGGTGAAGCTGATAACAATAATTACAACACCACCAAAACGGGAGTCACATCGTCAGCCAGTGCTCTTTGCCGTCGCTGGGCGCAACAATTGAAAATTCAATTAAAAACCTTTATTAAAATAAAATGCAACATGAACTGGCCCCCCGCCTGTTTGTCTTCTCCTCACCTCTTTGTGGTTTGCGCCTTTTATATTCGACGCCAAATGGTTGGCCACCTGCCGTGACACGTTCCGTCCTCCCCCATGTACACTAGCTGCGGCTTTTTCGAATCTGTAAAGTTAATTTGGGTTTTTGTTGTTGTTGTTGTTGTTGTTATTGCTTCGGTCTGGTCGCAAGTGATTTTAATTAATTTAAATGCGAATTAAAGCGGTTTGGGCGGATTAAAAATTCAAAAATTACTATACGATCGGTAACACAATTAAGTTTTAAAATCCTTTGTCTCCGCTGTGCGTCAATTGTTTAAATAAATAACAGACCAGCAGGTTATTTCATTAATTGGCCATGGAAATAGCAAAAATATCAGAGACAAAATAGCCAAAAGTCATATCAAATAATGTATAAAATTCTTTGTTGATTTTTCGTTACATTTTGAATAGTATTTAATATTGACCTTGAACAATTTGAAAAGATAACAAATAAAGCTAAAGTTCAGTCAATTAAAAACAATAGTTTAGGATATATTCAGTGTCAAAGTCAACCAATCACTTTTTTTCAGTGTATTTTTTCATGATTTCCAGATAGAAGATATCTTAATTTCGTTCCTTTCCCACTTTTATACTGTGTTTAAAAATATTGAGTCTCTGAATGAGATTTATTAAATTTATTTTATAATAAAAGTCTTTTGATAACTGTACACAAAATATAAAATAAAAGTCTTTTAAGTTTCTTATATTCTGAGTTTCATAACAAAAGTCCTTAGTAACTGTTATTTAGTGACTGTGTTTTATAATAAAAGTCTTTAATAATGTTATACTCTAAGTAAAAAAGTAAAAGTCTTGAGTAACTGTTTTCTGCGGAGTAAAAAAAAAAGTCCTTATTTTTGTATAGAACTCCAGATAGAAGATATATTAATTCCGATCCTTTCCCACTTTTATATTATGATTAAAAATATTAATTCTCTGCCTGAGATTTATTTAATTAATTTTATAATAAAAGTCTTTTGATAACTGTTATTTTTTTAATTAATAAAATAAAAGTCTTTAAAGTTTCTTATATTCTGAGTCATATAACAAATGATTTTAGTAACTGTTATTTATTGACTGTGTATTAAAATAAAAGTCTTTAATAGACCAAAAAATAAAAGTCTTGAATAACTGTTTTCTGCGGAGTAAAAACAAATAAAAGTCCTTATTAAGCTGCCACATTCTATTAAGCGATGTATCCCATTCAATATTATGGATGTCAACAATTTCTAGATAGTAAGTATACGCGTACATACTTACTTTCCAACTTGATGACAAACCTTACCTTACCACTGCAGGTTGCATGAAGAAAAAAGCGAATTTAATGGATTTGCCTCAGGGCTCTCGAAAAGCTTTGGCTAAGTCGTTGTTATTGCATTCGCAAGATAAATGAGGCGCCCGGACTTGCCGCCAAGGTAAACAAACATCTCGGATTAACACTGGACGCTGGTCAGTGGGGCAACAGCATGACCACGACCACTAGCATAGAGCTACGACACGACATGGAACGTGATGCTGCTGTGTGCTCCACCTTGCACTTGGCGTAGCGCCCAAAGTTGTTTACACTTTTTGAGCAGGACATAAGAGGCAGGACAAAGCACGAGGCAAACAAAACACAGCGAAAAGCACAAAAGTAAAGCAGTAAATAGTGGACCAGGCAGGAGTTAAAAAACGCAGCAGCAGCCAACGGGACATTCGGAAGTAACTAAAGTCGACTAAAAGCAGTTTATCGTCCTGGCCGGAGAGGGAGAGAATAAAAGGGAATTGGGTCGTACGTGCAAGGTGCTCGTGCATTCGGCACTTGACCATTGTTGCCTTTTGCTTTGTCTTTTGCCAAACTTAAAGACTGGCTAAGCAAGCTTTTGTGGGTACCAACTTGGGTAAGAAGTGACCAAAAGCGAAAACCCGGGTGTCAAGTAGTTGACTCACTCAATTCCTCAACACAAGAACAAAAGCCAGTCTGGCATAATGAGCTGCCGCTACAAAAGTCGAGTTGCCAGGACGATATGCATTCAAAATGAAACGAATAAAGGATTGCAGGTTTCGCTGCGTAGCCATTAGACAGCTCCTGGCAGCATTTCCGCCCCGCCGCCAACAGACTTTAGACAAGTTTTCACGTTAGACTGGAGGCAGTCATTGAAGAGCCAGCCCATTCCGCTTCGGGGGGTAATAGAAATGTTCATTTCGTTGTTTTATGCCTATTTACGCTTCTAACAGGACATCCGGCAAAACAGGGCTACAACTTAAGCGACCAATGCCGGCTTTTTGCTTGATATTTCTCACACGTTCCAATTACATACATACATACCATATGTGTATGGAAAAGCAGCCCCAAAGCTCCTGCAGAAAATAATAGCGTGCAAAAGAGCTACTTCATCGTTCAGCGGAAGTGATTGAAGGTGTGCCAGTGTGTGTGTGTGTATGACCCGACAACAAATACACACACACTTGAGAACACTCAAAAAAAAAATAAGTGTGTATCGTGGAACACACGGTACGAGCGAAGCTCTTTACAAAGAAAAATCAGAATCAAAATATTCTTGCAAAAGAATATAAAATTATTTTATTATTATTAATTTATATAAAATAGTGTTTGAAAATAGAGTACCTGTACCAGTCCCAGATCCCTGAATCCAGATCTCAAACCCCAGATCCCTGACCCCTTATACCTGATCCCTAATCCCAAAACCCCAAATCCCAGATCCCAAATCCCAGATCACGGATCCCTTATCCCAGATCCCAGAGCCCTGATCGCAGATCCCTGATCCCTGATCCGAGATCCCTGATCCGTGATCCTAGATCCCAAATCCCCGATCCCAGATCCCCGATCCCAGATTCCTGATCAGACATCCCTGATCCCAGATCCCACATACCAGATCCCACATCCCTGTTCCCAGATACCTGATCCCAAATCCCTGATTCCAGATCCCGGATCCCAGATCCCTGATTCCAGATACCGGATTCCAGATCCCATATTAATGAGTAAAGATCCCACATCCCTAATGCCAAATCCCTGATCCCTGATCCCCTTATACCTGATCCCTAATCCCAGATCCCATATCCCTAGTCCCAGATCCCTGATCCCAGAGCCCTGATCGCAGATCCCAGATCCGTGATCCCAGATCCGAGAATCCTGATCCCCGATCCCAGATTTCTGATCCTAGATCCAACATTCCTGATTCCAGATCCGACATCCCGGATCCCAGATCCCTGATCCCATATCCCTGAGTCCAGATCCCACATCCCTGATGCCAGATTCCTGTTCCCACATCCCAGTTCCCTGATCCCAGATCACAGATCCCTGATGCCTCATCCCTGTCCCTTTACTGTACTTTATTTTTTGAGAACCGGTATTTAGGAACCTTCAATTTTGGAGCCGAAAAAAACCGAAACATTGTACCAGTACAGTTTCGGCTCTGAATTTTTTTTTTTTTTTATTCCTGTTTTTCTTCGATCAGGAATTTCCTCAGGGTAAAGTATTATTTGGGCATTTGTTTTCCGGGGTAAAGTTTACGGTATTTCTTTTTCCTTCTTTAAAACTACATTCTGTTGTGCTTCCCGTCCTATTATATATTCTGGTTAAAGTATTTTAAAATTAAACCGTTTCGTACCAGTATACCGAAATAAAACCCATGCTTTCTAATACGGAACCTTTTACCGAAATAAACAGAATCTTTTACCAAATCATTAGTTTCGGTACGTACCAGAACCGGAACCGACATCCGATTCGGTTTGATTCCCTGAAAAGGAACGTTAAAATACGTTGAAAGAGAAGATTCTTGGTCTTATTAAGTTATCGCCTTTAAATGTATTTAGTGTTTGGACGTTGACTTACAATGTGCAGTACGTTCATGTAACGCAAACGATACGAAGCCAAAGCTTGTAACGCAAAGCAAACTAGCAGCCCACACCGGTCTGATGTTCGATAGAAGAACGCATCTCCGACACCTTAAAGTATATATATTCTTGAGGTGAGCGCGTGACGTGAATTTAAGCGTGTCACGGTGTATCACAATCTTGTACGACATGATCGTGATAAAACACAGCCTTTCGTGCGTGTGCATCCGTGATCCGCGCGAGATTTCGTGCGTATTTAAAATATACCTCGTGAAAAAAATTCATGCAGTATTCACGAACTTGTTTTTCTTTTGTATTTGTTTAATAATATTATTCCTTAAACTGATTTGCTTTTGATTTCGTTAATACGCTGCTCGCAGCTGCTTCACACAAAAGGCGCAGTGTGGCCATGAAACCAATGATAGAATTAAGGTCTCTCCACGCAAAAATTCGGGGGTGTTTGATAGTGCGAGATAATTCGTGAACTTTCCTTTAATCGTGTATGATTCGTGCGTGACGCGAAACCCTTAAAAAAACTGTGTGCTTGAATCGTGCGTCAGGATACTTTAATTTCGTGTAGGAAAAATCGCTTACGCGTGCACCTCTTATATGCACTGAATATTAATTCTAAAAATCCTATCGTTGAGTACTAACATCCAATCTCATCTCCAACTGTCTTTTACTAGGAGCAACTATTTTCGAACCAACCAAACACATCTCTTGATTTTTTCCGAGTGTATAACCAACACATTGGAACCCGACTCAAGGACCAGCGAGGTTGTAGGCGAACTTTGAGTTCAGGTCGCATACATTAGGAGCCAAGCTAGCCCCATAGTTTGGGGACCGCCTTTGATTTCTAGACGAGGCAAAGTGCTAAACTATGTTGCCCGGCTTTTGAGTGCCAAGCAGCCACCTTTGTGTCCCTTTTTTTTTTTGCCTAAACGCACTGCTAAGCCCGATCCCATGTGTGTGTGTGTGTGTGGGCCACGACAAACGTTTTCAATTAGCAGCCCATGAATTTTTAAAATGTTAATGAAATATGCAAAAGGCATTTTAAATACAGCAACGAACAGGAACCTTGCTTCGCCTGCGGAAAGTGAAAGTCAAAAGAAAAACGCTGCAAAGTATGCAACAAAAACATGCAAAATGGACGATAAAGAAGGAAGGAAAGCCGCAACCAAAGGACTACAACGACATCGGCAACGAGCCGGAAGCAAACTTCGATTGGCAACAACTTCCGTTTTACACGTGCTACTATGTGCATTTGGCACATAATTAACGCGCCAGCTCCAGCTGCAGTGGCAACCTCGGCTATGGGGAGGGGGGCAAACAAGGCAACGCAGACTGCGACTGCGACTCCGACTCCGACTGACAACAATTACAAATGTAATAAATGTAACGGCAAAGTGCAATTGCTGCCGTTGCTTCTAGCACGTCGAGAAACTTCAAAAGTCAACGAACTACATGCAAAACAAGTCACACACACATACGCACACACAGCGAGTCCTGGGCACACATTTGCACCTTGCCTAACTGGAAGTTGCTCGAGTGGTTTGGCTGTTGTTGTTGCTGCTGCGGCTGCAACCATATGCGGGTGCACAACTGTGTGTCGAGTCATACAATTTCATTTACATATTTGTGCACATTCTTTGCCCAGACGACGACGAAGTCGACTTTTTCTTTATGTAACGCTTCTGTTTGGCTTTGGTTGCTGTGGTTTGTTTTGCTAGCCGCTGCTTTTGTTGCTCTTGCTCCCTTTCTTTTCTCTCTGTTGTGGTTACCCTATACACTACACTACACACACACACACACACACACACACACACACACTCATTTCATTTTAATTTTAAATTTTAATTGTCGAAAAAATGCCATGCAACCATTCGAGAAGTTGGCCAAGTTCGTTTGGTCGGTTCGGCACGCTCGCTTCGCTGGCTCCAAGCAACCGAGGGCAACACCCAAGCATTTCCTCCGGCTGCGAAAAATTAAACTTCAATTAAAGACAAACTATGTGGCTGGCATCTGGCATAAAAAGATATGGCAAATGCCGCAATGCTTTGTAGTCAGGCATCAACAAAGGAGGAAACCCTCCAAAAATTCAAAATTTAATTAAATCAAGCACATTGACATGTGTGCCTTTTCGACAAGCCGAAATTCTTACATATTGTACAATATGTATATCAGCAATTTGGATAGTTGTTGTCAACAACAACAACTTATCTAACATAAATAGCCAGAAGACCTGAATGAATGTCAAACAATTTGCTCCAAGGGCACAATATTATGAAACTTGGCAAATATTTCAAAAACAAATAATAATATTAAATACTGACATTTAAATGCATAAAAGTAAGTTCGTTTTTATTAACATTTAATACTATTTTGTATTGTTTCAAATGCGAAAATTTTGCAGCGAGCGTTTGCATAAGCCCACGGCTTTAAAAATAGCCATTCCTCTACCTGTTCGTCTGTTTGACTCTAAGTTTTAAACCCATCGGGCAGAAATACTGCAAGCTATTTGTTTTTGATATTAGCTTTCTTAAAGTTAGCAATTATGAATATTATATGCTTTTAAGCATATCTGAAAAATATTGGTCAAAATCGGATAACTATATCTAGATCAATAGTGTAGATATAATAACTCCTAAACCACTGAACCCATCGATCTGAAATTTATAAAATAAACTTAATATTCATTAAATTTCAGTATGAGATTTCTTAGATGAATTTATGAGACGAAATCGGGGGGGAGGCTGCGTTAGTTTAGTGGGTTTAAGTACCACACTTCAATTGCAACTCAGCGACTGAGACAAAAAAAATAAAAAACAAGCAATCGTTGTCTGTCTTACTCTAGCGGATTTAGCAAAAGCTCCAAACCTTCACACTTCAGTCACCGCCACATCCAACGTGTATCTATTACAGGTGTGAAGAGTAAAAAAATTGGTAAACTCGAAGCTATTTTCTTAATGCGCAAGAGAGAGACTGACAACGCTTACACTCAGAAAAAAATACGTTCTAAATGTATGGAAAACCGTGTTTTTCGTTCTTAATAGTATGGTAAGTGCGTTTTTTCTTATACTAAGAACGGCGGGATTAAGGTGAGAACGCTTTTATTGAGACCGGACGTTCCGCGTTTAAGAACCATCCGGTCTTATTATTGGAACGAAAAAATTTTGATTGGTGACCTCCCCCCTGTACTCCCTATATCCCACCCTTTCGTCACTTATAACCCCCCCTTAATCTAAATCATATGCCGCAGTAGTAAGCAAGTTTCTAATATGTTGAAAGATTTTTTTTTGTATTTCTCTGTGATTCGAACCTGGGCCACGTTTTTGTATATAACAGGAGTCTTATATACGTACAGTTCCACCACCTTACCAAGTCGGTAATTTTTCAAGAACCATTTTAAGAACGTATTGTTTCAGTTTGTTCGTCGGTGTAGAACGGATACTTTTGAGAACGTGTGCTTATTTCAAGAACGGAAAAAATAAGATAAGATAAAATAGGATAAGGTAAGAAATTTGTGCTGCCTTTTAGAACGCTATTTTTTCTGAGTGTAGAAATGTAAGCTTCTAAAGAACCGCTGCACCAGAGATAGCTACACCTTGGCCACATCTGGTATATTTCCAACATGATGGTTTGCCTGGAATACGGCCGGTTTCATGACCACACTGATAATAGAAAAATAAGTTTTTCAATAGGAATGTGCTTGGGTTATTTGGCATTTATCTGATCTGCTGGTACGGGCACACTTTAATTAGAGGAAACAACAATTTTTGTTTGCGTTTGCCGCAAATCTGATTTCAAATATGTAAAACGAAAGCTTATGAATAAAAATCAATGGCGAGACTCAAAATTTTGCGTGTTGCATTTTACGCAAAGAAATGTTGGCTTATTGACGTTCTCATACTCTGCAATTACAATGGATATTTGCTTTCAAGCATATATGCAAAATTTAGACAAAATCGGGTGACTACAGAAATATGGATATATAAAGGACCGCTTGTATGCAAATATTGGCGCCGCTCGGGTCTATTTAAATAGTGTTATTATATTTCTTTCACAAAATTAAGGAAATTTTAATACCATTATGAAAGAGTTTATAATAAAATGTTTAATGTTAAATGTTAAAAATGTTTTTATCTGTCTCCAAATAACAAACCTTCTCACAAAACTCATAGCTTTAATAATTTTTAAGATCCACTCTGTACCACTTTTCTTCTGCGGGTTCGGAGCTAATAGCTTCAAAAATGTTTGAGGTAATGCTCTAAACCACTCTTGAACCGGTTCAGCGGGTTTCGGAACCGGTCTTGGATCAGTGAAATCTCTTTCTTTTTCTAACTAATCTACACACTAAAAATCAAGTACTGAGTTTCAATAATTTCTGAGATATGGCTCTGAACATCATTTTAACCGTTTCAGCGGGTTCGAAAACGGTCCTGAACCAGTAAATTATCTGTTTCCATATAACTAACCTAAACACCGAATTGCATGTTCATAGCTTCTATAATTTCAGCAATTTGGCATTGAACCATAATTGAACCGGGTTAAATTGCTTTGTGAAATAGCCTATGACTTTTTCCTGATTGATTTGAACAGACTGTAAAAGATTCATTAAGATCGGTTCAGTGGTTCAGACGCCAATAAAGAACAATCAAACATACAAATATATAAAAATACAAACATACATGCAGATTGCCTACTTTTTGGGGCTACATGTTCTAGGGGATGGTAAAATATAATTTCTAATGCATACTTCTAGGGGACCGGTGTGTGCAAAACTGTGTTTGCATTGCCTTCTTTTTGAGGCAGCCGTGTGAAAAGAAGAAGATGCGTCTGACGGTTTATATACCATGACTCTTAAGTTATAAAAATGTCCAAGGGCGTAGCAAGCCTCCTTTATGAAAAATCTTCCCCACCTGGCTACGCTCTTGAAAATGTCTTAATTAATTTGTTATCTGTACTTAACCCTTAAACCATAACATTTTTAATTGACAAAATTGTCGCATCCTAGCATCATACTTGGAGCTATTTTAAATATAAAATGCTTTTAAGCAGTTGTGCAAATTTTGGTCAAAATCTGGTGCCAAGTTTTGATGTAAGCAATCAAATTCTTAATTTACCAAAATCTGGCATCTATAGCCCAAAGGAAAGGTGTCCTATATGTAAGATCAGTTGATGCAAGTTTTTGCTCTTCCGCTGGGAAGTTTTGTATGACTCAGATGCCTAAAAGCTTCTTTCTAATTGCCAGAGAGTATAAAATCTTCGGCATAGTTGACCAAAAATGAAAGCACACACCTGCATTCAAACTCATATAAAGTAGTGCCAGTTTCAGGTTTAGAATGGCTGGGCACCAATTAAGCATTGACCAACTAATAAATACATGTAATAAATGTAACTGCTATTCAGCCCTAAGACTTGCCGTATGCTTGCAGGGATATTTTTGGGATATATGTACTCACTTTAAGCATTCTCAACAAAAGTTTACACACTAGACTTGCCAAAATAAAAGCCAGAAATTCTTTTTTTTGTTTTTGCTTTGGCGGCAGCCGCAAACCAAAATGATGGCAAAAGGCAACTAACTGACAGTCAGACAGACAATGTGCAAAAACTAATGAATATTACATTCAAATTATACGAGTGCCACTTAGGCACGCGCTTGTCCCTCCCTCCACATTCGCCTACTCCAAATGCAACAACAACAATTGCAGGCAGAGCAACACATCTCCATGTGTTACAAAAGTCAGGCCACTCACATAATGCCTCTTCTAGAGCCATGTTTATGCCACTTTATGCAAAAATAATTGCACAATTAGTTTGAAGCTGCCAGTGCCGAGAGTCGCCTCGCTGCCCTCAACCCGTACATTGTAAAATTGGTTCAAGCGTCCGTTGGCAACGCGCCGGAGGCAACACATCACCTGCTCAGCCGCCCCAGTCCTGCGCGCTCATTAGTAAGAGTTTTGAATGCTATTACAGCCTCATCTACTCGACTCCTCCTCGTCCTGGTCTGCTCCTACACTGCTTCTCGGTGCTGTCTGTTTGTACACATGTGCATAAGTGCAGCACAAACACACACACACACATCGACACGAAGCCGCCGGCACTTTGCTTTTTGCACACACTTACCTTCCCACCCGCACATTGAGTTTTTTTCCTTGACTCGACCACGCCCACCAACATCAACCCTGGCCTCACCCAGGACAAACAAAAAGCGAGAATACCAGGAGCAGGCAAGAAGACAATGCGCTTAAAATTGGTAAGATTAGCTTGGCACTCGGCATAGTGTCCTCCTTGGTCCACCCTCTCCTCTAGCTCCAGCTCCTACTGATGGTCCGCCCATTTCTCAGTTAAGCTGTTTGACATTTGCAGATTTACCTGCAGCAGTTACCACCAGTTTGTAAGCGCTTCTATGAAACTTTCATTGTTTTTTGTTGTTATGCCTCTTCCTTCATTTTTAACAACACAACAACAAAGTTTGTCCGGCTGACATTTAATTAGGGCACATAATATGCAATTTTACAGTTACAATCCTTGAACACATGTTGTTGCTGTTGAAAATCTGTGGCAATCATTTAGCCAAATTCTTTCCCAAATTGAGGAAAAGCAGCTGGAAAGCAGAGAAAACACATTAAATTAAAAATTAAATTAAATTTAAAAATCGGCTACGCCGATGTTTTAAATACCCTTGCAGTTTTTGAAAGACGCTACAACTGATAACAAAAAAGTTTTTCCCACTAGAACTAGTTTTTTGACCGACCGTTTATATGGCAGATATATGCTATAGTTATCTGATTTTGATCAATTTTACCAGAATTATGTGGAAGCATATAAACCTAATATATACCAAGATTGGTGACGTTACGATGGAATACAAAAAAGTTTTTCCCACTAGAACTAGTTTTTGGACCGACCGTTTATATGGCAGCTATATGCTATAGTGATCCGATCTTGATAAATTTTTCAAGAATTGTGTGCAAGCATAAAAAACTAATGTATACTAAAATTGGAAAAACAAAAAGTAAAAGAAATTTGAACGACCGTTCTATATGCGGGAACAGTATTCGGTTCGAATTGGAAAAAATCTAAAACGTTTTCCAAAAAGATACTAGAACAAGAATGAATTAATTTGAACCGAACCGTATTCTATAGCAGCAAGTAAATTAAAATTTAGATATAGTCAGGGCGGTCTGGGGGGTGTAAGAGTAAAGTCAATTGAGTGACAGGGTGGGTTTCAGGGTTCGGTATAAAGAGACGATCGAGAGTGCAAGTGCAGTCGCTGAATCAACATCAACAATCGTGTCATCAAAGAAGATCTGGCAAACAGTAAAGACAAATATAAAATATATGTACATAAAAAAAGAGGAATGGGGGGGCGCTAGTCATACGATTTTGATAAATTTTTCCAAAATTATGTGAAAGCATATAAAACTAATGTATACCACGATTAATGACGCTACGATGGAAAACAAAAAAGTTTTTCTCACTAGAACTAGTTTTTTTGCTGACCGTTTATATGGCAGCTATATGCTATAGTCATCCGATTTTGATAAATTTTTTCAGAATTATGTAAAAGCATATAAAACTAATATATACCACGATTCGAGACGCAACGATGGAAAACAAAAAAGTTTTTCTCAATAGTACGAGTTTTTGGACCGACCGTTTATATGGCAGCTATATAATATAGTCATTCGATCCGGCCGATTCCGACAAATGTGCACCCTATGTGTATTTAAAGACTTTTTGCAAAGTTTGGTCAAGATAGCTTTCAAACTAAGGGAGGAGATAGAATAGAAACAGACGGACGGACAGACGGACATGGCTATATCACTCAGCTCGTCATGCTGATCAAGAATATATATACTTTATGGGGTCGGAGATGCTTCCTTCTATGCGCTACAAACATCGTGACAAATTTAATATACCCTCTGCAACTATTGTAAGTATTTTACAACTTTTATAACACTAATGAAATTTTTGTTAATTTAACATTATTACTTTTTGACATACAGACAAGTTAAAGCGCTGCAGTCAAGTGCTACGACTACGAAATACCCTAAACTCTAAATTTTGTGTGTTTTCATACGCATATATACACATTTACACACTGTTGTTGCGAACGACGCCGCAGCCGCGACGCTGCCCACCCACCACTTTTTGGCCATTTAGCCTAGTGTGCAGTGCCACAGCATTGCATCAGCTTTGGGATATCCACGTTTTGATGTCAGAAGTACCTAAATTCTATACTCTCATTCAAATTTGAGGCGCCTTCAACTGACTTTCAAAGCTGCATTAACAAGCTGCACTCTATAAAATCATACAACAACACATTCGTTTGACGTGCTTGTCTTGGCCATTGTTCCTTTTGAATGCAGCAGCTTAACAAAGCTCATTAAACCAAAATTTGATTCCTCTACCAAAAACACACAAAAGATTTTTCGAATCTGCCTCGCACATATCGTGTATCGCGCATATTCTCTCTGCCCTGTTTAATGCAAGTGGACTTTAAAACTGAGAGAGAAAATTCCTAAAAAAAAAAACTCCCCACAGACATCATTCACATTCCACACCAATAAACTCAATCAATTTGCTAAGCTGCAACTAATCAGTTGATTGATATTAATCAACACCCACATGCAAATCATTGCCAACTCTTGTCGCACAAAATCAATAATCATATTAATTACGACAACGAGACTTTTGAGCTAACCAAACAATACGCAAATATACGAGAACATCGAAGGTTTCTGTCAACACACGACGCCGAGTAGTTGAAGTTGCTTGTGTTATGACCTAAAATTCAAAGTGGATGTGAAGAGAGACTGAGACATCAGGACACACAGCTATAATCAATATGTATACATACTATAAATTTTTCATGCATACACATACCACATACATACATTCAAACAGATATGCTTCGGTGCATTTTGTGTAAGCTTAGCTCTCATGTGTTTGTGGTTGCTTGTAATTACTTTAAATTGATATAAACACTTTAGAAATGAAATCAATCTAAGCTTCTTGTTAACAGATTAACAAAGGCACGCCCACATAGACACACACACAAATGCATAAACAATGTATATTAGGGTGGACTTTTCAGACTTCAGACTTTTAACTGTTGCGCTTTGGTATGTACAAAATAATAAAAACTTAACAAAAATCGGAGGTTTAAATCTCGCAAGGTGGCTCTAAAAATTGTTATATCGCTTATACGCAGTGTTGTCATTTTACTATTATACTAGCTATACACCCAGCGCCGCTGTTCTCGTTTTCGAATTCGATTAATCGGAATTTATAGGAGTCGGATTTTCAAGAAACGACTAATGAAATCGGTTGAAACTATATGCTGTCTCGGGAGTCGAATAGGAAAAATGTGAAAATAAGAAGTTAAATGCCGAATATCACAATGGGAGAGAACATTGAACAATTCCGATTTCGCATGAATTGAAATCGGGCAAGTTAAAGCGCTGCAGTCAAGTGCTACGACTACGAAATACCCTGAACTCTAGATTTTAAGTGTTTTCATACGCATATATACACATTTACACACTGTTGATGCATACGACGCCGCAGTCGCGACGCTGCTCCCCCACCACTTTTGGCCATTTAGCCTAGTATGCAGTGCCAAAGCATTGCATCAGCTTTGGGCATTCATGTTTTCGTGCCAGGAGTACCTAAATTCTATACTCTCATACAAATTTGAGGCGCCTTTCGAAATCGGAAACGGGAACAGGCCTTAATATATTTGTTTCACAAAATTAAGAAAATTTGATTCCGTTATGAAAGAGTTTAACATAAAATTTAAGTTTGGCTGGGAATCGCTTTCTCTCTCTCTTACTCTCAATCTATATAATCGTAGGTTTCAATGTTATTAGTTAAGTTATTCCTTAGATACGGCTCTAAGCCACTATTTGAACGGTTACAAATCTGCACAGCTAATTTCACACCTAGCTAATTTTGAATAGAATTAAACTGGTTCGGAACCAGAAATTTTAACCGTTTTTTTTAAATTTAACCACGCACTTCTAATTTTAAAATCGTAACTCAAATAATAAGGCTTAGCGGCACTATTGAACGGGTTGATTCGCGTTCGGAACCGGTCTTAAAATGGTAAAATGCCTCACCCCAATTTTCAACCTTCAACCATTTCTGAGATAGGACTCTGTATAAATAATTGAGAAAAACGCGTGAGCGATTTTTTCTTTACGTAACGCACGATTTACGAAATAAAAATCTCTTGACGCATGATTCACGCACACAACTTTTTAAGCGTTGTCGTCACGCACGATTGATGCACGATTAAGTTTAAGGAGTAATGTTATTAATCAAATATAATAGAATCAAAATTTGGTGCATACTGCATGACTTACATTCACTATTAAATTCACGTCACGCGCGCAATTCTAATATATAACTTGCATACACACAAAATGTCAAGTTCATAGGTTCAAAAATTTCGAACCGGTTCAGCTAGTTCGGAATCGGTCTTAAACAAGTAAATTATCTGTCCCCAAATAACTATCCTACAAACAAAATTTCAAGATTCTACATTCAAGAATTTCTGAGATAAGGCTCTGAACTACAATTGAACCGGTTCAGTGAGTTGGGAACTGGTCATGAACAAGTGAAACTTTACAAAGTATGATTTAAAAAATCTTAATTATGATCGAAATGTACTTAATATATTCTGGAATGGTTAAGAATCAAGTTTTTCGGGATATAGGATATAGGCTATGACTCTTTCCTGACATGAACAAACTGAAAAAATATTGTAAAGATCGGTTTCGTGGTTTAAGAGATATGGCTGGAGTATTCTTTTAACAAAACTTTAGACCGTCTTGTCAAAATGCTTGCCTTACAGCAGAGTGCGCCAATCTTGATTCCCTAGCTGTAAGCTTATTTGTACACAACTAAACTAACCTCTTGGAGTGCTGAGCTTTGCTTTTCTCAATTTTGCTCTTTTGAGGTCCACCCTCAACATATATATGTGTACATATATTGTACATTTAAAGTCTGTCAATGTCTTGCTGCAGTTTAAAATTATTATTTATATTTCCAACATTGTTACCGTGTATCGTGTACCGTCTCTACCTATGTATGTACTTCCTTCTGCTTCTTAGGAATGTGTGGGTGTGTGTGTGTGGCTTGATAAGCTGTGCATGTATGTTTGTGTGTAATGTGTGCACACGCAAGTAATCCTTGAAACATGTTTTTGATTTGCAATTTAATCAAGATAATCAAGTTTTATGTGTTTTCCGAAAATTGAAAGTGAGCCCTGTGACTTGCCACATTGTTTATTTTCCATTGGTGAACGCAGTTCCCCCCCACCCCCTGCCAGTTCACATGCCTGTAATCCTTAAATCATCCATTAAAGTCATTTTTATTAACTTTAATTTAATAAGCGAACATTTAATATCATTTTTGAGCAATTAGTACAGATCAGAAAGTTAACCAATTTTCTTCGGGGACTTTTGGCATAACATTTTTCACACATAAGTGGGAAACAGCAATTTACATCGATGCCTTCTGCATAGAAATGTAAAACTTTTTCATATTTTTCCACTTGACAAAGTCTTTATGCATCTTGCGTAATAGTTTTATGGCCGTAGGGGAAGCGCAAAACTTTGGTCCCATCCATTCCGTTTCGTGCACTTTCAATAACCATTCAATTCGTCTCCCGCCTCTGCGTGTCCGCAGTTGGTCCGTTTCGTCCATGGCAATTGCAGTTGATGGCTTTGATTTTATTCGTGGATGCACTTTTCCTGTTGGCCGGACTGGAATCTGGGCGCATCTTCACATCCATTGTGCTGTCCCTTCAATGCGCGCTGCTGTTGTGTACTTTTATTATTAATATTTTTCTTCTCTCTGGCTGCCATTTTACGTTATTATTTATTGCTGCTGAAAAATGGTTATCCCAGCCCCAAAGCCTGGGCAAAACTTGGCTGCAACTTGAAGAGAAGACAAATTCTTTTAGCTGACTTCGTCTTCCACTTCAAACATTGCATTGTGTTGTTGTCGGTACAGGTCATTATGTGGGCTGACGTTGATGGAATTCCAAGTGCGAGTGCAGCACTTAGTGGGCCAGCTCTTAGCTAAGGGGGCTAACGCGGCGTATGCGTAATGTGCTTACGTGCTGGCCATTCCAAAGCAGCAGCTTGGGTATATGTAAATAGAAATTTATCAAACAAGATTAAAATCATTTCTTGTCCTGCAAATACCAAACGGATTCGTTTCCCTACTCTCACCAAAGGGTTCAGCCTAGTTCCACTATTAAGGGACCATGGCCCAAAAACGAACGCAAACAAAGCGCTCACATATCCACCCCTTGCAATCAGATTTCGCCCATTGGCAGCTAATTTCGTTTAATACGCAACCCACAACCAGGCTGGCAATTGCCTTATGCCCCAGTTGAGGCCTGCCCCCAATTTCGGCAAAAAGATTGTTTGGCCAAATCTCTAGGCACACATCATCAACTGCCCGACCACGCCCTCTGTCCAGGCACACACATTTTGCATAAATCAAACAAGCAAATCGACATGTAAACAACAATTTTTGCAAATTCAATTGAATTTCCAGATGTAGAAATGAAACTGAAACTGAAATCGTAACCCAGGAGGTCCCCAATTGTAGCTGCTGAGTGGGGAATTGGGTTGGGGGTGTGTTCCCAATCCCAGCAATTTGGCCAAGCACACGGCACACGTGCGAGCAACAACAACAACAACAAAGGCACTAAGGCACGCACACTCAATTATTTGCTAAAAGCTTATGTAAACGCCTTCGTGTCAAGGGATTTTATTAACTGTTTCTTTTGGCCCGGCCTATTAAGTTGAAATGTAAAATCAACTTTCCCATATTCAGGCATGCACCTAAAAATTCATACTTCGGATTACCCAACAGCTGTCTCTAAGGATGCTTAGATAAGAATCGACTAAGCAAAATAAAAAGAAATCGAACTTGATTTCAAAGAAAAGCAAAGTATATGCCATTTACGAAATTGACATCAGATTAGTATGAAAATTTAGGTATTGTAATTATACTTTTAGAAGCACACTTTAATAAAGATACCCTGAAGTGTCTACTTCTATGAGTGACGCCAGAGCAGCAAATTGTTGACCAAATCCCTTTAAACAGGTTTTATGTTGACCGCTTTGGGCAGTCTTTAAATTATTTCTGTTTTGCCTTTTGGTCTTCTATCGGATCCCGTTCTTTTTAATGGCCCAAGCAAGCTTAACGAAAGGAATGGCCATTTTTTTGGTGAAATGTACTTTATCGAACTGATTGAATGGTCACTCATACACGTTAATGAACAAAAAGTTTTAGCTATCAGCTGGAAACCGTCATCATCCAAATTGGAAATGTGGAAAAACTTCCTTATTGAAGAAGTCAATAACAAGCATGTAGATTTTGTGATTTATGTAAGATGTGTTAGCAATGTAGGCCGTACTGCTACAAGTGGACTGCATTGACACAGCTGCTCAAAAAAAAGATACCACTAACTTAAGGGAACCCATGTTAAACAGTTTCTTTCCATGTTAAATAAATTAAAATTGTCTTTTAATCGCTTTTTCAAATGTATTTCAAATCATAAAAAAAAAAGTCTAAAGAGTTTTAATGTATATGGCGTTTATTTTATATGAAGAAACACAATTTTTTCGAATTTTCTTAATGATTTTTACGCAGTCTGGTCTTTCTAATCAACACTTAAAGTTTCAATTCGATCGGTCTAGTGGTTTAGAAGTTATCCCACCTAGACCAATATGCTAGCGGACGGATTCGTCTTGAATTTTCAAGAAGAAATCTGCTTGAAATCGAGAAAACTTTGTGTGTTTGGTGGCAAGGGAGGTGAGATAAAAAAATACAGCTTGAAAATTCATGCTTGATTTCAGTATTTTCTTCTTGAATCCAAGAAAATTCTGTCTTGCCGAACTTCTGACACGAAATCTGCTTGATATCAAGCACGATCTGCTCGATTTTTTCTCTGAGTGTACGGACTTCCCTTATCAACTCAGCTCATCTTGAATATATATACTTTATGGGGTCGAAGGGGGTCCTTCTATGCGTTACTAACATCAATACCCTTTACGAGGAAATAAAATCTGTCTTTAATTGAGAAAACTCGAGTCGGGACGGATAGAATATAAAAATTGTGGTCGGGATCGGGACGGGTCGGAACAACCTACGGTCGGGATCGAGACGGGACTGAATTAAAAATTTGGGCTCGGGATCGGGACGGATCGGGATAGACTAGGGTCGGGATCGGGACGGCACGCAATCGAATTTTCTGTCCCGCGTACATCTCTAGTACGGCCTCCTAAAATGATTTAAGAAAATTCAAAGAGCGCATTCTAAGAGTCATGTAATTAGATAGGCTGGGAGAATGTTATTGGTGTCTGAGTACCTAGCTTAAAAAAACCTTTGAGCAGGCTCTATAGTCAACGTTTTTCGCAGATTTGAATGTGTTATGTCTTAAAAAACTTCCTTTTTCCATTTATATCAGGGCTGCAAACCCTAAGAATTTTGGCAGAGGTCCGGTTCGCGGTTCAAAAAGGTTACTAGGCGATCGGCCACCAATCATATCCAAATATCAAGTATGCAGTTTCAAAATACATCAACAGAAAGTAATTTAGCAATTTATTATATACTTCTAGTACCAACCCTGAATTTTTAATAACGGGCCAGCTACCCATTGAAAAAATGGCCCTTGCTGGTGTGTCAACACTCCCACAGAATAATTTTTCTGATTTTAAAAATGTTATTTTTTAAAATGTTTTGTTATACCAATCGTTCTCTGGTTTTTTGAGTGTTCTAACATCGTACTCAATGTTAACTGAATTCTTAGAGTAGAAATTTTATTTAAATAAATGCGTATGATCAAGTTATTAATCTTAATAAAACATATAAAAGAGTATTCCCAACCCATAATCAAGAGCTTTGGTTACACACCTATCTATCTACATACATACATATGTACTGCCCTGCATAGAAATTGAAAAATACTACAG
Organism: Lordiphosa mommai; assembly: GCA_018904225.1. Taxonomy (NCBI): domain Eukaryota; kingdom Metazoa; phylum Arthropoda; class Insecta; order Diptera; family Drosophilidae; genus Lordiphosa; species Lordiphosa mommai. Next base: position 475,388 of record JAEIFT010000119.1, on the reverse strand, counting down.
AATGAATCAAAGTGAAAAACGTACATATGTATGTATGTACAATGTTCATACATACACAAATGTATTGTATGTATGCAAGGCAAAGCAACAGCCATGGGGGACTCCTCTCTATGTGTGTTCTGCGTCCGCCTAACGAGCGAATCGTGTTCAATAAATATTTACCAGTCAGTCAGTGTACAAGAGAAACTGGGAAAAGAGCAGAGCAGCATAGAGAAAGCGCTTAGATGCTTCATGCGGGCAGGTGCGCCAAAAAAAATCAAAATCCAGACCAAATACCGTGCCCGAGTCGTCCATCAGCTGCTGGCTTAGCTAATACGGCGAATCGTCGTTTTTGGTAAGCGCCTGCCTTTTACATCTGCATCTATACGAATACGCATCTATGAAATATTCATTCATTTACAGCTTCCTCTGGAGAGTTGCTTCATGATGTGATGCTGCTTCTGCTACTGCTCCTGCTGCTGGTGCTGCTCGCGCTTCAATTTATGAGCGCCCAGTGTGTGCTTTAATAGTTCGCAGCTGAATTAATTGGTTGCTATAGCGCAAGTAGCGCAAGATGAGACAGCGATAAAGCCAATGCATATATTTGCCATATATCTGCCAGTCGCCATTAAAATAATTTAATCAAAATGTTGTTTAAATGCGCCACCCACGCACACAGTTGGTAGAAAATTGAAAGGCAAACTTTCGATAAAAGCGAATACATCTTTATAGAATAAACTCACATCTCTTTGTGTGAGTGTGTGTGTGTGAGTAAATCTGTGAAAGTAAAGGCGAATAATGCGCATAAATTTTAATCAATTCTTTGCTTACTTTTCTTATCTTTTAGCCGCACTTTGCCTTCTATTTTATTTACTACTCAGCGCCGCGCACTTGTAAGCTGCCATGCACTCTTTTTTTTTGGAGACAGTAAAGTGAAAAGAATGTGGGGATGCTACACATTGTGCAGAAGTTGGTAACAGATAATGCCAGAATGACCAGTGACCAGTAGCTTTGTCAAAGTAAAGTATTAAGCGAATGCTCTTAGATTACATTATTGCAATTAAGTCAAAAAAAGTAACTGTATCTTGCTATTATTTCACTTTCCTTTGAGAATTGAAAGACCTTAAGGACAAATGACTTTGCTTACATTTTAAAAATCTTTTTTTAAATTACGCAGCCGCAATGTGGTCCTAAATGGGCGGTAAGTTTTCGCGCTGTCGGATCGCTCCAATATTGTGTCCGAATGTTATGCAATCTATTCTTATTAGATGTACAAAATTTCAAGTCCATAACTGCCTTTTTTTAATTTATTCCAAAAATTCTGTTCAAAGTGCACCTTCTAACAGACCAAATGTTCCCTTGCCAACAAATATGCAGAACTTTCATTGTCAGGTGTAAAGAAGGCAGATCAAATTAGTCACATGCCTGTAAATAACAATCGTGTCAAAAATCCTCGTGTTAGTTACATGAAAAAAAAATTTTTTCCTTATGGAAAATTTTTTCATTTTCAATTTTCATTCAAAAAAATTATTTTTTCAATATGTAAAATTTTTTATTTTCATGTCTGATAACAATTATTTTTTACATTGATGTTATTTATCATGGCGTGAAAATAATTTTTGTGCATTTTACGAACCCTGCTTGGAACAATCCCAAAATTCAATTTGAAAAGGCTCATTTCAAGTTCAGATCCTACTTGAAAATCAGGTCTAAGATTTTCGGGATTGGTAAATTCGTACCCAAGTCAATGCTTTCGTACTTGGATTAAGGGGTCATCAAAATGTCTCGGTTTTTTTTTCTATGTACATTAGAACGTTCTTTTTAATGCAAAAATGCCCTCTTAAAGGCTTTCTTTTGTTATATAGTTAATAAAATGTCAAACAATAATTTAAATTTTCGGATTTAGTTGGCGCGACGAGAACAATATATATAGATCAAAGGCACCACTACGTACATATGAGTAATAACAAAAACTTTAGAGCCTTTTCGCGCCCATTAAAACTTAAATTTTTGAAATTTTTTTTCCACGTTAAATACACAGTGTAAGCTTACGTATAAAGGGGCGGCAGTATGACCTTAGGTTTACATCCAACAAAAATATGTATGCTTCTGACGCTTAAAACGAATGGTTTAGACACGCATGCCAATTGTTTGTTTCTGTGATCGACATGCCAAAATTGGGGGTGGTTTTTTGTGCATCGCTTAGCCACACACACACACACAATAACATACTAAAATTGTCTCTCGCGCTCACTCTTTCGCTTTTAGCAAAATCACTGAATTAGCAAATTTCTGTAGCCGCCTCACCAGAAAAAATGCTGCTGAAAAGGCAGGGTACAAAAATCAAAGGGAAAATAGAGCTTTTAAAAGATTTCTAACCGCTTTTTCTATTATTTATTATTTCAATTCTTTTCTCATTTGACAGTGGCAACTTCCTCTGCCCCCTTGCCGACCTCTGCTTTAAAGAGGATCTTTGTATAGAATGCGACTTGTGACAGGCTTGATCAAATGTCAGATTTAGGATTACGGAAGTTGACGAAATAAGTGAAAACATCTGCAAAAAATGGTTTACCGTCAAAATTAAAATTTAAAATAATTTATTCAAAAAATGTCTCATCAAAAAAGAATTACACAACAAATTTTCGTCAATCGGTTTGTCTACATTAAAAAACATTAATTTCGTCCAAAGCCCAGGAAAATGTAAAAAAAAAAATTGTTGTATTTTATTTATTTATTTTTTAAAATTTGAATTTAGTTTATTTTTCATCTTATTTATTTTATAACACTAAACACAACGACAAATGGTTTCCTTACAAGCAGTACTGGAAAGAGCATACCAAAGCCATTCATTTCGTTTGCTTTCTTCTACCATTTGGTATTTATATATCTCAGAGCAACTGCAGAATCGCAGATCCAGCTGATTGTAACAAAAGCAGATTAAAACTTATGCACACACTCAGAGCTCAGAGCCAAATCGTCGCTGGTTGTGGCTCTAACTCTCTGTCTGGGAGTGCTGATGCTCTGTGTGGCTGTTACTGGGCCATTCCATAATGTGAGCTATGTTAGTTTTATGGCAACCAACCACCAAATGGGTTAGGGGCCAGCCAACAAGAGCAAAGGAAATGACAATAAAAAAAATGTAACTAAGCGCTGCTGCTGCTGCTGCCGCTCCCGTTCCAGGAATTGTAAATGCTTTATGAGCCATTGGAGTGCCATAATTTTCACTTAATAATCCGTTGAGTAGCTGCTCGTGATTTGTGGCCAGCCCGAATCGAGCCGCAGCCCAACAACAACAACACCATAATGAGCTGCAATTTGAAAGTTTTTGCCAAAAACATAATGTGTTGCTAATTTTATTTGTCGCCAATTGGGAACGACAAACCAAATTTATAGTGAGCCCTAAAACACCTGCGCCTAAAAGTAGGCAGCACTGGGGGGTTAAACATTTGTGGCCTCTGCCCAAAAATATGGCTAAATAATACACACACACAACCCCAACTGAAGGCGCACCGAATTGCATATGAAATTGCTCGCATAAACTAATTACCATGGATAAAGTTAACAAACGCGTCGGAACGGACGGAACTCAACTGCACGGCGACAGGTTGCCATCCAGCTGTGTGTTCGTATTACCGGCATTTACCATATTTACTTATTGCACAGTATTTTCTTCCCTTGGTATGCTCGGTGTGTGTTATTGTGCCAAATTGTTTATGAAAAATTGCGTATGACGTCGCCGCCATTGGCGCATAAATCAAGCCGCCTTGGCTGAGGATTTGGGCCAACAGCTCGACGGGTCGCTTGGTGGCTCCGTTTGGTAATTACAATGTAGCCGCCTGTGAATTTAACGATCTGTGGGCCAGCCAGCAGGCAAAAGCGGAAACACAACAATTTTAACAGTGCCCCGCTGCTGTCGCTGCTGCTGCTGCTTCTGCTGAGGAGGAGTGCAAGGAAAGGGTTTTTTTTTTGTTTCTGTTTTTGTTGGTCAGTTTGGTTGCTGGTCAGTGCGTGAGGGCGGCATGTTAACAAAAGTGTGAGCCAAGTGGAAAATAACATTAAAAAGGGCCATAACAATAACTAACAAAGACACCAAAAGCAAATGGCAATGGCAATGGCAAATGGGTCGCCAGGCTGACTGCCAGAAAAGGCAAACGTAGACACGGCCAATGGCAGGAGGGAGCAGGCAGGCCGACAAAAATTAAATGGCGCGAGAAAATTGCATGGTCGGTGTGCAAAGAGTGAAGCCGGTTTACATAATTGCCCAGAGCCAACAGAATAGTTGCCCTAGAGAGAGAAAGAGACAGAGTCAGAGAGAGAGAAATGGAAAGCAATCATTGCAGAGTTAAAGCTCATATGCTTCTGCAATCGTGTAATGGTTTATTACACTCAGAAGCATACAAGTTTGTTTTACTTACTTGTAAACTAATTTGTGTATATTTTTGGATACTGCCTAAAAGTATGCCAAGCAAACTGATTAATCTGGCTACATTTGATTAATACAATGATCGCATTCTCATCTGCCTAGAGATAAGAAAAAGTCTCTTCTGAGGCATATAAAAACGTTTGTTTCTAGGAATTTAAAAATGATTTAGTTTGGGGTATAAGAAGGCGCTTCTTTCTGAAGATAACAATTACTACGTTTATGATATTTGCCCTTTAAAGTATGCATTTTTTTTTACGAATTATTTATTTCTTTAGAATCAGATATGGCAGCATTATACATAATCCACATTGTGCATTCACTCAGATTGTCGGAACAGCTAAAGCTATACAAAAATAGTTAGTGTTAAGGCAATACAAAAATAATATTTTCCATAATTATAAAACATAGCATACTTGAAGGAGCAAATATCACGGTTTTTTATTTTTGCATAAACGTAGCAATAGATTATGTTCTGAGGAATATAAAAAGGGATATGGGATGTGACATTCGTACGATAAAATATGTAAAAAAAATGAAATAGACAAGTTTTACAAATTTTTTAGTAGTTTTTTTTAGTAATTCAATAGCACTTTATTTAAAAAAAAAAAAGATACAAAGAATCGATCCAGAGGATTCAAAGATATAAGAAAAAATATGCCCTGAAGTGAAGTTACTTAAAACGGAAGTGGGTTTTTACTCGGATTACAAAAATGCAGAACTCTGCAAATTGAGAATGTCTTTTTGTATGAAACTTTTTTCAGTAGTTTTTATAATAATATAAGTTTATTTATCAATTTACCAAATATAAAAACCATATCTCGTTCTTTTTATATTAGCTTTTTTATATCTGACGTGACGTTACCGACGTTACGTTACTTAAATTTCATTTGCCAATTTTAAAGTGAAGATAATTTTTCTTAAATTATTTAATGCAACAAAAAAAATACATTTTAATTGTAGCTAAAGTTTTGCATAAAGAGTGGAATTGCTCAATTACGCTTAGAGCTGTAAATCGAAAAGAGAAAGTGCTCGGAAAAACTGGTCACAACGATAATTTTTACTTTCTAGCCCGATATATCGCTACCTGTACTAAGGAATGCTTTAAACTCTTTAATTAAAATTGTTTTGCATATTTACCTTTTCGAAATCAAGTAAGAATCAGCTTTAAATGAACTTTTAATTTTTCGGTCGTGGTAGACTTTAGGGGTATTTTAAAAGTGCTATTATTCGTGGTAATTGGTTATTCTATTCTTCCCACCAAAATTAGCGGTAAAAAACCATCGATTAAATGTGATTTATCATGAATTTTCTTGGTATAATGTTCTTTTGTTAGCTTTTAGAAATGTGTCAAATTTTAAAACTTTTAATGCATGACTTAACTTTAATGTGGCAAAACAAATTTTAATCCTGTAAAAAGTTGGTGGTGTTCCTGAAAATAAAAGAATTTTCTTTAAAAAATTTCATTTTCGCTTAGAACCAGGTTAGCTAACTGATTTCCCAAGCTAACCAAGCTCGCAGCCAATTGGTATATGGGAGCTATACGATATATTTATCCAATTTTGATCAAACTCGGTAAAATTGTGTTGAAGCAATTAATATTCACGATGAACAAGTATAAAGACGCTATCATTGATAACAAAAATGTTTTTCTTACTATAACTAGTTTTTGGACCAGTAGTTCCTATGGCTATAGTCATACCTATATGCTATAGTCATACGAATTTGATGAAACTTTCCAGAATTGTGAGAAAACATATAAAACTAATATATACCAAGATTGATAACGCTACGATGCAGACCAAAAAAGTTTTACTTACTAAAACTAATTTTTGGACCGATCGTTCCTACCGCAGCTATATGCTATAGTTATCTGAATTTGATCAAGCTTTCCAAAATTGTGTAAAAACATATAAAACTAATAGATAACAAGTTTGGTGACGCTACGATGGATAACAGAAAAGTTTTTCTTACTAGAACTAGTTTTAGGACCGATCGTTCCTATGGCAGCTATATGCTATAGTCATCTGATTTTAATCAAACTTTTTAGAATTGTGTAGCAGCATATACAACTAATATATAAAAAGATTGTTGAGGCTACGATGAAAAACAAACAAGTTTTTCTTACTAGAACTAGTTTTAGGACCGATCGTTCCTATCACAGCTCTATGCTCTAGTCATCCGATTTCGATCAAACTTTCTAGAATTATGCGGCAGCATATAAAACTAATATTCAACAAGAATGGTGACGCTACGATGGAAAACAAAAAAGTTTTTCCCACAAGATCTTGTTTTTTGACCGATCGATCCTATAGCAGCTATATGCTGTAGTGATCCGATTTTGATCAAAGTTTCTAGAATTATGTGGCAACATATAAAACTAATATATACCAAGATTGATGACGCTACGATATAAAAAAAAAAAAAAAGTTTTTCTCACAACAACTAGTTTTTGGACCAATCGTTCCTATGGCAGCTATATGCTATAGTCATCCGATTTTGATCAAACTTTCTAAAATTATATAGCAGCATTTAAAACTAATATATAACAAGATTGGAGATGCTGCGATGGAAAACAACAAGTTTTTCTAACTTGAACTTGTTTTTTGACCGATCGTTCCTATAAACCCACATATATCAATCCTTTCGTTTGATCAGCAATTCCTGAAAATCTGTGAAATAAATAAAAATCATTTTATTTGCCTTTTAATGCTATTTATTACTTAATCTAAATGTTTGCTTTTTGTTGTTTTGAATTCAATTTGTTGACTGAGTTACGTTGCTTACAATTAGTGGTAATTTACAAACAACAAAAAAAAAATAGAGCAGAGCGGAAATAAAATGCAAATACGCTTAAATCCTATAGAGATAGTCCGCACTCCAGTCCAGGGCTCTCACTAACAATTGTGACACTTGACCAGTCCCACCTCATCGCAGTTCATGCACTTGAGGGCCACAAATTCGGCCGTAAAATGATTCCGATGAACGGACTTCTTGGAGCCATTGCATGAGGGACAGGGCAGTAATCGATAGCCACCGCAGGTCTGGCAGGTATAGGTGCTAGCCATAGATTTGTAGGGCTTGAGCAGTTGACGCAGTTCACCGGATTCATTTAAGCGTTCCACAGTATCCGCATCACCTATGTGCTGACCCTCCACATACAGTTGGGGCACACGAATGTGCGAACTAAGCATGCGCTGACGCATCTCCGCCTGGTACTCGACACTCATGAAGACATCCCGTTCCTCGAACTTGATCAGCAGAGTGCGTAAAATCTGCTTGACATTGGCACATTTTGTGTAGGTGTCCCGTATGATGCCCATGCTGGTGGTGTACAATACCACCTTGCCCAAGTCTTTCTCTTTGTAGCACTGTGGATAAGAGATGGAGAGAAACAGAGAGGAGATGAAGTTCTAGTTTTGGAAAGCAGGTCAGCATTCGCCATGGAGCACAGATTTGGTTAGTTTGTTATGGTCAAAAGAAGTTGGAAATTTGGTCACCGCATCGCGATACATACATTCGCATAATGAACACTCTCTAACGGTGGATAGTCGAGTTCATTAGCTTGGACTCACGTAACCATACATGTCACTCAAAATCCTATTAATCAATACAATTAAGCAATAATAGGAAAACTGCTAGCTAGGCAATCCAACACAGCAGGCGATACGTGTAGCCAGTCACACAATGGAAATGCAATCTGGAATTTTTTCCACCAACAATTTATGATGGCTTATTTTGTAAGCCTGGACCGGTTCGGGGTTCGCTTATTTCATTTGACAATTAACATTTCCGTTAGTTGGCCAACTTTGGTGGCGTCTGCTTTGGCTAATGAACCAAGCAGAGGCCTGTGGGCAGATATCAATGAACTGCTTGCTGAAACCGGTGTGACAAGAATTCGCCCGGTTTTACTTGTAGAAATGCCAGAAACTGAATAAATCGCCAACTGCAGCTGCTGCTGCTGATGCTGCTGCCGCTGCATTTTCCGTTTGTCAAAGACAAAAGCGAGAAAAATATTTCACTTCAAAAAAAGTTCATGAACAACCAACAAACAAGCTGCGGTCAAATGGAAAGTCAACTTTTAAGAGATAGAGTGAACGTCGCCAAGCTGTTTTTCCCAATTCAATTTTAAACTGGAGAAAACTCACGACTCATTGCAAGTCTTGATACTTAGCTAATACGAGGGATGCATTTTATATTTCAGGCCTTGGCAACATTTTGTGTTACCAGTTGCGATGCAACATTTCCATAGGCAGGCCCCTAGCCGAAATTAAGTTTAAGCAGAGAGAAAAAAACGTAGCCTAGATATTTTAAAGTTGGCTAGGGGCTGAGCCCCCCGAGCTTCCGCCTAGCTACGTGCCTGTCCATTGGATTGTTTGACATTTTCGAACTCATGACGGATTTCTTATAGATCATCATCGAACTGCCTAATCCGTTGGAGCTCGTATGTTAAAACTTAGACAGCAGATTCCATTTGTAATGAAAATTATGACTTTCCGAAGTGGAGAAAACACATGTCTAATAGTTTTGCACTGTATGCTTGCTGGAGTTGGGAGCGTGTCGTGTTTATGTTCGTGTTACATACACGCACTACTCAACACGACTTGTTCGTATTGCAACAGCTTCAGTTTTGAGCCCTTAAAACACGAACACAATCTAACACGACAAATCACGACGACAACGGCAAAAACACTAGCACGACAATAATTGACTTAACAGTATGAAAAATACTAAGTCTACTTATTGATTGTATACGGTATAAATATCTACATTTTTCATTATCGGCTGTTGGTCATACATACTTAAATTCGACTCGTTTAAACAAAAGAAAAAACGAAATTTTTTGCTTTACTTTTAATAAATTCGTGCGTGTCGCGTTTACGAAATTTTTGACCGTATGTGTGGTGGGCGTATTTGAAATATGCCATTCGTGTTACAGTCGTGTCGTGTTCAAAACACTCGACACGCGCCCATCTCTTGCTTACATACATGAAGATGCTTTGAGCACTTGGGGGTGGAAGTTTCCAAATTCCCAATTTGTAACTTTGCTAGCTCTAACGGTTTAGGCTGTCCGTTGTTGATTTATAAGAAAGAAATAGGTTTATTTCACTACATCAACGACCTCAAAATAAACAAGTCAATACTCGATTTCTTTTAATTTCTATCCAACTTGTTAACTGCCAACAAAATATTTCAAGAAGAAATCTGGAATAATGAATCTGACGGACAAAAAGTGTTAGCGGTTTTTCAATCCACAATTAAGTCCAAGTATAGAAGGTTCGTGGAAACGACTCGTTAAATCAGTTCATAAAATATTGAAGTATGAAAATCCGGTCTTTCAAGTCAGACAAGATCTAAAGGTTTTACCTTTAAATAGCGCTACAATTTTCTAAGTCGGAATTTAGATCATACATAACAGAGTTTTAACCAAAGCTATTACGGCATAGACGAGTAATGTCACTTTTGACCCGTAGAAGTGGTTACCAGGATCTTCAGCCATTAAAAACCTTCATCTTTATATTTATTTCTTATGTGGGACAAAATTGAATGAATTAATTGCGTTTCAAGTAAGGTGTTTTACTTGAATGGTCCATTAAATGATTAAATGATAACACAAGGCTGTGAATTTTTACGTTGATGGTCAAATGTTCCAGTAATATCGAACAACTGTATTTCTAGAACTCATTGTATATATGTGGCTTACGGCGAAGCCCAGTTTCTCTCAACCTCTTGGCTCGTGTGCCAAGAGAAAGGGACCTACAGCTTAACGACGAATCCGAACGGTAGTTTGTTAGAAGCTTTTTCATTACTACATACTTCAAAACTAGCGCCAACAGCTGATAAAGGTGACCTTATGTGTACAAATTTTTAAAGAATACATTTTTAGTTAGTTAGTGTTTCGAGGCGAGATCGAAAAAAAACGCTACCCACTAAGCCACACAAGGCCACTACTAAACTCGTACACGCACGCTTGCCTTGATTTTCTATATCAAAGATCTATATTAATCATTGAGATAACCTTTTTCATTCACTGTAAACTACACAAATTAACCAAACATGTCTTTAAAGGCCTCATTCCAGATGGCATAAATATTATAAATATTTATTTCGGCACTATGCTTAATATGAATAGAATCACTCTTGAAAAGCTCTGAAAGCTAAATGCGTTTGAAAAGCTGTCTTATTTATATGAAGCGTTGTGCCGAAATAAATTTTTATGTTATCTGGAATGAGGCCTAAAAATGAAATTGTAATATCGCACCTGGTCACACTAAATTTCACACACTATGAATTTTAAAGGAAGCCCTCGTAGCTAATTAAAAGGCAAAGACAACTCTGGACCTTAATTTGCATTGCCCAAAAACCAAGTCAGTCAATTAACAATTAGCACACCTGTGATTTGCACGGTTAACCTCGGTGCGACATTTTGTCAAACTGCTGCTCGCAGCTGCAGTCGCCGCATCCAATGGAAAAAAAATAAAAGAGAAAGCAGGTCACTTGTATGGTTAGCCAGCTAGCCAGCAGCCAGCGAAGTGATTGCCAATCGATGAGTTGAGCAACAAACACGGCTAATGCCAATGCCGTCGACGCTCTCGATGTCGGCAACTTCTCGAAGGTGACAAAATGATGGCAAAGTCAGTTGCTGTCAGCTTCAACCAAAAATATTGTAAATACCCCACCGATTGCTCTAATTATGGCTTAAAGCCAAACACAAGTTTGGACTAGGCAAGGCAAGGGCTGCCTTCATTTCCATTTCCACTTTCGATTGTAATTAACAGCATCTCACTTTTCGTATTGTTTAGTTGGCTTGTTGGCTGTTGACTGGTTTGGCTAATTTGCATGTGAACCGCTATAAGGCCATAAAACATAAAACATTTCTTTTCATTTGGCATTTACTTAATTTATGCCAATCTACTACTCTAGTCGAAGGCGGGCAAACATTCCATCAATTCATCAAGTTTTTGTTTGCTCCGCGGCCCATGGAAAGTGAAATGCAGGCAAAACAATTAAAGCGATCTAAAATCTGAGCATTCATTTAGATAAAGGGAAATCTCTAAGTCATAAAAGTTAAAAAGCATAAAATCAAGTAACAAAAAAAAAACAGATCTGAATTTATGGACCATTGCCAGAGCAGAAACAAAAGTTTCTACCAACTTAAGAAATTAACTGATTTATGGTTGATAAAATTCGGAACGGAAAAGCGTTCGGAAAAGATAATCCATCGATATTGGGACAAAAGATAAATAAATATATACAAATCACTTGTATGAAAGCCGTTTCTTGGGTGAAATGATCGAGCTTCAGTTTTAATGCAACAACATATTTTAGAGAAGCCAAAGCAAAGAAGATATTTGAGCTTGTTTTTCTTCATGAAAAAAATAAAACGAGTGCATCGGCTCTGCCCGACTTCGAAATACCCGTTACTTAGAGGAATACAAAACGAGAAGGCAAAGTTAACTTCACAGATATTGGAGTCCACATAAATAGTTGCTCTAGCTCTTATAGTCTCTGATTTCTAAATGTTCTTTTTTGGTTTGTTCCAATTGAACTGATATTGATAACTGGTGTTGTCAGGCGAGTTGAAATAGAAATTCACGAAGCAAACTGCATCATGTAAATGCGCATAAAGTTCTGAAGATGCTTCAAAACAAAATCGAAGAAAGCTTCGGGAAAGCAAACTTCATCGTGTGAACACGGATTATGTTTAAATACACCTGCAAACGCTCGCCGCATTCAAAAATGTCTCGTTACTTCATACAAGATATGGGCGCGGGACGAGAAATTTTTATATGATTACTAAATTAAAAAATTCGCATGTGATTTCTAACGAAAAATAAGTCTTTAAAGGTATGGGATTGGCGAAATTTGGTAAAAATTCTGGAATCCAGATATATACAAAAAATCCACAGTAAATCGGGCCTGTTCCCGATTTCGATCAAATCGTGCGGAATCGAAATTGGTAAATGTTCCCGTTTCCAAAATACGATTGTGTTATTTACCGAATATTTTCATATTTTCATTTATGTTCCATCAACTGTCTTGATGGCAAAATTTAATAACTGAATTCTCTAATTGTTTTTCGAAAATAAGAACCTTTTATCAATTCCGATCGATCGAATTCGGAATCGAGATCAGGCTTGCATGTGTTTGTGTCGGGTCTTTGGTAAGACAAGGGTTAGCTGCACATTTCTTTGCAGTACTTCGTTTAAATATGCACTTTTATCAAGTATTGTTCTAAATTTCGTAAATGAATACGCTAGATTTCGCTAAGAATTCGAAAATTTATAATTAAATCAATGCTGCAAACCTCCAAAATGTTGGAAGAGGTTCGATTCCGGGGATTGAACCCGTGAGGAATCATTGGATTCGGACCGGATCCTGTAACCCCTGAATCCCAGGTTTTGGTTTGAACCTCGGTTAACTCAGACAAAAAGTTAAACTTTCTTTTATAATGTATTTTTATGTTTTAGGATAAGAAACTTTGCAAACCGATTGCAATGAAATAAGGCTATGCTCATTCAGATTACGACTCTTCTCTTTTGAGTAGATTATTGGAATAATCATCACAATTAAAACCAGAGTTTGCAAAAAAAAAATGCTAAAATCAATCCCTTGTTTTGAAATAAACCTATTTTCTCTTTTGAGTAGATTTTTGAAATAATTATCTTATTCAAAACCAGAGTTCCCAAAAAAAGAATGCCAAAATTAATCCCTTCTTTTTTAAATAAACCCGTTTTCGAGCTCTTTCAAGACAAGAATTCCGGGACTTGAAAATCTATTCGTACTTGGCTTAGGAAAATGTGGGATCGACCTATTTTTGACATCAGTTGGGATATCACGAATTATTTTCTGTTTATACATTGCTTCTTTTTGAATCAGTTCATTTCTTTTAATTTCTTAGAGTGGAAAAAACAAACTTTAGTGTAGAAAATGCTCGTACAAATGATATATTAAATAGGTTTTAAAACCATCTCAAAGTTTGAAAACTTTGGTCGATTTATTTATGATCTTTTGATCTTGAACATCATTGATAAATTTTTTGTTTAAAAAATGTTTAATTGCTAATCAAAAACTTCGTTCCTAATACTTTTACTAAGAGTTTTGCTCATTATTCGAACCTTTTAAATTTAATTTAGTGTTCCGGTTCTTTCAGATTTCAGGAGTCATAAATGTTCAAGCTTCGATTCATGGTCCGGTTCGGGCATATCGAAAAACCCGAACCGAACAGGTTTTGAAGGTTTCGGTTCCAGACCGGTTTGCAGCCTTGGTTTTAAAAAGATTTCGACAAAATGCAAATTCCTGGTTAAGGAATGGCTAATCAAATATCATTGCAAGCAATTAAATCACCTCCGCTATCCCCAGACATTAATACCACAGATCATATTTGGTTCCATTTGGTTTGCATTCCACAAACCCTCCCTCATTTCAAAATATTCGAAAACATGTATTCTTTTAATCACCGAGCCATATTTATACTCTGTACCAAAGATACAAAGAGTATATTATGTTTAAGCAAATGTATGTAACAGCCAGAAAGAAGCATCTCTGACCATATAAAGTATATATATTCTTGATCATCATTAACAGCCGAGACGATATAGTCATGTCCGAGATCTGTGGTCGGCTCATAAAACTTTTGATCCGTTTTTTATTCAGATTGTTGAAAACAACTTTGAAAACGATGCAGTGGACATAAATTATTGATTCACAGTAAGTTCGAATCAGGGTTCGAAAAATCCACAAAAATTATTTTCATGTCCTGATAAATAACATCAATGTAAAAAAAAAATTATTTTCAGACATGAAAAAAAATGTTACATATGAAAAAAATAATTTTTCAAAAATGCTCGTGTTAGTAACATGAAAAAAATACTTTTTTCTTGTCTGAAAATAATTATTTTTTACAGCTTGTATATTTTGCTTTGTGTTAATATCTTGCGTGTAAAGAAAAATGTGTGTTGTTTTATGAACCCTGGGTCGAATGTCTTCTCAATTCGAGACTGCATTTTTAATGTAAAATATTTGTGATTCTTTTAAGTAATTAACACAATTTGTTAAATTTCTTAAGGATGATGCAACAAAGCACCGTTCTGTGGACTCGAAAACTTAACCAATCAATTATCGTTAATGCAACAATCTTTCATCAACCATACGAGACCCCAGAACACGCCTCAAAGAAATTTTGTATCATTTAGTAATTTGTACAGAGACAGTTTCATTCAACGCCGTTGACTTTCTATGAATCAGTTGTACGAGTTGTTTTTAATTTTCTTCTAACTGCAATACATTAACTCTGATTAGCCAACTGTTTGGCTTACCCAAACAACTATAAATCTTTGGGAAACAAAGAAAGAAAGAGGTGAAAAACCCCGAAAAAAAACAAAAAACCGCTTGCTAACCCCATCTGTCTGGCTGTCTTCACCCAAGCCGATATCTAAATAAGCCAAGCGCTATCTAAGCAAGTTGTAAACGTGCGCTAAGCGCATACAAAACGACAACGACAATATAAGCCACTTAACGGTTTTCATTATAATTGAAGAAGAAACGGCGAGAAGACATCGAAAGCGGAGATTGTGTGGAGGCAGAGCGGAGGCAGCGACTGAACACGCAGTTCATTAGATTACGAGTAGAGTGCGCCAAGCGCAAGACATAAATACAAAATGTGAAAGATACTTATTGAAAAGCAGCTCCAGCCACAGCCACAATTGTCAGGTAGCACTTTCTCTGGCAGAGCGTGCAACCAATTGCAAACAATTCGCCTAGATGTGCGCCCTGGGATTGCATAATTTTGAGTCGACAAACAAGTGACTCAATGGTGTGGAATGGGAAACTCATATGACCTCTAGTTACCTTGGCATTGGGCTGATGCTGCAGTTGCAAGAACGTGGCTATTCCATTGCGCACACGATTCCTGACACCGCGTACCGTACCCTTGGCAGAACGTATAGTGGACTGTGTAGAGCTGGCGGTGCTTCTCATATCCCGAAAGCCGGCAAATACATCTTGCTGTTCCGCTCGAGCGTTGATGGTCAGGTCCGTTTCATCGCCATGTCGGGCCAAGTTGTTGCTGCTGAAGTTCTCGTGCTCGTGAATGTGAAAGCTGTAGTACTGATCGTCCGCATATTTGTAGTTGTTGTTGTTGTTGTTGTGGTTGCTGGTGGGGTTAGCTGGCAGAGATTGCGGGGCTTCAATGCTGTCCAACGACTCCTCACCGGTTTGTACAAAGTTGGCACGCTGCACAGCCACTCGCAACTCCTCGATTTTCTCTTCGCTGAGTGACTCGCGCGAGAGTCGACGACTGGGGGGAGACGATGATTCCAATGGTTCAGCTTTGTCCTTGACCTCCACGGGGCTAGTGTACTGTACCACATACTCGGCACTGCGCCGATCTCGTATATCCCTTAGTAAAGAGTCTGGCAGCAGTGTGCCTAAAAGGCGCAAGGACTTTTGACGCTGTCGCAAGTGTCCACTGGGTTTGGTTGCTGCCTGACGCACATACTCGGTGCTGCTGCAATTGATCGAGTCACTTCCTAGCGACGAAGGACCACTCTCCTCACTCTCATCGCTTAGCATAAGAATTGGCTTGACTGGATTACCGTTACTCTCCAGATCACTGCCATTGCCACTGTCCGCCGTCTCGCAGTGTGTGGCATATTTCTGATATTGATCCATAAAACAGTTGCCCGAGTTACTGTTGCTGCTGTTGCCGCAGGTTGCTGCTGCTGTTGCCTTGGCAGGGCCAGCTGCCGCCTTTTGCACCACCATCATTAAGTGAACTCTGTGGGAGTCAACTTTTAACGTGCACTGTCTAATATAACGCGTGCCTTTTGGCAGACAAGAAGCTACGTTTGGTTAAATTTGTTTATTTGTTTGTTAAATGCAAACGTTCAATGACTTTAACGGCCGTTGCACCCGTCGTCGCATGTCTTTATGCTTCAACTCTTGTCGTTAGACTGGCGCAAGTTTTTCTTGCAGCAATGAAAAAGTTACCACTTAGATCGTAGCTTAAGTGCTCACTCTCTTCCTCTCTCTCTCCGGATTCAGCCAAGTTGCTCGGCAGATTCAGCAACTTCTCCTGCTTTCTTTTTCCCCCAATTGCATTAGCCGCGCGTTATTAGATTTTGTAATTTTCATTCCGAAAATTGCTTGTCATTAGTTTTAGCCAAGAAGTTTCTGCTGGTTTTGGCAAATTACCAATTGGCTGCCAACTTTGGCATGACGGTATCTCACTCGTGTCTGAGAATAGCGCTAGGCTGATCATTCGACGAGATTAGCCAGCCAGCTTTTGGGGAAGCGTTATAAAACCGTAAATGCGCTTGCTGTGTTTCTCCACAACAATTAAACAAACTTTCAACAGAAATGTGCCATGGGTTTTATATAAATTGACCGAATTCAAACATAATTTAAAATTATTAAGTATTAAGCAAATATTACATCGTAAAATAGCTGAAAGTTCATTTGGGTCCACCGAAGTTGGTATACCCTTTGGAATCTTAGTCGGGTTTTTAACGGTAAAGGAAACTTTGAAGTTTTTCAAAGGCTTTTGGTGATGGGAAGGGGTGTGATCACCAGATGTATCGTGGAGAGGCACTTAGCAAAGCGTCTTTCGTGTGCGCTCACGGCGGGCTCTACAAATGGTGCTCTCGCCTAACGACCAAACGTTGTTTGTAACATGCAAAAGAGCTTTTTAGAAAACTTCATAAAGTTTGCTTTCAGTCTCAGACCGCGTTTACACGATGAAGCAATCTTCATGAAGTTTCTCAAAAGCGTTTGTTTGTTGGGAAATAGGTGTGGTGCTGTGGCTTGCCCCTCTACGCCTCTTTCCTACAAACAAAAGCTTTTGCAGAAACTGCATGAAGTTAGCTCCATCGTGTAAATCCCGTCTTAGATCGCATTTACACGATGAAGATAGTTTCATGAAGTTTCTCAAAAAGCTTTGGTTTGTTGGAAAGAGGTGTGGTGGGGTAGCTTTCCCCTCTACGCCTCTTTCCTACAAGCAAGAGCTTTTTCCAAAACATCATGAAGTTTGTTTCATCGTGTAAATCTCGATCTTAGACCGCATTTACACGATGAAGATAACTTCATGAAGTTTTTCAAAAAGCTTTTGTTTGTAGGAAAGAGGGGTAGTGGTGTAGCTTACCCCTCTACACTTCTTTCCTACAAGCAAGAGCTTTTTCAAAAACATCATGAAGTTTGCTTCATCGTGCAAATCCCGTCTTAGACGGGAGGGGCAAGAAACCCCACCACACCTCTTGACCACAAACAAAAGCTTTTGCCAAAACTTCATGCAGTTTGCTTCATCGTGTAAATCCAGTCTAAGTCCGCATTTACACGATGCAGTTTCCTTCATGAAGTTCTTCATGAAGTTTTTGTTTGTGGGGAAGAGGTGAAGAGGGGCAGCCGAAGCAGACAAAGCTTCATGACCTACCGCGGCGTGAAGCTTTTCGATCATTCTCCTTTGCTTTGTTCCGATAGAACTGATGCAGGGTTGATTTGTGGGTTATTTGCTTATCGATAACTCGTGTTCTGAAGATGCTTCAAAACGAAATCGAAGAGAGTTTCATGAAGCAAACTTCATCGTGTAAATGCGGACTTAGTTGTTTGACGAGTTTTACAAACTCACTGAGATACGATGAATAAGGATTTATTTTATAAGCTGAAATGAAAAAAATTCGCACTTTTTATAACAATTCATACGCTGCCAGCTCTTCCAAATCAACAGTAAAAATTTCAGTTCAATCTGTCCTGTGGTTTAAGGAGTTATGTTTTGTAAACCATTGATCCAGCGGTCGAATTCGTCTGGTTTCTATGTAGGAAAAAAGAAGTTTCGTGCAGATAGCTGCAAAACCATAGACGCTCAAAAGGACAGACGCCTTCCACATTTGAACTGGATCGATACCGGGTTTGTAAATACTAAGTAGTAAAATGTGTTTTTTCATATGACCAACTCAAAACCCAATTGTATGGTTCGAAAACGAATTTGATCTGGAAAAAACAACTAACTTCAAGTACCACCCCAAACACTAAATTTTAAGAATAATTTCAGAGATATTGCGGTAAGTCGCTATTGATCCGTTCAAGTCTGGTTTTTAAATAAATGTGGGACCCTTAAATTCTGAAACTTGAGACTTTTGTAGGATCACCTCATACCCAGTTTTTCAAATAAAACTGCTAAACTTTTTCGAATTTTTGAAAATGGTTGGAAGGGGATGAAAAGGGATAATCTAAGCTATAATAATAATGCAAAACAAATTATTCTAAAAAACAAATTTTTAATGGTAGAAGACACCCTGATTTAGAGGCGGAACAAAGTATGTGAGAAAGAAAAATGTTATGCCAAAAACATGGTATTTGGGACCTTTGTGCATTTGCTTATCCGTTATCCATTTTATGCATTAAAAAGATGAAAACTGCAAGGATTCTTAGTAGCATTTCGCTTTTTTGTTTAGCTTTTTTATTTTTAATTGATAAGCTATACTGATAGCAAACGGTAGCAAAACTATGTATTTCGAGGATTGCGCAAAAGATAAAACTTGAAAAGTTTTACACAAATTGTGCAAAAATAACCGCACAATCAATGCACAACAAAGTTTGGCGCTGCCGAGCTTATCTCCCATTTCCCATGGCTTTGCCGAAATCAACCAAATATCACGTACACTAACAGCCAAATACCCGAAACCACAATAGAGAATTGCATCCAATTGACAAAACTACATACATACATACATACTTATGTTATGAACCTTTGATTATGCCTTGGGTTACACTCAGTTTTGTGGAGTTAGTAGTGAAATGATAAGGCGAAGGTAATTTGGTTTCTTAGTTATTTTTGACTGAGGCTATATATGTTCTCTACCGGTTAATTACCGGCTTTTTCTGTGGTTTTAGATTCGTATTCATAAAGTCATGATTCCGTACTGAGCTATGTCACCCAATTTGCGGAGTAAGTATGGAAACTGGCGAGAACCGAAGTACGTCAGTCTTGGCAATCCAAATAAGATTAGCTGGTGGGGCTCCCAGTATCTCAAATGGACCATCTTAGCATAACTTTCTGGTAAGAAAGCATAAATCAACGTCCAGTATGCGCCATACTAAGCGGATGTTAAATCTCTGAGTCCTCCCTGGTCAATGCTAAAAATACAAAATCCCGAGTTCTTGAGTGACTTTCCCTTGATAAGAGCAAATCCTTTATAGTCACGAGGGTCTTTGTGGCGGGGACAGCACTGAAATGATACACAATTGCAAAATCCAAACCAAAAGCCAAACCCAAAGTGAATTCAGAGCGTACCAAACGCAGCCAAAAGAAACTCAACGAACTGGAAGACTTCATATATCCAAGGATTTCATTTACCATGTACCATGGAGATTAGTTACTCTTTGCCAGCCCTCGAGCCCAATGTGGTGGCTCAACCCAGAAGCAGTCGAATCTTTGTGAATGTAAAACCGTGTGTTTTTAGCATGGAAACTGTTTGTGGCAGTTTCATTGGCCTGACTTGCACTTTTTAAAATGTGTGTGCATTGATGGAGTACAGCCAAAATATTGGCAAATACTGGCTCCCCGATTAAAACCCATTTTTTGACCGATTGGTCCAATGGCCGCTTTAATATATAGTCATCCGATCCGGGCTCATTAAGAAGCAGGGAATCCAACCGAATCGTATTACGTTTCCGGTTCCAGTACGTACCGAAACTTAGGTTTCGGTAAAAGAATCAGTTCAGATTTTTGTATTTGTATTCCGGTAAAAAAAAAAACTTTGAATCATTATCCCTTTTGTTATACCCTATATGTTATAGTCATTCGATTTTGATTAATTTTTCTAGAATTATGTGGAAGCATATAATAATATATACCACGATTGGTGACGCTACGATGGAAAATAAAAAAGTTTTTTTCATAGTTTTTTTGACCGATCGTTTATATGAACTAGAGTTTGATTTAGAAATTTTTAGAATTATGTCGCATATAACGTTGGACTATATGCTATAGTCATCCGACTTTAATAAATTTTTCCAGAATTATGTAGAAGCATATGACCCTACGATGGAAAACAAAAAAGTTTTTCTCACTAGAACTAGTTCTTGGACCGATCGTTCCACTTCAGCTATATGATATAGTTATACGATCCGGCAAATTCCGACAAATGTGCAGCCTATGCGTGTTTAAAGACTTTTTGCAAAGTTTGGTTAAATTAGCTTTAAAACTGAGGCAGGAGATAGCATAGAAACAGACGGACGGACGGAAATCAACTCAACTCGTCATGCTGATCAAGAATATATATACTTTATCGGGTCGGAGATGCTTTCTTCTATAAGTTACAATCCTCGTAACAATTTTAATATACCCTCTGCAAGGGTATAAAAACTTTAAACCATTATCCCTTTTATACAAAAAATCGGGACAAAAATCAGAAATTTTAATGGGATACTGGTATAGAAGTGATTTTCTAAAAAAGCTTTAATAGTTCACAATCGGATGATTGGTTTAGAAGTGCAACGAGACTATCAAGTGGCTGGACACAAATACCCTCGCCGACAAGGAGGAGATAGATCACAAACTGAAGGAGCTCGTTAAACACTGCTAGCCGATAATGAAAAAGATAAATCTGTATTTTATTTTATCAAAACGAGAGTTCCAACTTGCATATTTGAAATAATAAAAATCTTTTTAATAAAATCAACCAAATTCAAATTGGAATATCCGTTTGGTTTTTATACGCTCCCAAAGTTGACATTTGAAACCAAAACAATCACAAATTCAAATCTTTAAAAATTGTTCAACTTAACTTGTAAATGACCAAATTCAATAAACCAAAAGTTTTTCTGGCTATCTGGAGCTCCCTTTATTAAATTAAAATATTGTTGGCAAAAAAATCGAACATCAAAATTTGATTTTTGCGACGCTGACGCCTTCAAGCTATTCACAATGGAAACAAGGCAACATAAGGGATTCAGCCTAAGCAACAAAATTTAAAATAAATCATTTAAATTATTCTGTAAAAGAAAGTGACAAAATGTTATATCTTCATTAATTCAGGTTTATTAGATTCCTAAACTTCTGGTCAACAGTTCTTTAAGAACACGGACAACGCTTTCCATGGTGGGTCGATTGGAGGGAATTTCGGTCCAGCATTCGGTAATCAAGTCTCTCATTTGCTTAGGACACATATCCATATCACCATCGAACGAGGGTCTGCCACCTGTAGCAACCGATTTTCAGAAGAATTTATTACATTTCCAACGAATTGTAAATAATTTTACCTTGATCAACTTTCATATATACCGCAAAGCTGGAACTTAAATCCACAAATGGTCGCTGTAGTGCCATCATTTCCCATAGGGTAATGCCAAAACTGTATACATCGCATTTCTCAGTGTACGTATGGGTCTTAAATACCTTTTAAAAAGACAAAAAAAGAAGTCATTGTCCTAATCTAATTGAATATATGTGTGCGTACCTCTGGTGCCATATAAAGAGGAGTGCCGCGCTCAACCGTCATAATAGTGGCGAAATCGGTTACTGTACCAAAATCACAGATTTTCACAACTTTCCGCTCCAACGAGAGGAGAATATTGAGAGGCTTAATGTCACGATGTATCATTTTAGGTTCGATTCCATGTAGATAGGCCAGACCCTACAAAAATAAGTAGATAGGTATGTAAGGTAGATAGAAAGGAATTCAGCATTTACCTTGGCAATCTGGAGTGCCCAGTCTAAGGCATACCAGTACGTATGCTCCTTTTGTCGATCACCATGCAAAAACTTGTGCAGTGAGCCGCCCGCCATGTACTCCATCAACATGTAGGTGGAATTTTCATGCATCGAAATACCATATAGTAATATAATATTTATATGTCTGACCCGAGAAAGCTGAGCGATCTCTTTCTGGATATCCTTCGATTTAGCATGGCGAAAATACTTGACAGCTATTTGGCGATTCCGCCAACGTGCCTCACGGACCACACCGAAAGCGCCGCTTCCAAGTACCTTAAAATGGTATATATGTATGAGTTTATATATGTAGAACGTGCTGATAAGACGATAAGGATTACTTTAATAGGTATACCTTTTCGGAAAACTCAATTTCTTCATAGTCTATAATTGGAGCAGTCATTTTCCACTTGGTGCTGTTCTGTTATTTGGGGGGTATTCCCGCCTTTGTGTTTTCTTCTGGTCGATATCACACAGCTGTTGCACTGACATATACATACGATCGTACATGCATGTGCATATGAGGTAATCCCTTGACTTTTTGCTGGTTTTATTAAACATTTTAGATAACAAATATATTGCAGGCAACGTCACTTGTGAAAAGTAAACAAACATATTAACATGTCAGTTAACAGCACATTTTGTGCTTGCTGTTAAGCTACATTTTTGCGTTCACACTGTGCAATACAGCGTTCAGTTCAGAAAATTAAATCACTTTTAGGATTTTATCTCATGCTCAGCATCCACTGCAACAAAACAAAAATCTCCATGTAAGGAGATAATAAAATGTTTTTTGTTTTGTTTCAATATCTTCTTCCTAATGTTATCTCTACTAGCAGAGCAGTGTAGAAGGCAATGTTAAAGCAAGAAATAAATAAAAGGAGAGTGGACAGCCCCAACGCATCAGCTGTAACGGCAGAATGCAGTACAGGGCATAGCCACCCACAATTAAATTTAATATTTGTTAATTTATTGTTTTGAAAACCAGAAAATGGAGCCTTCCTATGCACCTTTAAGTGAATCGTGTGCCAAGGCGCTGGGCGACAAGATGTACGAGAAGCGCAAAGTGGCCTCGCAGGAAATTGAAAAGTATTTCACACACAGCTACACACATTTGTATGTACAATTCTAATCCCATTGCATTTGCCTGCAGAATGGTCACCGAATTCAACAACAAGAACAATGCGGCACAAATACGCAAGTTAATCGAGGTGTTGACCAATGACTATGCCACATCACGCGACTCAAATCGTCGGAAGGGAGCCCTTATCGGTTTGGCGGCCACGGGTTTGGGGTTGGGCAAGGTATACAACAAACAATTAGTCATGTTTTCTTTAATATAAACATTTTATATGTATAGGATACGGATAAATATGTCACTGAGCTGGTTACGCCCATTATGAACTGTCTGACAGATCCCGACTTGCGTGTGCGTTACTTTGCCTGCGAGTCGCTGTACAATGTGGTGAAGGTGGCACGAGCTGCCATTATACCCCTATTCCCCGAGCTGTTTGCCGCACTTTCCCGTCTTGTCACCGATTCGGATCAAACCGTCAAGGATGGCAGCGAGCTGCTGGATCGCTTGCTTAAGGATATTGTCACAGAATCATCGCAAACTTTTAATCTGGAAGCATTTATTCCCTTGCTCAGGGAACGCATCTATGTAAAGGACGCATTTGCGCGACAATACGTTATCTCCTGGATATCTATACTAAATGCTGTGCCTGACTTGGACATGGTCAATTATTTGACAGAAATTCTCGATGGTCTGTTTGTCATGCTGGAGGATAACACGCCAGAGATTCAACGCATGTGCGAGACGACTATCAGTCAGTTCCTCAAGTCCATTAGGAATGACTCGTCGTCGGTGCGCATGGAGGACATAATCAACACACTGATTACACATGCTCAGTCTCCCAATGAGCTAATCAAGTCTATAGCCATTACCTGGATACGGGAGTTTGTGCAAATCTTTGGACCAAATGTATTGCCATATGCCAGCGGCATATTCACGGCCATTCTGCCCTGTCTGGAGTACAATGTGGAGTCCAAGCGTAGTGAGTAAATAAACAGAAGCATTTATAGTTTATTCATATTACTTTGTTTCCGCTTGCTTAGGCATCAAGGAGTGCGCCGTTTCGGTCAATAACTCCATGATGCAGCTCGTTTCGTCCAAGGAGCTTAAAACCCAAACTGCGGCCAAGATTGATTTGCGCTCAATAATGGATGTGCTCTCTCAGTATCTTACGCACAATTCGATGCACACTAAAATCGCTGTACTTAAGTGGATACATCATTTGTTTACCAACTTTCCAAATGAAATGTCTGTCCATGCCAGCAATTTGAATAATAATCTACTCTCAACACTGGCCGACAACTCGGATGAGGTGGTGCTGCAAAGTATTTCTGTGCTGGCTGAGATAGTGAACTCGCAGGATTCCAGGGGTAAGGGTTGAAATGGCTAATCCTAAAGTTTAAACCTACGAGTATTTTCCAGATCTGAATGATTTCAACAAGACGCACTATCGCAAGTTTCTGTTAAGCCTGCTCAATCTGTTTAGCGAGGAGAAACTTATACTGGAGAACAGAGCCAGCCTGATTATAAGAAAACTCTGTGTGCTTTTGAATGCTGAGTATATCTATCGCACTTTTGCCGAAATCATAGCCGAGGAAGTGTCCAATTTGAAGTTTGCCTCGACTGTAGTGCGTCTATTGAATATCATATTGCTGACCTCCACAGAGCTGTTTGAATTGCGCAGCACTTTGCGTAACATTTCCAACGAAAAGTCCGCCGATTTGTTTCAATGCCTCTACAAGAGTTGGGCTCACTGTCCAGTGTCCACTTTGTCGTTGTGCTTGCTGGCGCAAAGCTATCAGCATGTGTCCGAGTTGGTCATCCTATTGTAGGTAGTTTCTTTAAATGACTCGCAAAAACTGATGCTTACGACCTACTTTGTTTGTTTCAGCGCTGATGTGGAAATCACTCTGGAACTGCTAGGCGAATTGGATAAATTAGTTCAGTTAATAGAATCTCCCATATTTGCCTCATTACGCTTGACGCTGGTGTCGAAGGCGAATAACTGCGCAGATGCCCGGTACCTGGCCCATGCGCTCTTTGGTATTCTCATGCTGCTGCCACAAACGGAAGCCTTTGATACGCTAAGGAATCGCCTGCAATGCGTGCCCAACTATTGGACTCACGAAACCATGTAAGTTTGTAGAAGTCTTAATGGTTAATTAGTATACATTTCATTGATATGTTTTTAGTGATGAGCGCAACTCATTGGAGTACCAGAGTGGGATCGATTTTAAAGCACTACGTGAACATTTCATTCGCTTGCAAAAGGCACATCGGGAACAGCGCATTGTACAGCGCAAGCGTAGTGTTATAACAACGCCGGAAAGTTATTAACAGCTTTAAATGTGTATGCAATTTATATAATTTATAACTGTGATTAAGTATATAGTGTAATTTGTGTATTGCTTATATAATTGTAGTGTATGTAAGTATGTGAGTTCCAAAAAACCTGAAATCAATAGCTTAAAAGGGGACTCCGCTTAGAAGATGTTCAAATTGCACATTTTGTATTTTTATTAAAGGTTTTCCCCAACTGCTAATTAAATTTTTTATTAATTACCCTCCCAAAGAAAGATCAACTTAAATTATTTATTTTTAAAATTTTAAAAAATCTATTATTATTTCACTGTCATCGGAAAAGCCACTAGAAGCTAGCCGGCATAAAGCCCATATGAAAAATTTCGATACTAACTTTGAGAATAAAAGAAGAACAAAATAGACTACTTAGACAATATAACAAAAGACTGAGGCTCAAATTGAGTTACCTTTGAGTCATCTTATATCTTATGTTGAATAAAAAACCGCGAATAACTCAACATGGAGAAAAATGCAAACAAAAATAAACTTTTGAAACAAGCGAAAGTAAATTAACAAACCGACCTGAAGACCTTGATTTATCTGTGCTAATTAATTTAGAAAAGCCATTGCATTACAGAGAAAAGCTTAAACTCTTTTTAAAGAACTGGAAATTCCAAAATACTTTTTAGACTCTGATCCAGAATAGAGTTGTGCCGATTTTCATGAACTAGTTCGAATAAACTTATCATTTAATTGAACTAATGAACTAGGTCTCAGTGTTTGAACTATAGTTCATTTTTTCATGGAAAACCATTCGTTTTAGAAACGTTCAATAATCAAAATCAGAAACGTTAAAAAAATGAACTATAGTACAAATAATGAACTATAACTCGAAAGTGAATAGTTCATCAAATAATAAACTAATGAACTAGGTCACTGAAATGAACTAGATTCTCTAACTCTAATCCAGAACTATGGCAAGGGAACGATGAATATCTCGCTACTCATAAATTATGAAATAACCCCAAAGTTGTGAGTGATGTAGCAAAAAGAAGGGACAAACTAGTTAAAGACATCGATGGGCGAATTTTAAAAGGGATCTGGGATCTAGGGTCAGGGATCTGCGATCACGGATCTGGGACTGGTACAGGCACACCATTTCCCAACACTATTACATAAAAAATAATTATAATAGAATAACTTTATATTCTTAAGACCTGATCTCAGATGACATAAATTGAATTTTCGTCACTATGCTTTATATAAATAAGACATCTGTTCAAAAGCATTCTGATTTCAAAGCTCTTCAAAAGGGTTTCAATTCATATAAAGCATAGTGACGAAAATTATTTTTATGTCATCTGAGAATAGGCCTTTATGCAAGAATTCTTATTTTGATTCTGATTTTTCTTCGTAAAGAGCTTCGCTCGTACCGTGTGTTCCTTTTTCAAAATTTCTAAAATACAGACGCTCCAGTGAAGTTTTCCGAAATAACAGGCGACCCTTTGCATTGTCGGATATGATTCGGTTTATAACACCAATATGGGCATTTCTTTTCTGACGTGACGTGCATCGTACGATAAAAATAAAAAAAATATGAAAGAGCAAGTTAAAAACATATTTTTTATTTTTGGAAGTAATTCAATAGCACTTAATTTAGAAAAAAATTACAAAAATGGACACAGAAATTCAAAGAAATCAGTAAAAATATGCCCTGACGTGACGTTACTTAAAACGGAAGTGGGTTTTGACCGGTCGGTTGCTAAACTCTGAATTGAGAAACTCTTTTTGTATGAAACTTTTCAGTAGATTTTAGAATAATAAGTTTATTTTCCAATTTAACAATTAAAAATCTTTCTCGTTCTTTTTTATTAGCTTTTTATATCTGCGTACGTTACTACGTCTTAATTTGCAATTAAGTGAAGAAAATTTTCTAAATTATCAACGCAACAAAAAAACATTTTAATTGAGCAAAAATTTCGAAAAGAGGAAGAGAAAGCATGAAAAACTGGCAAAAACGTAAATTGTACTTCAGCCCGATATACGCTATCTGTACAAAGGGAAGCTTTAAACTCATTAAATAAAAATAATTGCATATTTACTTTTTCTAAATCAAGTAAGAATCAACTTTTTAAGGAACTTTTAATTTTCGGTCTTGGTAGACTTTTCGCGGAAATGCCAATATGTAAATTGGGATTTTGATAAAAAAAAAAAGCTGTTACCATCTTATATACTTAATTTTAAGCACCGCGCAGAATGGAAAATTTAAGGTTAAATTTATCTCACGTTACATGTCGATTTTGCAGTCTCAATTCAGGCACAGCATCAGTGGTGGGCACGAAATTTGAGTTTGAGAGCAGTCCAACAACAACTACAAGAAAAACCAACCCCAATCAGCGAGTCTTGAGTCGAGCAGCTATCCATACATTGAATGCATTTTGTTTTTGTTATTCACTTTGAAGAGAAACAATTTGATTGTGCGTCAGAGCGGCGCCAGTTGCTAAGAAAAAAATTGTTCTATGTGCACTGCTGATTTAAATCGCATCAGCGTTTAAAAGTAGAAAATATTTTTGTTTGTCTCATAAAATTAATTATAATACCGAAAATTGGTTTTGAAAAAGGGGAAATTAAATTTTGATTTATCACCTTATACACTTTATACAATATATTATATTGAAATTTGTTTTTTCATTACGGTAACTATACACTACTATACCGAACATTTCCAATTTTTGAATTTGCATATTTGGAATGTTCAGTCTACTGCACATATTGGGTGAATTCTTTCAATAATCTAGGGTTTATCATTAAATAATGGTTAAATATTTCTAATTCTTATTCCCATTTTTCTGGTAGCCTAAGAACTCGGCGTTAAGAATACTGTTTATCTTTCGAGGCGTTTCGCGAATCGAGCCAATTTTTTACTTCTCAAAATGAACAGAATGCTGGTCAGTCAGGCCATGTGTATCATCGATCGAAAAATGTTATAAGCTGATAAACAAAGGATGGTTCGGTCTTGGAGTTTGTTTGCGTGCGAACAGCGCCATCCTGATCCCATCAGATGGTTGTTTTGGACATTTTAAGCAAAGCTACGGTTCAAAAGGCATAGTATGGGATAGCCAGATCTACCCAAAATATTGTTGACTTATTATGTTTAAGACAAAATGGAGAAAGCCGTTTTTTTAGACACACCTTGATGTTAATATCGGCGCCTACAGAGCCCAATGAACTGTTTCACTGGACAAACGGTCTTAAAGTTTTCGAATTCTTTTCTACTTCTTGCTGATTTTTTTACCCCTTTTTGATTTTGTATGTCTTCAAGGAATGCCCTTGATTCACTCTTTTTATCGTAGACACTTATTTCCGTCGGACCGACATTGATTTGCTTATACCTAATATACCTTATTTTCAAGATGCTCATTCCTTGAATCTTTTTTCTTCCGGTTTTTGGAAAATATTTTGAAGAACAGGTTTCAGGTAGTTTTGAACTGAATTATAGTATTTTGAGCTCTATTAAGTTTAAGTTTATTGCAATATAAAATAAGGATAATCATTGAAGCTTTCTAACGGTACCTCACATGTCATACATATGCCTCACACTGCGAGAAATGAGCGATTGAAAGTGTTCAGTTTCTTTTGTGTACAGTCCTTAATAATTCTTATTAAATATTTTTTTGCCACATAATATTTTGAAAAACGAAATGGTTTTAGGGTTTTGATTTCTTTATACCGGTTTAAAGTAACGGTTGTAATTTCAATTGGATACCCTGATTTTTATTAAAATACATTCCTGTATTTGCATTTAAAATAAAAAGCATGAAAATGGGCAAAGGTAAAACAGTTCAGTTCCATTTTAAGCGTCAACTCAAAACTCATTTGGGCCTTTCGTTTATTTAAATTTACGTATGCCTGTGGGCAAAGTTGTGCAATGATGTTGATACATCTGCAACAGGAATATCGTATCGTCCAGCGTCAGTTCAGCCTTGGACAAGGTTTTAATACGATTTTTGACTTTATTAAGAATTTCACATTCAGGCGGTGTAAATGTTTCCACAATCTGTAATAAAAATATTTTGCATATAAAATCTCGGACATTAAGTTGACAGCTAAATATTTACCTCAGCGATATAGTCATCCGATTCGCCACGTTCCTTCATGGTCTCTACAATGCTGTCCAATCGTTGGGATTTCTCTATGAGACCCTTATGCTCATTTTTCTCATAGCTGGAACGCTCAATGATGTTGTAGAGAGACTTGAAGCAAATGTCCAGCAGCATGCGCACCGTCTGTCAGGGGAAAAAAAAAACAATTAGTTATTGTCATGGGACACACCTCTTTATAGCTTACATCCTTCTCCTTAATTTGAAACAAATAGAATGCCTTAGCTGGTCCATTGCCTCCTCCACCGGGTTTTTTGATGGCTTTCACATGTATAAACTGCTCTTGAAACAGATTATAGGCCAGCGACTTGGCCTCCTTGGCGGGAATCATAGCTTCCTTTTGTAGGTCCTCCTGTTCGATGAACTTTTTGAAGCGTATCACACGGAAAATGCGCGTTGCCTTGGAGCCAAAACGTTCGGTTATAACAGATTCAATGCAGGCAAAGGCCAGTGACTCAAAGGCGCGCTCCAGATCCACCACATACTGACCATTACCCATGTCACCCACTCTACGCAGGAAGCCAAGTGAATCATCAGCTGTAAATGGAAAATTAAAAATAATGCTGAAACTAAAACCTCTACAACTCACTTAGCAAGCTGATGTATTGATCTAGGTGCTTCATAAGATCCAGATTATTGGATTTCTTCTCAATGGCCTGTTTTATCTCCACAAAGGTTATTTGATTTGAAGTTTTCTGCGTAGTTCAAAGGTTGAATGTTAGTTAATATTCCGAAAGTGGTAACTGCTTCTCTACTTACACGCTGCCAGGGATCTGTTGTATTGTACATTAACCTTAATATATAACGAAAACATTCGGCTGTATTCTCTCCCAGTTTTCGTTCAATAGAATCCAGCATGATGGCATCCCGAAAGTCCTGATGAAAGCGGTCATAGTTTAGATTCCACACTATGCCACTGTCTGTGAGTTCGGCCAAAGTAGCTTCGCCTTTGCGTATTTTCGCCAGCAACTGTAGATCAATAATGGGATGCCTAAAGAAATCACACTCATCGCTTTGGAATTTTGGCACGCTCTCATCCTGCTGCTCATCGTCTAGTATTTGTTCCGGCATCTTGATGATATAATGATCGGTGATCATTTGCAGAAATGTGTTGCGATATGTTTCAGCGTTTTCCGTTTTATTTTCCCCCTCAGCCAGGCATTTGATCAGCACCCCACTAGCTGTTTCCGAGCCAGAATTGATAAGCTCCTCGGCAATGGAGGTGCCAACATTTCCATATTTGGTCTGCACCAGATGTATGTAGCTACATAAGGGGGAAAGCACATGGTTATTTGGTTCCCTTGCTTCGGAGTGGACAGCTAGCTTACCGTGGATAGCGTAGCAGACATATAACATCCTCACGTCTGAGCGCATATTCGGGCAGAAATGGATTCGTTTTGGATGGCTCAAAGCTTACTAGCCGGAATTTAATAAGCACCGCCAGGGCCAGTCCCACCTCCTTGCGCGAGCATTTTGTGGCGTTTACAATTTGGGACAGTGTACGTGTGGTGGCTGAGAACAGGCAATTGGCCACGGATTCCACCACCTTGCCAAAGCATTGCTGCAAGATGGCCGAGCATAAGTGCGAGTAGTCCGCAGACATGGATTTTATTAAAATTGCAAGTCGAATATTCAGCAAATTGTAACCAAAACAAAACCGCGTTGATTGGCAGTGTTGCCAAATCAGCTTTTTTCCCGCAATTCTCTTTTTTTAAGCTCGAATGCGGGAAAAATTTTAAACTGTGGTTAGCGGGAATTTTAGCTTTATTTTAATTAATTATATCAAGTATATCAAAAAAGTCATTATTTACCAGTTACAGTTTGCGTTTTAAAATAAAACTCGGGAAATAACAATTATTCTTTGATTTTCATTTTAAAACTCCGAAATATCCATTATTTTATGATTTTTATTTTATTACTCTGCTCATACTGCTTATGATTTTAAATAAATTTTCTTCACGTGATAACAGTTATAGATGACTTTTATTTATAAAAGTCGTCAACAAAATTATTCAGAGACTTTTATCTTTTAAGGCATTGCATAAAAGATATTTGCCATTAAAGACCAAAATGGAACCAAATACCGATGAACTAGAACGTAAGCAGAACCTTTTCCGAAACATTCATTTTGGTATACGAACGACGATTTCACGAAATTTTATAAATCTTTTTAACATTGCTCACGTTATTTCATATTCACATACAAAATTTTGAGCGTTTTCCACGTCCCGATTCACCACAAATTTTTCGAGCGTTTTGCGTCACGCACGATTTGTGCACCATTAAAGAAGGGATCACGAAATGATCACGCACGATCAACCACCCCCAAATTTTCTCAAGAAGAGACCTTAATTCTATCATGGGTTTCATGGCTTCACTACGCCCTTTATACGGAGCAGCTGCGAGCAGCGTATTCACGAAATCAAAAGCGAATCAGTTTTAGGAATAATATTATTAATCAAATATAATAAAAACAAATTTTCGTAAACACTGCAAGACTTATATTCACAATCACGAAACACGGATGCTCACGCATTAAAGACTGTGTTTTCTCACGATCATGTCGTGACACACCGTGACACGTTTAAATTCACGTCACGCGCGCACCTCTACCAACATGTAATCATATTCTTCATCTTATTATCAACTATTTTTTCAAATTTTTAGCTTATAAAATTTCAACCAATTTCAGCTTCCGCTGAAAACAGCTTTTTAGAATTTCAAAAGTTGGCAACACTGTTGACAGGGAGAGCTTAAATGGTTTGAGAGAGACTCTCTTCAATCAGCTGTTTTCAGTTCACGTCACTGCGTATACGGGCACACTTTTCAGTAGTTGTGCATATGTGTGTGTGTTTTGATTTGGTCAAACTCTAAATAACATTAAATTTGTGGGGCTTTTACCAATGGCCACATGTTGCACCCAACGGAATTCTTCTTTAAAATCCAGGGGTGAAGCGCGCGGTCACTATCAGCAATACGCGCGGCCCTTCATTATACACAGTTATCGTCCACAACATTTTCACGGCACAAGTTCCACTTTCGCAACTAATTAAAAGTCTTTCAGGTTAGAAATTGCAACAGATAACAAAAATTGACCATGTCCGACGAAGAGGCAGATTCCGAAACTCATGGACGCAGTGCGCTCGATGAGTTCCGTGAAAATTGGCAACGGGAACTTAGATCAGCTTCAGCAGAGTCGGCCACTGAGGCCGATCGTTTACAAGCCCAGGCGGAAATTCTTTATCGCACTGCGGTCAAGCTAGAGCAAAGGGGCAAGGTGTATGACGCACTACCCTTTTACCGCAAGGCCACACAAATTGTACCTGATA
Organism: Lordiphosa mommai; assembly: GCA_018904225.1. Taxonomy (NCBI): domain Eukaryota; kingdom Metazoa; phylum Arthropoda; class Insecta; order Diptera; family Drosophilidae; genus Lordiphosa; species Lordiphosa mommai. The sequence goes on along the minus strand of JAEIFT010000119.1, from coordinate 442,414 downwards.
TTGAGTTTAAATTCTATGAACAGCAAAAACTCAGCAACGATGTTAACAAAAAGTACCAAAATCTGGCCAATGATTTGGCCAAGCAGTTGGATATGGGCAAGTCCGATGTGGCTGAGTCCAACATTGAACCCATAGCTGACCTATACGAGAACTTTCAGCGAGATCTGGGCCATGTTAATTATGGTGGCAAGCTCATGATGAGCAATCGCGATCCGGGTGTGTTAACCACAGGCCTACACTTAAGCAGCCTGCCGCCTGAGATTCTAATGCGCATATTGAGATGGGTAGTGTCTTCTCAGCTGGATATGAGATCGCTGGAGCAATGCGCAGCGGTATGCAAAGGACTCTATGTTTATGCACGCGGTGAAGAACTCTGGCGTTTGGCCTGTGCCAAGTAAGTTTCTCTTTCAATATTTTAAAAGTCTTTTAATTATTTATCTTCGCAGAGTATGGGGCCACAATGTGGGAACTTTGGATGCCCAGGAGTCGGATGAATCCAAAGTCTACTTCAGTTGGCGCGACATGTTTATACGACGTGAACGTGTGCTCTTCAATGGCTGCTACATAAGCAAAACCACATATTTGCGCATGGGCGAGAATAGTTTCCAGGATCAGTTCTATCGACCCGTACAGCTGGTGGAATATTATCGCTACATACGTTTCATGCCCGATGGCAAGGTTTTGATGATGACCAGCGCCGATGAGCCGGCTCAGGGAGTGACCAAGCTCAAGCATATAAACAATATTCGCCCGGATGTGTTGCGTGGTCGTTATCGCCTGTTTGGGAATACCGTGACTTTAGTTTTACAAAAAAGTCAACCCCGAGGCCAGCAGGGTTATATGCGTCAGCGACGTGGCAGCATATTGGATGAGGAGACCAATAATACGGCACAATTCCTGATAGAACTAAGCATCACGCATTCACCCAAGCGGCATTGCGCTCAGCTGGTTTGGTCGCATTACACGCTGGTGCAGAAGCGCAATAAAGTGGACACCAGCACCGAGTTTGATCTGACGGAAGCCAAATATCCACCGCTGTGGTTCTCGCCCGTGAAGAGCTATCACTTGGATGCCGATGCACCCTTACAATAAAAACAAATGGTTTAGCGTTTGTCTAAAGTGTTTTAGTTTTGTTTTGTCTGGAACATAAACGAATTATTAGTAGCAACTATCCCGGTTTGCTGTCTAAAAGCGTACAACGTTCTTAATAACTAGAGCATAAAATCCTCCTAGGACAAGTGAGAAGCTTAGCTTTTCCTGTTTCTTTCTCTAAGTTTGAATGCAGTTTTCGATTAATTGTAGTAAAAGAGATAGAGAGACTGTGATCCGTGCCTAAAGCAAACGCAAAAGTGTGTGACTCTCATTTATGTCTCGGTCTGCACAATCACCTGCTCGTAACGCATCTGATCGGGTGTATCCCAGCAGCTCTTTAGGCAGGTGAAAACCAACACATTGCCATATTCAATGGGTGCATTTGTGGCATTCTGTTGAAATCTTAGCTTGGGTATCAATGTGGGCAGCAGCTGCACCTCACAAATGGTTTCACCCTTACAATTCTGACATCTGGGTAACTGCTCTGCGAGAGGTGCCACCAGCAAGGGTAACGCATCGCGGGAATATCTGAAATTTAATTTAATTAAATATATGAATGCTTCGAGTTTGCAGTCCTTACCTTAACACCTGGCCCGGATTTTGCTGTATGGTGGTTATAAAATTGTGAAACACCACATCGCCATGGGCAGGCAAAGCCTTCTCATAGGACTCATGCTCATCGCCTGGCTCCCCAAATGCTGATGCTGCCACAGCTGGATCTTCGTCTCTTAGCTTGTACTCCTGATACAAATCTCTTATATGATCCATGGACAGATCTCCGCCATATTGCTCATACTCTTCCATTTTGCCATTGGTCTCCACATCAACAGCAATGTAGTAGGACTTGAGGGTGAGGTCCTTGATTTGCGACAGCGGTCCTTGTGTGGCCGGTACCGAGGTGTGCCTTAGCAATGCAATGAGATCACGTTCCGGCTTCTTTGGTGAGTCAACCAGCACAACATCCGTTTCAGGGCCTTCGATTTCAGCACAAATTGTAGCCGAGGCACTGGCACCTGCTCCATCCGCACTGGCGGTGGCATCTACAGCTGCTGCGCAATTGGCATTGGGATCTTCGCCAGCATTTTGTGACGAGTTGATATCAATTTGAACGAAACCGCAAATTAAGTCACTCTCCGCCGATGTGCTTTCATCGTCATCATCGTCCGCATTGGCCGGGCCATGTTGAGGTGAACCCAGCAGGTCATTGGCCACTCCACCCTTGACATAGTTGAGATTACCATTCCGCTCGTTCTGCTCATCATCAGCAGTCAGATCCATGGCCTCATCTACAATGTCTGCAACAACCGCTCCACCATCGCCCCAATCGTCCACTCCACTGCACCAGTTCACCTTCTGCAAGCCCAACGCCTTTGACTTTTTCTTTTGTTTGGCCGCAGCGGGAGCCGCCTTGGCCAACTGCTCGCTAATGACATCGAACTGATTGTCCAAATGCTGAGTGCGTACACACACCCAGCTTTTCTGATTCTGCGAACAGGCCGGACTCACACAACCAAATACATAGAGATTGCGATGAAACTGGGAACGATCTAATGGAGCATACATCTGAACAATCAGTGGACGCACTGTGCCGCACAGGGGGCAGGCGGGAACGGTAACCTCATGCCTGGGCCAGTCCTATTTCGATTTGGTAAAAAATCAATTTTAATTATCAACGGGCCCCAAAGGCGAAGGCCAAGTCAAATTGTTCTGCTTACGGGAGTTCCGCCAATTTTATTGGTGCAACTGTTCAGAAATGGGATCTGCTTCGCTGGTATTTCCTCGTCATCGTAACCCAGATACACCGTTGACTTATTCCTGGCCATTTTTCATGGTTTTAATTGAATTTCGAAGCAATTGCTTTTAGCAAACTTTACACCAGTGTGACCCTAATACGAAATTGTATATCGATAGGCGGGTTATCGATGACATAAATTTAACTTGGGTGGCTGCGCTGCAAATAAAAAAAAATACGGCATTTTGTGTCTCAATTTTTTTTCAACGCAATGTTAAAATATTTTGCTATAAATAAAAGAATTGTCAAAATAAAGGGAAATTGCGACACTTAACAGCTAATGACGCTGGCAGAGAGTTTCGATATATTTTTCTCTCATTAAAATAAATCTTATAAAACTAATTAGCACGAACTCAGAACTCACGCTGTCCTCTCCATGAACCACTGTTAAGTGAGCTTTATTATCGAGCAATGTTAACTAAACTAACATAGCCATTTCGAAGTCTCTGTTAGCATATCGAAGTCAATGTTGTTAGTTTAATTAATTGCTGAATGAAAATGAAAGAAATCAAAAGCCAATATAAAGCATTAAATTGCCTTGGTCCCAAACATTATAATTGAAATATCTATAAGAAACATCTTGAAGTTTGAATTCTTCAACGATAAGTGCCGCCGAAAAAACATAGAAAATTCGAAATAAGGGGCAACTCAACAGCTGATGACGCTGGCAGAGAGTTTCGATATTTTCCTCTCAACTCAGTTGTTTACTCTGCAATTCCGCCTAAAATTTGTTTAATAACAAAAAATATATAAATGTTGCGACAAAATCTGTTGGACCAGCTAAAACATTTCATAGAAACGGTCAGCAATGGCCACAGCAATCCACAGCTGCTCACAAATCCCACGCTCATCAAGCTTTCGTAAGTTGGTTTTTTGGAGAGTCGCGGGGAGCAAACATTTATATGTGTTTGGTCTAAATTTCAGCCTAAACTTTCTGGATGAGCTGCCTGCGACGCGGGACATTGTTTTCGAATACTTTGGCCTGCTGGCCGAGATCAGTGTACAGTTGTATGTGTCCCCGGAGATGATGGACCCCAAGACGGGGCTGCCTGTTTCACAGGTAAAGCCGGGCGGCAATCGTCAGCAACAGATGCGTGCCCAGGAGTATGAGAGTTTTAACATGGTCAAGTCGGCGTTGCAGAATCTGGTGTGGAAAGGTCCGTTGGCCTGGTCACCGTTTATAGCCAACTGGAGCCTGGAGCTGGTGGCCCGTCTGTCAGACAAATACACGCAGCGACGCATGACCATCACGGCCGCGTGCAATTACTGGCTGGAATGCAGCGCCATGCACGGCCTGATGACGCTCATTAACAGTTGCTTCCGCAAGCTGACCAATGCCGAGGAGGAGACCTGTGTGGAGATCATGTTGCATGCCTTTCATCGTTTTCCCATGACTTTTGACTGGATTGTGGCGCGTCTGGGCGGCTGCTTTCCCTACAAGATCATCATGCAAATCCTACAGTGCGGTATTAAGCGTTTTGTGGAGGACTATCGCTGCCATCTGGACTCGGAGGCAGGCATTTTGGACTACATGACTTCGTGTCATGAGCAGCATTTGCGTTCCGCCTTCCGGGAGATGCTCAAAGATGGTTTTGTGCCCAAGAAGCCACTGGATGTGGCTGTGTTGCCATTCCTGTTAATCACCACAAACTACTCGGATGCTATACTACAGAGTTTGGTCAATGTTTTGGTGGAAATATGTGAGTGTATAATTTAATAATAATTTCTTAATTAAAGACCCGTATTTGCAGATACCGAGGACATGTGCGAATTGATTGTACAGAAGGCGCCGCTTTGGCTGAGCAACAAAATGTTTGCCGATATGCAACCCACTCTAAATAATGCTGTGCTGCGCCTGAATCAACATGGTGCCACGCTGCTCATTACGGCAGCCAAAATGTCTGAGAGATTTGCCTGGTGTCAGGATTTTCTGGACAACTCCATGCAGGAATTGGAGCAATGGGTGCTCAATCAGCGCAATTTTCCCCTACTGGCTGATCTGGCCTATGAGGAGACCAAGTATATGCTTTGGAAAAGCTGTCTCAGCGCCAATCTAATTGAACAACAGACAGCCGTGCGCTTGCTGCTCGTGGTCTGTAAGTATTGAGGCAGCCACTCCATACTCCTTATTAATGATAATCCTGCTTCCACAGCCTCCCAGCATTCTCATATTTACTATCAAACCATATCACAGCTGTTGCGCAAGAGCTATGCCCATAATCCCAACGGCATAGGCGCTCTCATACGCCTGCTGGGTGGCCAAAGTGGCATGGTTAACTTTCCCGGTTATACGCCTGGCTTTAAAATGGTTTTGGAGGACATTACCTTACAGGTTCAGGTGAACAATCGTTTGCCGGTGGCCCCGGGTACACCCAGCGAGGCGTACAACACTTTCTCCAACCTAAATCTGCTGGCCAAGTGAGTATAACAGTTGCCATTTCATTTTAGTTAAATAATCCTTGTCCCCTTTCAGAGTGCACAAAAGGAATGTGGTTCCCTATATCAAAACACCTTTGCTAACGCAAGCCCTGAACGAATGTCTGCCCAAGATTATACAAATCTTTGACTGCACTGTGAACAAACTTGTGCTCAAAATGGACAAAGATGCAGCCATAAGCAGTGCGGAGAAATTCAGGGCTCAGCAGTCGGAAAACAATAATCGCGACTCCACACCTGACTTGTATAATGGAAAGCGTCCCAAACTAGATCCTGCCTTGGATGATGAGGATTCAGCCCGCATGCGTTTGGCTCATCTGATTGTTGAGCTATTGAATAACATTGAGGCCGGAGCACGCACCAATGTGCTGCGCACTTCTCTAGTTCTCAAGCTGGCCGTGCTCACTGTTAAGTATTTCTTTGTGGGACTCAGCGAACAGAGTAAGTGTAAGCAAACACACACACAAGTGCTCTCTTCTATTATCTTCTTCTATTACAGCTGTCATACGACGTGCTGCAGCCGCTCATCGTTCCTTTGCCCTGCTGCAGCGTCAATGCTCTGCCCGCAAAATGGCACGCACCATTTGCCTACGTGAACTGGTAGAGGGTGCTCTATTCTATCATGGCCATTTACTGGGCCAACTGGAGGAATATGAGCTGGATGAGTTGGAAATACCCGAGCACGAGCTGCTCATACTGCAAAATCTTCATACCAGCTCGGGCACAAACTCAAATCGTTCGGTGCTTCATTCGGGCGTTATTGGACGTGGTCTCAGGCCCGTATTGCCCACAAATCCCAGAGGCTGCAATGCAGAGAAACAGGCCTTGTATCTGAAAGCCTTAAATGCCTGCTGTACGGATTTGGTAAGCGATTGCCAGTCAACTAAGTTAATTCTTCAGACTTAAGATTCGTCTTACAGGAAAAGCCCAACAATGTGGAAGGTTATTCCTTGGTCTCGCTGCTGTTGGTGGAATTAGTCTCTACGGATGTCATGTACAATGGTCTGCCCTTTCCCGATGAGGAATTCAGCAAGGTTACCATGGAACGAGATATGCAAATACGACGTGCCTTTATTACGTCTCCAGTGCTCTGGGCCGTCCTAGGTCTGTTAGCCACCCATAGACCCGCCTTGTGTTACTCCTCGGTGCTGCTGCGTGCGCTGTGCGCCACATGTCTGCATCATTGGCGCGGCAAAAATGGTAAGGAAGCAAAATAACGCGTTTTTTAGTTTGTTCCCACCAAATCCCACCAAGAAAAAATTCGTTAAAATCCCTGCACATTACACGAAAGTAATAATTAGCGGCATATGCCAAAGAAGCGATAGGCAACCTGATTTCTTGTCAGTCTTTCCATTTATAAGTTTATGTAAAAACATTATACCCATCAAGAAAATCTAAAAGTTTCAGCCTAGATATGTAATGAGGTCTTAAGAAGTCTTAATAATGTGGTCCCATCCCAGGTTCCGAAGGAAAAACAACAGTAAATTTCTTTTGGACAAAGGGTAATTGATTGTAAAACTGTAGGATCAGTCTTACAAGTGATGTAAACAAAAACTTATTTGTGTAAGGATTATTGAACTCTTTAGACCAGCGTTTTATAAAACCATTTATAAATAGCCCAAAAAGAAGGGGCCCAAGGTGGCTTCCTTGGGGAACTCTTGTCGTAATGAAGCTTAGGAATAGCATAATCATATGATGAAATCGTATAAAGATCAGGAATGACGAACCGAACCAAACCCTACGGAACCGCTTATTTGAGCTCGTAAACCGAACCGGTGTTCTTTTAAAAATGGTGAACTAAACCGAATATCGCCTAAAAAAATGGTTATGTTCGGTTCAGTTTATCCATGAGTTTAATAAGGTTAACACTACGATATTGTACCTTAATATTGAGCACTTTTAAATTTTATAAATTTAGCCTTTTCAGTACCTTTATGTTCTCTGTTTAACGTTTATAGAGAGATTATTATGCGTTCTTCTCGTTCAGATGATAGATAGAACGACGCTTTCTTTTGTGATCCAATTGATACGCAGCGTTTTCGAAACGCTATGGTATATATTGCATTTTTTCTTGAACTTATGGACGCCGTCTTTTTATAATTATTATAATTATTGATCTTGATAATTAATTTATAATAATAATATATTATATGGACGGTACCTCATTTCTATCTATATACTTAATACATTTATATTAGGAACAGGTCTGCAAACCCAAATCATTTTTTCGGAGGTCCGGTTCGCTGGTTCGAACCAAAATTTACCAATGGTTAAGGTTCAGAAATTAAATGTTCGAGGTTTTTGAGATAAGGTTTTGGTTCGTCCTAAGTTTTTCCAAATTTGTAAAGAAGAGTAATTAAATTGTTAAAAATATACAACAAATTACAGATTTTCTAAATTTTTTTTGACTCGAACATACGAGTTCAATTAATTTCAATAAAATTTTATAAGTATTTTTTCTTCGAGCAATTTTTGGTGTATACTACTCCTCTTATCAATGAAAGATAATTGATTCATCTATTGATGAAAACTACAAATTTTCTCAACTACAATGAACACTAGAGCGTACCTGCCTTGTATGAAAAAATTTTTTTGGAGAAATTCTTTGCAGCTCTTGGCTCAAAAAATGCAGTATATTTTATAAAACCAAAATTTGATATTTTAAATTTTCGCGAAGCTCTGTGGCTTTAAACTTTCAAATTTCCCCTTAATTTAACTTTTAACTCTAAATGAAGTTCGGAAAGTGTAAAAAAAATATTTTGAGTATTACACAAATTGGGAAACAAGCAACCTTATCGGAGGACGAGTTGTTGGTATAATTTAAAATCTTTATAAGCAACATGGAAGAGAACGTACAACAGACCGTGGTTATCTGAATGGATTTGGAAAAACTTCTTCCATGTCATGGCTGTTTCATAATTTAAAGAATAAACTAGACCAATAACATTGGCACATTTTGAGGCCAAATAAAGAGCTATAACTTAACAAAATACTACATAGAATTATTCCACATAGTTTACCAGATATGGAAATTTAAGATGCACTTAAATAAGCGGCAGCTGACCAGACCAAGCCCAGCCAAGGTTTGTATATTATCATTTCCTGTCAGATTATTTGGTTTTGACGCGACAAACTTTTTTGAATCTAAAGTGTTTCAGTGTTAATGGTCTAGTTTGCGCTAAAAATTCGGAAACAGAACTGCAAAAGCGTTTAATTTTTAGTTATCGCTAAGAATATACCATGCCAAGATGCAAATTGAATTGGCAGTTTCACTCAGGCTTGCTCTTAAAGAATATTTCATACACCTAAAGAAAGAACGTCTTTAGTTGAATGCAGTTTTTCCAAATCGATGATTGATTACATAAGCCCCACCAGATAAACAGGGTCAGTTGTACGTTTTTCTTCCAAGTAGATTATTAAGATTTTGAATTGTACCAACATCTCGGCCTCCGATAAGGTTGCTTGTTTCCCAATTTGTGAAATTCTCAAATTATTTTTTTGACACTTTTAGAAAAGGGGTTTGCCTTAATTGATAGTTAAAAGTTAAATTAAGGGGAAATTGGAAACTTTAAAGACACAGAGCTTCGCGAAAACTTAAAATATCCAATTTTGGTTTTCTATGAAATTCTTTATAAAATATACTGAATTTTTTGAGCCAAGAGCTGCAAAGAATTTCAAATATCAAAAATCGTATGGAAAAAAGTACGCCCTAATGAACACGTTGTCTTACAATGATATATTCAAAGAGGCATTTCCATACTTTCATAAAATTCTTGGACCTCTGCCGTGGATTTACCAACATGATAATGCGCCAATTGTTAAAACGTATATTAAGAGCCAACATGTGGAGCTATTAAGTCGACCGACATACTCATCGGATTTGAACATTATCGAAAATGTCTGGGAATGGTTGACAATCCAAGTATATGGATCTGAACAAATAAATTCAACGATAAATGAACTTATTCAATCCATCGAATCAGCTTGGAACTCGTTTTCTTTAAATTATACGAACAATTTGCATGCATCCCTTCCAAACTGGATGTGTTAAGTTTTTGAGCAGAAAGAAGGCTTTTAGCACATTTTTCCAAACTTAAAATATCTTAACTACCTTAGATTTAGACACTATATTCGAGTTTAAAATTCTCCTAAATGGCTTTTTCGTTAAAGTGACCTATTCAAGTGGGTTTTTGGTTAATAATTGGTTGTTAATACTTAGAACTTTGACGAAAAGTCTTGCAACAATTGAATGAACTTAAATTTAAAAAAAAAATTAAGTCTCTAGCATGGTTGATTTGGAAGCAGTGTTCAATATAAAACAGATATCAGGAGGTGTCCTATTCAAGTGGCGGGGAGTGTATAAGATCATGTTTCAAATTGGCAAGTTAGTTGAGGAGATATTGGCATTTTACTTTTTTGGAAGTGTTGAACCTATTCATTTGAGCGGGAGTGTATATGTCGTATAAATATGTTAAGCACCTTATTCAAATTTGGTCTTTCGTTATTATATAAAAGCTGGATTGGTACGATTTCAGTATTGGGGTTAAGTGACAAGCTTGACAGTATGACACTGATGAACTTCCTACATGATTCTGATTTTTATTCTTTCAGATTAATGTCCTCTGCCATACTAACCTCATTTCATTTAACTTCTTTACTTGTAGTCAACAAATTTCAGCCCACTGCCGCCGATGATGAGCTGATGTTGTGCACAAAAAAACTGCTGCAATTGCTGGCCATAAGTCAGTTGATTCCAACGCCACTAACCCATCTGCATATGATCATTGAGCACTTTGAGTCAGCCGAGGCAAGTTGAATATTTTTTTAGCTTCACGTTAGCCTAATTCCTCTCCCATTTGCAGATTGCCCTTTTGCTGCGTGAATGCATTTGGAACTATTTAAAGGATCATGTGCCCTCACCGGCACTCTTTCATATGGACAACAATGGTCTGCACTGGCGCAACACTAACCAGACCAAAGTGCCGGCACAATATGTGGACACACTGCGTCATTTAATGCAAAGGAAGCTATCCAAGCTGGGTCCGCATTATCATCAGATGTTCATTATGAGCGAGCTGCATGCATCGAATGAGAAACCATCCATGCAAATTGTGGAATTAGACTAAATGCCGTTTTCTTTGTGTTTTCTTTTCTTTATTTCTTTTCATTTGTAAATTAAAAATCTCAACTTTTTTCATTGCAAAATACTGTCCAGCAGTTTGTGTGTACCAACGGCGCCTGGAAATTTGCTCTTTTGTTTTTTCTTTCTTTAGAATATAACGAAGCCAACAACAATTGCATTTTGAACATGTTTCTCTAACTTAATGTGAGTGCCGTTACCCCATCCAACGCCCGCTTCCCCCGTCTAAAATTTGCTTTAATATAATACACAGTATTGTCACTTGGGTAAGTAGTATAACTTTCGTTTCGTTTCGACAGCCCCCGCGCTGAGCTCGGCTACACATCATTTTCTTTTTTTTTTTTTTTTGTCTACGCTTTATAAATATTTGGCGTCGCGAAACGAGAAAACAAAACCAAAAATAGTTGCTCACAATTTGTTAACAAAGTTTTGACGATTTTTCAATACGCTTAGTAACTACGAGTACCTAGGAGCCTACGATGTGCGGCAATGGCTCAGCTTGCGCACAGAGATGCAGGATGTTAGCTTCTTGGCGCGTCGCTTAAAGGCGGATCCTTTCTTTCTCACATTCGTTGTGGTGGTCTCGGCGCCATTGAGCGGACCTTCCGCTGCAGCGGCGGCACTTGTCGAGGGTGGCTCGTAACTGTGACAGGCGGCCAAGGCGGCCGCTGACTGTTTGGCACGTATATCAGCGGCGGCGGCAGCAGCTTGTCGCGCCAGCTCCTCTGCAAATGCATTAAAAAATAGGATTAGTGGTTTCGGGTTAGCCGTAAGGCAGAGCCAAGACCTACGATTTACATCGTGCTCGGTGAAGTAAACATCTTCCTGATCCTGCTCGCTGCCATAGTGAAATGCTTCCAGGTAAGGCAGTACAGTAGAACGTCGATATTTGTCACCCTTTAGTGGAGGAATGGGTATCGGTGGGCCGGTAACCGCCGGTGCGGACGTAAACCAACTGCAAAAGCATCAAAATGATCTTAGATCAAGAATAGCTTGAGGTTTGTTATCACTCACGTATCTTTGCGTATTTGCTGCAGCGAGAGACGCTCACTGGGATCTGCCTGCAGCATGCCCAATATTAGTTTTGCAAAGTCCGGGTCCATTTCATAGAGCCAGTCTGGTGCCAGCCATTGGCCGCGTCCAATGTTCTCCAACAGTCGATAGATATTGTCGCCTTCGAATGGATACAGACCCGTGGCTAGATTAAAGCTGAACAAGAAGCAAAAGAACAGCTTAATTTCAAGCTAAAAGAAGAGTCTAGGCTAGCTTACAGTGTGACTCCGCTGCTCCAGATATCCACCTTGAAGCCGGCAAAGGTCTCGTGACCGTTGGCTATTTCAGGCGGCTGAAATGCCGGCGAACCCTGACCCGTGGTGCAGGTGTCGTCTGACGAGAACAAATCCAGTTGCTCGGCCACGCCAAAGTCTGATATCTTCAGCGTCTGATCCAGCGTCAAAAGCAGATTACCCGGCTTAATGTCCTTGTGTATGACACGACAGCCATGTAAATATTCCAGACCTTCGACCAGCTGCTGGAAGTAGCCGTGCGCCTGGAACAAGGGCATCTTTTTGTCCGGCTGGAAGTCGACCATTTCCTGCAGCCCGCCCACGCAATACTCCATGACCAAGTACATCTTCTGCTTCTCCTCATTGTACAGCACATCCACCAGCTCTACCACATTTCTGTGCTTCAGCTGCTTTAGCAAATGAATCTCACGCGTCACATTCTGCTCGCCATTGGGAATGCGGCGCAATTTGCGCTTGGTGAGTATCTTGACGGCCAGGCGGCAAAGGTTCTCCGAATTGAGGGCCTCCTTCACCTTGCCGTACGAGCCCTCGCCCAGTACATCGCCCATCACATATTTGTCCACCATTTTGATGTTCTTCTTCTTTTGCTGGTAGATAATCTCCTGGCTGTCGACCCGATTGAAAAACATGTTTCCCATATCCAGGGTGACGCGATCCAGTGTGTCGATCTCATCGTCATCCAGCCAGGTGACCTGCGGATGCGCATGCTCCTCATCCTCACCATATTGGTGTGCCGCTGCCACCACATCTGCCACATCTACCGTTTCTGTGGCACCCTTGAGCTGTACAAAGGGATCGTCTACCTCGGATCCCGTGTCAAAGTGAAAATTCTTATTCATTAGCAATACCGTCAGTTCATCGTCCACCCCTGCCTCTGCTTCCAGTGACTTGTCAGAGCCCAGCTGCTGCTGCTGACCCCCGCCGCCGCCGCCACCACCCGCCTTATGATGTGCTTCCATTGTGTGTGTGCTGGTCACAGTCATTTGGAAGCACGCTCGACTCCTCCACCGCTCAGCACGCTATTTGCGTACACCGATTCTCTTATTTGTATATAAAAACGTAACGTCTTCCCTTCTTCGTCCCCTCTTTTCCGTTTCCGTCGTCACCTTTTCGTGGGCCAGAACTAGAACATTGCACAACTGCCCACAGTCAAACGGTTCACATTGTAATTTGTATACAGGACAGGTGTAACTGATATAATCTAACGTCCAGGTCGTTTGCAGCGTCGCCAACTTTGGTTAGTTAGTTTATTGAGACGTGTTAAGTTAGTTTTAGTCCTGCTCTAAATATGTTCCTAGTTGGTGCAGTGTGACCAGCTGTGACAAACTCCCGACGCCGCACAGTGGCTGCTTTTCTTAAAGCTTGATGCAAAATTTAAATCGTTTCGGCAATTGGAAACTTTTCATTTGTTTATAAAAATGGGAGGAAGTCATGATTTAAAATGTAAAAAAAAATAAAGAGCAAAATTTTGAAAAACAAAATGGCTAATGTCTTAAATCGAGCATGATTGTGCCAATAATTTTTATTTAAATATTTCAACTCATTGTTTTAAAATTTAGATAAAAATTACAGAAAAACTTGCAAAAACAAATATTCATATTTTGTCTCTTTTAACAGGATAAAATTTTTTAGTCATTTGGCTCAAGTGGTTATTAATTTGTCCTTTAAGGCCTCTTTTCAGATTACATAAAAACTTCTTTGGCACAATACTTCATATGAATATAAACACTTTTGAAAAGCTCTAAAAGCTGTCTCATTTATACGAAGCATAGTGGTGAAATAAATTTGTATTCCTTCTGGAATGAGACTTTTAGGCAAGTTTAAGTAAAAAGTAAAAAAATTACCCATCTTTGACCAGCTGTACCAGCTATTCCATAATTATATATATTCCATAAATTTTAAATTTAATTTATATTCACATTATTATATTTCATTATTTTATATTATTATTAAATTTTAAGGAATTTAGTAGTTTGATTAAATTCTGATTAAAATCTTTGAACATATTTGCTCAATTTAATAACTCAAAAAATATAGTTGCTACGACCCACTATGCGTCGTAGTGTGCCCTTAAAAATATATCGATATATAATATATCGATTACCTATCATCTACGAAAGGAGAATCAAAACAAAACTGAAGAAAATATTTTTCAATTTTGAAATTTTTTTAATAAATGCAAGTCATGGCCACTGGAATCACCACTAAGGAGCGTTTAGAAAGATTGATGGCCGCCAAACGGCAACTAGAGGATCAGATCGCCAAAACTGGCCAAATTCTTGCCGCAGTAAGTAAACGCGTAAACAAAGCTGGCGTATACATATAATCCTGAGTCTCACATTTCCTGCCTAGAACGACAATGTGGGTATGAGCGGTCCACTGGTCGATGCCGAGGGATATCCACGCAACGACATTGACATCTATCAGGTGCGCCAGGCACGTCAGACCATCATTTGCCTGCAAAATGATCACAAGGAGCTGATGAATCAAATCCAAAATTTGCTGAATCAATACCATGCCGAAATAGCCACCACAGATCCAGAGCTGGTGAATCGTGCCTCTGCCATGGATCTGGACAGCGATCGGACAGCAGGTGGAGGTGTACTTAAGCCTATCGACGACACCCGCGTCATAGTTGTGGTCAATCTGGTTAGCCCCCATTCCCCAGCTGAGGAGGCCGTAAGTAGAAGCCGACACATAACCCCACGCCAGAGATATTTATGTTATGCTTTTCTATAATTAGGGCTTGCGCGTCGGCGACAAAATCTTTCGCTTTGGATCCATCAACGGCAATAATTTCCAGGATAATTTGGCTCAAATTGGCGAAGTTGTGCGAAACATGCGAAATCAGAATGTCCAACTAAAGGTACAACGCGGCGAGCAGCTGCTCGACTTGCTTTTAGTGCCAAAAACCTGGAGCGGACGTGGCCTGTTGGGCTGCAACATTGTTTTGCCACCGGAACAAATGGAAGATTAGTTTAAGATTTACCTTTAGATTTTATTCAATGAATATCATTGTTAACTTTTCACTCAAGGTTAGGCCCGGAAAAACGTTTGTACTAAATTGCAATCATTGATTTTTTTAACCTGAATTATTTAAACTTCTTTCAATTTGTTGTTGAATTCGAGCTGACACTTTGCCGGGGCTATTAGACAACTAGGTCAGGTCAGGTCATCAATGCGTTTAGGGTAGGTCAGTGAAATAACAAGACAACTGAGATTGCTATGGACTTTTTGGGGACAAATTAAATTGAATCAAATTAACAAACAAATATATGTGGCCATTAACTATAATCTGACCGATTTTCATTATGAATGATTTTGATTTTCATTCAAAATATCCGCAAAGCCAATCAGTCGTTGGCTAGCCTTCAAGGAGGTAGGCCAGAGCCGCTTTGAGTTGCATTTGGAGGATCACTTTTCGCTACTACCCCTGTAGTTAACTATTCGTAGTCGAGGATTAATTCCCACTCTGATAAATTCTCTATCCCCCGGAGAGGACCTGTTCACACTCCAATAGAGCTATTTTCCCGCCAGCCTTCCCCGGAAACGAGGATATCTTCCCGTTCCGTTAGTCAAAGTTTAGTGTAGAAAGGTATTTCGGGGACGGGGCTAACTTTCCACCCGGAGTGTTCAGACTATAGTTAGTGAGATCATACATTATTTTCCCTTATCAATAATAATTTCCCTTCACCGCACCTCAATCAAGAAGAAACATTATTTTTACTTGCAACAGTTAGATTTATTTTTCACGCCTGCAATTAAAAAAATACAAATTTCAAGATAGATAGTGAATTTTCATACTTATTTTGTGACCCGCCTTCGTTTTCGTCAGTGACGATTAGGCTTACGTAAGAAGATAAAAACCAACGCCACCCCCGTTTTGGTGTTGAAAAGGGGGGGCTCCTGTTCGGCGCGGGGGCGTGTATGGTGGCGGCGGTCAGATCTGCGTGGTGAATTTGTATACGTTATGTTGGAATGTTATTTTTTTCGAGTTATGTTGGGTATTTCTCATCTTACTTGAGTCACGTTCAATGACGAAGTGGAGTTAGATTTTGAAAAAATCCACTTTAAGTTATTAGTTGTAAGGTAAGAGTATTATGCTGCCGTTCTACTTTTTTTCTATTTTTTTACACTAAAATACAAACAAAATAAAGTTTAAAAAATCTATTTTTTTAAACTGCCTTTAATTTTTCAAAAAAATATTGAAAAATATGATTGATGTACGGGCCAGAATTACATCAATTCTGATCATAACCTCATTCACCGTTTTCATTTCTAATCACCTGGAGTCCCGAAATGGCTAACCACCTCCACACTTTTTTTTTTGGATACCTTAATTGGCGGGCCGATAACTTTTTGAACAGCCCTCGAAGTCCAACATTTTTTTTTATTCTTTTTATTTTATTAATAAATAACTCAAAACAAAAAACCAAATTGAAAAAGCTCTTATAGTTTTCTCCTCACATGTGCAAAGGTGAAGACCCCCTTGAGTGGTACTTCTTATGCTTTATTTTTGCCCGTAAGATCAACAGCTCCAAGTTTTTGTTAAATACGCTGTAAATTTGGAAACAAAAAACAAATTATTCTTAATCTTCGTTTCCTTTAAGGTCATTGGGCATTCTGGCATTGATTTTGTTGGTTTAGAGCCATATCTCAGAAATTATTGAAGCTATGAACTTAAAATTTGTTGTGCAGGTTAGTTATATTTTGACTGGTTCATGTTCAAACGCGCTGAACCGGTTCAAAGTGGTTTAGAGCCATATCTCAAAAGTTATTATCCGTATAATCTTGAAATTTGCTTTGTTGGTTAGATATTTGGAGTTAGATATTTCACTGGTTCAAGACCAGCTCCGCTGAACTGTTTCAATAGAGGCTCAGAACCAAGACGTTACATGTTTTTTCATCAATAAGGCCTTATTCCAGATGGCATACAAAATTATTTCGGCATATTTATTTCGGGATTTACACGATGAAGCACTCATGCTTCTTATAAAAAAGAGGTGGTAGAGAAAAACCCCCAACAAACAACAGCTTTTTGAGAAACTTCATGAAGTTTGTTCAGCAATCAGCTTTCAGAGCTTTTTAAAAGTGTTTCTATTCACATGAAGGATTGTGCCGAAATAAGTTTTTATGTCATCTGGAAGGAGGCCTATAGCATTAAATTAGAATTAATGTAAGTTTATTGGAGTCGGCTCAACTATTTTAATAGAGTTTACTAAAGGAATACCCGTTGGAAGTGGTCATAAATTGTTTTTTTGAAAACTAGTTTCTACTGTTTCAACTATAACAAAGGTATTCTGGGTCAGATCCCTATGGACTCTGAATTAGAGCGACCTTTTTTGCAGTCTATTAAGCTCTTTTGGCTTTCTTGTATACGCCATATATAAATTTACCTTGATCAGTGTAATGTTTATACAAGCGTTGTCCGTCTCACTCTTGCTCATTAAGCTAAAGCTCTGAACTTACACGTTTTAGTCAATGTCACACCATGTATATATTTCCACCATGGTCTCAAGTATCCTTACCCTTACCATCTGGCGTGAGCTTTTGATTTATTCAAACAGAAACTGCGCCTAACAGCACAACTGTTAAGCAGGTAGCGGGCAAGCTTCTTACAGCTTTTAAGAGAGAGTTTGAAAAAGTAAAATAAAATGAGAGCGAAAGCCCAACGGAAATTCTTAATTTACGCCAGCATTTTAGGATGCTCAACCCCAAAAAGCCCTGATACCACAAAGGATCCAGCAGCCAACTGTCAGTTTGTGCGCCGTAGCAGTTCCAGTTCCGAAATACAATTGAAAGCGTGTGCATATTGCGAGCGGCGACGGACTTACGAGGAAAGGAGCACAAAAAAAAATATTCTAGTGAAAAAGTTTGCGGGCCAAAAATATGTGTAATTAGAGTGACAAAAATTAAAGGATGTGCGAGCGAGATTCATGAAAATTGCAAATTACGGCATCGCTTTCACAAATTGGCCCTGGCAACGAAATTCATGTGCGTTTGTGTCTGTGTGTGTGTGTGTATGTATGTGAATTTTATATAATAAAATAATAGGAATTTGAGTTAACGAAGAAGAACGAAGCGAGATGTGGTAGGACTCTTGATAGTGTCACTGTCAGTGTCATTGCTGGGCCAAGGGGGGGCTGGCGGAGGCTGCGCGATTTGCGATAGCGCAACAAATAATGTGAAAAAATGGCCGTGCAAATCGCCGGAGCAGGAAACTAACAAAAAAGTTAACTAAGGGCGGGCAAAAATTTGGCTCACGGACAACACGAAGTTAATGTGTGTGGCGGCATCCAGCGCACTGGCAAACCACCCTCAATCTCTCACAGAATCAGACGGTTTCCTTTTTTTTTTTGGCTCAATAAATTTAAAAGAAGAGACAGTATAACGTGTGCGTTGGCTATATGTGAAGCTGTATACATGTGTGTGTGATGTATGTACGCTTCAACGCCTACAGACTCGCACACACACACACACACAGGCGAACTTAAAAAGGACATGCAGATGTACATATGTATGCACGAGTATGCATGAATTATTCAGACATACTGCAATGCTGCTCCAGATCCTTTTCCTTATACCATCAATAAGATGCGCCTAATCCTAAGCAGGCAACTCTCGTTTCACTTGGCCATTTCCGTTTTTGCTTATTATCCTTTTTGCTGAATAATTCAGTGTCTACACTTTGGCAAAAATTAGGTATTTTGTTCAAGTTCAAGTCAAGTTTAGTCATACGGTAAGTACGGAAATGCTTAGTTCAACTACACAATTCTAATTTCAAGTTTAGACCGGCATATTTACAGTTATATAAGTTGACATATTCCTAAATCAATGCCAATATACTAATGATACTTAAAAAAGTAATATCTGTTCTTTATATAACAACGTTTTTGCTTTAACGACCTGTATTACGTTGAATAGAAAGTGTTAGCCGCTTCATGGTCAGACTGGTTCGGTTCAGTGGTTAATGTTTCCTTTAATCGACCGGTTCGGTTCATAATATGGTTTTAGAGCAAACCAAACCGCGGTTTCGGTTCGGTTCAGAGGTTCACTTTGAGTTTTCAAGCATTATACGAAATAATAAGAACATTATAAGCTTTTTGGTATTATTTTCTTTATTGGAAATATTATTTTTCCTAAATTAAAGGTCGTCAAATATTATATTTCCATAAATTTGAAAAAAAATGTAATAGTTTACGTAAATCAAGATTTCATCAGGTGCTGATCAGGTTTCACATATAAAGCAGGGATGCAAACTGGTTCTGAACCGAACCGAACCAAACCGTAGCGAACCGCTTATTTGAGCTCGTAAACCGAAACAAAACCGAGCCGGTGTTCTTTCGAAAATGCTGAACCGAAACGAAAATCGCCTACAAAAATGGTTCGGTTCAGTTTATTGTACCTTAAAATTGATCAATTTTTCTAAAGTAGTGGTAGTGTATCCTCGTTAATCTAAATTTAGCCTTTTCAGTACCTTTATGTTCTCTATTTTACATTTATAGAGAGATAATTATGCGTTCTTCTCGCTCAGACGATATAACGACGCTTCCTTTTGTTAGGCTTTAGCTGGTAAACCAATTGATACACAGCGTTTTCGAAATGCTATGGTATATATTGAATATTTTCTTGAACTTATGGACGCCGCCTTATGAACATGAACATGAAGTACATTTATAATAAGATCAGCTCACCAAGTCAATAATATATTATATGAACGGTACCTGATTTCTATCTATATGGAAGTTATTTAAATGCATTTTAAGAAATAGATTTAAAAAATAAATGGAAATATCGTTTCAGTTTAGAAAGTTCGGAAATTAGGAATAGGGATCAGGCGTCATATTATATGAACCAAAATGGCGGTTCGGATTGCTACAAATACTATATTATGAACGGAGCAGCTGGTTTAAAATATCAGTGAATTACAGATCCGAACCCCTCCTTATTTTTAAACGGTTTGCATCCCTGATATAAAGTCGGTCATATAGTTTCAGGATTATCGAGAAGAGCAGGAATGCATATCTATTGTATTCGTAGTCACCTTAAAAACGGCGTGTATTTATTAGATTCTCCACCACCAGGTCATTCTCACGAATAAGACAAGCCAAGTAGGTGCCTGGCAATTTCTTTACTGACAAGATTCCTCTCCAATATCTTTACCAACGCTTAATAGTGCAGTAGAAAATATTAAATCTGCAACTTCCAAGGAAAGAATGTAGAATAATAACAATTCCATTCAGAAAAAGGCGAAAATTAAAAAAATTGACAAAATCGAATGGTGTGGAAACACTGGAAGCTGACTACAACCCCATTAAGAGGTAGTTGGAAAAACTCTAGATCGCTAGAGTGATGCAAGGCTATTTGAATAATTGATTTTCCTATTTTTTAAAATCATCTTTAACTTATTTTGTGTGCCTGCCTCATCAAACTTAGCGAAGCAATGAACCGAACAGTTGTCATTTTCGATCTCCGGTTCGATTTAGTATTTTCAAACAGACACGGGTTCGGTTCGCTGTTCGGTTTCCGAGCTCGAATTAGCGGTTCGGTACAGAACTAGTTTGCATCCCTGCTTTTCGGTTCCAAAAATATCGGTTCTTGAATACCGGCACTCTTTGATGCCTATTAAAACCTCGGATCTATTTGCGTCTAGTAACGGATCCAGTGTTTTGATTCTGTTTTCGATTTGGTTCAACCTAATGGAAAATACGCCGAACCGGAACGTTGTGGTCCATTTAAGCTGTTTTCGATTTTAACAAGTTCAGTATAAAATTTCCTCAAAATTTATACATTTTTTCTAGTTATCTGAGCAAATCGGAACCGGTTCTTTACTGGTTCGGTAAAGATCTGTTTTAAAGAAAAAGGTTTTGCATCCATGATAAATCCGTGCGAATTTAAAAAATCTTAATCTGAAAATTTTCACCGCAGATAATTTAGAAATTTTTTTCTTCTTTTTATCGGAGCATAAAAAAATTAAATTTTGCGTTTTGTAAAATTTTACAACATACATTTAGATAGGAAAAATGTTTGTTTGAAGAATATTTGCGCTTATTTTACTAATACTAACGATCGTTTTTGAATTTAAAAATTATTCATACTTGAGATAAGTAAAAACAATAATAATTACTGAAAATTGTCAAGCTGTTTTTTTTGAGTGTACTGTTACCGCGAAATCTGCGAAATTGCCTGCCTCACAGTTTCACACTTTCGCACAGTTTAGCTTTGTGTCCACAAATCCTGGCGCTTATTTGCGAAGGACATATGCAAATGAATTTTTAATTGGAATGTGCGAGCGCAAGTGAGTGCCCAGAAGGGGGGAGGTGGTTGATGAGGGGTATGTGTGTGTGAGGTTAGGTAAGGTTGTAGTTGTTGTTGTTGTTATTGATGATGACAGATTAGGCATCATCATACGCCATTATGTGGTCAGGATGTGTAGCCTTTGCTGCCACTTTATGCTCTATTTTTAACATCCATCCGCTATTTCCACAGAAAATCTAATTTATGTCATTTTAACACCCACCCTACATCACCTTCTTCACTCGCACCCGCAGGATACGCGAATGAAGGCAAATGCAGCGTAACTGAAGCCGAAGGACAACGACGACGAAGAGAGATGCCGCCACCGTCGCCGCCGCCGCCACTGTGTATGCAAAACAACGAAGCAATTGCCGTCAGCAGCAGAAGCCTTGAAAGCCCAGCTCCTGCTGCCAGAAGGACCATAGCCAGAGACGCCGCTAGCAACTGATGGGGAGCAGCAGCAGTAGCAGCAGTTCTGCGATTATGATGCAGTTACCAAAGCAGCATGGAATGCATCAAAGGTGGCGCAAATATAAATAACGCAAGGACATGGACGAGGTTCACGCATCCCCCCTAAAAAGTGGCAGCAGCCCAGCTAACCAAATGAGTTAAAAGTGAAATAGTCGAGTGATATTATTCTTAATGCAATCAAAGAGAACGAAACAAAGTGCTAAGTGAATTTGCCCCCAAAAATAATTGCCAGCAAAAAAAGCAAAGACTTCTACACAAAAAAGAAAGAATCTACCGAAAAACCTTCAAGTGAAACGAGGATACGTCAGGTTGGCGCGCGCTTGGGCAGTGGGGTGTCAGTCAGTCAGTCAGTCGGTCTCGGTCTGAGTGGCTGTCGAGTTGTAGATGTTGTTGTGTCGGTGTGCTTAACCTGATTTAAAAAGTTTGTCCTTTAAACGCAAGCTCCACACACAACCCAATCCAAACCCCCCACCCGACACAAACACGCCCCGTGTAGTTGCACATATGGATGACAGCAGCGAATGCCAACACTATCGCAAGCGAAGACGACGTCAGTGAATGAAAAAATATTAACATCCAAACTCGCCTAAATGAAGAATGAAGAAACAAAATGTGCGCACGATATCCTTGATCGTGTGTACATTTACATATTTGCTTGTGGGCGCCGCTGTCTTTGATGCACTCGAATCGGAAACGGAAAAGCGTCGTTGGGAGGCGCTGCAAGGTGAGTGCAAATACACTTAAGTTACCGTCTAAAAATATAAATCTTAAGAGGGTAAATTCTTTTATAAGTGACTCGACATTACTTGGAATTTGTAGCAAAGATTCAAAACGAACCGAGTAACTGTTGTGCACAATAACTGTAACATAACGCTTATATAACTATAATTGAAATAAAACTGTCGGCCTAAACACTTACCGATAGCTTACCCGTAATTCGTTTTTGCTTTAATCTCTAATTTTTACCATATTTAGTCAGTTCAGTCTTAGGGACCGTTTTTATATCTTGCTGATGCAGTCCCCTTTACGTGAAATGCTAAATCCTGCATTTCGCTTTCATATCTTGATGCTAGCAAAACACTTTACCAGGGTGGAAACTCCGTGCAAGAGCTTTCGAGCGAGTTACCCATGCGAACAGAAAATGTCAGCATTTTTCAGTTGTGTTGCAATGGATATCGAATTTGCCTTCTGTGCGGGAGGCCTGGATTCGACTCCACCTTGGAAATGCAAATAAAATGTTTTTTCTTTATTTTTAAAAAACCTAAAAAGTAAAATTTATTTGACCGCTAAGTTAGCACTTAGTGACAGGCTAAAGTTGACTTATGACAACAAAGTACTCTAAGCGGCATGCTGAAGTAGCTTGTAATGTTATCAGCAAGATATGAAAACGGCGCTAAGACTTTACAAAGTATACTGGTTTGGACAAATCCTAGGTATTAATAGTAAAAATGTACCTAAAATTGTAGAATGCTTTGTTTCTTACCCAGAGAATTAAGTTTGTCAAAAAAATTGATTAGTTTTCCATATATTCTTTTTTTAAAGGAATGTAAACCAAACCAAACCGTACCGAACCGCCTATTGGAACCGAATAGGGGTTTTTTGAAAATGGTGAACCAAAGTGAAAAGCGCCTATGAAAACGGTTTGGTTTAGTTATTGATGAGTTTAATGATGTAAAGCAGGAGTGCCCAACGAAAGCAAGAGTAGACACTAATTGATATAAAGAGTCTCATTTCTTTTTTCAAACAAAATCATTCGTTGACAAAAACAAAATCTATGTTGACTTGCACTTGCTAACAAACTGGTTCTTGTATTCGAGCAACTACAGTCTTAGGAGATAAACAGAAGAAACACAAGAAATGCCACCCGCGTATGCTGCGATCCCTGACTGTGACTTTGTATGCTCGCGATTAGAGCGGTGAGCTAACCACCTCTGATGTAATATCTACTATATTGTACATGTGAATATATACATTTTTTTAAGGAACGGGTAGCGTTTACTCGTCAATCTAAATGACGCCTTTTTTTACCCTTCAAATTCTTTATTTATCGTTTATAGAGGAATTAGAACTCGTCCCTCTCGTTCAGAGAATAGACTTATGCTAGGTCATCCGATATTTAATTTTCCCTAACGCCCTTGTAGCTGGGAATCCAATTAATACCCGGTTTTGGGAATCCAATCAAAGCCCCGGTTTGGAAATTTTAAAACCAAATCAGGTGTGAATATATTGACCGTGAACCACTGAAATGAACTAAATCAGCGGTACAGATTGCTACAAAAACCATTTCATGAACCAAACTGTTGGTTTAAAATCTCAGTGAACCACGGATCCGAACCACTCCGTATTTCTAAGCGGCTTGCATCCCTGTTCATTTAATTTTTTAAGAAGGGTAGGAATTTTTTTTAACAAATTCTACGTTGATTTTATTATATACAGGATATACATTATTTATTGGTCGTTTGGTCCGACCATCTTTGAAGTAATTTCGAAGAACTTCTCCTCCTTATCATCAAAAAACAGAGCCAAGTGCTTTTTTACAGCCTCATTGGAAACGAATGATTTACCATTTAAAGAAATCGAAATTAAAAAAATAATCTGAAGCTGCAGGGACGGGGCTATATAATATGGTATTACTTCCCAATTCAACTCATGACGGAAAAATAACAACAATGTCTAATTCGACATGCTTCTCTTTGTTTATTTCTGATTAAATGAGTTTGCTGACGATCTGAAGTACAGATCCAAATTAAATGTTCCAATAAGTGACACCCTTACAGTTCATCCAAACAGGGTTTGAGTCGGTCCATCTCTTTATTTTTTATCCCCAAAAATGAATCGTTTCAAAATCGCATCGTTTTTGTTATGATTGAGCAAGCAATTGCAGACACCTGATCACTGATAAGCTACTCTTCTTATTTGGCATACTTTTAGGGGGTCTTGTTAACTTGACATTTGGAAAGCTCCATGTAAATATCATATAAAACACCAGAGAAAAAGTAGGCTACGTAAATTTCCACGAAATTTATCAGTGATCAGGGAGCAAGTTCTTCTGCTAAACACGACCATTGTTACGTTTAGTATAAAACATATGGTACCAAATATCTGCTTTTGAAAAAGCTTTAGAATAATCATCAGTTTTTGAGATAAGATCCCTTTTGGGAATCAGAGATCTAATTGATTTATGTAAATGGAAATTGTATGTGAAAAAGTAATTGCCAAGAAGTCAAGTACAGACCGTTATACAATTGATAAGTATAATTGATAAATGATTTGACTCTTCATTTGTTCTTTTTGTATTATTTCAGCTGTCGAGGACATGATTATACGCAAATACAATATATCACAGGAGGATTTTAAAGTCATGGAGACTGTGGTGCTCAAATCGGAACCCCACAAGGCCGGCCAGCAATGGAAGTTCACCGGTGCATTCTATTATGCAACCACAGTCCTGACCACAATTGGTTTGTATCCACTATCTATTATTTCACAGTCCAAATTTGGCTCACACTCAAATTCATTGAAACACCCACACACACAGGTTATGGCCACTCAACGCCCAGCACAGTGGGCGGCAAGCTCTTCACAATGTGCTATGCCATAGTGGGCATACCCCTGGGTCTCGTTATGTTCCAGAGCATCGGAGAAAGAGTGAATAGACTGAGCAGGTGGGTTTTTAATGGGGCGGGTATGGGAAAATTAATTGGTTCACAATGGTAATCCTTTTTTGCCTGCAGTTTTGTTATCAAAGCAGTGCGCACATCACTGCGCTGCAAACGAACCATTGCCTCGGAGGTGGATCTCATATGCGTTGTGACGACGCTCAGTTCACTGACGATAGCGGGCGGTGCTGCAGCCTTTTCCAGATTTGAAGGTTGGAGCTACTTCGATTCAGTATATTACTGTTTTATTACTTTAACTACAATAGGTAAGAACTGAAGGTTGGTGTGGGGTTATATATGAATGAGTGAACAAAAATGAGCTACAATTACTCAACAATAACTGAGCAACTGAGTAGTTCACTTTGTTCACTGAATGAACAGTTTTACCCCACACTTAAGGAGAGTGAGACCGTCATTTCATCGTTTTCTTCTTTTGCAGGTTTTGGCGATATGGTAGCCTTGCAGAAGGACAATGCACTGAATAGAAAACCCGAATATGTTATGTTCGCACTGATATTTATACTCTTCGGCCTGGCTATTGTGGCCGCCTCACTGAACTTGTTAGTACTTAGGTTTGTTACAATGAACACCGAGGATGAGCGACGCGACGAGGCCCAGGCCATGCAGGTGAGCTGAGGGCATATCTGCCAAAATTAGTGCATATGTATTTCCCATGCCATTTATTACTGTAGACTTTGCGGACCGTTTTAAGATATTTTTCACCTAAATCGAAAAGTTTGAATTTAGCAGCGCCTCCCTTATTGTTAGTAAGCCGCTTTTCTCTACAGTTTTATTCTTAATATATAAATACCCTTTAAATACATTTAAAGCTTCACTATACTCTAGATCCTTGTTAGCTAATTGCTAATCCATTAAATTTCAAAAATTTATTAAAATATTCTTCGTATAATAATTTCCATTTTTTCCAACTTTACTTTTCGAAACTTGTTCGATTTTTAACATTTATTGTTTTTTTTTTAATATTTGCTTGCCATTTTCCAGCACATTTTGGCTAACTTATTCATGCACCTTAACGTTTCAGTTCCGATATAATTACACGATTGTGAAAATGTGATTTAATCGATTCATTTTGTTACATTTTATCCAAATGCAGGCCAAAACTTAAGAGATTTTTAATGCAAAACATAAAAATTTGTTTCTTTACTTTTGACATAATTTCGGTTGCTTTTCACATCTTAACGAAATGAAACAAATGCAAAATGCGAGCTTAGTTTATGTCCAAGTCCAGTTTATGGACCAATGAGGTGATTGCGGTTTTCAGATAAAAATACATATACATCAATTCTGACAAACTCTTTTGCTATTACTTCACCCACCAACAACTACTCTACATACCATTGAACCACACTAAACAAAAGGAAACCGAATAAAGAGCAACCCAATCCCAACCTCCGCCACCTTGCCTCATCCTGTCCATCTCCACACACAGATTTCCATTCACAAACTGAGCTTTCCAAGTTTCAATGCCTACCCCACATACTCAATGCAGCTCTGGGCACTAATTAACATCCATATGCAATTACAGGCACTTCAAGTGGCTGTCAAACTTGAGGGCGATGTGATAACATCCAATGGCTCAATACTAAGCGGCTACGAGGGACACGATGGCCAATCGCTCAACGGAACGAGTACATCATCCATGTGCTCTTGCCATTGTTTGTGTCTGAAAGGAAATCGACATAAAAAGTATGTAATCCCGACTGCACTTGGTCCAATTAGCAATGCACTTGTAGAATACAGTTGAAAATGTTTGATTTATTTTAATGAAAGGTATTTTTTTAAATATCTGTTTTCACTTTTTATATCTGTTACTCGTAGAGTAAAATGGGAATACTACGTGCAAATGTAACAGACAGAAGAAAGCATCTTTGTATCCATAAGTGTATAATATACACTGTACATTGTACACATATTCTTGATCAGCTTGATCAGATCAAGTTGATCTAGGTTTGACCATCTGTCCATCTGTATGAACATCTAGATATCAGAGACCAAAAGAGCTAGAGCTACAGTTTTTCCAGTGTAGACTCGTATATTCTGTACACAGATTAAGATTGTTTAAAATTTTTGCCAAATTTAATAACTTATACAATTTTACAGCCATCAGACATCTCTCTATGTATATTCTCAATATATAAAATCTGATCAATTTTTAGAAAGATCGGATAATATTAGGCAGAGATATACAGATTTTCCCTTTCATATCTATTTGGGGTCAGCTCAGTAAGTCAACTGAATGTTTATATTAACATAAATTTTTTATGTTAACATAAAATGGTAATGTTTTATTTTAACACTAAGGTTTAATAAAATATTCGTTTTTGATAATTTCCTGAGTAACAGGTATATCGAAGTCCCGACATTAACTTACACTCACGATTTAGTTAGAAACAAATCAAATTATAAAATCAATCCTCAGCAATTCATAAGGAATCAAACGAGAAGGCAAAGCTAACTTCGACTGTGCCGAAGTTTTAATACCAGAACCAAAACCGGAACCGTTAACCGAAATAAACCGTTTTCAAACCATTTACCGGTATTGAAACCGATATTAAAAATTTTGTGAGAACCGAAAACCGTTGTAATAGGAACCGAAAAAACCGGAACCATACTAAAACGCTAATACCGGTACTGATTAGGGATCTTATTATTTATTTTATTGACTTATGATTATTTGAAATATGTATTTCAAACGGTAAAACAGCAATGTATACACTCAGAAAAAAAATATTTTACCTTTTAGCAATTTGGTTTTTAAGGAAAACCAGGATCAAATTATTTATTTAAGATATATACGAAAAAAATAAATAAAAGGCGGAAAAACTTTTCTTTCGTAAATATAATCCCTCTAATTAAATGTAAAGGATGTTTTAGTCTTAGAAAAATCCTTCCTTAAGTATAGAAGTGTTAGAAAAATGGTAATATACATTTTAGAAATTAAGTTTCTTGATTAAAATCAAATATCGATCGCAAATTTTAAAATATCATTTCCTATTTTAAAAAAATTTCGTTAGAAAAATGTAATGTAAGAAAAAGCTCTGGCAGATTTTAGATTTCCAACTGTATTAGTGCGTTTTAGAGCTGATGCACCCCTTTAAGTTTTTTACCAGCGTATTATGGGCTATGTTGCAATCTAGTCTTATCCAATTAATAAATTTATGGCAGGAATACAGCAGATTTTTTAATATTAAAAAAAAAATTATACTTGTGCCGGTACGTACCGTTATACCGAAATAAAAATCTGGGTACCGAATCGGAACCGATAACCGAAATTAACTGAGAACCGAAATTCTCATGTCTGTACATACCTAAACCTTTACCGGTACTGATATTCATTTCGTGATTTAGGAAAGAGAGGTAGCTTCTAAGGAATAGAAAATATTAGGCTCCAAAATGTTTATCTTTTTGGATGTGCTATCCAAGTGGCGCAAGGTTTGAATCAATTTTAATAAAATTGTATATTCGTTTTTTCCCCCAGAGGCAACAGCTTAAGAAGACACAACGAAACCGAGTAAGTCTTCACATAAATTTTGGGCTAAAACTTCGTCAACATTTTAATCTATATTTTCAGAAATCAGTACAAGTTACGTCGCTCACCCACTCAAATACGTCATCTGCTGCCCGAAGTCGTGCCCATGCAGCATCTCAACTACGATTATGATACGCAGAGTCTCCATACGGCAGCTGACCGTGGAATTATGGATAGCAGCTATATGGGTATCGATATGGCAGACAGTACGAGTAATCACGGATCACCCATGCGATCACATCAATTGCTTAAACGCAATGTGTCACTTTTATCTTTTCGTATTTAGAACGAAACTTTTCAGCAGGAGCAGGAGAAGCAGGTACAACGTAGCACCATGGACCTGTCCTCGCCAAAACGACTTACAAAATGCAAGTGATAAAAAGGCTCTAATAGTACTTAAAACTTAATTAATTTTGAAACTGAACGTAGACCAGATAGAGTTGGAATGAAATGTGCCATTTATGGGCATTACCGAATTGCTATTTATGTGCATTTACCATGTAAATTAGTGCATAAATATATATATATATATATAAAACAACAAAAAATATATATATATATGTAGAATATGTAGTAAGCATCATAGAGATTAAACATACCTACATCTAATACTGTACACACATTACTGAATTAGGGCACTATACAATTGAAATTTAATGTCAACCACTGCCATTTCCGAGCGATAAAACCAGAAACCGTAACTTCTCACACAAAGTATCACTAGCCTATACCAACAACCACTAAAAGTAAAAGTCTCGAAACAGTGAAACAGTGAAAAACAGCTCCGGGATTCACTTTCTCCGAATAGAATACGAAACTAAATTCTACAGATCGGCACAAAAACAACAAATGTGTTAAAATTAATAGGAAATACCAAGGCTGCAAACCGGCACAGGAATTTTGATTTTTATCAAAAATTACAAGTCTTTCTTTTTAGATTATTTTTCAATGCGTTTTGAAAGTTATAACTAATAAAAAAAGAGAATTCTAAGCCTCGCATATTTATGTAGAAGCAATCTTTTTTGGAAGACGTATTTTAAAGCAGCGGTGCGGAAGAAATTTTTGTTCGCGGGCAGTCCAAAAACAACCCTTATAATAGAGCTTCGAATTTTTTTTTTGGATTGGCTGGTAAAAGTACTTTCCAGCCAGATTTAAAGAAAAATCGGAATGTAATCTTGTAATACCATGTTCAAGGAATCCGCTAAAGCATTGTGATTTGATGGAGTTTTTAAGCTTATCTGGATTTTATATCACTTGTTTTTTTCGATATTAATACGGTTACGGAAAGATAAGCAACTATCCACCTGGGCTTAACACGAATCGCCTGGGCCGCTATTGAGATTTAAGTAGGTTCGATCAATTTACAAACAGAACCTTTGCCTTTACCACGGGTCTAAACCTCTGTACCCAATATTCTCTAAAATTTAAAAGGTTTGCAGCCTTGTGAAATACTGTAAATACTCAATGACCGCCACATAATAGCAAATAGTTAATAATCCGTTTTATTCCAAACTTATTATGATTATGTAATGTTTAACAACAAATCTTGATATTAGTTTACGATTATTGTATGCATTATTATATTGTAGTTAGTAGCCGCATCTAAAAATCAGCCAACTCAAAGTCTTCAGAATGTGCCAAAAAAAAAAAAAAAAAATAAAACAAAATTAAAACACCTAAACCAAGTCAAATATGAACATAGACCCGCCAGTTGCAGACCCAACTCCAAATCCCTTTTCGCATTTACCTTAAGAAGTCAAGAACCGCAAACGAATGCATTTAGTTTTAGTTTTAGATAATGGCCAAATCAATCAAATTCCTACATTTAACAATTTAGGCATTTTAACAATTATTTTAAATTGTTCAGCTCTGGTCTAGTTAGTTGACGCATTTCCCAAATAACCCATAGAGCTCACTCGAGACGCCAAATCAAATGCTTTAATCTCTCTCTTTTTAATCTTATGTGCTTTGTATATATAATTAATTCGATTATATGGATAAATGTAATTACTTTAAATTAAACAAAAAATCATATTGTTACAAGATAAAAGCAAAAAACTTCGCCAGTTGCAAAACATAGTTATGAATTTATTTAATTTTACTTACCAAATTTTAAATGATGAAATTTATTTCGAATTTTTAAAAATTAAATCTAAACAATTTCAACAGTATGAAATCTTAGCTACTGGAAGTCATTTATTTGAAAAATATATAACAAGCAAAAAGAAAAATCCAATAAAAACAAAAAGCAAACGAAATTGTAATTTTAATTCAAGCAAATAATGCGAAACAGTTGAGAAAGACTTTGTAATATATTCCGAAATTTCAAAAAAAAAATAAACTAAAATTTATATATGATTAAAAACAATTGAGAAAGCGGATTTTTGTGGGGGTGTATTACGTGGGTCGCTACTAATAATAGTAAAAGAACAACAATTTATCATGGATAACGGATTAATTGCTTTATACAAATATTTGATGATCTCGCAAAAAAACTTTGTGGTCGAAAAGATAACATCAAAAGACCTAGAAAGTCAGATGACCCATTATTTCGAAGTTATGAGCTCGTAAAAACAATGTTGTACAGGGTAGGCCATTTACATATGACAATCCTATATCTTTTAAAGGTGCTGATCATTCGACTAATATCATACCAAGTGTAAGGGATTACCTAGGTACATACCTAGATACAAAGTTGGTGTCCCTTTTAAAAAATTTGAGTAAATTGTACCATACCTAGGTACAAATTTTCATATACCTTCTCAAAAGGTAAGGGACTAGGTATTTACTTTAATTGGGGTCAATCAAAACGTATTTCTGTTCGTTAGGAGTAAATGTAAAGGTCAGGAGCCGTTTCTGAACTAAATCAATCTGATCTTGCTGTATCGGATACTGCGAATACCAGAGGCAGGATTAATCTGGTCTGTTCTCGTTTCCGAATTCGATCATTCGCAATTTTCAAAAAACGATTAGAGAAAGACCTTATACCAACTAAAACCCCAGACTCGACGTGAAATAGCCGCCATATCGATAGGAACATTAGCCAAAGTCATGGAAAATAACACAATTGAGAAGGTATTTTGAATGTAAAGCTAAACAATTTCAGCGCATTCTTTTGTAAAGTACCTTTCCATGAGATTAATTGTTTTCAAATGACGCTTCCAATGCGGGATAACATTAGTCGATCTGCCAGCGCCTTCAAAAGCTTTAGGATTGGATGGGTCAAATTTGAATGGCCTACCCTGTACAACCCTGAGTGAGAGCTCGCAATATCGTGGCAAAGGATGATCCTTCCAAACCAGAGATGCCCATAGCCCGCTTACGACTGAGCAGACATCAATACATATGAGGAAAACCATTTGTTAACGAACAAATCAAATTATGCGATTACGTCGGAAGTATTGAATGTATGCCCAAGGACATATCGATCGTGCATTATCAAATCAACAACTAATTTTGGACCGAAGGACGTTTATGATTGAATATATTGTACCTGTGGCCAAGCATGTTGCTTCATCACCAGAAGACGCACTGTTATTCAAAATCCAAGTGGATCGGCCAACCAATAATGTTGGTCAAAGACATAAAAAAGAACAATTCGACAAGTCTTGAACCTAAACCTTGGGTTCTAGGCATTTTAAAACCAATGCTCGTACCGAACCCACCAATCCGGACCAGGTCAGATTTAATATAGCACGATCTGGGGGATTTCAGATATCTCTAGAATGCTTTAGATCCCATAACCCAAAGCGCAGAGCAATCGATTAGGAAAAGAAACTCCAATCTGATCAAACCTTAAGGTAATACAAATTTTTTTAAAGTTTTTTAAGAGGTTTTACGCAGTTAGAATTTTCACCAAATCGAATTTTTTATTTGTATTTTCGGAATGTACAATGTACATAAATATAAGCAAATTCTATGAAAATTTTAAACAGATCCGGAAAATATTTTCGGAGATATACCCATGTCTGTAAGGACGCTTAAGGGCTTCAGACACATTATCTTCTTCTACATATGACTATTTGATTTTTCCATTTAATGTTGATAAAGCCGTATTCCAAATTTATGAAGATCTCAACGAAAAATGATTGGAAAGATGTGTAGGAGATTTTACACAAAAAATTATGCAAGTTTTAAATAGTTGGAAAATAACTCCGAAAATCATTCCACGAAGAAAGAATAGCTGGACGACCTATTAGAAGCTGCTAATGCTGAAGAGGGTATCATCTTATAGCCCTGGAATAGACGACACCATGGAAGTTGAATAAATAAATTTTTAACTATATGGCCGTGCAGATATCGAAGGCTAAAAAGGATTTATCCGTCTGACCTCTGGATGTTTAGACGGGCACCTCAGGGTCGCCTGATTTAAATTGGTATTGTATCTGTATCTGCTTGGTAGCATACAATTTTGTATGCTCAGCAAAGCTAATAAACAATGCTTATCAAAAAAATATGTGTAAACTACTTCGTAAATTTTAAAAACTTTTTCTTAAAACTGTCAATGATCACTAGTTCTCATAAACGTCTGAACCGATCGATCTGAAATTTTGACACAACCTTCTTAGATATATTCTACGGGAATTGATCGAACGATTAAGATATCCGATACTTTTTTAAACCATTTTTCTCGACGATAATTTAATTTTTTTTAAATTGTCGCCATTTTATCAAACATTGAAATATCGACTGGTCCTTCGATTAATCCCAACATTCCTTCTATCCCATAAAAGAATCTATCCCGTTTATTTATTTTAAATAAACCAAACCAGAGATAGATTGATCACCGTCAAAAGCCTTTTATAGGAGGACCTTTGGGAGATCGTCTACAAAAGCATTATCCTTCAATATTTTACATGATTTAAGTGTCATTGGAAACTTAAAATAATACAATAAAATCCCTTTCTAAAAAAAAATTATTAAAAAAACGTCTTTTTTGGGCCTTGCAACTTCTTATAACCCCTTCAGCCGTCACCTTCATCAGACATCGGCTGTAAAGTAAGTATGTACTTAATTTGTAAAGCACATAAGCCAAGAGAATGAGAGAAGCTCGGTCTTTTGAGCTGTATAAATACAATGTACAAATAATTTATATTTAATTTTAATACTCCCATCAATCTGGAGTCAAAATTTACCCCACCCATCCTTGAAGAAATATCCAAAAAATCCATTTAAGTGTATCCGTATTTATTGAAATTTAATCATTTTTGTATAGACAATTTGTAGTGCTTGTTTTTTTTTTTTTGTGGGTTTTCATAACGATCTTATAGGCAAGAGTGTTAGTGCCTGTTTAGAAAATATCATCAATCGCACATGACTCGACCCTATATATTTATAGTGTGTATGTACCAAAAAGAGTTGGTTTACTACATTGTCGAGTGAACATTTAAAACATAATTTTTAAATATTAAAAAAAATGTTGACGTTGTTGATTGTTGTTGTTTTTTTTAGGTTTAGATAAGGTGTCTGTGCTGCTTTTGTAGGATAGTATGTAGTGTATATAGTATGTAGTAGAAATCTAAAATCAAGTGCGTTAAAATTAATGCGACAGCTAACTAATCTAATCGTCCATGCTCTCGTTGTTGCGATCCGGTGAGGCGTTTCCATTTTTGGGTGATGCCGAACGAGAGCGGGAGCGCGAACGCGACTTGTTGTCAGCTGAGGCGGATCGATCGCTGCAAAAAGGAGAAGAGGAGCGGGCAAAAGATATACATTAATTTTTGATATTAGAAGTTTGCAAGTTTGCAACCAAAGTCGAAGGACTGTTTGTATGTGTGCAACGAGCGTGTGCATCCCAAATTAAATCAAAGAAAGCACGAAAGAAAGATATATAAGGAATATAAACAAAATCGATCGAGCGCTGATCTAATTAAACTTACCGTGAACGCGAGTCGCGGCGATTTGACTTGGAACGTGAACGGGAACGCGATTCACGCTTTGAAATGGAGCGTGAACGAGAACGCGAGTCGCGCTCACGTTTGGGCGAACGAGAGCGAGTTCGTGAATGCGACTTGGACTTAGACTTGGACACATCACGAGATTTGCTGCAAAGACAAAGGAAAAGGGAGAGAAATTAGATATGGATAATCTTTCAATAATATTAAATATTTGTACTCACTTTGAGCGAGAACGCGAGCGAGAGCGAGATTTGACTGGTGACTTTGACTTGGAGCGTCCGCCACGTGATTTGGAGTGACTGCGGGACTTGGAGCGCGAGTGCGACGAACGACGCGAGCGAGAACGCCTGCGTGAGCGAGAGCGTGATCGCGAGCTGGATGAGCGCGAACGTCCACGTCCACCGCCGCCGCCTCCACCGCCGCCACCACCACCGCTACCACCGCCGCCGCCACCACCACCACCGCCGCTGCGTCCGCCGCGACGATCCTCTACCAAATGTACGCGTCGGCCATTCAGTTCGGTATCATCGAGCTTCTCAATGGCCGTCTTCATGTCCGACAAGGAGGCAAACTCCACCACGCTGTAAAGAAACAAAAATATCATTCAGTTAGTCTGTCTTACTTTCAGGAAGCTTGCCTTGAACTTACCCCTCATTGCGACGCTGCTTGTGTGCATCAGCATAGGTGACCTCGCCGGCCTGACGCATATAATCCTTCAGATCCTGCAGAAAGCGCACAAATACGAAAAGATATGATCATATTAGTTTCTGGTGTTTATAATATTGGGTCCATAGTTTGGCAAATCAAAGGACTGAGCGTGCAGCAACATAAAGCAAATTGAATATTTTCCAGCTGAGCCTCGCGCGCGCCTCCTAACCTCCTCCTCTTCTCTCTGTCTGTATTCTTGCCGTTCCTGCCTAATGTGGTTTAACCTCATGTGTGTGGGGTGAAAGGATGGAAGACCAAATTGCCCAGCGCCCAGTCAAAGAAGTTCTCTCTCATCGCACAGCACGAAATATTCAACTGCTTTTTGCTGCACGCCGCACAAAAACTTAAGCATAAATTGTATATATATATATGTATATATATATAAATGGGTATAACTTTGTTCGCAATTGCATAAGTCAAAATAAATTATTTTAAAAAAAAAAAATCAAAATATTTGTAATTGAGTTCTTACTTAATGCGCTTTCAGAGAGAGGACACACACATCGCTTTTAATGGCTTTCGCTTAAACACCGAGAGTTTAGATTGTCTGCCTAGTAGTAGTAACTGTGGGGCCAATGGGAGGACTCGAGACACCTCACAACATCAACAGAGCAGAGTTAGCGAGCATCGATATTGACTTGACCGGGGGGCGGCGGCGGGGGCCAGCAGCAGCCAGTGCAACCAGAAAACCAGATGCGTTGCCAGTATTCGTGTGTTTGTTTTTTTTGTTTTGTTTGTATGTTTTTATATGCAATATTTCAAATCAGTTTTACCGGATACGGTCAGATCAGACATCACAAGTCAGAACAAGTCACCGGGAGGAGCCGTGATCCGGAAGCCAGGACCAATGCCGGGGATTTGTGGGTGAGACAGTCAACCGGGCGTCGGCCCCTCACACAAAGAAAACTGTAAAAATAAGAAAGACGTTTTGGGACGGAGGAGCCTCTGAGGCATTTTGGGGGCGCTGCTGACGCGTGCGACGACGGCATGTGGTTGTCTCTCTAGTCAGTAGTCTCAGGCAAGGCAGGGCCGGGCCGGGCCAGTAGTAGGAGTAAGGAAGACAAAGTTTTTGGTCAAGTCATTCTCATCTCATTTCATCTGATCATCATCAATCATCATCATCAACGCCGCCAAGATTATCTCATCAACCGAACGCGTCTCTAATACCTCATCTCAACTCTCACACAATCGCTCGCTATAAGGAATTTTACAATTCTTTATATAGAAATGTTTTAAATTAATTGAGCATGTTTAAACATTTAAATACCTAACACACCTACGCCTGGGGTATTGCGTAGGCATCTTCAGTTTCTCATAGTTAGCATTTTTGTCAGTTTGGTTTTTTTTTTGGTAATCTTTGTTGGATGAGTCGGCGGCGGCGATGGCGCATCGTTTGTGACCCAAGTGGAAGTTCAACAAGCGACGATGATAACGAAGCACATTTTATCGTGGGGGTTGCTCTTTAGTTTTTTGTTTTTTTGTTTGGAGGGGGGTCTCTAGTCTTTGGCCTCCGCCCACATCTGGCGCTCTCAGTTTGTGGTGTGGTACCTCTCGCCCGTCACACCACACACACTGCCGCCCGTTTGTCACTCTCATTTAAGAAGACGATCTGGTCGTTGCAGTAACAGTTACCCATCAATCTCTTTTTTTTTTTTTTTTGGATGTTGTGAGAAAAAGTAATTGTTGGGATAACACCGATCAGTACCAGAGTTTTTAAAGAAATTGCATTTGTTTTTGCTTGTTTACTTAAGGACTAAGTCAACTGTACAGCTTAAAAAACTATTTAGTAGTAATTATATAGAATCAAGTTGAAATTGGAGGGTGGATTGGTAGTGGGAATAAAAAAATCAAAATTGAAAAAAGGGTGGGGGGGTTGGATAGCGTTACCCAAACAAACAAACATAAAAATTGTTAAGTGAAAAGGATTTTTGAAGACGGAATTTTGATTAGTAGTCTTTGACCGGGATTATTTGCTATGCTACTCTTCTTCTCTTGCTTGTTTTCTAAACTACAGAGTTAAACATTAAATCCATTCCTTCCATTAACTTACCTGCCAGCTAACGCGACTGGACAAATTCTCCACAATCAAACGGTACTCAGTGCGCAATGGCGGTCCATAGCGGGAGGATGATCTGGAATTTTTGTTTCTGGTGAATAATTGAATGAATTTACAAATTAGTATTGACACTGCGCTGCTGCTGCTCCTCCAGAGATCCAGAAAGATATATATGTATATATATGTATTGCTGAGCCAAGCAACCCCTTTGCCGGCAAGGCAAAGAAGCTGATCAGCCCCCAAAGCAATTAATACTTAATAAACATTGGAAGTTAAACGTGCAAAATGTAGATAATTTAATAATTTGCAAAATTAGCAGAACAGAGCGAGCGTTATTTTGATTTAGATTAAGACATATATATAACAAAAAACAGCAAGTCAGTGTCTATTTAAGTTATCCATTTCACACTGAGTGTAAAGATTATGGCCTGAATTATTTATAAAAACAAGAAAAAGTTTATAAATCTTTGATTTATTCAGCAGTGTGGAGATGTACCTCATACTTAAAGTTCGAATATAAAAGTTAAATGTAATGCCGGTTCTCCTATATAATTCTACAACATGGAAAATGACAAATTCCATCGTATCAAAACTCCAAACCTTCTTCAACCGAGAACTTGGAAGGTAGCTGGACCGCCGCAGATATGTATAACTGCTGCGTAGACAGCTAGAACGTCTTGAGCTGGAGCCTAACTCAGCAAAATGGAATTATCATTTCTTCTTAATGCCGGTGGCAATGTGTGGTCTCTCGAGTTTAGACATAGATTATCTGTGTTGTTTATCTGGCTGTTACAGCACCAACTAGATCTTCTTTGAATCTCTTGGCTTGTGTGCTTTTCAATTTTCACACCAGAGAAAGGGACCTACAGTTTAACACCGAATCCAAACGGCAAAGTTTGAGTAGCTTTTTCATGGCTATAATTAATATTATCCGTCCGATGAATTTAAATTTAGCTCTGAAAGTCTGTATAGAGCGGAGGGTATAATCAAGGTGCTCCAAGGACAGGATAATACTTTATACAAAATATGGTGAATTTGGCAAGTGTGATCTTGGACCAAAGAACTCGACATTAGTCCGTTACAGTTTTGAATATTTTATTCTTCAACTGATGCGGAACCCGAACAAAAACACCTTCATCAAGTAAAACTAAAAATTCAAGCCGTAACCAGAACAAACTCCAAAAAGTATGCTCTTCAACCTACTTATAATCGGAAACAAAACATTGCTTTGGAACATTTTCGGTTTAGAATTTTTAGTTTTTTAACCGAACCGGAAACCCGAAACCGATATTTATATCTTTTTACAAATAGTACAAGAATTATTATTTCTACTCCATTTACTGCCGCTATCGTCAAGACTACTTGTCGTCTTTGTTTTGAAAGCGTTAAGAATATATTTTTTCAGCATTTCATTAATAAACTTTAAGCTTCGTAAACGAAATCTATTTTTAAGTGTTTCTGGAAATAGATCCGAAACGAATGTCTCAATTTAAGAAATTAAAAGTTTCGTTTGCGATAGTTCGTCAAAAGATCGTTTCTAAGCCCCTTTGGCGAACATGTTTGCAAACATTTAGCAAAGATTTTGAGAAATTTAAAGTAAATCGGTTGTCAATCTACTCTGTGAAGTCATTTGTTTTATAAGACTTTTAAATTATACCGGTTATATAATGTAAAAACTAGAAACTAACAAATATCGGGTGGGAGGCCAAATAATTCTTTATACTCAAGGGTATAAAGTAACTCAAAACAAAAAACAAAAAATAACGCCGGAAAAATTAGAAACGAAATAGAAACTTGTAGAACCAAAAGATTCTGATTAATTCTGTAGAAAAATGGTTAGCATTGTCAATATTGCTAAAAAGAGTCTTTCATCAACATTGTCGGACATTTCGTTTTCGACATTTCACGTTTCCGCATCCTCTTAGGTATATTGAAGTCTTTTTGAGCCACATTATTCAAATTTATTTAATGTGTCAACACGTTTTTATACAGTTCTTTTAAAAGGTCTAAATATCACATTTAAATACAATAATTGAATTAGAATTGAATGGATGCAGGGTAAGTAACCTACATTTCATCGAATATAAGATGATCTAAATGAACCAACTTTAATGAAAAGTTCATGTCCGCAATTTCACTTTTTCTGATGCTCCAAAACAGGTTTTAAATTGTAAAATTCTTTGAGAAAGCGAAATTGGGCACAAAACAAGAAAATTAAACTATTTATATAATTTAGTTAAACTCAAATAACTCTGGGCCATCAATCTGCTGATCAGTGTGAAATGGATAAAAAGTAAACCAAAATTGTTTTGAAAAAAATGAAAACTAGATAATTTTGTGCATTTAAATGAAAACGTTAGTTTAGCAAAAGAACAGTCATTTAGCTGAGCGTGTGCGTAGATAAGACGACAGCGACCACAACGAACTCAGCCTTTTAGCTATATACTTACTTATCATTATAACGTCCGCCTCCGCCTCTGCGTCCGCCGTACCGATCATCGTAGCGGTCACGATTACTGCCACGAGCTGTACCTCTGGCTGGTTCCACAACCACGCTGCAAAATGGGAACAACATTTATTAGTTTCAATGCTCACCCTTTGGTGAAAAGCCCAACTTACCGCTCGCCCAGCAGCTCTTTGCCATTCAATTCGTAGACGGCATCATCCGCATCGCGATAATCTTCAAATTCCTACAAATTTAATTAGTGTTTAGTATTGATTTTGGTCATATTCCCCACTTTCCACTCACCACAAATCCATAGCCATTCTTGATGAGTATGTCGCGGGTACGACCATAGCCTTTGAAGAAGCGCTCCAAATCGCGCTCGCGTACGCCATATGGCAAACCGCCTACATAGACCCGAGATCCAACCATATTTCCGTTGTGAGCTTTATATTTCTTTAGCAAATGCTGTAAGAAAAAAAACAATTTGTATTTTTCACCGTTTCTGTCGTTATCGGAAGAAAAAAAACACATGCACACGTATGCGTGTGTGTGCGTATGTGTATTTGCCAAGATGGCGGCATATATGTATACGTGTATACGTAAACCGGGTACAGAACATTTTCAGCAAAACTAATCAATAAATTGCAGGCCTTTACGTTGACAATTTACATTGATATTGATATGTATATTAATCACACGTACCGTTCACTAAAGAATATGGATTGTAAATTTAAAATTTACTTGCTGTTTACACACACTACTCGCTCTCTCTTTTGCTTTGCTTCAGCACACACAAGCCACACGGAAAATGCAAACTCAACCTCACCGAAAACGGAAGTGACAATGACAGAACATTCGGCGCCTGGCTACGACGAAAATGCCCATTTGGAGTTAGTATTTTTTTTTCTAGAGATGGGCGATAGTTTTCTAAATCACTGTGACTCTGAGGCACATATTGTTAAATATTATAAACTGAGTTATAGCTGTAATGAGGAATAAAATTGTTTAATATTCATTCGTCAAATATTGAAATGGGAAAAGTCAGGGTTGGTTCTGATTTTGTGCTCTGAACTCTTGATAATCGAATCGGTGTCCTTTTGAAAACGTTAAACCGGTACAAAAACATCAAAATAAAACGAGTTGACCAGGTAAAGCGCCTATCTTGAGATAAAATCATGTGGAAAATTTGAAATTTTTATTAGAAATAGAGGTGGGTTTACTGCAGTTCCCCAGGGTTCCAAAACTCGTACTGTTTTTTTTTTAGACTTTTTCGAATTTCTTGCTTTTAGGTAATCGTACAAAATGAAAAAAATTCAATATTTGCCTAGAAAACTGCTGTGTCAAATTTAAATGGATAAAGTATTTTTAATCCGAGTTTGAAATCGAAACGAAGAGCGGACATGGTATCGGTAACCGTATTGCAAGGCAGCTATATTTCGTTTACAATTATATTAATTAATTAATAGGGAATTTTTCGTGATTTTTTTGGGACTGTAACCCAATTGAACCAAATTGAAGGAATTGAGTTTTAATCACGCTTACTAATTTAGTGTGACGATACTCATGTAATAATTATTTCGGGATCATCGGAAATGTTTAATCCCGGTCCGCCCGCAATTGTGTCTTATTGTTCCGTTCATAGAAAATGTGGGTCCCGGTGTCCAGCCTCCTAATTTTATCTGGATCTTATACCATCATCTTAGCCGTTACTGCGATACGAGTAAGTCGTCTTTTAAATTTCTGATATTCGATTTTTGCTTCCTCCTAAATCCTTTGCATTTGTTAGCTGCCTATTTACACTTTTTCATTCAATACAGCAAACAAATTAAGTTAATTTTTTTTATTGCGCTTGTCCGTATTTTAAATATTGAGATTGAACGAATATTTTCCAGTCACAGTCACGCCCAAAATGCTCATCTCTAGATTTAGTATTTTTATGTGCTAACCTCTGGGCACTCTGAAAGTCACAAATTTTCTCGTGCTGTACACGTCTGGAAGTTCCATTTTTGCCTGCAAGAACTGTCGGTGATTTTAAAGAAAAAAAAATAATTGAATTGCTCTAAGGTTACTTAATTGGTGTTCATAAAATTCAATGGCGGATATGAACGATTCGAATGGAAACTATGATGACAACGATGAGGTGAGTACATACTTATAAATTGTTTAATCAGTGGTTGTTTCAAAAGTGCCGACGCCGTCAATGACAAATTGCAAATTACGCATGTGGGGGGGCGTCTAGTTGTATTTTATTTGTGCATAAATAAGGTTTCAATTTGCAATTGTATGCGGTCAGCGACACGAAAAAAAACTTGCAGGAATTCACAAAAGAAAAAACATACAGAAGCCGGCAGGGAGAAAAACGCGTACTCTCACACATACACTCATACATCTGAGTGCAAATAAAGAAAAGAAAATGGCGGGCGGCTTTTTTTTTTTTATTATTGATTTCACTTGTGACTGTACCTGAGTGAATTTTTGTTGATTTATGTCGATGTTTTTGGTTTTTACCCACAGCAAATTTCTGAGCCCGAGCAGCTGCGTAAGCTGTTCATCGGTGGCTTGGATTACCGCACCACCGATGATGGTCTGAAGGCCCATTTCGAAAAGTGGGGCAACATTGTCGATGTGGTGGTCATGAAGGACCCAAAAACGAAGCGTTCCCGCGGCTTTGGCTTCATTACCTACTCTCAATCGTATATGATTGACAATGCGCAGAATGCACGTCCGCACAAGATTGATGGACGTACCGTGGAGCCCAAGCGTGCCGTGCCGCGCCAGGAAATCGATGCACCCAATGCCGGGGCAACGGTGAAGAAATTGTTTGTGGGCGGTTTGCGCGATGATCATGATGAGGAGTGCCTGCGCGAGTATTTCAAGGACTTTGGTCAGATTGTGGGCGTAAATATTGTGTCGGACAAGGAGACGGGCAAGAAGCGTGGCTTTGCCTTTATTGAGTTCGATGACTACGATCCCGTGGACAAGATTATACTGCAAAAGAGTCACACGATCAAGAACAAAACACTCGATGTGAAGAAGGCCATTGCCAAGCAGGATATGGATCGCCAAGGCGGCGGTGGTGGCGGCCCAGGTGGTGGTGGAGGTGCTGGAGCACCAGGCGGTCGGGGTGGTCCCGGCGGACGACCAGTTGGTGGTGGCGGCGGCGGACGTAGCGGAGATCGCAGTAGCCAGGGCGGCGGTTGGAGCAACAATCGTCAGAATGGCGGCGGCAACTGGGGTGGTGGTGGCGGCGGAGGCGGCGGTGGTTTCGGCAACAATGGTAACTTTGGCGGCAGTCAAGGCAGCTCAGGTGGTTGGAGCCAACAGGGCGGCGGAGGTGGTGGTGGTCCCTGGAACAGTCAGAGTCAGGGCAGCAGCGGCTGGAACAGTGGCGGCGGTGGTGGTGGTGGCGGCGGATATGGCGGCGGTGGTAACAGCAATGGCAACTGGGGCGGTGGCAACAGTAGTGGAGGCGGTTTTGGCAATGATTATCAACAGAGCTATGGCGGCGGTCCACAACGCAGCAGCAACTTTGGCAGCAGTCGTCCGGCTCCCTACAGCCAAGGCGGCGGTGGTGGTGGTGGCTTCAATAAGGGTTAGTATAGTAGTTTTTATTTGAAATAAAATATTTGACTAACCCTTAAAACCTTGCAGGCGGCAACCAAGGAGGAGGCGGTGGTGGACAGAGCTTTGGTGGCAACAACTACAACACCAGCGGCGGTGGTGGCGGCGGCGGCCAAGGTGGAAACATGGGTGGCGGCAATAGACGTTACTAGGACAAGAGGTAAATATGCAATTTGAGGGACCTTTGTTGTCTATATTGAGGCATTCGGCACGAGTCCAT
The DNA here is from genome assembly GCA_018904225.1 of Lordiphosa mommai. Classification (NCBI taxonomy): domain Eukaryota; kingdom Metazoa; phylum Arthropoda; class Insecta; order Diptera; family Drosophilidae; genus Lordiphosa; species Lordiphosa mommai. Next base: position 398,722 of record JAEIFT010000119.1, on the reverse strand, counting down.
GCGACCGCGTTACCCCCTTCAAGTGCTAATGCAAAAATTTTCTCCTTTCTCGCAAATAGGTAAACACATACAGAATCAGTTCAAGCTAGACAAACAGGCAGTCTAGGCGCAGGCAGACACAGGCAGGCAGGCAAACAGGCAGTGTGGGAGAGACAGAGTCAGGCAGTAATATAAATGAAAAGCAAGCCCAAAACTCAGCAAAACTAAAAGCAAAATGCAGTTATCCTCTCAAGAACTACCAACAATTTGATTACTGCTGCTGCTGCCTACCTTGTGAACACATTAATTAATTCGATGATCAATTCATGTTTAGGATGTTAAGATACCTTGAACCGCTTAGTTTTAACCATATTAACACAGAAAAAAAAGGAAACAAAATATACTAAATCCATAATTTTACTTGAAATTTTACTATTTAAACACAACCCCAAAACTGAGAGGAGAGAGAGATGAATAACAAACAAAAACAAATAACAGTTCTCTGCGAGCCTGTGTTGGAGTATTTGGGGTCGTCCAGGCCACGCATAAGGTAGTGTACCTTCAATTTTTACCTTAGCTTGTAGAAAAACCATTGAATCGAAGCCCCCACTTTCACAATAAGTTTGGGCCAAGTTGTACTTTCCACATATATAATATTCTTATATAGCCAAATCAGCAAATCCATATTTTGTAATGCAATTTTTTTGTACATGTAAGCAATTCTTTTTATATAATTGTCATTTAAAAACACAGAAACCGGGCAGTTGATACAACACAAACCAATATTATTCTCTGTTAGCGCATAAGAAGTAGCTGCTACACAATATTTATTGGTAAACCGAAATTGTAATTAGTTCGTTTCGAGGAAGCGAAACGACAAACAAAACGAAAATAAAATGAAAATTGTACCCACCCCAAAACAATTGAATACACAAGGAAGAAGAAAGGAAAGTCGAAATTCGTAACTCTCCCATCAAGAAGCAAAGCAAGGAGCGCAGCAACCAGCAGCCTAGTGAGTTCCTTCTTCCAAAAGAACAAGGCAAGGAAATTTTTAAAGAAATACTAAGTACAAATTTTGTCTATTTCAAATCAATTATGTGTAAACCGTTTCTTATTCGCATAGTTTTATCGAATTTAGAAACGGGGAATTGGTATCCAAGATTTTTAGTTATAATTTTATTTAAAATATACACATAGTCCGATTTAATATTGGGTGATGCCGGACTTATGCAAACATTAAGGGTGACCATAGACAGTATTATCTCGGGTGCCTTTCTAGCCTCCACTCCAAGAAAACGCTAGCTGTCAACAGTTAAGATAAGATGTTCCAGTGTTTCCAATATTCATTTCTGACCCCATAAACTATAAATATTCTTAATCAGGACGACGAGCTGAGTCGATTGAATGTCCGTCCATCCGTCTGTCTGTTTTTATGCAAACTATTCCCCCAGTTTTAAATCTTTGAATCTTCTAATATGTCGGAACCGGCCGGATCGGATGACCATACCTTATAGCTGCCATAGGAACGACCGGTCTGAAAATAAGTCTTTGTTATCCATGATAACGTTCTTAATCTCAGAAATTATATATATATATATATATATGTTTAGCAGTTTTAAAAAATTTGGTTAACTTCTCTCAGTAAGAATTGTTTTATAATTCGAAGGGCAAAATAGCCACTCCGGATTTTAGCAGCTTTCGTTTGTTTAAAAAATAATTGCTGGTAAAAAAATTTGTAAAATAAATGTTTATAAAATCGAAAATGGATACTTGGATATTTTTAAATACATGATCGATCGAATTGGTGGAGGTTCAGGTTTTCAAGAAACGATTAGACAATTCCGTTTAGATATTATTCAATCAAAACAGTCGAATGAAGATAAATGGAAGTTGGTAAGTTATTCGCCGAATAAGACAACCGAATTCTAAAAAACGGGAACATTGGCCAATTCCGATTCCTCATAATTTGATCGAAATCGGAAATGGGAACAAGCCATGAGTATCTTTCTATTATTACCAAACCAAAAAAGTAAGTGGTACACGACATTATCTTTCATTATTAAACAAAATGTTCTAAATTTCCCGAATCATTCATTTTACCCTTGCGGAGGGTATTATTTAATTGGTCTGATATATGTAACGCATTAAAGGAAGCATCTCTGTTTCTTTTCAATTTTTCGGTCAGTTTAAAAGCTATCATTATCAAACTTTGCAAAGTTTTTTGAATCTGATTAAATTCGGTACAAAAACCGTTTTAAATTCACAAATTTTTTGTGGAAGTAAATTGGAAAAAAAGGGGTATATATTTAATTTCAATCGTCTTCAAATGTGGCATTTCCAATAGCTGTCGTAGAACCAATCCTTTGGAAAAATTGTTAGTGCGAAAACCTTATTTTATATATAATTTTACATACCAAGGTGACTTATTATATAGCAGCTATAGGAACGATTGTTCAATTATTACTACGATCTCTCATCTTCTAGATACATTACTCTGTTATTCGAATGTTAATGTGTAAGATAAGAAATCGGTCCTTAGTGATCAAATTTTTTAAAAAAAATGTTATACTGGTATTTCTTTGCAAGACTGGCTGGAACATTGGCTGAACAGTTGATTTCAAAGAAACTCGCAAGACGGAACACGGAAGCTGTCTTTGGTTACACTGCAAGACTGGTCCAGATATGAGAGCAGGTAAGTATAGAGACCGAACTGAATAATTCGATTAACTGTCTATAGCTTGAATAAACACTTATTTTGAATGCAACCAAATTAAATTGTGTGTTTTTCTATTGGAGGTCGTGATGGTTAAAAAGTTAAGTAAGGCGTCCCGTACATGGTGACTTTCTCGAATACGAAAAAGTACACGGAAGCAATATCATGCGTTTTTTTTCCACAAAAGTATAAGGAGCGTGCAACATGTATGGAAAATGGAATTGAATGCAATATTCGGTGTAAGTATTTTTTTTTATACTCCAGAAAAATGTTTATATTTCTCTAATGTTTGGAATGCATTGAAGGAAGGGCATAGCGACATAATTCCGATGACATAATTCCGCTCAGGTCGTTTGAAACGACATAAATCCGCGCGGAATAATGTCGTTTTTTTCTAGCGGAATTATGTCGTTTTTAAACGACATTGTTCCGCCGTCCCAATTAGTATATTTCCCCGCGGAATTATGTCGTTCTGAAAAGACATAATTCCGCGCGGAAATGTATTAAATGTATCTACATAAAAAAAAAATTGGTAAAATAATTTGTTAAAAAATGTTTAATAAAAAAAAAAATGATTAATTTATAAAATGTCTACGCCCTTTCCAATTGCATATATGACTCGGTAGATGATTGCATATATGACTCGAAGAAAAACTTCGACATGAGGGGTGACGGTGCAAGGTATGCACTAGGAGTCCAGTCAAATTTACCACTTAATATTAATATCAGTGACATCATTCCGCGCGGAATAATTTCGTTTTTTCTAGCGGAATAATGTCTTTTTGAAAAAATTAAGTCGTTTTAAAATGACATAATTCCGCCGTCCCAATTAGAATGTATTCCTTGCGGAATTATGTCGTTTCTGAACGTTTTTATTTTAGCGGAATTATGTCGTTTTAAAACGACTTAATTTCGCGCGGAATAATGTCGTTTTATTCTAGCGGAATTATGTCGTTTTAAACCACATAATTTCGCGCGGAATAATGTCGTTATTTTTCTAGCGGAATTATGTCGTCCCCCCTTTGGAATGCATTGAAGGAAGCATCTACGACCCCATTAAGTATATATATTCTCGATTAGTATGTTGAGCGGTGTCGATATAATCTTGTAAGTCCCACTGTTTAGATTTTTTTTTTACACAAAATTGAAGAAATCTGACCGACACGAACGTAGTATTTTATCAATAAATTTTATAAGAGACTTCGCGTTTTTGCCCACCGTGTAAATGGCGCTTTTTAGGAAGAATTTGAAAAAAGCTAACGGTATCGATAACGTACTCGCTGTCTATCGTTGTACCCCCTGAAGTTGGCTGCGCTTGATAACGATTTGCAGGGTTGTATATGATGAAATATCGTGTGTTTGACATTTGAAAACTTTTCCTGTCATTTTTATTAATTTTCTTGGCTAGTTTCATTTCGGTGCTTCCAATTCAACTGTTCGTATTGGTTTTAAATGCCTAAAATGGATAACAACTACGTAGTCAATGCGCCCTTTTACCAAGAGGTATGGTATTCCATAAACCTATAAAAAAACTAGAGAAAAATTATATTTATTTTTTTTATTTAGCGAAAAAGTGCACGCAGCAACTTTTGTTTGGATTCAAGTGATTCGATGGCCGCAGCTATTATGGGTAATGCCAGCGGAGCCGAGGGTAATGAACACTTGCGCAAAATCTTTATAGGCGGTCTCTCGACGCACACCACGGTGGAGACGGTGCGTGAGTTTTTCCGGCAATTTGGCGAAGTAGCCGATGCTGTGGTCATGCGCGATCCGGTGTCCAATCATTCACGCGGTTTTGGGTTCGTCACCTATGTGAATCCCGAGGCGGTGGAAAATGTGCAGAGGGCTAGGCCACATAGCATTGATAATAAGTAAGATGGGGGGGATCCAAATTTTTTCTATCTAAACAATATGAACTCTTCTATGAGCAGGACGGTGGAAACCAAACGCGCCTTGCCCCGTCACGAGTTCAGCAAGGGCCAACAGAATAATTTAAAGTCGAACAAAATTTTTCTGGGCGGCCTGAAGGACTGTCATGATGAGGACTCGATTCGTGAGTACTTCTCACAATTTGGTATCATAACCAGCGTAAAGCTACTGTTGGATAAGGAAACCGGTCGCAAGCGAGGCTTTGGTTTCTTGGAGTTTGAGGAATCGGCTAGTGCTGAGCGTGCTTTGGGTAGGTCTACATTTTGGTATCACTTTCATTTCTCTTATAATCCCGTCTCTTTACAGTCCAAGGCAAGCACTCGATCAACTTTACGGCGGTTGAGGTCAAGAAATCCACCCAGAAACCTGATCCCGGCAAACGCATACGTTTCCCTGTGGGTGGAGCAGCTCGAGCCGGTTATGTGCCACCTCAGCCCGCCACTATGGACAGTTTTGGTTATAATCCCAGCTACAATCCGTATTTGGCTCAAACCACTTTGCCACCATCAGCTTTTATAAATGGCTGGGCCTCTTATGTGACTCCAACGGTGACCAACAACATGATTTATGCACCACCACCACAGCAGCAGCAGCTGCATGCATTTGCCAGCGGTGCTGGTCAGGATGGCTGGGGTTCTGCTGCCGGCAATTACAACAAGTCGCACGACTTTACCAGCAGCCTCATGGAATGGCCACCCAAGGAAGGACACAAGCATGTCCAGACCTCAACCATTGATCGCCCCAAGAACGAGTACAAATCGGTGCAGGCTGCAGCTGCTGGTTCTCAGCAAAAGCAACCGGAAAGCAAAATGGTGGAGGTGGGTGCTGGCGGCGATTCTGCTGCTCCCACCAACAAGAAGTGGCCTAGCGATAACTACAAGATCTTCCAGCCAGCTCAGAAGACCACTAATCGTATTAATTCATTCAACAACAGCGATGGTTCCCAACCTGCCTATGGTATATGAAAAAATTGATTCATTTAAGTAATTCCTTCTCAAACAATATGTTTTTATATTTCCAGGCATTTAAGGAGAAAAAAGGTGCATTTGCCTAGACGTAGAAGTTAATTCAATTAATTCACTTAAACTTCAATTTACTTTTCGTGTTATTGTTGATAATCACATGCACCCCCCCATATTTATTTGCTAAAACAATGTCATTTTGAATATAATCACATCCCCCAAAGAGGGATTTAATAAATAATGCTATTGCCAAAGCTAGAAACGTTTTAGTGCATTGATGACAAAGTTTTTATACCCTCAGCAATTAAGAAAAATTTTATTGGTCTGAATAGGGAGACTATATTTGATAGCTGCCATAGAACCGTTCGGTCGAAAAATGTATCTTGGTAATTAAACTTAAGTTTTTTGATGTAGGTGCTCAAATCCGATTCTTAATAATATAAATAAATTTTACAAATTCTTAATAATGTAAAAATCAGAAATTAATTTGACAGCATATTTATCTGTTTCTTGCATTCAGGGAAGCAAAACGGTTCTGAACCGAACCAAACCGTACCGAACCGCTAATTTGAGCTCGCAAACCGAACCAAGAACCCAACCGGTGTTCTTTCAAAAATGCTAAACCGAACCGAAAACAGTTCGATTCGGTTCAGTTTATCCATAAGATTAATAATGTAAACACTACGATATTGTACCTTAAAATTGAGCAATTTTTCTAAGGTAGTGTTTCCTCGTTAATTTAAATTTAGCCTTTGCAGTACCTTTATTTTCTCTATTTTACGTTTATAGAGAGATTATTATGCGTTCGTTTCCTACATACAATAGAACAACGCTTCCTTTTGCTAGGCTTTAGCTGGTAATCCAATTGATACGCCCTGTTTTCAAAATGCTATGTTATATATTGAAGTTTTTGGAACTTATGGACACCGCCTTCAAATTCGTCTTTTCACATTAAGTACATTTATAATAAGATCAGCTCACCAAGGCAATAATGTACTATATGGACTGTACCTGATTTCTATCTATATAATTAAAATATTTAGATTTGGAATCGAAGTTATTTAAATGAAGAAATTAAGAAATAGATTTCAAAAACAAATGGAAATATGGTAAGTTTCATTTTAGATAGTTCGGAAATTCAGTTTAGGGGTCAGGCGTGATACTATATTAACATTGAACCACTGAACCCTACCAAAACCGCGGTTCGGATTGCTACAAAAACTATATTATGAACCGAACCTGTGGTTTAGAAACTTAGTGAACCACAGAACCGAACCTCTCCTTATTTCCGAACGGTTTGCATCCCTGATTGCATTTTAGATTTTGCAATTATCTTTATAAGAGGTAACACCAGTCTAACCATTCAATTTAAAGTGCAGGAGTATATTAAATAGCATTAATAGCCGAGTTCCGTTGGTTTGCATTTTCAAAATGAACATATATTTAGTGTATATTCTCTGAGAATTTCAAACAGATCCGGTAATTATTTCCAGAGATATACCCATATTTGTAAGGACGCTTTAGGTCTACAGATACATTATCTTCTTCTAAACATGACTATCTGACTTTACCAATTGAATTTTCTAAAGCCGTATTCCAAATTAAACTTTAAGCACGTGTTTTTAAAGTCGTTGATTACTAGATCTCAAAAACGGCTGAACAGATCGACCTGAGATTTCCATACAGCCTTCTTAGATATATTTTACGGGGATTGATCAAAGGATTAAGATAACCGATAAATATTTCTATTTTTTCAAAATATTTTATTACAAAATTTTGGTCGTTAATAAATTTTTTTTTTTATAATTGTCGCCATTATTTCAGGCCTTGAAATTTCGACTAGTTGTTCGATAAAACTCAGCATTCATTTATCCCCTAAAAAGAATCCATCCTGTTTTTTGATTTCAGATAAGCCAAACCAGGGATCGAGTGATCACCACTAACAAGATTGATTGTTATGTAAAATTAAGAACATTTTTTAATCGTTATACGCTGAGGAAAATTATGAATGAAGCAATAAAACTGAAATAAGAAAAAAATCGGAACTGTACCGGTGCAATTTTTCGGGTCATTTCGGTTCCAAACATAACGGTTCTTGAATACCGGTTCTCAAAAAATGTAAATATGGAATCCGGTTACGGTTGAGGTCTCAAAATTTCATTAATTAAAGCAGGAACGCATTCTAGTTGTAATCATACATGGGGACCAAGGTGTGTCTATTATTGGTTCGGTGGTCATTCAATAAGCTTTCATTTCATAGCTTACATATTGTCAGTTTACTATTCATGCAAACGTTGTCTGTCTCACTCTTGCGCAGTTAGAAAAAATATACATCTTGATGGGGACCACACGCTCTTTTTTGTCAACCGAAAGCTTTTCCTAAGAGCGCGAGAGTGGAGCGTAGGGGGCAGCACACAAATTTTGTATGCATGTGTGTGTGTGTGTGGCTTGTGCGTGGCAGACGGGCGTGTCGACTATCGTCCAATTAAATATCAGGTGCACACTAAAGCTGTGTCAACTATAAGATAGATAAGATTGACCATAGAAAAAAGACATGTTCTAAATAGCACTTCCAAAATAATGTTGTAATTTAAAACAAGGCTGCAAACCGGTCCTGAACCGAACCCCTAAGAACCGGTTCGGTTCGGGTTTCTCAAATTGGCCGAACCGGACCATGAACCGAACCTTCTACATTTTTGATCCCTCGAACCTGAACCCGAACCGAAAAAATTAATCAAAATAAAGGTTCGGTTCACAATATTAAGTAATTTTTCAGACGGAGGAAATTCTTGATGTTTATTTAAAATTTTATCTTTAAATGACTCTACGACTGACTGAAAAAAGGGAAGTTTATAAGATCAATAGAAAGCAATGAAGAAAAAAAGTAATTATTTGGAAAGGTCTTTTAAAATATTCTTCTAACTTCTAAAATCTGTTTCTTATAATGTAAGATTAGTAGAAAATAAAGTTCCAGAAATCGGACTAATCAACCCAAAAATGTAGTTGATGGTGGATTCCAGATTTGATGAAATTTCTTGAAATTTTAATCCAAAGTTCGGGACTTGAATTACCTTAAACAAGGCAAGGTCGCCTATATTATATTATATAATAATAGATGATCAAACTAATTGAATCGTATAAATTAATCGAAAATAAAAGCTTCATATTATTTTTTTTAAGTGAACCGAGGTTCGAACCCAAACCTGGGGTTCAGAGGATCCAGGAACCGGTCCGTGAACCGAACCCAAAGATTCCTTACTGGTTCGAACCTCCGAACCGAACCCTTTCCAAAATTTCGGAGGTTTGCAGCCCTGATTTAAAACCTGTTATTGTACCAGATATGGTCTCAAAATCAGAAATCTTTTGTGGAAGTGGAATTCAGGACATGGCAGAATGTGCTAATTTTGCTCAACGAAAAAATTGGCTCTACGATATTCATAACCATAACCTCGTTAGATCCTCCTTAATAAATGATGCATACACACACACTCTACTTGGTTTTGTTTTAGACTTAAAATCGTAAACTCATTTTACTTTATTTAAACTATTTTTAGAATTTTTTCGGTTTTGTTTTTTTTTTTAATTTTTTAGTATTGCAAAATTGAATTGATTTGTTTGTTTTGTAATTTGTGTAATGTTTTATATCTGAAACGCTATAAAACGCACCACTGAATTATTTCATGATTTTTGCAAATGTGAATTGGAATAGGAAATTGTAAGTATTTCTTGGAATAATTTGTTTATTTTGCAAAAATTGCTTGTTTTTTGTTGTGCGCATTAATTTCACTTTAAATGCTAAATTTGGTTAAAAACAAAATACAAACGAGTAAAAAAATTGCTTGTAAAATACATTTCACACGCAGTGGTTGGTGTTATTTGTTGTTGGTGTTGTGTGTGTGTGTGTGTGAAAACCATAAAATACTCACACGACGGCGGCAACCAATAAAACTAATAAAAAAAAAAAATCATAATTTTCTGGTAAACGCGCTCAAATCTGTGTTTGTTGTTTTTATTATAGTTATTATTTACTTGTAGTGTTTTGTTTACATATAAATTAAATTATAATTAAGTGTCGCTGTTTTTTTGTTTTGTTTTTTTTTTTTAACTATAAATGAGCATGAACATTACTTTTTGTTGTTTGTGATTTTTCATTAATTGAGAGTAGTATTTTTTTGACATTTGATTTTGTGTATTTTTTTTAAGCAGCACTCTCTTCGGGGGGGCACTGTTTTCTGAGCTAAGATTTGAACACTAACATTTTCGTTTTACAAAAAAAATGCACTAAAAAAAATTTGCTTTAGACTCGGTACACACAGTGCCCACCAAAAAGTGGGGAAAAAACTAAAAATTAATCAATAATCAATTAAAAACAAATTACTAATTCGCTTTAGCTATTTTCAGCAGGCGCCGCCGGAACAATAAAACAAATGATATGTTTTTTTTTTTTTCAACGAAACGAAACAAAAACAAGCCAAGTTGGAGAAATATTAAAGACGCCTTGTGAAAAAGTGTGATTCAGATTTTGTTGTTGTTGTTGTTGCAGTTATATAAATCTATATATATATATATTTGAGTATTTTTAGATTTTTTTTTGTAAGTCTAGGAATTAACATTAAATTAAATGAGTTTAAATATATATATATATATTTGTTGTTACATGTTTTTTTGCTTGTTTGACCTTGAGAAAAATGTTAGTAGCTTGAGTTCTGGTTTATATAATGTAAGTTTGTTTCTTTGTTTTTTTTATGGGTTTTCATTTGATTTTATTTAAAAAATATGTACTAAATTTTTAGTTCACAACTGCGTTGGAAACACCAAATCGTTAAAGTTGCTTGACTTAGTTTTGGTTTACGAACTCATTTATAAAAAAAAAAAAAAATGGTTAACGCTGGACGCTGCAACGCCGCTTTTTTTTCCTTGACCTCGCTCAACAATTGGATTCATTCTACTATAGACTAGCTAGTGTTTAAATGTTTTATTTAAAAGTGTTTTGCAAAATTAAATTTAAGTAGCAAAAAACAAAAAAAAAACATAAAAAATAGAAAAGGAAAGGCGGCGTCGTACGTTGCAAGTGTGGCTAACTGCTTTGCTAATGTAAGATTTAGAGAGAGTTTACTTTTTCACTTTAACTTTACATTTTTCTCATGTTACCATTTTTTTTTGTTTGTTTGTTTTTTTTTTTAGATTAAGTTTTCAAGTCTTTCTTTTGCTCTTTTTTATTGCATTTTACAAATATTTTTCATTTTTTTTTTTGTTTTAGCTAAGTTTTTTTTATTTTTAAGTTGATTTTATTTTTAATAGCGCTTAAGTAGATTTTTTTGTTGTTGTTGTTGTTGTAATAAACTTAAAAACAAACGAAAAAGATTTGAATTTTTGTTTTGTTGTTTTTTATCCAATTTGCTGGTTAAACTTAAGTTAAATTTGGAAAATAATTTGCCAAACGAGAGTTGAAATTAAAGTTTTAGGCTAAATATGTGTGTGTATGTGTGTGTGTGTATGAATGGATGGTGGGCTGCAATGTTTGAGACTTAAACATAATACACAAGTGTTTTTTTTAGTAGAGAATAACTCAGCGGGGGAAAAAAAAGCATAATTAATAAAAATTCGATAGATGTTTGCACATTTTGAATTAAGTAAGCAATAGTTTGTTTTTTTTTTATCCATTTTTTTCCCCCGCTGAGCTTGAGGGAGCATATATATATATGTATGTTTCGAGGATGATGATGGGGTCTGCGTTTTTGTTTTGGTTTACAACATAAAATTTGCACAGGATTTTGCTTTCTTTTGGCACGAACTGGCTGGAAAAGCGGGCTTAACTTAATTCAACTAAATTATGGACCCAAAAGCAATATATTATTTCTTGGTCGCAGATCTCTTGATGTGGTTTGTTTTTTTTTCTAGCAGCAAAGGCGCCTTAAACTCGTTGCTTTTAGGAACAATTTAATATAATGACAGTTTTCTGTTCCATCTGCTATGTATGTATGCATGTATGTATGTATGTGTGTGTGTGAGTTTGAATGTAATTGATTGATTGCATTGTGGAAGAAATCGATGTTCTAAACGTTGGGTTTGCTGTTGTTGCCTGTTGTTGTTGCTGTTGTTACTAAAGCTGCGGCCAAATGTCGGATGTCAGGCCAGCTGCTGTTGCGCTTGGCTGCTGCTACGTTAATGCCTTCCCCTCATTTTAGCGACGACCATAGTTGCCTCCACCGCCGGTCTGTCCATTGCCTGCACCTCGCAGCGGTCCATTAGTCTGATTTCCACCACTGCGGTTGTCATTACGCTGACCAAATCCTCCGCCGCCGCCACCGCCACCACCACCCAGACGTGGAGCTCCATTGCCTCCACCACCACCGCCGCCGCCTGTACGCAAGTTGTTATTGCCACCACCATTGCCCGTATTGTTACGCATCATGCCACCGCCGCCGCCGCTGCCATTGTTGTTGCCCATTGGCCGGGATTGTGGTCCGTTGTTGCCACCCAGGCGTCCCATATTGTTGTTCATATTATTACCACCTATGGGCTGACGCGGAGTCATATCATTACGCATGCGCGGCTTCTTCTCCTCCACATTAAGTTTTTGACCATCTGGCGAGTTCTCCGGGAAATACAAAGGCTGTAAAACATACAGAAGATGATAGAGTTAACTGTTCAAGGTTCAATTTTTTATTCAATTACTTACACAATTGGCCAAACACTTTTGCACTGCCTCGGAATCGTCATAGGTGATAAAACCATAGTTTAGCGGACTGCGCATACCCGGCGGCACCTTGTTGCCAGCCTTGGACAGAATACGCAGCTCAATGACATTGCCGAAGCGCGAGAATAGCTCACGCAATTCCTCCTCGCTGGCATGATGCGGAATATTGCCAAGGAACAGTTGTTGGTTGTCACCGAATTGCTGGGCATTGCTAGGACGACGCTGCTCAAAGTCTGTAACAAAATAAAGAAGTTGATTAGATAAAATCAGTCAGGTAAAGTAACTACCGGATAACATAGCAGACATAGGCCGGTCAAGCGAACACACAGGAGCCAGCAATAACCGGTCTTTCTTTAACGCTTTCTTGGGGTTGGTTACAATTCATATCTATCATAAGCATTGTTTGGACACCCCTCTTAAAGGAAGGGGTGTTTGTAAAGAAATCTACCTCTGAGAGTAATGAAATGCTCTGGGGGGAAGCATATGAAATCGGTTCGATACTTTTATAGGTTGAATTTGACGATGAAGACAAGAAACTTGGGCAACAACCATCCAGTGTAATCAGATTGGTGCTGGGGGGAGTGCTACCAACACCAATTGCGTTTAATCCATTAAATTAAAAACGATCACAGTATGAGGAACGATGCTCGGTCACAACAGCCAATCAGAAACCCTGAAACTAACCCCACCCGGAGTATTCACCTGATAATCTGAATGATCTGATTATAGCATGTTTCGATCGATGGAATTTTGATTCATTTGTAGAGTCTATACGAGGATCGCTTTAAAAGATACGGCCCCCATAAAGATGAATATAAGGAGTGTCTTATTAAGGACAGTACTTTAAATAATAAATATTTTGCCATTATTTCACAATAAAGCCTCAAATCTTGAACTAACGAGAAGGCAAACCTTGCTCTAACTGATCTTACATTAGGCATTATTCTTCCACTTTTCAAGGTGGAAGCCAACTCAATAGTATCGGAATAGTACCAGACTTTGCACCATCAGACTACCATTTGTTAGGGTAGATGCAGAACGACCTTACGGAAACACGCTTTATTTCAAAGACGAGCAGTTCTTTTTTGTTATTGTGTGGTTTACAACATATGACTCAAAGTCAGTCATAAGACCAGAATCGAGATAAGCCACAACTTTAAGAATATGTAGACCACTAAGAAATTCTTGGAAAACGCTGATGACAAATTTCAACAATAAAGTTTGACATTTTTAAGCGTTCATAAATGATGTTTTGCAATACTGCAAATCTATAAAATTCTGCATTAGTTTCGTTTTTGTGGTTTAAACTTGTCGTAAAGTCTAAGGTTCTGTTCGCAGACAAGTTACTTAACTTATAGAACCGTACGTTTTGTTTTAACCTTTGTGCATAGCTTCTACTTTCGGTGAGAATTCCGAAAATGTGCAAATATATTTAAATGCTTGGCTAAATTTTTGTTGAACATAATGTATTTATTGTTGTCAGGGAATAATGCCGTAACCGGAACCGTTAACCGAAATAAACCATTCAGAGCACGTGCCGGTATCGAAAACGGAACCGATATTAAATTTTTTTTGAGAACCGGAAAACCGTTATAAAGTAGGAACCGAAAAAATCCAGAAACCATACCGAAACGCTAAACCGCCGTCTTTTCGGTTTCTAGTTGAAATATTTAACTGGTAAAATAGCAATATGTATCGAGGCACTAAATTAGTTTTACATCTTCACATAATTCAAAAATCTATCAAAACGATCCTTGGTATAGCGTCGGAAGATATAAGGACGGTCTAGAAAACTTCTTTTTTATCAGCGCCCCAATCTGTAGTATTAGTTTTATATGCTTTCACATAATTTTCTAAAAATTAAATCTGACTTTAAGTTGGAACGATCGGCAAATGGTACTAAGAAAATTTTTTGGTATAATTTTTATAATGATTTAAAAATTTTAATTCTTTCTTACAAGGTAAGTAAAAAACTTCTGCGGTTAGCCCCGAAATGTATCCCTAAGAAAAGTGAACTGTTTTCCCTGTTTTTTCTTTTTTGATAAAGAGCTTAGAAAAAAATAATAGACCACTTTGCATTCTTCATAGAGTATTTTTCTGCGGAAAGCCTGTGGTTAAGGGATTTGAGTTTATTATTTTGATCGTAGTGCTAACAAGTCGTGGAAATGGGTTCGAAAATAGGGATATCGAACGATTTGATTGGAAATCCTCAAGTTGCGGTTGGTTGGGTAACTAAGACGGAAACTAATAGGTTTCCGTAAAGGTGGGGGGGGCCGATCTTGCCTATTTGCTTACGTCTGGTTTTTCTGGAAAGTTTCGGTTATACCGGTACTTACCGTAAGTCACCAAATAATTTAAAAACCTTAAATAGAAGGCTCAAGGAAATGGTGCAATCTTTTCTACAAAAAGTAGTCGCTATATAGTTGAAAACCAATGGACCATATATATTTTTGATATTTGGCCCTACGAATGAGATGCTGCTAGTTGCGCTTCCAACAGACAAGCCCGATATCCAAGGAATGGTTAAAAACACTGTGTTTGAGTGGCCTCGCACACGCTTAACCCTGCTATTCGGTGGCTAATACCTCGGATCAGTCGAGCCGACAGATTCCTCTTAAACGGTTCAGAACGATTCAGGATATCGCAGCCTTTATAGCAATAAAGGCTCCAAATAAACATGGAATTTATTGAATAACAAATAATTTACGGAGATAAGTGGTCCTATTATTCCGCCTAATTTCCCTATTTTTTTCATAAAATTCCTTAAATTTGTTAACAACGGTAAATAAACCACGATTTTGGTCCTTTCATAATTTTTAAGAGTCTTCTCATTCTAAAAACGTATTCAAAGGTTTCTAAATGTTACAAATGAAGCTATAAGCTTGGAGAAATTTGTAAGGGTGGTTTTTATTTTTTTTCGCATAACACTGAGAAAAAGTCTTGCATTTCAGAAATTCGCCCTTAAAATAACCAGAATCAAATTCTCTTTATATAAAAAAAAATTTTGAAAAAGTGTTTAAACTTTTTTTTTTTGCTAAATAAAGCCCTCTAATTAACCGTAAAGGATTTCTAAGTTTTTTTGAATAATCCTTGCTTTAAAATAGAAATGTTAGAAAAATGATAATTTTAATTTTTAAAATGAGTTTTCTGAATTTTTATCAACTTTCGCTCTACTAAAAAATCTGGTTTTATATTTCGGAAAATTTTATGTCAGGTAAAGCAAAGGCCAATTTTGTGTTCCATCTGTTTTTGTTATTTTTAGAGCTGATATACCTGATATTTGAGTATTTTACCAGACTTTTATGGGATATTTTGGACCGTAGTATTATAGTACGTGTTCAAATCTATCCAAATCACAAAAGATCTCTATTTTTGGCGGAGATATGGCAGATTTTAGGGCGCTTTAATTCGAATCATTATTAAGAAACATTTGTCAGCTTTATGAGAAATGGCCCTAAGACGAGTTTGTCTGGGCGACATAAGAATAGAGAATTTCTTTAATTCTAGGTTGTAGGGATACCACTGAAAGCCTAGACAGAAGCGTTTAACGAAATTGTTTGTCCAAAAATAAAAAACGCTAGAAAACGGTATATTTAAAAAAAAAACCTTTTTTATGTGAGATATTCTTAGAACCCTTTTGTAGTTTAATTTATCCATTAATTTAAATTTTTGAATATTTCAAAAAATTATACTGGTACCAGAGTACGTACCGGTATACCGAAACAAAAATCTGGGTACCGTATCGGAACCGAAATAAACTGAAAACCGAAATAGAACCTTTAACCGAAATTCTCATTTCGGTACGTACCGGAACCGGTACCAGAAACAACTTGGATACCCATCTAAAACAACTTGGAACAAGTTCGATATTTGGGTACCACATGATTTAAAAAAATTTTTACCATAATAAGAGTTTTATAATATCTGCGATTCTTTGCTCAATCACAACAAAATCCATCCGATTTTGAAACGATTCATAACAGGGAACGAAAAATGGGTTGTAATGGAAAAAGAGAGATAAGCCGGCTTAACCCACATCAAACCCCGATTGTTTGTGATTTAATAAAAGGCCCGGTTCCTGTAGAGAAGTAAATACATTTAGAAGGTTTGGTTCATGATCCAGGTCGATGGACTCTAACAATCAGAACCAAACCTGTTCTGCGCGGTTTGATTCCGGACCGGTTTGCAGCCTTTTCTGAAGTAATGGGGGCCCAACTCTTTGCAATAAATATGCCAGAACTGGAACTGGACTTGATATAGCCTGTATCTGTCACTGAGGAGACCTCACCTACACTATACCTTAACTATACCTTTCGCTCCCTATAATAAGGGCTATAAAGATATCGTGAAGATGTAGTGTATAAAGGATAAACACTACGTTTCTTAGATATATATTTTAATCCAAATAATAAAAGTTTAGACCAAATTCAATTGAAATCTACTCACCACCTTTGTTGTTTCTAATCGAATTGTTGCGCTGTGGTAGGGGTCCGCCATTATCCAATCGTGAATTGCCATTGTTGTTGTTGTATGATGAGGCAGTGGTCGAATAGCTGACCTGTCCACCAGCGCTTGCACTGCCAGTGATACTGCCGCCCGCGGAAGACGAGTTGTTGTACACATTGTTCAATGATTGCTGCTGCTGCTGCTGTTGTTGTTGCTGCTGCTGTTGTTGCTGCTGCTGCTGCTGGAGTTGTTGCTGTTGCTGATGTGCAGCATTGACAAAGCCACTGGGCGAGGATGACGTGGACTTGAACAGATTGGCATAGGTCTTGGGCTCGTTTTGTTGCTGTTTGGCGGCCTCGTATTTCTCCTGCTGTTGCTGTTCGTGAATTGTTTTAAAGTCATCGACTGGAGTGGGTGGCTTCTGGGGTTGGCGGTTAATTGGTCCCTCACTGACATTCTGCACAATGATGGGAGCCGCGATCACGGGATCCTCGGGCTCCACCAGTTGTTGCTGCTGCTGAATTGGCTGCTGCTGAGGTGGCAGCTGAGGAGGCTGCTGCTGCTGTTGTTGTTGTTGCTGCTGCTGCTGTTGAATAAGCTGAGGAGCCACTAAGGGTGATTGTTGGAAGCCTGTGGTCTGAACGGGCACAATGCCCACATTGGAGGGCAAAACAGGAACCCCACTTGGCTGCTGCACCAGGGGAGAAACACTTTGTGGAACCAAAGCCTGAGGCGGCACTTGCTGCTGCTGTTGCAGTTCCTCATGCGACACCACACCGTTTTGAATGGGCTGTGGGGGCTGAGTGGCAAACTGAGCCGGCAGTGGCACGGCGGCTGCCTGAGGAGCAGCTGGCATTGCCACGGGTACGGGACGTCCAGTGGGCGCTCCGGCTGGCAGCGGATAATAAATCTGCTGCGGCCCAGCTGCGGCAGCAGTTGCAGCCACCTGCTGTTGGGGCACCACCACCTGTGCCTGCGCCGGCAGTTGCTGCGAAGGTGGCGGCTGGCTTACATCGCCCACCACTTGCACGGCCTGGTCAACAGTGTTGCCCACTTGCACCTGCACTTCATGCTCCTCATCATTCTCCGAACGCGACTCGCCGCCATCCTGCTCGTCCTCAATGTACATGTCCTGGTACCGGAAGATGTCGTTGTGCACATAGTACTTCTTGGGCGACTGGGCGGCCAGCACAAAGGTTTGGGTAAAACGCCGCATGGGCTGGCCATCGTTGGACAGCTCGCCGGTTACTTGAACCACAACACCATTGCCCAGCGTGGCCTGGGCATCCACCTGACTGATCTTGGCATGACAGTCATTGAAGTTTAGCTGCTGGATGCGATTGTGGATCTCCCGCTGGCCCACCACCTGTGTGGACTCGCCATGGATGAACGACGAGTTGTTGTTGTAGAACCGATGCAAATGATTGGGCGCCTTGTTGAGCAGCGTGTAATATTGACGCACAAATTCACGTCCCACCGACTGTGGTGAAGGCTGCTGCGATTGGGTCGCATCCATGACCATTGCTGGCGACTTTGCAAGTTCTACGAGGAGTGGTCTACCCGGTGACTGACTTTTGCAAGTAGTTGCAGATGCTTCAATGACTCAACACCAGCTGACAAATGATGCAGTGTTGAGAGAGAGTTGATTGGTCTGCAAATATATAGAATATATATATATATATATATATAAAAGTTTGAATATTAAAACTTGGCCAAAATGTTGGTGTTTTTGACTTCTGTAGCGAAAGCTGCTTTGTTTTGGTCAGAGGCGGTGCCCCTTGATGGCGGTGGGAAGGTAAGTATATATATAAGCAAAATTTCATTTAGTCATTGAACTTATCAATGAACCGAACCGCAAGTTTTCCCCATAGATAACGTTAAAGCAAAACGAATTGGGGTTTTACTTAGAATGAAGAACTAGTAAAATATATATATGTATATGTATTTATACATGTTGTATGTATATGACCGAACTCTACTTCTTATGTACATATGTTTAAGGAACTCAGTTTGCCGCAGCGCAAATAAGAAAAAACAACAAAAAACTCAACGCGCTGCAGTTTGACCCACTTTCAATGGGCCACACTCGAATATACCCACACACACACCAACACACGTAAACTCGCATACACATAAAATGGGAAATTTGGTGCAAGCAAGACAAAGTGCAGCTGTCATCGTTCATATGTTGTTGTTGTTGTTTTTGTTGTACTTTTTGCCATTTTTTCATTGACTTTGGCCCCAAGCTAAGGATATTTTGCATCTACACGTGCTACTCGTACGATCTAAAGCACAAAGGAATTTTTCTCCGTATTTACTTGCAGAGTAAATGACCTCATCCTCCTACACAGCTAAACAACAGTCGCACAGTGGCACCAGTTGCAAAAATCCAAAAAAAAAAAAATTACTTCTTACTTTTAAGAAATTTTTAATATTAATGTTGAACAGCCACACATTCAATGATTAATGCCGATCAATGAAATAGACTCAAAGATAAGGCCAGGGAAGTACACAGCTCAACACCATAATAAAAGTGTGGAAATGCTATTTGGAGCAACTCCCTACAGCAAGTCATTCATTTTAGACGAACCTAATGCCCCGTAATAGAAGATGTCACCCACTTATCATGAAGGGGGCACTTACGGCTATGGTGAAGGGCCTTTATTTTGTCAAATCATGGAAATAGTAGTTAAAAGCATTCGATCCATCCAAATTAAAGCGATTGTCATCCGAAAAATGATTTTGTTTCACTCCTTAGAGAAGAAGTAGGAAGGACTAAGTACTTTAGATGTTTGGAAAATCTAAAAAATCAACATAGGTTATAACCAGAGAATTATACCGTAACCGTAAACCGTTTCAAGGCGCATACCGGTATCGGAACTGAAATTAAATATTTTTTTGAGAACCAAAAACCGTTATAATAGAATCCAAAAAAAAACCGAATCGCTATTACAGGTTATGTTTCGGTTTCTTAGTATTTTTCTTACTCAGACAAATATAATACATTTTCAAAATTCCACAAAAAACGAGAACGTTAGCTAAAGAAAAAGGATTATTTAAAAATGTATAATTAAATCACAAAATTCCCAGCGTAATTATATGTTTTGCTTAGAACTCAACTATTGTTCATCTGATCGTACAATGGTGAATAGTGTATACTATATCGATAAGTAATGATGATTAAAATATATGTCTAGAAGGTTCGAACAATCTATCTTCAAAATTGAGGGAGATTTGTGGCAAAAGTTTGAAACAAACTTGATCTGCGTGCAGACGATACAAGTCTACACTAAACAAATAGTAGCTCTAGAGTCTCTGAAATCTAGGTGTTCATACTGACAGACGGACTTGTCTATATCGACTCGGCTTTTGATGCTGATCAAGAATATATATACTTAATGGGGTCGGAGTTGCTTCTTTCAGCCTGTTGCATACAAAATCAAAAATTTTTAAATGAAATTTCTTAATTACGCCCTCATATTGAAATATATTATTTTCAATTTGTCAAAATGTCCTGCTCTAAAAAATAAATTTTATGTTTTTTATTGTTTTAGATCGTTTCTAGGGCTGTTATGCCCCTTTCAGTATTTTACGACCGTATTTAGACCCGTATATTGGAACGTAGACTTATAGTATAGGTTTCAACCTATCCAAAACGCTGAAGATTGTTAACACAGCTCAATTTTTGGACAGGGCTACGGCAGTTTTTATATCCGATTATTTCCAACCTATATTAATAAATATTTTACTTCTTTGAAAATTTGGTTGAATTAGGCGTGCAGACAAGGACTCATTTCTGAGTGTAGAGATGAAATTGGAAGCGCGACCAGAAGCATTAAGTAAAATTATTCGTCAAAAAAAAAGAAACAACTTGAGATCTACATTAAAAGAAAAACGTGAAGGCAAAGCTAACTTCGACTGTGCCGAAGTTTTAATACACTTGAAAAACTTTACTCCAACTGATTTAACCTGTGAAATATATATCGGATATAGATATCAGATATTACAAAATTTTAAATCATTGATAATAAAAATTCGATACCATAAAAAAAAACTTTTCTTAGTAAAACACATTTTCCGACCGATCGGTCATATGGCAGCTATATGCTATAGTCATCCGATTTTGATCAATTTTTTCAAACATTTGTAAAAGCATATAAAACTAATATCTACCAAGATTGGTGACGATACGATGGAAAACAAAAAAGTTTTCCTCACTAGAACTTGTTTTTTGACCGACCGTTCGTATGGCAGCTATATGCTATAGTCATCCGATTTCGATAAATTTGTTTAGTATTATGTGGAAGCATGTAAAACTAATATATACTAAGATTGGTGACGCTACGATGGAAAACAAAAAAGTTTTTCTCACTAAGACTTATTTTCCGACCGATCGTTCCTATGGCAGCTATACGATATAGTCATCCGATCCGGTCGGTTCCGACATATTAGTTGCGTGCAGCAAAAAGAAGACTCTGTGCAATTTCAGCTCGATAGCTTCAAAACTGAGGGACTAGTTCGCGTAGAAACAGACAGACAGACGGACGGACGGACAGACGGAATTGAACTCAGCTCGTCGTCCTGATCAGGAATATATATAGTTTATGGTGTCGGAAATGAATATTTCTATGCGTTACAAACTTCTGGGCAAAATTAATATACACTTTTCAAGTGTATTATAACGCCTTTTCATGCGGCCGGTATAACGAAATATAAATATGGATACCGTATCGGAACCGAAATAAATTAAAACCGGAAAAACTCATTTTGGGTACGTACCAACCGAACCGAACCGAAATTCCTGTAGCGATTAATCCCTGTTATAAAATCTTCTTAAATATATGTAGGTTGTGACAAAAGCTTGCACAGTAAACCGGAGTGTAGGTAGTGATTGATCGGACGCTGCTAATATGTCAGAACCGCCCGGAACGGATATATCTTAAAGCTACCATAGAACCGAAGTGATTTAGAAATGCTCGGCTTGGTCCCATTGGGGGGCTGTAACAGCCAATTTAAACAATCTAAGTGAGAAAACTTTTTGGTTTTCTTAAAATCGCGTATTATAAATATTATATTCTTTCTAAAAGCTCTACCTTTGATTAAAATCGAATGACTATATCCCATAGATAGGACTAATCGGTCGAAAAATGTGTCTTATTTGTTTTTGATTGTAGGATGCTTAAATTTAAAATATATACATTCAGATTTTAAATGATTCTGAATTTAATCAAAACTGATCCCATTGGTGATGTCGGTTGTAGCGAGCTTTTGCAATTGTCTAGAGTCTCCCCTTTTGGTATGTGCCTTGTTAATTATAGTTATGAGCAAACACATATAGCCTATTTGATCTTCGTTTTATACGTATTTTCTTAAATTTTGGGTGAAGTTAAACTTCTTTTACAACAATATGGAAAAATCAAATATTATTTTGTTATAATAGAAAAAAAAAATTGCTAGCCAAGTGGTTTTTGAGATCTACGCATTTAAGTTTGTCCTTTTAACCTAGATTTTTAATAAGTACACAATTTTTCCCATAATTTGGTTATTATTTAAATTAATATCTTAATTAAATCTATCTATATTTATGCCCAATTTAACAACAACAACAGCAGCATTTGGGAACTGTGAGCGAGGGGGAGGGCCCCATGTAAACTATTTTTTAGGTTATGTTTTGCGTATCAAGGTTGTGCCGCGCCGCTTTTGGAGGATAGCAAGTATATACGTTTGTATGTAAATGCCAGATGTGAGTGTGTTTGTGTTGTATTTGGCTAAGATAGCATTGAGGGAACTCATTGAACTCTAGGAATATAGCACAAACTGCATTTGCATTTCGGTTGCATTTGCTTTAAATGAGTTTAGTCAAGACGTCTTACCAAACAAAAACGAAAAAAAAAATCTGTTTGCCGCCGCCAAACACACGAGTTGTTAGAGTATTAGTGCGCGCGCCTCTGTCTCTGACAACGGCGAACCGCGTGTGTAGGCAGAACAAAGAAAATGATAAAAAGAAGACCACTGCTTAAACAAAAAAAAAAAAGAATTACAAAAACAAAATAGTGTTTTTTTCTAGGTTATGTTTAAAATTGTTATAATTAATGAAAATTGTTGTTGGTATTTTTTTTCCGGCCGGCTTGATTTCAACTCACCTTTGCAAACGGTTTTGCCGCTGAGGTTTTCGGGTTAATGCACAATATATTGCTTTCGACGAAATTCGCACACAGAATTTTCTTCTCTTTTTGTTTTTTTTTTTTTTACTTTCCTTTCTGTGTTTTGAGTTGTTGATGCTAAAGCACGGCGGTTTGTGGTTGTTTTTGGGTGTGTTGCGGGGGAGGGGGATGATTTAGCTGCTGATGGAAAAAATGCTGAAAATAATAACAAAAGTTTGGCAAATCAGTTGCAAATTGCAGTTTTTGTTAACACACACATGCACACACACCACATACACTGTGGCTTTCTGTCTGCTTCTTCTTCTGCTTTGTTGCAATTTTTTCTTACGATGAGAAACAACTCAATTTACTTTTTTTGTATGTTGTTTCTGTTGTTGGGCGATCACAGTTGTTAATTAATTAAGTTAAAATGCGTTGATTTGGTTTAATTTTTTGTAGAAAAGAATCGCAAACGCAATGAAATTGGACAAGTGTTGAATTGAGAAGAGAACCGACGTTCCTCTTTTGCCTCTGCAGCGTTTTTTTTTTTTTTTTTTTCTCTATGATGGCGGCATTCTCGTGGTGTGTACACACTGCTAAAAATGTACTAAAATCTGTCAAAACGGAAAATACCAAAAGGTGATGCCAGATAGCTTGCTTTAATTTTAGGTAAAAATACCAAATGCCCGGCTTTTAATGTACAGTGAGTCAATAAAGTAATGGCACAGTACAACATTTCACGGACTCAAAGGTCGCCGGTTTAAGGTACGTAAAATGTTTTAACTTAGCTAATTAACACATAATTTGTATTCAGTTTGCTAAAGAATTTTTGAACCTAAACTCTGGCACCTCCTAATAAGTAAACCAGAATAACAGCATATTTCATCATTGTAAAAAAAGGAGTGTGTATCGTGGAACACACGGTACGAGCAAAGCTCTTTATGAAGAAAATTCAGAATCAAATTAAGAAATCTTGCATAAAAATATATAGATGTTTTATTATTATTATTTTATATAAAATAGTGTGAAATAGTGTACCTGTACCAGTCCCAGTTCCCTGATCCTTGATCCCAGATTCCTGATAAATGATCCCTGATCCCAGACCCCTGATCCCAGATATCTGATCCTAGTTCCCTTATCCCAGATCCTAGATCACAGATCCATCCCAGATCCCTGACCCCAAAAACCAGATCCCTGATCCTTGATCCCATATCCCTAATCAATGATCCCAGGTCCCTGATCTTAGATCCCTTATCCCAGATCCTAGATCACAATTCCGAGATCCATCCCTGATCCCACATCCCTGTATGTTTATTGAGTCAGGTTTCGCTTGCTGTGCTTTTCAATGCAAACGAATTCGGCACAAATAAAAACAGATCAAAACAAAGATAATCTCACGCAAAAAGCTGTCGCAAAGAATCAAAGCAAAATTTATCTCGTTTTAGCCCCCAGCGAACGGCCGTTAAAGAGCTTCACTCAAAAAATGTCAGAAATACAATTTTTTCGTTAGGAAAAAAAATATGAAAGAAATATTGTCATTTCTGATATGCTGAGATGAGGCAATATTTTATGAGTGGAAATGGGCTAGAAAAAAAATATTTTACTTTAACTGGTAAAAATTAGGCTGTGCCAATACTTTATTGATTGACTGTATATTTCACAGGTTTTGAAACCACCAGCCAAGGGGTCACACTGCGCAGCGACAGCGCTGCCAGACCTTTTGACATTCTAGTTCTTTTTTCTTTTTACAGTTATAGGGCTAGAGAAAAATAAATTTGTAATAATTTATCAAGTTGATCTAACAAAATTCTATTAAAGAAAACCATTAACGAGGATATTCCTTTTTTTTTATCATTCATCCATTTTCGAAACCTGGGTGGCAACGCCACGCTTGCCCATATACACACACACGCTGTCTACCCGCTTGCATTTGTCATTTTCCGGTCGTCATTTGTACGCGCGAGGTTTCGGCGAGTGTGTAAAAATAGCAGATTTTTGGTTAAACAAGATTTTAATTGGCAATAAAAAAAAAGAGCAAACGCACTACACACACATACAATGGCCGATAAAATTGTTGATAGCGAAATGAACGGCGAAGACTTTACCAAGGATGTGACCACCAGCGACGGCCAAGGCTCTGAAAATGGTGATGGCGGCGCCGCCGGCTCCACCAATGGCAGCAGCTCTGACTACACAGGCGCTGGCTCCAACCAGCGTGATGACGACAGGTATTTAAAGAACAGAAAAAAACGATGTACATATAATTTTGCAGGCCGCTGACAGCAATCATGTGCCTAACTGAATTTTATTTTCCCCGATTACCACCTAACTCTGTTGTTACGTAAAAGCCAAGCTAACGTCGTTGTGGGTAGCGGAGTCTACTACTGCTGCTGACCCCTTTTGTTTTTTTTGCGCGCGTGTGTGTGTGTGACTGTACCTAACTCACACAGCAATTACGCAGAACAGGGAAAAAAATTTGGAATATTTTCATCTTTGTTCTAATGGAAAATTACAGCCAATGCGACTTTCTATTTTCTGCTTGGTTTTTTTTTTTTGTTGCCATTGAAAATTTTCCAGTCGCGTGGAAGACATTTTCCCCACATTTGTGAGGTTATGTTCGTAGCACACTTTGTGCTGTGCTTGCCTTTCACTTGCGAAAAAAAAAATATAAAACTTGCGTTTGTATTAGTGTGTCTGAGTATTTTTTCGCATTATTCTTTTGTACAGCCATCCGTTGTTATTTTTGTGTGTGTTTGTTCCCCCCCCCCCCCATTCCATGCCCTCTCTTTCAATATGGCGGCGTATGTATGTATGTATTTGCATTTTTCACTATTCCCTTTTGCTTACCGGCTACTTCTACGATGTTTGTGTGTGTGTGTGTTGTTGCTTAGCCACAGCCGCGCCGGCATCAGTATTTTCGCGGTCATCCCAAAAAAAGTGGTTTCTATTATCGGTTGAGAGAACATTTCATATTTGTGGCCCGATGGAGCAGAGTGATTCAGTCGTGCGTTTGGTCCAAAGACTATGAATACACCTAGATGGCGCATAACATATTTAGTATGTATTTGCAAGTGTTTATTTATTTTGGCTTCAAAGTCGATCTAGCAGATTGTTGGAAAATTGGTTTTAGAGATAAAAACTTAGTTTTTTGATAAAAGCTTAAAAAAGTTTAACAGTAAGTCATATTATAAAATTTTAAGCAAAATCCGTCAATGGACAAATTTAACATTACCTTTAAGGTTAAATCTTGGTCGAAATTCAAACATTTTAAAATTTTTATAACTACAATTGCGAAGGAACATACATATATTTATTTATCAGTCCGTCATTTGTTTGTTTTTCCATCCTCATAAGCAAAGTATTGGACACACAAAAAAATACATGTGAATTGAGTCGAAAGCAATTTGTAGAATGGGATAGAAATGAACCGATTTAAATAACTGATAAATTTGTTGAATTTTGAATATAAGATTTGCAAAATGTGAAGAAATTATGAAGAATATATGCTTTGAAATAGTTCTGCCAAATTTGGTCAAAATCGGATGACTACGTAGGTTGCTATATATATTTCTGGCCTAATAATGAAAACGCGAATATTTATGATCAAAAATGGTTTTATTGTTTTTAAAAGTATTCTCCAGCAAGATTTTTACACTTTTGCATGCGCTCAAACCAATTGTCGAAGCACTTTTTCCACTCCGATTGAGACACCTCCAAAACATGGTTTTTGAAATCTTCAACAGCATCTTCTGGCGACGAAAATCGTTGAACACACATTTTTCCCTTGATGTGCGGGAATAAAAAGAAGTCATTGGGTGCCAAGTCAGGGCTGTACGGCGGATGACCCATCAATTCGACGTTTTGGGCGATCAAAAAGCCGCTGGTGTGAGCTGGTGCACAGTGATCCGTCTTCTCTTGTTCGTTTTTCGAATTTCTCCAAAGACTTCAGGCAAACAAATTGTGGTGTACCACTCGGAATTGACCGTCCTACGTTGCTCAAGCGGAACAGTCGCCACATGACCAGTTTTACCGAAGAAACAGGCGACCATTTGCTTCGAAGTGCTTCTTCCTCGAACGACTTTCGTTGGATTTGGCTCGTCTCATAAGCATAGATCCATGATTCGTCACCTGTGACGATCTTATATACGTCTTTTGAAACACCGCGATTATATTTTTTAAAAATTTCTTTGCACCAATCCACAAGAGCCTTTTTTGAGAGATTGTCAAATTGTGCGGGATCCAACGAGAACAACCCTTTTTTACGCCCAGGTGTTCATGCAATATTGAATGTATGCTGGTGGAAGAAACGCCCAAGGATGCCTCTATCTCACGGTATGTCACATGACGATCTTGCATTATCAGTTCACGCACGGCATCTATGTTTTCTGGCACAACGACTGTTTTGGACGCTCTTCACCACCAATTTTTCACAGTGCTATAGGATAGTGCTTTATCGCCATACAAAGATTTAAGTTCATCGTTGCACTCTTATCGTGATAATCCACGTCGAAAGTTGTGAAAAATGATTGCACGAAAATTTTCACGAGTTAATTCCATTTTTCTGCCGAGGTAAGTTTTTGATTAATCGTTAATCGATATCAAACGTGGTCACACATGAATGAGTTGTATGGAGCTTTTATAGATAAAAGTCCAACCTTTTTTTTGGGAAAAGGCCAATTGGTCCTAAAATGGCTAGAAGTGACCTAGGCCAGAAACTTACAATTTTAATTAACTTTTATGTGTGATATTGAGATATTCTTGACTTTATTCAATTGTGAAGCAGCGAAAAGACAATGGCGACAGCAGCGAGACAGAGCGAAATTCGAAGGCGACATCATCTAGTTGTATTCATAGTCTTTGGTTGGTCGTTGGAGATTCTTTTTGTTTACTTTTTTCCCCTCCCCCACATCATTTGCTCATCTATATTTTACATTTAAGTTAATATTAAGTCGAGTCAAAACAAGCAATCCGGCAAACCAAAGACGAATAAAGGAAACCCTCAAAATGCCAACGGGAGAGCACATCAACCAAATCAATCAAAATAAAATACAATTCCATAGCTAATCCTGTTGTGTTTGAGCGAACTAACCTTGTTCCTCTCCGGCAGGTCTTGAGAGAAGTGAAATGCCAAGGTGTTAAGCTATTCTCAAGGAACTGGCCCTAAAAAGGAAGTTACCGGATGCCACCAACACCCTCAGCCACAGCAACAACAACAGCAACAACAACAAATGCCGCCGATGCGATTGATGATGGTATTTATCTAACCAAAAACAAATAAAAACAAAAAATATCAATCAATAGAAACTTTTGTACACACAAAATTATCTCGAATTCAATTGGATCTTGTATGTGAAAATATATATGAAATATATATATAATGCATTTTATTGTTTACTAAAAAAAAATATATATGAAAAAAAAAGTATCAATCAAATCAGAGAAAGAGAGAGACAGAGAGAGAGAGAGCGTGTTTTGTTTGTTTGTTTGCCGATGCCGATGAATGAGAAATGTAACGTAACGTACACACACGGGCAGGCCCCCCCTCCTCCGGCCATAAGCGAGCTCCGATATCGAGATCAAACTCTAAATTTCGCCAACGTGACCGGGAATGTTCCAAATAAAAAAAAAAAAAAAACCAGCTGAAAGAGACTTCTTTTCCAAACATTAAGCGTAACGTACCTCAAAATATTTTAAGTGTTTTTTTTAACTACAATCTTTTTATATATATCAACAGCGCCCACAAATAAAGCAATTGAAAATCCACCAACAGCATTAAAACCAAAAAAAAAACCTTTGCATTTTTCTCATATTTTTATCAATAATAATCCTAACTAATTGTTAATTTTAATAAAATACAACTCGAATAATTCACTCTTTGCATATATATATATATATCTATTATATCTCTATATCTATATCTTTCGCTCGTTTGTGTCTCTCGATCGAACGCTCGCTCGCCGTACTCTTTCGCTCATTTTCGAAACGAAAGTAATTTCGATTTATTCAGAAAGAAAACAAAAAGAAAAATATTAATCTTAATTTTTCACTTCGAATTTGGTGAGTTTTTTTTTTTTTATCGTTTTTGTTGTATTCTTGCTCCGTCATCAACTTTTTTTTGCAGAGAAGAGAAAATTCTTAAAGTAACATTTTGTGGTCAGCAAACAGCAAAATTGAAATTGAATAAACACAACCTTTTTGTTCCAACCCGGAAATATTGCTTTCTAGATAAAGTTCAGTTTAAAAACAAATACAAAAAAAAAGAACCCTAACTAAGCAACAATTCTTCTCTGACCTTTCGCAGGAAACTGTTTGTGGGCGGCCTCAGCTGGGAGACCACCGAGAGTAAGTGGGGAAAAACAATTTACTCTGTAAGCAGCAACTAACTTAACTTCTCTTACCCTTCACAGAGGAATTGCGGGATCATTTCGGCAAATTCGGCGAAATTGAGAGCATCAATGTGAAGACAGATCCCCAGACTGGACGCTCACGTGGCTTTGCCTTTATTGTATTTACCAACACCGAGGCTATTGATAAGGTCAGCTCTACCGATGATCATATCATCAACAGCAAGAAAGTGGATCCCAAAAAGGCCAAGGCTCGTCATGGCAAGATCTTTGTGGGCGGTTTGACCACGGAAATCAGCGATGAAGAGATTAAGACCTACTTTGGTCAGTTTGGCAGTGTAAGTGTGATGAGAGGAATGATGATAAGGAACTGTTGGTAATATTTGTATCTATTGGGTTATTTAGATCGTTGAGGTGGAGATGCCATTCGATAAGCAAAAGTCTCAGCGCAAGGGATTCTGCTTCATTACGTTCGATTCGGAGCAGGTTGTCACAGATTTGCTTAAGACGCCCAAACAAAAGATCTCTGGCAAGGAGGTGGATGTTAAGCGCGCAACACCCAAACCAGAGAATCAAATGATGGGCATGCGTGGTGGCCCACGTGGAGGTATGCGTGGTGGACGCGGTGGCTACGGAGGACGTGGAGGTTAGTACTTAATTACAAATTATTGAATTAGTATTTTTTAAATTTTGCTTTAAATTAGTTTAGAAGTTGTTTTATGTCAAGGTTTGAATTTATATTACTTAACAACTTAATTTCGATGCTCCTCCATTTTTAACAAAAGATGTAATCACCTGATTTTTGTATCTTTTCAATCGTTTTCCGAAGCGGTTTGTAGAGTCGCCATGCCCACAGAATGCATATGGAAGCATATAGACCAATACATATAATGAAAAACACTTGTCAAACAACAACAATCGTACAGGAAAGAGTTGGAGAAATTGTGCTGTGTGTGTGTGTGACGAAATGCTCGGGCTCTGTCTAGATTGTTTTAGAACACCAATTTGGTTGCTCGGGCAAAGGCGGTAGTCAATAGAATCACGGTGCTAAATCTGTCAAATTCAGCTATGTTTCTCAAGACAACGCGATTCTTCTTCGCAACATAGCTTTACAGCTTTTGCGTGTTAAGGAGAAATAACGAATTAAGCTGGGTTAGCCAGAAGGGGGTCATGGGCTGCCCACCGCTGGCTTAAAACCATCTCCTTACAAGCAATGTTTTCAATGACTTCTTAATTACATTTGTAAGTTTTTAGAAACCTTTGAATTTGGTTTTAAAAGTATTGCTAAATTAATTGCAAAATTAAGAAAGTAACCACGAAATTAAAAAACTTTTTTAAAAAGAAAAAAGGAAAAAATATCACCAGTTTTCAAATATGCACCAAAAATTATAAAAATTAAAAGTAAATAACAATTTCCCCGACCAAAAAACTGTCTGAGTTATGACTCCGAACCACTTTTTGAACTAGTTCAGAACCTGTTTTTATCTGTGAAAATATATAACCTCATATTATCAACCCAACCAACAAATTGTAAGTTCTTTGCTTAAATAATTTTCCCAAATATGGCTCTAGGCTACTTTGGAACCCGTTTAATCTGGTTCGGAACAGATCTTTAAGTAGTAAATTGTTCAACTCTCCATATTTCGCACCTACACACGAAATTTCAAGTTCCTAACTTAAATATTATCTAAGATATGACTTCGAACCACTTTTAAACCACTTTTAGAACTGGTTCAGAACCGGTTTGTATCCAAGAAAATATGTTTATATTATATATATATATGTTATATATATATATATAAAAATATGCTATGTTTTTCTATAACATTTGCGCTGATTCTCAAGACAACGCGATTCTTTTTCGCAACATAGCTTTACAGCTTTTGCGTGTTAAGGAGAAATAACGAAGTAAGCTGGGTTAGCCAGAAGGGGGTCATGGGCTGCCCACCGCTGGCTTAAAACCATCTCCCTTACAAGCAATGTTTTCAATGACTTCTTAATTACATTTGTAAGTTTTTAGAAACCTTTGAATTTGGTTTTAAAAGTATTGCTAAATTAATTGCAAAATTAAGAAAGTAACCACGAAATTAAAAAACTTTTTTAAAAGAAAAAAGGAAAAATATCACCAGTTTTCAAATATGCACCAAAAATTATAAAAATTAAAAGTAAATAACAATTTCCCCGACCAAAAACCTGTCTGAGTTATGACTCCGAACCACTTTTTTGAACTAGTTCAGAACCTGTTTTTATCTGTGAAAATATATAACCTCATATTATCAACCCAACCAACAAATTGTAAGTTCTTTGCTTAAATAATTTTCCCAAATATGGCTCTAGGCTACTTTGGAACCCGTTTAATCTGGTTCGGAACAGATCTTTAAGTAGTAAATTGTTCAACTCTCCATATTTCGCACCTACACACGAAATTTCAAGTTCCTAACTTAAATATTATCTAAGATATGACTTCGAACCACTTTTAAACCACTTTTTGAACTGGTTCAGAACCGGTTTGTATCCAAGAAAATAAATAATTTTTTATTATTAAGCCAAACATCAAATTTTACGTATTACGTAAAAGACACACTAATAATTTGTTTACCTCCCCTCGCCAAATCGTTGTAGGTTTGAATTTAACAAAATCAAAAATGACAAAGAAAAACAACAAAGCATAGGCCGTGAAAAATTACCATTACATGAAATTTAGTTAGTTTTGCTTCAAAGCTACCGAAATTAATCTAGTTGCAACCTTATCACAATTATAGGACACAATTCAAAAATCGAAGTAAAACTGTTCGGGTTGCCTGTTTTTTGATCCAAATTAAATTTAAAAAACTCATTTAGAAATATTTCAATAAAATAACTCGCTCAATTTTGCTTTTGGACGAGGAAAAGGGCTCAATTCTTGCTTTTTCGATGTCCGACTTGAATGTGAGTCAAATATCAAGAAAAATAGGACGCAGTCGTTCTATTATCGCCAAATTTTGATAGAATCCTCAAAATTATGTCCAAAAACCCAATTCTGAAAGAATCAGTCCTGAGTGAACGCGACAAAAGACGCATTTTTAAAGAGGCAACCAATTCGAAACCATCCGGTTCCCAACTCTCTTCAATTGTAACGAAAAAGTGTCTACTGACCGATTTTGAAATAAATAATTTAGAAACCACCTGGGACTCTTAAATTAAAATGTTGTATTTCTCTCTCGCAAATGCCTACTGTATATTTTCGTACAGATATTTTTTTCTGATGAAAATAAGTTAAATCTGGATGGACCAGATGGTTTTCGACATAACTGGAGCGATCTAAGCAAGGATCCCCTTTATTTCACAAACAGAAACTTCAGAGTCGGATCAGTCATGATAGAGGGTGCATTTACCAGCTCAAGGATGAACAGTACTGACTACATACTAGGTGAAAATAGGAAAAAGCTATATGTGGCATACTAGCAAGGCGTATCTTTAAGAAAAACACCCAGTACGAGGGCTCGAATGTTCTTAAAAACGCACTTTTGAGGAAATGGATGTGGAATTATTGGTGGTGTTGGCGGATTCCATGAAAAAAATATTTTTGATGTTGGCAGATGCTAAGGATCTAAAAAAACATCCAAATTACATTATATTTAATAGTTACAGTAATAACCTTCAGACACAATTTCCTTTTTGTGTACTAAAACCAGAAGTGTCTTATAATTTTGATATGGTCGCTTAAATAGTTTTCCCAAATATGGCTCTAAGCAGCTGCTTTGGAACCCGATCAATCTGGTTCGGAACCAGTCCTGAAACCGAAAAATATTTAGCTACATATTACTCAGCTACATATCAAATTTTATGTTTGGAGCTTAAATAGTTTTAGAGATATGGCTTCGAATCACCCTTTTAACCGGATTTAAGCCAACTGCAGCGCCAGCTACCGAGTTTAATAGTGAACCTTAAAGATCTATGGACCCACTAAAATATTCACAAAAAATTTCATTCAAATCAAATTTTTTTTTTATCTTGTTTCTTAAATTTTATGACCACCGCTGATTTAAATCAAGAAACCTGATAATATGACAGCGAACTCGTACGATGGATCTTCGATAAATAGTATAAATAGCGTTAAAAATATGAAAGATCAATCATACGAGTATTTATTTAAGCCCCAAAGTATATAGTTTTGATAATATACCACAATAATTTAAATCGTCAAGTGTAATGAACAATCCCTATTCCAACCCTAAACCACATTCGCCCCCTTTGTTGTGGGTAGACTTTTCTTATTGAGTCACCTCTTTTTCTGAGAATACGTTGACTTTTTAAGGGAAAGTCTATCAACTTTTTTTTTTCGTTTAATAACCTTATACTTTGAGTTGTTCCAATGGTTGTGAAACTGACAAAGTAGGACTTGGTTTAGGAATAGGTTCAGAAAAATCCCATTTACTTGGAGTATACTACAGGGTTGCCCATATTCGACGGACCCATGTTTTTTTTTTAAAAATCAAAGAAAAAAAGAAAAATTTGGCGGTTGGCAATCTTAATCATTTAATTTGTTCCAAGTAGATTTGTTTACATCAATTTTTGAATATGATATCTCTCAAATGGCCGCCTCTGGCGTTGATGGCGTATTGTGCCCTTTTTGCAGCATTTTCCATCGTTTTCGCCAACATTTCGGCCGGAATAGCGGCTATTTCTTCACGAATGTTGTCCTTGAGCTCTTCTACGGTCCTTGGCTTGTTAACGTAAACCTTTGACTTCAAATATCCCCACAAGAAGAAGTCAGGCGGCGTCAAATCGGGCGAACGCGGTGGCCAGTCCAAATCACCACTTTTCGACATCAAACGGCCCGGAAACAATTTCTTCAGAAAATCGATTATTATGCGACTTGTGTGCGGTGGAGCGCCGTCTTGTTGAAACCAGAACTGCCTCATACGCTTTCGACGAATAATTGGCATCACAAAATTGGTCATCATGTCGCGATAACGCTCCTGGTTGATGGTAACAGCATGGCCATTTTCATTTTGGAAGAAAAACGGCCCAATGACCGTTTTCGCACTAACGCCGCACCAAACTGTGACTTTTTCGTCATGAAGAGGCACTTCTTGAATCTCCTGAGGATTTTCAGTAGCGTAAATACGGCAATTTTGCTTATTTACGGTCCCATTCAATGTGAAATGGGCTTCATCGGACATGATAATTTTGTTTTTTTGAGTTTTCACAATTGACTTGTTCTGTTGAATGTAAATTTCAACTATTTCAGAGCGCTCGCGTGGCGTGTATTGTTCCATGGTAAAAATCTGCTTGGACTGACGCTTCAAACGCGGTATGTCATTAAGCGATCTGACATCTCTGTCAAAAGTTATGGCGTTGCCAGATGGGTCCGTCGAATATGGGCAACCCTGTATATAACAGAGATCGGCAAAATGGGAATTATAATTAACCATTACCGAATTACTTGCTCATTTTATAATAATTAAAATAAAATTACAAATTACTATATTAATTTGTAATAATTAAAATAAAACTACAAATTACTATATTAATTTGTAATAAAATTTTTCGAAATACAAATTACTCATAGTAATTTGTAATAAAATTTTTCGAAATACAAATTACAAATGACATAGAGAATACAGTGGTAAGGTAGATGCCTCTACTACCTAATACCATACACATTGCACCGTAATTCAGTGTTTTTTGTCATTTCAGTATTTAAACAAAAATTCGCGATATCTCGCGAACGGTAAAAGATACGGCAAAAATAACGAAATTTCACAGGGGGTAGTGTACTATCCCTCCACCACCCAATGCCGTACTTATTGCACCGTAATTCGGTGTTTTTTAAATTTTGTTATCTTAATATTTAAACAAAAGTCGCGATATCTCGCGAACGGCAAGAGAACAAAAATAACAAAATTTCACGTGGGTTTACGGGGTAGTGAGTAATTTGTATTTCGATAAATTTTATTACAAATTACTTGAGTAATTTGTATTTCAAAAAATTTCATTACAAATTAATATAGTAATTTGTAATTTTACTCGTAATTATTACGAAAAGTAATATTATATAACTCTGTCAACTTTTAACATCAAATATTTTTACATATTCTCATTTTGGCAATTTCTCTCAATAATTGCAGGTTACAATAACCAATGGGGAGATGGTCAGAGTTCATACTATGGCGGCTACGGTGCTGGCAGTTATGGTGCTGGCGGCGGCTATAGCGACTACTATGCCGGTGGCTACTATAACGGATATGACTACGGTTATGGTAAATACAAAAACCAACATAATAATGCTCAAAACAATTATTACAATAACAACACGTCAAGTAATTACCACCAAAACAAGAACAATAGCAACAACTATCAGCAGTTTTAAGTAGCGCAAACAAAAGCGGGCAATAACAACAACAACAACAATACAACAAATTAACAAAATGATTTCCCCCAAATCAAATATGAGTTGTTGTTTTGCCCAAACAAAAATTAAAAAAACAAAACTGAGAGAAAAACAAAAACAAACAAATGAAACGTTTTGCTGCATTTCTAAAAATCAACAACTACAACAACAACAACGTCGCTAAAAACAAGAAAACTATTTAAAATATTTTTTAACTTTTTTCTGCATAGTCAACAAATATTTGTATAAAGAAAACAACAAGAAACATTTGTATATTTGCAAAAAAAAAATAATGTTGACATCAATTTTTCTTCAACAAATTTTTTATATTACATATATTTACTACATATAATTTTTTAAAGGCACATTTGATTTTTAAATTTTAAAGCGTAATTTTAAAACCAGAAAATTAATAATCATTTATTAGTTGTCTAGCATTTAAATACATATAAAACTGACGAAGCGTGTGTAAATTAATGATTGTGTTGTTTAAAGAGAGAGAGAGAGAGAGGAAGAGAGAGGAAGAGAGAAAAAGTAGACGTGACGTTCAATATAAATTATATACATATACACTTATGTATGCATGTATGACCAGACCAGACCAGCAACAGAGCAGGAGCAGCAGCTATATATCTGCAGCAACAACAGCCACAACAACAACAACAACAGTAACAACAGCGATGTTGACACGAGGTCGCTTTCAACAGACTTTCCAAAGATGACAAATACCTCAAAACGCGAAGGCAGCAAACAAAAACAAACCAATCAACACACAAAACACGAGAGCATGTGCCAATAATGTGAAAAAAACTGTGTGAAATGCCAGCGTTTTGGCCTTTTGCACAAATGCAACTTGTGCCTTTTTATTAATTGTTAACTAAACTGTTATTGTTTGAGCCAACTGAAACCAAAATCTGTTGAGACACACACACACAAACACATACACATACTCATGCACCACTCCCCCCCCCCTACCCCAAGAACCCCCCCCTTCCCAAAACCTTTAAAAATAGTTATTTAAATAGTTTATCCTTTTGTTTTGTTTAACAAAACTTTAAACAACAAAAAATAAATCCCAACAAACAAACACACACACACAAAACACGAAACGCGTAATCAAAGCTTTGATTCAATTTCTATTTAAATATATACCTTATATAGCATATAAATATATTTTTAGATATATATTATTATTTCGGCAACGGGATAATATCTACGTTTTTGCAATGCATATGTTTTCGTATGCACGTCAAATATACCTACCATATATATTTATATCAAATATATATACACACAAATGTTATATATTTATATACATATGAAAAAATAACATTTTTTTTACTATGGTACTATTTTTGATAGTATTATTTTTAAGGCAAATCCTTGTAAAACAACTACACAACAACCAAAAACAAGAACAAGAAAAAAGAATTCACTACTCTGAGGTGGGCAAAAATTCTAATTATGCCCAGACCATTCTTTTATTTGCTTAAATTTGCATTTTCTGCTGCACTTTCTTGACTATAAATGTATTTTGCCTAATTGATGGATGATGGATGAATCGATAGAGATGGGAGAAAAAAAAACACAAATTTTTGACTTGGTTTTCAATTTTGAAACGAGCGCGCGCGCAATGCGGCCTATTTTGCACACGTTCATACGTTGATTTTTTTTAAACAGGGTGGGTTTGGCACCCAAGTGACTAAATTTGCGATCAACGATAAAAAAAATAAAAATTTAAAAAAAAATTGATTTTGTTCGACTTGAAAAAAAGCTAAAAACGGCACTTACGAACTAGGTTTGTTTTAGGGAAATATTATTCCCGATATCTTGTGAAAACGACACTTACTAACTAGGTTTGTTTTAGGGAAATATTATCCCCTATATCTTGTGAAAACGACACTTACTAACTAGGTATGTTTTAGGGAAATATTTTCCCCGATATCTTCTGAAAACGACACTTACTAACTAGGTATGTTTTAGGGAAATATTTTCCCCGATATCTTCTGAAAACGACACTTACTAACTAGGTATGTTTTAGGGAAATATTTTCCCCGATATCTTCTGAAAACGACACTTACTAACTAGGTAAGTTTTAGGAAAATATTTTCCCCGATATCTTCTAAAAACGACAGAGAGAGACCCAAAACACAGAAACATACAAAAGCTACATCAACAAGGCGCTCTGTTTTTCCGTTTAGCTTCGGCTCGGGAGTCACTGACCTAGTTAAGTTTCCTCTTCCATTTAGGTCGAACAAATACCCTTTTTTATTTCAATTTTTAATCGTTGATCGAATGTATAGTTATTTTGTTCAACATTTTGAAACCCTGATTCCAAACAACAACAACAACAACCAATGACGAATCGAACGACAAACAACTAGAGAAAAACAACATCAGCTTAACGTAGAAAACTTTGATTAAACAAGCATAAAGTAGAAACACACTTCGTCAATTTTAGTAATTTTAATTCAAACATATATATTAATATATAACTTTTTTTCTTATGGTTTTTTTTAAATGTTAAGACGAACCCCCAAAAAAAAACACTCGCATACACGCATTGCTTTAACATATATACATATATATATATATATAAGTAAAGTTAAATTTAAAAGTTTCGAAACTCTTAAATTCAATTAAAAATGATCAATTATATATATATATATATGTATATATATTTTATATCAAAAATATTAATGCATAAACTTGAGTAAATTATTTTAAACATAAATTTGCATGTTTCTCAATGTTTTTAGCAAGTTGTCTATGATAAAAAAAAAAAAAAAAAAAAAAATATAAGCATACAAAAAAAATATTAACTTTAACTTACAATATTTTATATACACACCCACACACACATATATATATATTTTTACATACCAATTATTATACTGATTGATTAAATTGTGTAAACAAATTTCTATATTTTTTTTTTATAAACAAAATTTTTGTATACCCTTTACATATATATATATATATATAGCAATAATTTTGTGCCCAACTTTATATTAAAACCTTAACTACTTTATCATTTTGTTGTTTTTTCCACCAATATCCACAAACACTAACCGAGAAACAAGTGAAATGGTAGCCATCACATCCTCAGGTTTTTTTTTGTTGATGTCATGGTTCCCATTCATACTATTTACGTAATGTTACTTTCTTTATTATATGAGTTTTGAACATATTTTACACTACTATTATTATTATATATAAATATATATTGTAATACCGAATTTTCCGATGTTTCGCCTCACAAAAACGACAAAAAAAACCTTAAAAGAAAAAACCCCCCCAAAGCGAAAACACACACACACACATACACACAAAACCGATCGCAAGCCGCGCGATTTCTTCAAGTGGTTTGTTTATACCCCCAATTAAATGTAACGATTTTTTTCTTTAATTATTCCTTTTTATTAAACTTAAATCTTTATATATTTACACAAGTAATTTAGCGTAATTAACATTTGTTTTTTTTAGTAAAATGAATTGAAAAATCTAAAAAAAAAAAAAAAACAACCTAAAGTAATTTTAAATAACTTTTGTCAAGCAAGTTTTCTTGAAACACCAATTTTAAGCTATAAAACAGTTTTCTTGTTTTTAACAACAACAACATATTAAACAACAAACAAAAACTAAGATAAAACAGCAACGAGAGACACATGAAAAAAAAAATTAATCTAAAAAGTAAAAAAAAAAAAAATTTGTTGACTATTTGCATTTGTTTTTGTTTTTCGCAAAACGTTTTTTTTAATCACACACAGAAATTTTCGCGATCGACCCACGTGCGCCCCCTTGCTTCCCTCCCTTTTCATTTTCCCCTGATTTAAAAAAGAAAACAATTTGATACTTTTTTGCTGAGGTGAGACATTCAAACACACAAGAATTCGCAAAATTTGAACGTATGTTAAAAAAAAAAAATAAATTGAAATGCTGAAATTGTTGTGTGGAAAATGAGGTAAAAATTAAACAAAAAAAATACATAACTAATGCATAAAGAAATGCTTCAAAACTGAGAAATGAATTTGCAATACATTGTGAAACATGTTTATAAGTCAGACGAGTCGAGAGTTAAAAACTAACATCATCAAAAACAACAACAACAACAACCGCATGTATGTGTGAGCGCCGCCTTGCGCCCTTTATTCTCTATTATAAGAGAGAAAATTGTTTTTAATTTTTATTGTGTACTAGCAGCAGCAGCAACAAAAACTACAAAAAAAAAAAATAATGTCATACAACCAAATCATATTGTACTTTGAGCTACAACAGCAACAACAACAACAACCAATCTTATAATCAAAATTCACCAAACGAGAGAAATGAGCAAATAAAAAGAAAAAAGAACAAAAAAAAAAACCAGACAACAATTTTGTGTGTATTTCAGTTAATTTTCCACCCACATCCGGAATTCCTTTCCAGCTTGCCAAACAAACTTGTGCATTTGAATTGTCTCCCCTCGGCGCGGCGTCCGCCAATGCAGCAAAAAAAAAAAAAAACAAACAAATCATTTTTGACCAACCCAACCAACCAGCACACGGTGGGCAAAATTGCCAATTTAGCGGAACGAAATTTAAAAATTTAAGATTTTATATAATCAAGGCACAAATTAAAAATAAAAAAATTAGGCTTATGCTAACTCAAAGTTTAAATAACCCCGCAGTTCCTATAATTTATATAAATACAAAGAAAAAAAAATGATATTTTTTGATGAATCCACATTGTATATGTTTCATATCCATTTGGACTGGATATATGTCCATAACCATTTTTTCCATCCATTTGAGTTTAAATAATGTTAAAATTATCTTATTTTTTCATCCAATGGAGCTTCAAAATATCAAAAGGATGTGAAAATGGAGCTGAAAAATATGAAAAGGATATGCATTTCAATATACCCAAAAACGATATGTCCATATCCAGTCCAAATGGATCTTTCTTTTTTTCTGTGTAGAGTTTTTTTGTTTTTAATTTCTATTCTATCTTCCCAAGCTGTGAAGTCTATTTTCATATGGAAGAGCTATACGATATAGTCAATAAAACATGACAAAATTATGTTAAAGCTTATAATATTCTCAATTAACAAGTTTAAGTTTTTATTACTAGACCGATTTTTAGACATATCGGTTGTATGGCCGTCCGATTTTGATCAAACTTGTCAGAATTAAGTAAAGCATATAAAATAAATAAATGTTAAGTTTCTAGTGAGATCCCTTCGGGAAGACCGTCTGTTAAGTCATTCATGAATAGTGCGAAGAGAAAGGGGGCTTAAAAGACAACCCTGCTTAACGACTGTTTCCTTAGTAATCCAGTTCAATAGATTAGTTCCATCCCACACCTGTGTATTGTTGTCGAACAAGTTTTGTATTATTTTGATAAACTTTGTTGACATCCCAAGGTTTCACAGCTTTAGCAAAAGTGTGCAATTTTTCTATCAATTGAGTCAAATGCTGCTATAAAGTCAACAAAAAATACATAAAGCTTTGTGCCTTTTGATGCATACATCTCTGCAATACTTATTAGACAAAAGATATTATCAATGGTCGAATACCCCTTTCGGAACCCGGCCTGAAATTTCGAAAGCAGACCATCCTCGAACACCCCGGTGTTCAGACGTTTCAGTAGTACAGCTGGAAAAGTCTTTTGCAATGTCATTTTGGAATGAAATTTTTCTGTAGTTTGATGCTATTCGTGGATCACCTTTTTTAAAAATCGGGAACAAAATGCAACTATGCCGGACTCAAAAATATTACTGAAGAAATTGAGAAATTTGAGAATTTCTGCAATCTTTAGAGTCTATTTATATGGACTGCACTGGTATGATGCCAAATAAATGAAGCATACTCTAACTTAGAACGCACTAATGCTGTGTAAGGACTTAACGCGGTGTAAGAATCTTGGCTGATATTGGAATAGTATTGGAGATACAATTTGCGCTGTCTCTCAATATTATTCTCTACTCAAAATTATAGTACACATAGGAAGACACGGTGGTTAGAGCGAGACGAACATTGTCAAAAAAGAAGTCAGAGAGCGAAAATGACCGCTGACTAATTTCTGAGTAAAAAGATGTCGACTAGAGATGGGAGCGCGGGACGGGTTTTTGTCTGGACCCGAATTGAAATGCTTCCTCATGCAGGTTAGATATATTTTAAAATAGTAAGAACGTCACAAGACAAATTTGTAATTACTAAAATTCCTTCTAAAAATAAATCTTTTAAGATTCGGAATTCCGCCGCGCTCATTGCAGCAACAATTGAGCAGTTAGAGCATAGGCTTTGGGCATCCCTGGTTTAGTCTATATTTAGTTAGTTGAGAATCTAAAAATTTGCGCTTTTGTAAATTTGACAATTTAAATTTCGTACCGCTAAGTTGGCCATTTCGCCAAGTGTGCAGCAGCAGAATCTCCATCATCTATCAGACACAGCAAGTTCTTCTTTTAGTTTTTTATGATTCTTTCATTTAATCAACCAACCATCGCATTTTATAAGCTAAGCTTTGTTTGTGTTTTCGATCTTTCGCCACAACAACGACCACTTTTTGTGTTTTAAAACTTGAATTAAAAACCAAAAGACTATGGCTATGGCGGCGGCTTTGAC
Organism: Lordiphosa mommai; assembly: GCA_018904225.1. NCBI lineage: Eukaryota > Metazoa > Arthropoda > Insecta > Diptera > Drosophilidae > Lordiphosa > Lordiphosa mommai. The sequence goes on along the minus strand of JAEIFT010000119.1, from coordinate 356,525 downwards.
GGTAATGGCTACGGCAACGGCGGTGGCGGCGGCAATGTTGGCGGTCGCGGTGCCGGCGGACCCCGCGGCGGCGGCGGCGGTCCCAAAGGTATACACATTGCCTAAACTATCTACTACTTCCACCCACTTCTCCCCACCCTCTCCCCTGTGTTTAATTATTTGAATATTTTCTATCATCTACATTGGCTGTCAAAAGTTTCTTCCTTTTACTAGACATTGTTTATATCCTTTTTGCCTTAAATCCTAATAGCTTAGACTTGGTCAAAATTTTGGCGTAGAAGTAAAAAAAAAAAAAATGAACCCTGCAGAAAACACACTAACTATGTGCATGTTACTCCTAATGCAGTAATATATTGAATTTGTTTTTTTTGAATCCACTTCTAATCACTCGCATCTTTAAAACAGGCGGTGGTGGCGGCGGTTTCAATGGAGGCAAGCAGCGCGGCACTGGACGTCAGCCAAGGCATCAGCCTTACTAAGACAATTGAGGAAAGAAACGCATTCTACAGATAACTACAAACTATTTGAATTTTACTTAGTTTAGTTTGTTATGGTAAGTAATTGTTGAACAATAATGAATAACGACCGTTTTAGTTGCCACTTTGTTAGAAGTAACAATTTATTTATATCATTTTTATAAGGAACTTGAAATTTACATTGAGAAGGTAGTAGAGATTACGAATATTTTAAAAATATCTATAAATATCGATATTTTTTCGATTTTTGAAACAAATCGATATTTTAAAAATAAGCTTAAGCTCATTGCATGGCAATTTTACTCATTCCAAAAAAGCTCGAGCTCTGATATGTAGCTTCGTCAAGCTTCGAAAGACACAAACCTCACGAGCAGTGCAAAAGCAGCACAAAAAACAGCAATTGAGTGCAATAGTGAGAATTTCCGCAAAATGTTTAGATTAAGTGGCAGCTAAAATTAGGCCTGTTCACTTTCTGTTTGTCACAATTTAACACTTTCTTTTTATATAATTTCAGCATCGTACTACAATACAACACACAAAAACACACAAACACACATATAAACATATATATTTACATACATCCATATATATTTCCATATATAAAGCGATTGCAGACAGACCTCATATTCTCATGGCATTACGCAGACTGGCGTTGGCAGCAGTTGAAAAAAACCTAACACACTTGTTGTGTGTAGCACCATTCCAACACCTACAACCGCAACAACAACAACAACAACAACAATACTACTACTAGAGCAACAAAGATAACATCTGGATTGAACAACAGGAGTAACTAACGCATCATTTATATATACATATAGTTAGGCTTAGAGACATTGTAATTTTTCAGCAAGTGGCTAATTTTTCATAGCCACACGCTCATTAAGCCAGCAACCCTCCCACCAATCCCCAAAATCCATACCACACCACACCACACTATAACACACACATGCCACGCCCATTTACCGTTGTCTGTGTCGAAACTAATTTGTTTTTCTAATGTAGTCTCATACATTATGCGAGGTAATTGTTTAACGTGTAAGCACAGGGAAACCGACACAAAACAAGCAAACAAAACAAAACAAAAACAAAATACATACAGCTAAAATGTTTAATACATTATACAATACAATAGACATTAAGTATTTGTTTAAATTTAATTAATAATAACTGTAATTTGTAATAATAATTATCAAAAAAAAAAAAAAAACGCTAGCTAGCTGGCATTACAGCGAGACAAGCGGTCCGCGTCCAGTTGAAACTATACAACAAACAAATCCACCAAAATACAGAAAAATAAAAAAAAAAAAAACAAACAAAAGTTGTTCTAAATGAAACCAAGAAAAAACCAATTATGGTGTCATTTTTCAGACTTTATCTATATACACACATAGAAAGCGTAAATATATATTTTAATAAAAATTGAAATAGAAATGGGATGAAGTAGAAACCATCGGCTGTGGCCCGATGTTTATGTTATATACCCTTGCAAATGCACAGAGATTTGGAAAATGTGCACTTTTTTTGTGGAGTCTCCTTAAGCATAATTACATGCTTGGACAGCTATAGGTTTGATTCAGTTTGATAAACTACAACTGCGGTCGGCATCAAAATCTAACTAAGGGGGCGCAGCATAAAACGAGACGTGAAATGGTAAATGTTTTTAAATTTCTTTTCGAGCCGAATAACAGACCGAGATATAGGAATGTCTGTACAAGCGTTTCGAAGCTCAATCTTCTTTTCATAAATTTTTTTTAATCGCTCGCCAGTGCTTTGTTGATGTGGTCAGAGCCACTTTGCGTCGCATTATATTCGCACACACCAGTAAACTCTCACTTTTTCGCCTCGTTCTTGTATTACAGGTAAAACGATCCAATATTAAGCTAGATGTGAGATATTGGTAGCAAGGCAGTAGATCCTTGAATATATGACAAGGGTTGCAAATTAACCGTAGTTTATGGTCAAATCAGAAAACTACAAGTTTCATCTGTTGCCAATAACTATGCTATTTCAACTGTAACAATGTCTTTAGCTGTTTAAAGTAAAATATGGTCCTCAGACTATTAACATAGGTTCCATTCCTGTGCTCTTAAGCGCAACATTACTTGTCAGCTTCGTATGGGCAAAATGAACAAGAAGAAGAAATTATTACTTCTGCATCTTCTATCCACAAATTTTGTATGAAACTTCGTAGGTCTGTACAGGGCTTATAAGTTGACATATTTATCGTTGTTGATTTTTTAAGATAGTTAAGAATATTCCACGAGCATAAAGAAATACCGCTATAACATTCATATTCTTCTCTTTTTAGTCCATTGATTTGGTTGTTCCTTTGACTTGAGTGAAGTGTGTTGGTTCCATATTTCGTTAGTGGTTATGTATAATCTTCTATTATATATTCCTTTAAAAACATCTTACGTTGCCGCTCATCCCATTCCATCTTCCGCAGAGTTTTTTTTTTATCTCTCAATAGGTTTTTAAATGTCGACGTTTAATTTTCTGAAGTAGTCAAGTCATTGGGTCAAGCACAGAGATGTTCTCTTGGCAGCTTGTACGTCACCGTTTGAACTTAGACAGGATTTGACTGTTAAAAGCTATAGAGTACTCTCTCAAAGAGGAAGAGAATTTCTACACTTGATCACTGAACAGCTTCAAAAAATTACATTAATTACAACAATGAAAAATAAGTTTGTTTCGGTCAGAGGGATCATTAATTTAAATTAGAGCAGCAAAATTGAACGCTAGGGCGCTGCAACCACATCTACATCACCATCTAGAACAAGAACAACATGCAAGAACAGAAAGGCCCGGCTGAAACATACTCTGTACCAGCCAAAGTTTGTATATAACAGACAACTTTTGAATATGGCGCCACAAGAATTGTGTGAAGTACCGCCCTTCGCCGCCGCCGTCGCGACTTCTCTCTATACTTTTAAAAGCTGTCAAATTTGAAATATTATTCGGGCATTATGCTGAGGTTACATTAGATCATAAAATGACAAATGCTTTAGAATGATGCAGGTTTATCTGGAGAACCTGCAGCATTGCAGTTGGTATTGATTTCATACGTTAGTATGGAAGATAATGGGTGTGGAAGGAGTCGCCCAAAGGATAATCCTTACTATAAAACTAAAAATGCAAGGGCAACAACACGCATGAGTGATAAACATTAAGTTCATCTCGAAGACCCTAAGACCCATTTTTTTTTGTTTATATGCCTTTTTTACACCAAAACGCTTTGCATAAGGTGAGAGAAAAACCAGGGAATCAAACCGAATCGAATATCGGTTCCGGTTCCGGTTCTGGTACGTACCGAAACTAATGTTTCGGTAAAAGGTTCTGTTTAGGTTCTAGTTTATTTCGGTATTCGGTTCCGTACCGGTACCTTGGTTTTTATTTCGGTATACCGGTACGTACCGGTATGTACCGGTATAATTTAAATATCTTTTAATCCGAAGATATAATAGAAATGGTAGCAACCTACACAACAAAAAGTAGTTAAAAAGAAGGAAAATTAAACATAATAAATTTTACCTCAGAAAAAAATGTCCTAATAATAGAAGAGCAAGAAGATCTTTTGATATCTGATGAAATGTTAAATACACTGTTTTCAGATAACGTTACCGATCACAATTTAACCCTGCTATTAGGTTAAGTCCATTTGGGCCAATTACTAATTCATTTCCTTTGTAAATGCAAAAATTAAGGATAAATTAATAATATTTGGAATTTATTGATCCAAAATAGATGCAAAGAGATAAGATGAAATTGTTATTTTTTGATTGAAAATTTCAGTATATACCAGGTGGTTCCTTAACTTTACATTTGTAAGTTTTTGCTTACGTTTACCCTGCGTTTTACCCTGAAGAAATCCCTTATTGAAGCAATAAAAATGAAATAACAAAAAATAACTCAGAACCAAAACTGTACCGGTACAATTTGTTCGGTTCTTTTCGGTCAATTCGGTTCCAAAAATAAAGGTTCCGAAATACCGGTACGTAAAAAATAAATTATCGGTTCTTTTCGGTATACGGTTCCGGTTCGGGTTCCGGTTTGACACCCTGAGAAAAACCTAAGAATTTTTCATATAGCAAATGTTCGCCTTAGGACCGTTTTCATATGTTGCCTTTAACATTGAAGGCTACTTAAACTTGCCTTCAAGTTGTTGACACCAAATAATTTTTTGACATTTTTAAAAATAAATGAAAAACATTTTATTTAAAGTTCCAAGGTGAAGTCGAACCCAGGTCTCCCGCACTGAAGGCAAATATGCTATTCACCACAACCGACCAAATAATCTGGCAATCAAAATACTACTTAGTATATTTTACCATACTCTGGCAACATTTCCGACATTTTCTGTTCGCATTGGCAACTCGCTCCAAAGCTCTAATAAGAAGTGGCCACGTTTTAACAAAACCTTTGTATTTTGCTGACATCAAGTAATGAAAGCGAAATGACTTAAATACTGCATTTAACATTAAGTACCCTGTAAGGGCAAGATATGAAACAGCCCTTAATGTACGTTCAATTCATATGTATATAGTGTAGGTTCGCGCTATTTCACCAAGTGTACGCACAAAATGGTTTGGATTTATTTGATCACATTTTCGTTAATTTCTTGAGCTGAGATGGGTAAGGGTAAATAGTTTCAATTTTGTGTTGAGAGAAATAACTGTCCGGGATTTTAGAGCGTAATCTTCCGAACCATATCCATGAGCTACTAAAAGTCTAAATTATGTTAAATAAAAATCGGTTTTTTAAATATTTTAGCTACACATTCGGACGGGATATAAACATTGACCTTAGTTTGCATCCAATGGAGCTGAAAGTTGAAAGGATATTACAATATTCTTTCCAAATGGATCTTTCTGTGTAGTTTCAGTTTTCCGCTGGTATCAATATTTGCCCAAACTAAATATATATGTACATTGTGCAAAGGTATAAGACAAAACATTGGATCGGATATGGTCAACACTCAATGGCAAAAAAAATTGCATAACAACTGTAAAGAGAGGGGGGTCAAGATGATCTAGCACCTGTCCACACATCCGAATTTAAAGAAGAGCTCGAGGTCTTGTTCTACTGAATTTCCACTCTCATAGTTTTTACAGAGACTATTGCAAAAATTTGTTAAAAAGAATATTATATAGATACATACTTTAATATATAAATATATATAATAATAAACAAGATGAACGTCCGAGCGAGAGTGTTGCAAGTTTAGAATGGCATATTGTACTTACTCGTAAGTAGGTAGTCTTTCGATAATAAGAAAGGGGCAGTTTGGTTTTGATTCGTTAAGGTCAAGGTAAATAATACTTAATTAATAATTTAGAATATACCCTTTACCCCTTTCCCATTAATAGATAAGATTCAATCATGAAAATACAAATTATATGAATTCAAAATTTTGGAAATTTGTATTTTTTTCTTGTTCCCTACTACAACTGCTTGACAATTTATATGCAGATACACACTTATGAAAACACTCAAGATTTAGACAATGGTGGACGATAACGCCTGAATATTAATAGTTACGCTTCATTTGGCCTGTGGTAAAGAGCACATCGAGTATCTTAAGGAATTCACGATAGTTGAACTCCAGACAGAGTCCACGCTTCACACCGAAACACTTGCAAACGGCTTCGAATTCGCGACTACTGAGCATTTGGTGCATATCTCGTACGGTAATGGCGCGTAGGAATTGATTCTGCGTAACCGAACCGCATTGTTCGCGATCAAAATCTTTGAAAACCTGCCTCAAGTTGGATATCTCATCGGGTTTGCGGGCAAGCTTCATTAAAGCCTGCGAGCAAATGGTACGCTCATCAAAGCTAAGGAAACAATCCACACAATCGAGATTAGGCAGGTGCAGCAGGGGCACAGCTGTGACCACTTGGTCGCCCATATTCGTTTCGATCTGTATGAAAATCTCGTCCAGAGCCTTGCAAAAGTCACGATAGCGCACACAGGCGATGCGACGTGGCGAACGAAAGCTGTAGGATAAGGGTCAGAGGATTTTACCATAAATGTGTGTTCCCACTTACATATTACATAAAACATTCGCCTCTTCCTCTTTGATTATCACACTGGAGTTATCCAGAGCGCGTTTAAAATCGGATTCCAGTATTTCGCCCTCATGATGACGATCGTAGTCGGCCATAAAGTCAATAACGGCTACACCTTTAATCAGAGCCTGTCGCTTGGCACTGGTCAGTATACGTATAATGGACTCCTCACTTTCATCCTCCCTCTCAGTATTGTCGCGGGCGAAGGGTGGACACTCTTGTAGCTGCTGCTTGGTAACCATGCTAGGCATGGCATATTCAGCTGGATCCACATCATCCAGAAATTTGGTATAGTAGAAGCCCAATTCATTTCCATAGCGATGTAGTACAGCATCGAGTTCCTGATCAGAAAGCAGTATGCCGTTGGTGCGAAAGATTTGATTGGTTTGGTTGCAGCGTACATGACCGCTGTTAAGTCTAAAAAAAATCCAAAATAATGAAAAGCGGTCAAGTCGGGTAAAAATCATCAAGGCTGCAAACCGGTCCGGATCCGAACCCCTAAAAACCGGTTCGGTTCGGGTTCTTAGGGTTCCCCGAACCGGACCATGAACCGAACCTCTTAAATTTTAGACAACTGAATCCGAACCGGACCACTTTTTTCAAACATAAGGTTCGGTTCACAATAATAAGTAATTTTACAAACGAAAGAAATTCTTAATGAGGTTATTCAAATTAAATCTATGTCTGATTGTAATGAAGGAAATAATGTCAATAATGTTATAGATTCCTTCGAAAATTGTCCAAGAGAGCATGCATTGAAATTTTTTTAAGTTTTTGTAAAAGATATAAAAACAAAGTCCTAAAAAATAGTGTGCTAACTTTGTTTGCGAAAAGATGAACTTCTCCAGGAAGTTATAGTGCCTACACAGAAAAAAAGGTGTGAGTGTGGTTAACACTCACGAGGCTTTGATGTGAAGCATGTTTATTGAAATAGTTTATATGTACCGTGGGAAATGCCACGGCTGGCTTGGAAAACAGAGTTGGAAGCAGTGTCCCAGATCCCTGATCCCAGATCCCACATCTCCATCCGAAATCCCTGATACCAGATCCCAGATCCCCCACATCCATGATCCCAGATCCCTGATGCCCCATTCCAAATCCCTGATCCCAGATCCCTCATCCTTGATCGCAGATTCCTGATCCCAGATCCCGCATATATGATCCCAGATCCCTGATTCCCCATCCCAAATCCCTGATCCCAGATCCCTGATCCGAGATCCCAGACCCTTGATCCCCCATTCCAGATTCCTGATCCCTGATCCCAGACCCCTGATCCCCCATCCCAAATCTCAGATCCCTGATCCCAGATTCTAGATCCCTCATCCCTGATTCCCGATTCCCCATCCTGAATCCCAGATTCGAGATCCCAGACCCCTGATCACCCATCCCAGATCCCTGATCCGAGATCCCAGACCCCTGATTCCCCATCCCAGATCCCTGATCCGAGATCCCAGGTCCCACATTTCTGTTCCGAGATCCCCCATCCCAAATCCCTTATCTCTGATTCTAATCCCCGATCCCTGATCCCAGATCCCAGATCACTGATCCTAGACCCCTGATCCCCCATCACAAATCCCACATCCCTAATCCCAGATTCCTTTCCAATATGCGTTATGCGTTATTTTCAAATTGAATTTCGATTTCCCAATCGATTTCAAGTACGAAAGGATTAATTTTTGTGCGGATTTTCCAATTCTGAAATATTGGTCTCGGTCCCGCTTTTTTCAACACAAGGGATTGATTTTAGTTTAATATTAAATGTAAAAAGAAAGAGAGAAAGAAAAATGATTTCGAATTTTCAGTTACTTTTCGTTTTTTCGCTATGACATTGCAACTCCGAACTTGTCTTAATATCTATGCAAGACTATTTGATTGATAAAAGAATTTTAGGACTGTTTTAATCCTTCGTACATGTTTTAAGTACAATCAAGTTCGACTCGTACTTAAAAATTAATTTAATATTCTTTGAAGCAATTAAAAAGTATAAATAAATCGAAAAAAAAACAAACTATAAGCGAACCGATGTCCGAACCAAAACCTGGGGTTCTGAGGATCCAGGAACCGGTCTGCCAACCGATCCCAAAGATTACTGACGGGTTCGAACCTCCGAACCAAACCGTTTGCTGCCTCGAAAATAATACAATTTCACTTACTTGTCAAAGTTACGAAAGAAGGGATGCAGATACAGGCGACGATTGCGTATACGTAAGCGTATCTTGGCCATGGCATCCTCACACAAATCGCGTAAATTTTGCGGTGCGGCTTGCCAATCAATAGCTCCTGGCCTAGGTAGCTCTTGAATGTGTCTTAATGGCGATTCCACTACACACTGCGGCATTTTGTCCAAATTCTTAATGGTAAACACTGAAAATGAAGTGAAACAATTTAGAATAACCCACTTTCTATTTCACATCGCCGCCCCCCACCTGTGTCAATCTCATCCACAAAATTGCGCCAACGAATGCGATTTGTGTCCACTGGATCCAGATAACGCCCCGCCAGCAGTGCAAATTCGCGCTGCGATAAATATTTACCCACTCCCATATTGGATAATCCGCGCTCAAATTGATTTTTGGTAATGCTGCCAATGCGCAGCGTGTCAAAGTTCTCCAGAAATTCGGAAGTACGTACACGATTTTTGTAGATATAGTTCTGTATGCAGAAGATAATGTCGCACTGGTTGCGATTCTTGATGGGATGATTGCAGGCATCTGGAAAGATGGGTTGGACGATATGACAGCCATTCATTGCTGGCAACTGGGAGAGCTCCAAGTCCACCAGGCGTCCCGGAAAATCGTTAATAATGTTCTAATAAGTGGAGGGATACACTTGAGGAATGGAAATAAGATAAGCAAACATTTCTTACACGAGAGATATCGAGCAATTCATGTTTCTTCAGGTAGGCCATTATGTTGTCAATGTGCTTGAGAAAGGCCACATAGTTCACTGTATAGCTATCCTTCATGTAGCGTCTTAAAAGCAATAGGAAATCCGCCTCGGATAAAGGTATCTTCATAAAGTGCAAGACTCGTGAAAAGTGGGCTACTGTGACAACGCCCACATTTCGAGCTATCTGTATAAGAAGACACATTTTTTAAAATCAATTTTCGAATGAGACAGATTATTTATTATTTATTTTTTGAGAACCATTTATTTTTGGAACCGAAATGACCGAAAAGAATCGAAACATTGTAGCGGTACAGTTTCGGTTCTGGGGTTTTTTTTTTCTCATTTCAGTTGAATTGCTTTAATCAGGAAAATGTAAGGTTAGCAAAAACGTACAAATGTTACCTTAACCTAACATTTGTATATGACCATTTAAAAGTAAAAAGTTATATACAAACTTTTGTAGGCAAAGAGCGTTGGAGTGTTGTTTAAGTGACTTGGACGACTTTGTAACTTGATTTTATTGGCGATTTGCGAGTGCTTTTCAAACAAAAAAGGTTAACTCGGACTACTTTACACATAAGCCAAATATGCTGTTAGCAGATTCGTTGTGTTTGAAACCATATAACAACGGGTTTTCCAATTATAGAAAATCCTCCTGCAAAGTCGGAATATTATCGAAAAACTGATGTATACGACATTTCGATTTTCTTTCGATGAGCTCCAAACATGCTTTCACGGTCCTACATAACGCAATAATAACAACGTTATCTTAAAATTTTGAAAATCAATCTGCGAAGTCGGAAAATGAGTACTTGACCCGGAATTGCGACTTTTCTTTTACTGTGAACCAGGATTTAATCCCGAAACAAATATCGGTTCCGGTACCGGTTCCTGTAAGTACCGAAATGAGAATATTGGTTGAAGGTTATATTTCGGTTTTCAGTTTATTTCGGTTTTCGGTCCCGATACGGCACACAGATTTTTATTTCGGTATACCGGTACGTACCGGTAAAAGAAAAATTTGTTTTATTATTAAAAACGCTTTTTAAATATACCGATTTCTAGCCTTTTTTTAACGAAGACTTTCGCAATGGTATCCCGACACTCAGAAAAAATCTACGTATTATTAAGGAATTCTCTATCTTCTTTTGTCGCCCAGACAAGCTCGCCTAAGGGCCGATTTCTCAAATTCCACATGGAACTATTTAAGTTTATTATTCTTAACTTAAATGAAGTCTTTCTGAAAAGCAGAAAACAATTTTTCTCATTATGTCTCAAAATAAATAGCCCAAAATAACATAATAATTTCCAAAACCGAAATATTACCGGTATTACCGTTTCGGTATGGTTCTGGTTTTTTCGGTTCCTTTTATAGCGGTTAACTGTTTTCGGTTCTAAAAAATATTTAATATCGGTTCCGGTTCCGATACTGGCAAGTGGCTTGATACGGTTTATTTCGGTTAACGGTTCCGGTTAGGGTATTATTCCCTGCTGTGAACCGAACCTCTTGGAAAAAAAATGTTGAACCTGAACCTGTTCCGAACCAAAACTTTCGGTTCGGTTCAACAAAAGTTACAAGTAGCAGTTCAGTGGGCAATTTACTGATAAAAGAACTAGCACAGACCAAACAATTGCTCGAAGAAATAATACTTATAAATTTAAATTGAAAATAATTGAATTCGTATATTCTTGTAAATAAAAATTCCGAAATTCTGTATATATTTTTAACAAATTAAATACTCTTTTACACAAATTTTGTAAAACTTGGGACGAACCCAGGATCGAACAAAAACCTCAGCACAAAAACCTTGAACCTTAAATTTCTGAACCTTTACCAATGGTAATTTTTGGATCGAACCCGCAAACCGGAACCGGGAATAAATGGGTTTGCAGCCCTGTTCTGAAGTCCCCTTGGAAATATTTTGTTATGTAGAGCTTTAAAAATAAATTTGGAGCTGATACATCAGTTTTCCGCCCATTTTCCGACTTTCGTGAAATATTTTTCAAAATTTTAAAGCAATGTATTTAATATTTTTGTATGTGCAGCTTGCAATATGATTTTAAAGCCAATCTTGCAAAATTTAAAGATCGACCCAACATTTCCAAGCGAGTGGGTGTATTTTCCAACAAAAGTGATTAAAATGTTAATAAAATTTCGATATAGAGCTTTGGAAGTTGCTAGTTTGAGCTTTAAAAAAGGATTTTGAGCCCGATCGAATGCAAGACAAAAATATGATTTTCCCATGAATCTTTGCTAATTTTTCGGATTTCCCAATTTGTAAAAACGCGATGTTCATATTTTGTTATGTAAATCTTTGCAAAATAAATAAACAAATCGGTTTCATACAACAGTTTTCCGACCATTTTCCCATTTTTGGGGGAAGATTTTCTAAAATATTAATGTCGTTTACTAGAGTAATATAGATATTTGTGTATAAGTTGGAAACTAATCGCTAAACCCATTTTCCACCCAAGGAGTTTTTTTTGCCAATTTTTGTCGCCAATTTTACGAATTTCCCACAATATAAAAAATCGCGTTGTTAATATTATGTTTTGTAGAGCTTTGCAAATAAGTTTGGAACTAATCGGATGATAAACATATACGTTTTAATCAATACTTTTGCGGGAATTTTCAAAAGAATTTTAAAATTGAATTTGGAGCTAATCGTTTGGAATCTAAACCTTCGGCCATTCAACCCATTTTCCAGGGGTGGTGTAGGGGGTTGATTTTCCGGAAAACTGGTATGCTGTTATTGTTGACTTTTATTTAGGTTTTTTAATACTAGTTTGGAGCTGATTTGATGATAAACCAAATACATAGTTGCATACAACCGTTTTCTGTGGATTTTTCACATTTCCCGAAGGAATTTTCCAAACCCCCAAATCTAGCACGATTCGGCAAGACTGAAATCTGCTTCAATTTAGTTTTTTTTCGTCTTGAATTTTCAAGAAGAAATCTGCTTGAAATCGAGAAAACTTTGTGTGTTTGGTGGCAAGGGAGGTGAGACAAAAAAATAGAGCTTGAAAATTCATGCTTGATTTCAGTATTTTCTTCTTGAATCCAAGAAAATTCTGTCTTGCCGAACTTCTGACACGAAATCTGCTTGATATCAAGCACGATCTGCTCGATTTTTTCTCTGAGTGTAAGTACTCACTTTCAGAGTAAGATGAAACTACTATGCCAGTGTCACCAATCAGTCAGTTAGTCAGGTTGAACTCTTTTATATATATTCTTTTTTATTGCTTTGCAAGAACAATTCCGCGCTTTACTCACAAGCTCATAATCCTGAAAATAGGGCATCAATGGCAGATGTGTTTCTTGGGCAATCTTCAATAGTATGAGACAAAGTCTTCGGCGATCCTCCGGTTGTTGAATAACATTCAAATGCCAAGGATCATTCCACTCTAGACCTGTGGCTAAATCCGACTTGGCGCTCTTGTGTATGGCTGGAGTGAAAAAAAAACAAGTTAAAGCTTAAATATGATTTAAATCCGATCTTTGGCCTCACTTTCGCTGCAAACCACCTTGCAAAATTGTCGATACGCCACGCGACCATCACGAATTTGGAAATAATCGGTAACATCCCTCAGCTCGAATTCGGACATGCCGGCCAACTTGCGATATTTACCCAGGACAGCCGTGAAGATGGGCTCTGGTTCAACCATAAAATGCAAATTAAATCTAAATCTAAATGGCCCAAACAGCTGCCACCACACTCACCCGATACGAAGCCGCTGCAATCGGGATCATGTTGCTTTAGGTCGGCGCAGATGTCAAAATTATAGCGAAAAATTGCGCCTTGGATTTTACGACATCCGCGCCAGATTTGATTTAACTCAATGTCCTCCTGCAAGGAAACAAAAACGATTGACCAATGCTTAATGGCCGGCACATGTGACTCTGTGCGGTCTTACCCTGTCATCGCCCTCCTTCAACTTGGTTGAATGCATCTTGGTTTATATTTTAGCAATTTCTTTTTTTTTTATATAAAATTTATAAAGTAAATGTAAACAAAAGTATCTGCTATTTGTAATACACTAAAAGCAATGAAATCAAGGCAACCTTTACCGGACAAACTACAAATTGGATTTTCCACGTTTGCTTTGAGCCGCACGCAGGCCAGCCACGTGAGGTGCACTAATCACTTCCTTCTCAGACCACCAAAGTCAGAGTCAAAAGACGCCAGGTCACTTGGCTAACCGTTGTACAAATCGCATCCAATCACGAGCTCATTCATCGCTTCTACGAGTCGTTTGTCGCAATGCCACCAACACTTTCATTCAATTTTCTATAAATGGCAAAAGGAAAAACAAAAAAAAGACGCCATCAGGAGTGATTGGAAAAAAACATATCCTGGCATCATCGAATGCAATTTCATTTTATTGGTAAATCGCTGGCCAACCAACCAAGCAAACCGCATCCAAAGCAAGCCAACATGGAGCCGCAGCAGCAGCAGTCGCCTGTGGAGCTGGGGAGTCAGGGTTGATTGGCGACGACAGGTGCACTGTTCACTTGCTCACCTGTTCACCTCATGCTGGCCACTTACGCGGCTTCTAGTCGATGGTCAGCGTTAAAAATAACTAAAAGGGCGGTTCGTCCTGGCATTTCAAGTGTTTGCTTAGATGCCCTTATGCCATGAATGTATGTCACCGTCTGTTATAGATTCCATATCAGATATTGCATGCAGCAGAAGGTACATAAAAAGAACTTGAAAAAGCATTAGGAAACCATACTGAAGATCAAAATCCATTAGACGATTAAAGAAGCTTTTAGCAATACAAAATATGCACAGAAACAAGGAATGGTTAAACAGTTTGATTTTATTCTTCACCAAAGAAAACTTTTGATATTTTATGGAATATCAAATAATACTTATTCGGATTGGTTTCTAACTTATTTCTTCGATTAAATGTAAAAGTTCCATTGCTTTGACTGTCCCAAGTGAGCTATATGAAATTATCATTCCATTTTCAACTGAAAATAATTCTTTATAGCAAGCTTTAAACCAATTTTTGAACTACTTAATTTTCTAAAACAAAACTATTGAACTTTTTGTAGCGAACAAAGCTAAAAGGACAGTTTATTCGCTGTATGCAGTTCTGTGAAATTTACCACCATTTGGGTAAATTTTTTAAAATTTTGTAAACGTTTTACGTTAAAGAAATCCTTGATTAAAGAAGTAAAAAATGAAAAACACTTAAAACCGAAACAGTACCCGAACGAAGATTCGCTTCTATTCGGTCATTTCGATTCTAAGAATATCGTTTCTCGAATAACGGTTTTCAAAAAATGCAAAATATCGTTTCCGCTTCACTTTCGGGTTCCAGTTTAATTCTGTGATGAAAGTAAATATTTTCATAGTAGAAACAATACGTAGGTTGCTATATATATTTCTGGCCTAACAATGAAAACGCGAATATTTATGATCAAAAATGGTTTTATTGTTTTCAAAGTATTCTCCAGCAAGAATTATACACTTTTGCATGCGCTCAAACCAATTGCCGAAGTACTTTTTCCACTCCGATTGAGACACCTCCAAAACATGGTTTTTGAACTCTTCAACAGCATCTTCTGGCGACGAAAATCGTTGAACACACATTTTTCTTTTGATGTGCGGGAATAAAAAAAGTCATTGGGTGCCAAGTCAGGGCTGTACGGCGGATGGCCCATCAATTCGACGTTTTGGGCTGATGTGTGAGAGCTCGCATTGTCATGGTGCACAATGATCTGTCTTAACTTGTTCGTTTTTCGAATTTCTCCGAAGACTTCAGGCAAACAAATTGTGGTGTACCACTCAGAATTGACCGTCCTACGTTGCTCAAGCGGAACAGTCGCCACATGACCAGTTTTACCGAAGAAACAGGCGACCATTTGCTTCGAAGTGCTTCTTCCACGAACGACTTTCGTTGGATTTGGCTCGTCTTCGAAGACACACACGGTCGATTGCTGTTTTGTTTCGGGCTCATAAGCATAGATCCATGATTCGTCACCTGTGACGATCTTATAAACGTCTTTTAAAACACCGCGATTATATTTTTTCAAAATTTCTTTGCACCAATCCACACGAGCCTTTTTTGAGCGATTGTCAAATTGTGCGGGATCCAACGAGAACAAACCTTTTTTACGCAATATCGAATGTATGCTGGTGGAAGAAATGTCCAAGGATGCCTCTATCTCACGGTATGTCACATGACGATATTTTCTGGCACAACGACTGTTTTGGGACGAACTTCACGACCTTCGTCTTCGAGCGAGCGTCGCCCGCGATTGAATTCACTAATTTTTCACTGTGCTTTAGGATGGTGCTTCATCGCCATACAAAGATTTAAGTTCATCGTTGCTTTCTTGTCGTGATAATCCACGTCGAAAGTTGTGAAAAATGATTGCACGGAAATTTTCAAGAGTTAATTCCATTTTTCTGCCGAGGTAAGTTTTTGATTAATCGTTAATCGATATCAAACGTGGTCACACATGGAAGAGTTGTATGGAGCTTTTATCGATAAAAGTCCAAACTTTTTTGGGAAAAGGCCAATTGGTCCTAAAATGGCTAGAGGTGACCAAGCTTATCAGTAAGCCGCGCTTTTTTCAATAAGATTGAAAATAAACTAAACGAAACGATTTAGCATTTAATTTTATTCATTTCGCTTAAGGTGATTCTTCAAAATTTACCTCATTTTTGCCAACACTTTTTGTTTTGCACATGCCTTTTTATTTCATAGCTGACGCCAGTCGCTAAAAAAACCTTGAAAACTCTTTATTAAATGTTCTGAATTCGCGTTCGAGCCCATGCCTTTGGCGCAGTAGTTGCAACACCTTACTACTACGCCACAACCGCAAAATTCGGTTTTTTCCCGAGGATTCAATTTTAAAAATCTTGAAATTTGGGAACGCGCCTCTTAGTCATCTAAAGCAAACCAAACTTCATATGCATTTAATTAATTCAACTCTTTTTGAGATTTAATTTTAAGCATAGTTAGAGCGAAAATACTTTGGAATTTAAATGTTTCCATATTTGCTTATCGCCAACCCACCACCCTTAGCCTGTCGTGCTCGGTTTTCGCGCTAATCTCCTATTTATGCGTGATGGCGAATTGCATTAGAAAATCATAATGCCCGGAAACGTTTAGTGAGTGGTCATAAAAATGAATTGCACTCATTATCGTTGCTAAGATTAAGGTTTCGCCGGGCAACCAGGTCGCACACTTTACCTACCTCCGTTTTCCCCACTTAGTTTGCCATTGACTCGTTTGATTTGATTGCAATTCCAATTGCACAATTTTGATTTACACAGTTTGGCTTTGTTTTGGCTTTGACGCATTGGCTTAAACAACATCGATTTTCTGCTGTATTCATAGGACTTCAATTATATGTAATTATAGTTAAAAGGTGATGAAATTATTCGAAGAATGGAGAGGGGGAGCAGAGGAAAGGCATAAGCTTATCGCACACAGACATATGGCATTTTGTCAGTTAGTTTTACTTGGTTTATTTTCCCCAAACACAAACTCACGTATACATATACACTGATAAAAAAAGCCACGTAAAAACAAAATTAGTTGCATTTAATGTTAAAATGTTACTTTTTTATATTACAATGCTCGACAGCTTTTTTACCCAATGAATGAACTCAACTTTTTCTAAAGTATGAAACGTGAAAGTCGCCATGAAAAACATTCTATTGGTTAGTTATCGAGATATCGCTAATCGTTTTTTCGATTTTTTTAAATGTTCCTACACTTAAATTTTCATAACATAGTTGTTCTTGCACCAATTTAAAAGTTCTATAAAAAATAACAAAGAAAAAACTTGGTCATATATTTTGAATTCAGACAAAAATGTGCTAAAGTGAGTGGTTTAAAGTTTATGGGCCCAAATAGAAAAAAAAATTTTTGTATTATATTTTAATTTTATGCATAAAGCAGAAGTTGTGGGTAATGCGATTTCAGCTTCATGGTTCCAAATTTTGACAATCGACCATTTTTAGCTGCTGTCATTGTTGCTAACGGTCCGAGGGGTACCTTCGGAAAAGTTACAATCAATTAATCTGGTGATACTCATCGGAACCCAATCAGCTGTTTTGGTCGCCCTTGAGCATTCCGAGTGAGCGTACAGATTTAGTTTGTCTGAGAACTGACCCAGCTTAGAGACTAGAGATGGGCTCGGGACGGGAATTTTCAGGAATCCCGCTGGTCCCGAAAAAATCTTCTGGATCGGAACGCGATGGGATTGTATTTAAAATTTGATGCCGGGATCGGGACGAGTCGGGACAGCCTATGGTCGGACACTGGCACAAGTAAACTGCACCGACACAGCTGCACAAAAATATCAGATACCACTAACGAAAAGTAACCCATGTTAATCCGTTTCTTTTTAGGCTGAGTTCACATTGTTCGACGCATGAGACATGATAATCTAGTTAGCCCTTATGTTGTATAGTTTTGAATGTCAAAGGACAAACTATTTGCAATGAAAGCAAGACAAAGTAAGGGCCTACTGCGTCGAACAGTGTAAACTCAGCCTAACAAATACAATTTCATATTCATTTCAAATCATCAAAGAAAACGCATACATAGTTTTGATGAATATGATGTCTATTTTATTTCGACGTTTCTTTATGAATTAAACGCAGTCTGGTCTTCCTAATCAACAGTACAAAATTTAGTTCGATCTGTTCAGTGTTTTAAAAGTTATTCCATCTAGATCATTGATCCGTTGACCAGGTCAGATTTGGCTGGTTTTAACAAATGTGCAGCCTATAGACGCTTCCATTAATGCGTTACAAACATCTGGAAAGTTTTATAATACCCTTTATATTGGTATAAAAACGGTATATAATTGAAAAAATTCAGGACGGGATTCCCGCAGGTCCCAAAAAAATTTTCGGGATCGGGACGGGATTGAATTTAAAATTTGGGTTCGGGTTTGGGATGTGTCGAGATAGACTATGGTCGGGATCGGGACGGGATCGAATTTTCTATCCCCTGCCCTTCTCTAGTAGAGACAAGTTCGAAATTTCCGAAAGCATTCCGAAACACTTTTTTTTTATGGAGTTGATATCCATCGGAATCGATTTAGCTGATGTAAGTACCCTGCTTTAGGGTTAAAAGAACAATTTTGAGTTTTATTCGGTTTCTCTGAAGAAACCAATCTTTTTCTAAAGTATTTAAGTATATCGATCGAAAAAAAGGTCTGAATGAGAAACACTTGTTTGTTTTCAATGAACATTTCTGCAAAATGTAGTCAAAGTCGGATTACTATATCCTATATCTGTCATAGAACCGATCGATCGGAAATGTAACTTATTGAGAAATTTAATTTATTTTTGATGGTAGAGAGAAATTTGATCAATTTTTAAGTTACTATTTACATTCTTAATGATTTTGAATTTATAAATATCTGACATCTATATCTATATCGGTTAAGTCAGTTGGAGCGATCTTTAACAAGTGTATTAAATCTTCCGCACAGTCGAAGTTAGCTATGCCTTCTCGTTTAGTTATCGTAAGTCCAAGAGTTTTTAGCGATTCGATATTGTGTGTGGAAAAGTTGGTAAATTGGAGCTGATTGAATTAATTCCTATATATTTCGATATTCAATTTATTAGTTTGATTTACAAATGTTTTTATCAAAAAATCTTCTGTTATTATTTGACGCGAACATATAATATAATCTTCTCGCTTATGAAGTACTCAAACTTCGTCCAGTTGCTGCTGACAAGGTGCTTTGGCCAACCTTATCTCCAAAAGGTTCTGACATATAGCCATTAAAAGCAGCATTTAAGTTGCAAAGGTTGCTGTGATCATCGCTTACTCTAACCGAGTTGCAGCATCCCGTATCTTTCTTTAAAAATAATGTTGATTGTCGCCCATTCAGTTACAGTTTGCTTTTTCAAAACCCGGAGACTCTATGTGTAATTAGTTGTATTTTCGTTATTTTTTTGTAGTGTACAAACCTACATAGATGGGTAGACAAAGTGCTGGCATATATATTCATGAACCTGGTGTACATCTGCATAATGCATGGCAGCAGCAGCACTAGAAGACGGCAGTGGTTGGTGTACATTGCCTTTTATTTTAGTGGCTGTCTGCATTTTGGGGGCTGCTAGTTCCATACGCACACACACACAACACAAACACACACACAGAAATATGGAGGAAAAAGGCAAACAATGGCAGGCAACCTAGTTATCGCCCCGCCATCTTTATTGCATGCAAATGTGCGAAAGGCGGCGCAAAAGGAGGCGCGTCTGTTGAAATGGCTGACGTGTGAGTGTGTGCACCTTGGCTATGCTATGCCTTATAAAACCAACCGCATGCATATTTATCTTTTGCCTGCTCTAGCTCCTTTGCGGCCTGCATGCATACATATATACAGAAGAAATACGATATCTTAAGTGTTAAACAGGCGCTTTGCCAAACAAACTCGCACTCGGCCCAGGGAGCCACAAAACGAGGCAGGCAACCTTATCTGTATGTCTGCCCCGCCACGCCCACCTCGTTGCAGCAGTACATCGTCGTCGTCGTCGTCTAGGAATTTAAGCCATACATTTATTTTGGTGGCAAAAAGCAAAGAAAAATAAAAACTACACCGCGGCAAATAAATAAAAATGCTGCTCACTTCTGCTGCGGCGCGCTTTATGCGCACTTGCACACACACACACATGCAAACAGGTGTGAGCACACACTCGCATTCGCCTTGGTGCATTTTTGTAGTGCATACTTTCGGGCGCTGCTTATAATTCCACGCCAGAGTTGTAAATATTTGTTCAAGTATTTATTTATGTACTGACTCCCTGTGTGTGTGTGTGTGTGTGTGCGCACACTGTGCGGCTGTTTTTCTTTTTCCTGTTTTTGGTTCTTGTTTGTGGGTTAAATTAAAATGCATTGCCACCATGGCTGGTATTTTGATTTGGTGCATCCGTCCCCCCCCGCGCAAGCTTGGCATCTAGAATGTTCTCTCAATGGCAGGGGGTCTGCTCTTGAGTTTTTATTACTCAAGGATGCCATAAAATGCGTTGATGCATTTTTGTAAAAGTTTCATTATTTGATTGGCATTTGCAGTCACAGGAATTCTTGATAGATTCTTTCAGATTGTAAGAAAAAACGAATGTAAGGAAATTTTTAAAATGACACTATTCGGCGATTTTTGTTGCACACTCTACCTAACGCAACCGGTCACAAAAAAATTATGCTAATTAAAAACTGTATGTATGCATTACACAAGGCAACAAAATTAATATTTTTCAGTTTATTGAATAGTTGGTGGTTATTCTAAAAGATATGTGAGTGCTCAACACGAATCTGTTTGCCCAAATGCTCCATCACGTCTGAATCTTGTGTTTTAGTTTAAGGCATGTTTTGTGGGCAACCAATACGTTTGTTTTGAATCTCATTGATTAGATCGTAAAGTTCTATTCCTTAACTTTAAAATAATTTATCCCAGATAATTTTGTGATTTTTTAAACGAAGATATACCATTTTAAAAGCATATATTTGAATTAACATAATATCTGACTTAATTTTGATGTCTAAAAGTATGCTAAGCAAAAAACAGTACATCGCCTACTAATTTTTTATTAAATTATACATAAAAGACAACCATTGCATACTTGCGGGCAAGGGAACATTTGGTCAGCTCGAGTACTTGCATTCAAAATAGTATATCTTCGTTGAAAAAAACCACAAAATTGTTTGGGATAATTTTTGTGAAAGCTAAAGAATATATCTTTCCAATAATAAGAGAGAAGTAAAGGTTGCTCACCAAAAATGCCTTAAAAGGCTAAAAAACCGAAAATCCTGACGTGATTGATAATTTACTACGTTTATACTTATAAAAATTAGCCTTTGTGTATGCAAAGTATGCAAACTTTATTCTCTTTAATTATTATTTTTATACTCTGTAAGATAACAGAGTATATTGAGTTTGTGCAAAAATGTATGTAACAGCCAGAAGGAAGCATCTCCGACCCCATAAAGTATATATATTCTTGATCAGCATCAACAGCCGAGTCGATATAGCCATGTCCGTCTGTCCGTCTGTCTGTCCGTCTGTCCGTCTGTCCGTATGAACGAAGAGATCTCAGAGATGGTAAGAGATAGAGGTTTGAAGTGTATGGAACATATATTTCTTATACTTGCAGGCAGATCAAGTTTAGTTTTGATTTTTGCCACGCCCCCTGCCTCCCCGCAAATTTAAAAAAAACGAAATAACTCCTACAATTTTCAAGATAGATAGTTCGGAACATTCTAGACATATATTCTACTACTTATTTTGAATCGACCCGCCATACATCATTTTTCGATCAGATGAACGATATTAGAGCTATATGTAAAAGAAAATAAAAACCAACGCCAACAACAACACCGTTGCCATTGGTAGAACTTACGAGAAAGAGAGAGCGAGAAGGCAATAGCTAACTGGTAATTTCCCAATTGGACCTTGCTATGAGTGGAGCGATATAATTGAGATGGCCTGCGGTCAGAAATCACGCGTGATTCCCGCGTGACTAATATAGATACGTTTTTGTTAATAGGAAATTATATACAAATTTTATAATTTTACGGGTTTGTACTAGGTACTAGCCCCCATACATCGTTTTTTCAACCAGATGAACGATGGTTGAAAGAGTTGCCACCCTCAGATTTTGAAAAAAACCTCACACTTTAAAGTTATTAGTTTCGTACAAACAGGTACAGAGTATATTACAGTCGGGCTTGACCGACTTTCTTACTTGTTTGAAGTGAGTTATGGCAGCCTCATCCATAATCCACATGGTGCATTTACTCAAATTGTTGGACCAGTCCAAAGTATACAAAAATTATAAGTTTTAAGGCTACTAAAAAATAAATATTATTCTTAATTATTTATATTCATAAACATAGCATACTTTGAAGGGCAATAATCATAATTTTTTATTTATGCATAAACACAGTAATTGTGGTAAATAGATTCGTATTAAGCAGACGAAAATTATCTTGAATCATCACCACTCCTTCTATAAACTGGACCATGTTGCCTAGTGTAATCTATCATTTGCCATTTAAGTAAGGCTGATCTCACATTGTTCGACGCATGAGACATGATAATCTAGTAAGCCTTAATGTTGTATTCTTTTGAATGTCAAATGACAAGCTATTCACAATAAAATTAAGAAAACTCAAACGCCTACTAGATTATCATGTCTCATGCGTCGAACAATGTGAACTCAGCCTTACTTTTTATACCCGTTACTCGTAGAGTAAAAAGGGTATACTAAGTTCGTGCAAATGTATGTAACAGGCAGAAGGAAGCATTTCCGACCCCATAAAGTATATATATTCTTGATCAGCATCAATAGCCGAGTCGATATAGACCTGTCCGTCTGTCCGTCCGTCCGTCCGTCCGTCTGTCCGTCTGTCTGTCTGTATGAACACCTAGATCTCAGAGACTATAAGAGCTAGAGCTACCATTTTTTCAGTGTAGACTTGTATCTTCTGCACGCAGATCAAGTTTGTTTCAAATTTTTGCCACGCCCCCTCCCGCCCCCGCAATCTGAAAAAAACCTCATATCTCCCACAATTTTGAAAATAGATTGTTCGAACCTTCTAGACATATATTTAAATCATCATTACCTATCGATCCGCCATACATCATTTTTCGATCAAATGAACGATTAAAGAGTTGCCACCCACGCAATTTGGAAAATACCTCATATCTCCCAGAATTATGAAAATAGATTGTTCGAACCTTCTAGACATATATTCTAATCATCATTACCTATCGATTCGCCATACGTCATTTTCCGATCAGATGAACTATTGAAGAGTTGCCACCCACGCAATTTGGAAAATACCTCATATCTTCCACAATTTTGAAGATAGATTATTCGATCCCTCCAGACATATATTTTAATCATCATTACCTATCGATCCGCCATACATCATTTTCCGATCAGATGAGCTATAGTAGAGTTGCCACCCCCGCAATTTGGAAAAAAAACTCATATCTTCCAAAATTTGGGCATGTTGTGATCTAATAAAATATTCTTAAATAAACCTTACCCTGAGTAACGGGTATATCGAAGTCGAGCAGGGCCGACTTCAACTTACGCTCTCGTTTGGTTTTGGTCTTGTGCAAACCAATTTTTAAACACGAGCTGCTGAAATGTTTTTATACCCATGCAGAGAGTATAATAAAATTGTGCAGATGTTTTAAACGCATTGACCCCATAGAGTATATATAATCTTGACGAGCTGAGTCGATATAGCCATGTTCCTTTGTCTTTCCGTCTGTTTTTATACACTTGAAAAGTGTATATTAATTTTGCCCAGAAGTTTGTAACGCATAGAAATATTCATTTCCGACCCCATAAACTATATATATTCTTGATCAGGACGACGAGCTGAGTTCATTTCCGTCTGTCCGTCCGTCCGTCTGTCCGTCTGTCCTGTAATATGTCGGAACCGGCCGAATCGGATGACTATATTATATAGCTGCCATAGGAACGATCGGTCCAAAAACTAGTTCTAGTGAGAAAAACTTTTTTGTTTTCTATCGTAGCGTCACATATCCTGGTATTTATTAGTTTTATATATTTTCACACAATTCTGGAAAAATTTATCAAAATCGTATGACTATAGCATATAGCTGCCATATAAACGGTCGTTCAAAAAACTAGTTCTAGTAAAAAAAACTTCTTTGTTTTCCATTGTAGCATCACCAATCGTGGTATTTATTAGTTTTATATGCTTTCACATAATTCTGAAAAAATTTATCAAAATCGGATGACTATAGCATATAGCTGCCATATAAAGGGTCGGTCAAAAAACTACTTCTAGTGAAAAAAACTTTTTTGTTTTCTATCGTAGCGTCCCCAATCTTGGTATATATAAGTTTTATAAGCTTTCACATAATTTTGGAAAAATTTATTAAGATCGGATGACTATAGCATATAGCTGCCATACGACCGATCGGTCGGAAAATGTGTTTTACTAGGAAAAGTTTTTTTTATGGTATGAAATTTTTATTATCAACGATTTAAAATTTTTTAAATATCTGATATCTATATCCTATATATATTTGACCGGTTAAATCGGTTGGAGTAAAGTTTTTCAAGTGTATTAAAACTTCGGCACAGTCGAAGTTAGCTTTGCCTTCTCGTTAAAGCTATCTGCTACCTCAGTTTAAAAGCTAACTTGACCAAACTTTTCAAAAAGTCAATGTTGCACATTTTTTGGAATCGGCTAGATCGGCTGACTATAGCATATAGCTGACATAAAAACGATCGGCCAAATAGCTAGTTATAGTGAGAAAAACTTTTTTCTTTCACATCGCAGCGTCTCCAAACTTGGTATTTATTATTTTTATATGCTTTCACACAATTCTGGAAAGTTTGATCAAAATCGGATGACTATATCATATAGCTGCCTTAGAAACTATCGGCCAAAAAACTATTTATAGTTAGAAAAACTTTCTTGTTTTCCATCGTAGAGTCTCCAAACTTAGTCTTTCAAACAATTCTTAAGAGTTTGATCAAAATCGGATGACTATAGCATTTAGCTGCCATAGAAACGATCGTTCCAATAACAAGATCTAGTGAGAAAACTTTTTTGTTTTCTATTGCAGCGTCACCAAACTTGGTCCTAATTAGTTTTAAATGCTTCCACAAAATTCTGAACAGTTTGATAAAAATCGGAAGACTATAGCTTATAGCTGCCATTAGAACGATCGGTCAAAAAACTTGTTCTAGTGAGAAAAGCTTTTTTGTTATCAAAGGTAGCGTCTTTATATTTCTAAATCGTGAATATTATTTGCTTCAACACAATTTTGCTGGGTTTGATCAAAATCGGATAAATATATTGTATAGCTCCAATACCACATTCGGCTTTTGATTGGATTAGCGAATTGGTTAAAGAAAGTGGCGCCATCTGTTGGTCAGCTAGGGACAGGTTCATAGCGAATATTATATTTTTGTATGAAAATCTGGAAAACCGTTGCTTATATAAAATTAACAAATCTGTAAGGGTATTTAAACATTAAGGGCCGATTTCTTATCTTCTAGATAAATGCTATGTGTCAGATAAATCGAAATTTAACTCCGTTATTTGTTAGTTACTATGACTTAAACCAAAACATTGGGCACAATGGGCACCAGAAACTAGTCAGCGAATTCCTACTCTCTTCAGTCAGGCTTTAAAAATCGGCATATTTGTACATGTGGCCAATTGTAAACTAGTTTATCTTAGATTGTGCAACTTAAATTAAATTTACTTGATGACCAAGTTTCACTTGTGGCAAAAATATTGCCTATTGTCATAATAATTCAATTAAAAGTTTCATGTATTGTGTCGAAAATTCACAAACGCCTATAAGCAACCGATTGATTTTTGAATAGGGTATTAGATGAGGAAACTTGATGCCAATGTGGACCATGTAAAATGCCAGAGCATGTCAATTTTTGCATCTGCTCCCATTACCCAATGGTTCATCAAACACTCAGTCGACTTGGCATTTGCAAATTGATTTAAAAAACTTTTTTAATTAATTATGATAATGTCGGTCGGTGCACAATGTGGGGGGAGTGGTGCAAAAGCCAAAGCTCTGCACTGCCAAACCCGCCGCCGGGCCAATCCATTTGACGCATTGCTGCTAAGTTTTTGGCTTCTTTTAATGCTGCAAATGATGTTCGAGTTGAGTTTTTGTCGTTTTTTTTTTGCCTTATCATTGGAATGTTTGAGTTTTCACATTTCAATATCTGGAATTTCTCCCAACAACTTTTGACGTACTGGCTGAATGTGTGTGTGTGTGTGTGTGTGTGTTGAAGTTAAAATTAACAAAAATGGTGCCATGGATGGGTGTTGGGTTGGCTTCCTCAGGCCTGCCAGTAAACTTTATATTAATGAAATTGCAAATATGTAAAACTTTTATACATGTTTCTTTATAAACTCACAAACTAATAGACTGAGTTTTGGCATGTTGTGTCACTGGGTCGGGTTGAGTCTGTCAGACCTGGACTGCATTTTCCAGCGTACGTGTGCGTGAGGCTGTGTGTGTGTGTGCGAACAAATATCCTGGCAACTTTCTGCAGCAAAGTTTGCAAATGTATTTCAATGCATAGAAATGAATCTAATTTGTAAAATTTCATACAACAGTTGAAAAGTTATAAACGCGCAGGCACTTGCACTCGGCACACGGCTCCCCCCACTTGGCCATTTTCCTGTCTGTTTGTGTGAAAATGTCGACAACTTGGCATGCAGATTGCAAACTTTCGAACGGCACCAAACCAGAAAAAAAAACGAGAAAACTAAAATGCTGAGCAGATTTAAGTGGTGCTTTGTTATGCATAAATAAAATGCTTGTCAAGAAATAAGCAGCCAAACGAGGGCCAAAAACATATTTTCAGTTTATTTAAAATAAATTTTACATTACTTAGCTAGCAACTAAAAACCGCCCCCTCCTTTAGCTCCATGCTAAAAGTAATTTACGCTCAGCCAACTTGCAAAGGAAGTTGCCGGAGCCGGGCCAGAGTTCTGGCAACTAGGCCCGGTCGACGGCAGGCAGCCAAAGACAATTTTGTTGGCACTAATTGAATGTAAATACAATTTTGCTTTGCTGTCAAGTCTTGTGTCTAGTCGACAAGGCTGACGATGAGGCAACTCTGTTGACTCTGCCCTGGCTCTATGACGACGCTGGCAATAAAACGAAACGAGCTGATTGTATGCTACAAACAAATGCAGCTGCAGCTGGTGCCAGAGCCAGTATCTTCTGCGTTTACATCTTCGCCTCCTTCGTATTCCTGTGTTGAAGTGTCGTTGTAACGTTTGGCACACAGATCAAGTGCATTGCAACGTGCAAAGTTGCAAAAAGCGCAAAAATCAACAGTGTAAAATCTTTTATTTAGTGTCATCATCAACGTTCCTCTTGTTGCCGTTAGCAGTTGCTCAATTTCTGGTTCCAACCGCCTCCCCCCTAAGATGTCATTTGCCTTCGAATGGATATTTACTTAAAATTTAATTACGAAATTTGTATACATAAGTGTACATACATGTTTGGTTGATGAGCAAAGCAAACAAATTCCCCATAAAGCACATCCCTCGAGAGCCACTTGCCGCACAAATCATACACAAACAACACGCTTACATGCCGGCAGGTAGAAAGTTGGCTAATAAAATTCACATTTTAGCAAAACCTACGTTTTAATTCAATTAATAAGCATGCATTTGTTTAAATTGCTTTTTAATTGTTTGTCAATATTTTTAATATTGGTTTTGTTTTACCATAATTCAATTATCCTTTATACGAACAATGTTTTCTGGTTATATTACAGCGGGAGCAAAAACACGCATCAAGGATCAGTGGACGGGCAAAGGATTTTGTTTGGTTGAAAGTGCTCGTATTTTGTAAAATTTCATTTATTTTCGCTGTGCGCTTAATCGAGTTTACCAAGGCTGGGCACCTGAGCTAAGTGCAGCAGAGATACGCGAAAAAAGCTTTTTCAGTGCGTAAATGCAAAACTTGCAATTTTACAGGATGACAATATATAGTTGAGCGCTTTATACCTACTTGACCATATGAAAGGGTAGATTAATCTTTATTATTTTTATGATTTTGTTAATAGAACGACACACTTGGCATTTGCTAGAATTATGAAAAAAAGTTGGACAAGAAAGTTCAGAATCTCAATAACTCAACTGTAATATATTCTGTATTTGTACTCCTATGTGCGGAGGAATCAGGCGTCGTAGACAAGTTATAATCTTTAGATAATGCGGATTACCACATATGTCTAAAGGTTCAATAAATCTATCAAAACCAGTAAGAAAGTCGATTAAACCCTACTGTCATATACTCTATACCTGCCAAAGTTTGTATATAACTTATAAATTTTAGCTGTGTAAGTGCTGCCCATCACGGTAGCAGCCGTTGCTGCACAGCTTAAATATTTGATTTGCTTATAACTCATATGATTGACATTGGGCGCGTTCAGCAGAGACACTTGATCACCGATCAGCTTGATAGAATTGATCAAATTGTATAGCATACTTTTAGGAGGTCTTGTTAAATTGACATTTGAAAAAGCTTCATGTAAATAACATATTAGTCCGCATTTACACGATGAAGTTTCCTTCATGAAGTTCTTCCTTAAGTTTTTGTTTGTGGGAAACACATGAACACTGACTTAGACACAAGAGGAAAAGTAGGCTAAGTAAAATACCATGAAATATATCATTGATCAGTGAGCAAGTTCTTCTGCTGAACACTGCCATTGAATGTGGTATGAATAAATAATGATGATAAATAAGCATATAAACTACGAGTACTCAGACAGGAGAGAGCTATAATTGTTGAATGCCGATAAAAAGAGAATCAAAAATAAGATAAGCAAGAATCAAAACAACAACACTAGCAATGCAAAATTTACCCTTAATTTGTTTTTATCGCTATATGCTTGGAGCACAACTGTGGCCGCACTGTATAATTTTCATTTTTTTCATTCATATTTGATAATTAAAATTGAGATTATTTTTGAGCGATAAAATAATATGAACTGTACTTTCCGATGTGGAAAAAGGTCAAAATATTGATCATAAGATTAGCGAGATCAGCGTCGATTAGTAAAGTCTGCAATCAATTCGATGCAGTTGTACGTGATTTAAAGAACTCAAGATGTTTTCCAAAAATTAAAGGTGGTGCCAAAGCTGCTAAACCGCCGTAAAGCCAGCCGGGTTGAGTTTGTACGGTTAAACATATTAACTTATTGGGCTAAGGAATTTGCGGATGAGAAAAATTAATTTGAACGTTCCTGACTGGTTTCCCCACCGGGGGAGGGACTTAAGAAAAGATTCCCATGAGTTCAAAAAAATCAATTTCGGATGTGGTTTTGTGGTGGTTTGCGATCTCACAGCGTGTCTGGATGCTTGGATGCTTGGCATAAATTCCAAAAAAAAATTTTTGTCACAAAGTCGAATTTTTGTAATCGTGTTTATGCACGCTATTTCGGACCCATTTCTTGAAATTATTTTGTGTTAAGCTCTCAAACTTTTTCTAAAAATAGTTCTGTTTTCTATGATCAGCAAGCAGAGGCTCTGGACATCAATTCAATAATAGACCACAACTTAATGCTGCAGCGAATCTGTTTGATTGGACAGGCTGTGTTGTTGTGATTGTTCTTAAGACTCTCTGTTTGGTGATGGGCGCGGGACGAAAATTTCGGATTCCCGCGGGTCCTGAAAAAAATCTTCGGGATCGGGCCGGGTTTGAATTTAAAATTTGTCTTCTGGTTAGGGATGGATAGGGACAGACTAGGGTCGAGATCGAGACGAGGCGGGACTGAATTTAAAATTTGTGCTCGGGACCGGGACGGGTCGGGATAGACTTAGGTCGGAAGAGAAATTAGTTGCGAAAAAAATTCCCTATTTTAGACTACTTAGCCTAATTATCATTAAAATGTGTGAAAATTATTTGTCTGTCGGAACCTAGCTTTGGGCTCAAGCCATGTGAATGATAAGAGATATGCTTTGAATGTGTGTGTCGTATGCGTGTAAGCGTTATGCGTTACTTTGAATTTCCCTACAAAATACAACCTTCCGTACCGAGAGATGTTTCACATAGAACTAACGTTCATTAACAATGTCATTAAAATTAACAAAAAATTTTCATATTCCAAAATATGCTGATTTGTTTAACATAATGTATTTTCTTACTTAGACCGAGTTTTAGCGCACTCGTGGAACTTGCAAATGTTCGTTACCATGAATTCAAATTCAATTGTCGCTTTTGTGGCGCTGTCGACATGTTGACAACACATTCTTTACTCCGGGTATTTCGAGATTGGCAGCGTCCAAATTGCGACGCACCATAGCCTGGCTCGTGCAATCAAATCATCATCAAATCATACCAAAATTGAGTTAATTCGTCGGCATCGCAGTTCATCGCCGACAATGCACATACGCATAGCCCATGCGGTTTTGCATTTTATCTAACGCAAAATTTAAACGCATTTTGTCACTGACTGGCAGCTGCCTGGAGTGGTGGGTGTGTGGAGTTGCGGATTGCGAGCGGAATAAGCGATGCTTGATTGCGTTTCCGGTTTATGAAATTTTGTGGTGCGCAATGCAATAATTTGTCGTGGCTTATGTGACATCCACCCAGATGGAATGTCCGTCACGCTTGTGGTGGATTCACATTTTGCCGATTGGCGGAGCAATATTTTGTCATTTGTTTGTCCATTATGAATTTATTTATTATTATTTTGTCAACGACTTCTCTCTGCTGAGCTGTCGCTTGCCTTTGCAATTTCAATTTGTTTTTAGCTTTTCACGTTAGCAGCTGGCAAATTAAAGTGCAGGCAAGCAGAAATTCAATCTCTCGTTTGATTTTTTGTTGCTTTAAATGCGCCGACAGTCCCTTTTTTCCAACGTTCTCTCTGTCTGATTTAAATTACGGAAAGCGCACGTTTTATTGTTTGTTTCAATTGCCTGCTGACGAGCAGGATGCTCAGGATGCTCAGGATGCCCAGGACGAGGCGTAATCAGCAAATGTGCCAAGCGGGTTGGCCCCAAAAACAAAATTAGTTTAATTTGTACGAAATCAAGCAAACGTATGAGAGACAAAAGAAACGGCCGGAGACAAGAAGAAGAAGAGAGAGAATGGAAAAATGGCCAACTGACTTTGGGCTAATTCTATTTAGCATTTGCAGGACAACGCCAACCGACCGTCGTCCCGGCGCTGGCCAGCAAAATGAACTTCGCCTAATTACTCAATGCAAATTAAAATTCATGTCAAGCAGATTGGATTATCCTCACGCAACATTAAATGTCGCACTTAGCCCCGGCAAGGTGCTTCGCCCTGGTATGGCCAAATCAAGGGCGTAAAAAGGCAACGGGACAAAATGAGCAGCGCTCGAGAAAGCAACAAAGGAAAATCTCTTTTGAAATGCTAATGTAAAAATTCTTTAAAGAAAATTACGCAATACATTATTTTGGTTTATTTTGCATTAAAAGTCAATTTAGTGTTAAGGCAGGGGAGGAGTAGCAAAAATAAGTATGTATAGCAAAAAAAAAAAGGAAACCAAAAAAAAGGAAAAAAAGGAAACGCAGAAAAGAGCTGTGGAGCGTAAAGCGCGCGCAACAGGATTCTGTGCGCCAGTAACGGACAAGGGCCGGCCCGTGACATAGCAACTAACTACGGTTTGGGAGCCGGGCGTAAATAACGAATGACCGAAAGTTAGCAATTTTTGTTTTGCATTTTAAGTTGATTTGCCGGAGACATACCCCAGGCCTGAGACTCCTAACGTTCACACATTGGTATGGCTGGAAAAACGGCTCTAACCTTACGCACCATGGGCTACGCATATGCTTACGGAGGTGTTAGTTAAACTTTAATTCAAATTTTATTTTTATTGTATTAAATTTAATTTTATTAAATTTTTTATTTGATTTTATTGAATTTTACAAATCTCATATCCCAAAAAGTAGGCAACACATTTTTGTGCTCTTATCAACATCTTTATTTTATTTCCAACTGATTTAAAGTTCGAGTAGATATTTTATCTTGGCCTTTGTATCTTGATCTCAGCCTAAGACCTAAGACCTAAGCCTAAGCAGGGAATACTTCAGAGCCAACGAACCAGCCCTCAATCGGATATACAACCATTAGGTTGAAAAGGAGGACGTCATATTGCAATAGGCCACAGCAGATGAAAGCTCCAAATACGCTCTACGAAAGCTAACAAAGCGATAAAAGAGGTAAGCTGCGTCAATGCTAACCCAGATGGTACCTTGGCCAGATCAACTCAAGATAGGACTGAAGCTTCCTCTTGCAACTTGGAGGCCAGGTAGCAGTATACAGCTGGTCAATGATGCCTTTGAGGCGCCTCTGCAAATGGCCCTCACTGTCATTTCTAATACCTTAACGGTGGTCAAAGATAAGATCCAGAACAACAAGGCTCCTGAAGAGGATCAATATGATAATCGTTCAATTAAATTGCTCCCTTACAGGACCTTATTGTTCTTTGCCCTCATCTTTAATTCGACATCGCTCATATCATAATGCTCCATTTGAGCGATAAACCAGCCAAAGAGCTGGAGTCGTATTCTGCAAGCTTTTTTGAAAACTTACGCTTCAGGCTCAGTATTGACACACCTGCAGCCGCATGGATTAGTGAACTTCCTGCTTGAAGGATTTTATGCCAAAGAGTATGTAGTGGGACATCCAGCAAGCTTTTGTGCGAGTCCGGCATCGCCGGGAATTAAGAGCTTCCTGATTTTCGGGAAAGTTGTCTAGAATGGTCTGTACTTGCACCTTAAAAGAATATGGTGTGCCACAGAGTAGCGTTCTAGGGCCAATGTTTTACAGCCTGTACACACACGATATGTCCTCAGTCAAGCATATACCGATAGGAAAACTCCTGGTAGCCACGTTAGCTGATATGTCTATTAGAGCTGAGCGCGAGAGCGATATTTCCTATACGTAACGCATGATTCACGAAATTAAAATCTCCTGACGCTCGATTTACGCACACAATTATTTAAGGGTTTTGCGTCACGCACGGTTCATGCACGATTAAAGGAGACGTAACGAATGATCACGCACGATCAACTACCTCCGAATTTTTGCGTGGATAGAGCTTAATTCTAAAAAGCGTATTCACGAAATCAGTTTTAGGAATAATGTTTTAATCAAATATAATAGAAACAAAATTAGTGTAGACGGCATGACTTTTTTCTGTAAAAAATTTTGTATTAGGGTTACACTATTTAAAAATCAAACTAATAAAAAAGACTAGTCCAAAAAAAAAAAAAAAAAGACTTTTTCACGAGGTATATTTTAAACACGGATGCACACGCACGTAAGACTGAGTTAAATCCACGACATGTCGGAAAAAGTCGTGACACACCGTAACATGTTTATATTCGCGTCACGCACGCACCTCTAGTGTCTATACGAAAACGAACACGAACATTCTACAGGAATACCTGCAAAAAACGGCATCCGACTCAGAAGATGGTTGTACTGTAGTGCCTTATAAAATCTACATTAAGAGTCATCAGAATCGCGCATTCTTTGGATTATCGTTGCAGAATTTATCAATAGTAGGTATGCCAACAGCGGCGCACATTTTAGCGGTTTGACTAAATATAAGGCCCAGTAAAAGCAAAAATAAATGAATTTTTTAAAATTCGAACAGACAGACGAACACGGCTATATCGACTAGGCTGTTGATGCTGATCAAGAATATATATAAGGCACTACAATACAATCCAAAACACAGATTTCAAATCCTGGCCATACTTAAGATGAACATTGTTCTGCACCCTAGCCCTGTCTGCTTGTTTAATAGTAATGGGAAAACACTCTAACGCACGTAACAAAACGTACGAGCAAATGCAATTAATTTTTCTTCACAAACGAACCTCACTATGGAGCTCTCTTAAACAGTTTTAGAATCGTCGAATTTTTCTTCTTAAACCCAAACTATTTTTCGGAGGTCCGGTTCGCAGGTTCGAACCAATGGTTAAGGTTTATGTGCGGGCGGCTGGGAATTCAAGTGTTCAAGTTTTGAAAATAGACTGTAAACTTCTAGACAATATTTTATCATCATTACTATCGCGCCTAACTGAATGTATCTAATGGTGAGATTTTTCCGGGAGTGTGGTGGATTTTTAATGGGTGGGAGGGCGTAGAGGGAGTGGGGCGGGGGAAACTATTCAAAGAGGTGGAGGAGGGGGATTTACGCTCCGTTTGTGATTAGGTTTTGGTTCGAACCTTCGTTCGTCCGAAGTTTTTTCACAAATTTTTTAAAGAAGAGTAGGAGGGGTTTCTGAATTTTTTGTTCCCTCGAACATACGAATTCAATTAATTTCAATTTAAATTAATACGTATTATTTCTTCGAGCAATTTTTGATCTATAAAAATTCTTTTATTAATAAAAAGCCCGCTAAACTAAGACTTGTAACTTTTTTTGAACCGAACCTAAAGTTTTCAAAACAGGTTCAGGTTCACCTATTTTTTTCAAAAAAAGGTTCGGTTCAAGGTTTCGGGTTCGAACCGGTTGGGTTCAAAACCGGTTTGCAGCCCTGCTATTAAGTGTCCGATAAACTTATAATTTACCCTCTTATGTTATAGAGAAGTTGAGAAATCGGTTCTTAAAACTTAAATCATAAATCATTCGTTCACATATCGATTTAGATAAGCGTATAGAATATTTAAAAAGTATTTGCTATTTACTATTTACCATAATTCTTAAATCCATTAATTCTTTTATGACAAATGCGATTATAAGCTTTCAGCATACCACTTTACAATATGCAACAATGCCTTTATTATGGCTGCTTTCATTTTCCCTTTTCTTTTTCCCAACATTTTACCACATTTTCCTCCATTGTGCGTTCGGTGTCCTTTTTTCGTCTTATGTTTTGATGGCGCTGGCGCGGCGGCACGCTGCTCTTTATCTAGTAAAACGCCTCCAATTTGCATATTTCTGCAGCTGTAACAGCTGTCAACGCTGGACGACGACAACGCCTCATCCCCAACTGAGTAAAGGCACAGGACTTATTGTTAAAGCGAATGGGGAAGGCAGGCGGTTGTGAAGATAATGTTGCCACCGCCATTGCCAACTGATGAGTGCGCCAGTGGAGCGAGCAAATTAAAGCTCTGGTCTGCATATCAAGCGGGGGGAATACGCCAAAGTGTCGGTCACCACAATGCGTTTTTCATTAAAAAAAAATGGGCATATTAGCTATCCGGATATATATATGAAAAAATAGCAAATTAGTAGGCAGTTCGCTAAAATTTGGTTTATTTCTAAAATTCCATAAAAACTTGTTTTAAGACAACACTTAAAAACTGCTAGCAAGCCATTGCGGACTTGCAATCAGGCGAGTTATTCTACATTAAAAGCAATACAAGAACGGCACTGACCGACTTCGGATGATTTAAAGATCTATTATTAAAGCACAAAATATAAATATTCACATTAAATGTATATATTAATATTAGGATGGCTGACTGAGCGCACTGTGACTCCAATATATGAAAAAAGTTTAAATTTTTATATCTCCGCTATAAATAATATTATCCGATCTTTTAAAAATTTTACTGAGCATCTATACAAACATAAATATATAAGTGAAAGTATGTTTGTATTTTTGTTCAAAGTATGTTCATGTCGATCAGAAAAGAGTTTCCAGTTTCGAATTTTCCGAACATTTCCCGACCTTTCGGTCAGGTTATCCAACATCGAACAATCATATGCCTATTTATTTTACATACTATCCTAACAAACCGTATTTAAAGTCAATCGGATAAAAAAATGGATTTTTCAAAAAAGAATTTTCCAGGCATTTTCCTTGAGCGGATTTTCCAACATATAAAAATCTCTTGTCCAATTATATTGCTTACTTTTCTTACAAACCCAGTTTGAAGCCAATCGGATGACAAACAGTTTTTTTCATACTGAATTTTCCAGTAATATCCTGACTTTTCGGAAGGATTTTCTAACATCATAAAAACCTTATGTCTTATTATTCTGCTTACTATACTCCCAAACCGAGTTTGAAGTCATTTGAATGAAAAATAGTTTTATCAATATTGAATTTTCCAGACATTTACCCACTTTTTGGTGGGATTTTGTCATCTTCGGAAAATCTCATGTCAAATTATTTTGCATACTATCCTTACAAACCGAGTTTAAAGACAATCGGATGAAAAATATTTTTTTACTGAAGAATTTTCCGGCCATTTTCCTTGTGGGAAAATTCGCTTACTTTACTTACAAACCAAATTTGAAATCAATCGGTTGAAAAATAAATTTGTCCTGTTCGAACCAGAAACTCCGACTTTTCTTTTACTGTGAACCGAACCTCTTTTGAAAAAAATATCTGAACCGGAACCTGTTCCGAACCAAATCATTCAGTTCGGTTCAAAAAAAGTTACAAGTCTTAGTTAAGCGGGCATTTTATTGATAAGAGAAGTAGTATAATTTGGAAAAACTTCGGACGATCCAAGGTTCGAACCAAAACCTTATTACAAAAACCTTGAACCTTTACATTCTGAACCTTAACCATTGGTAAATTTTGGTTCAAACTAGCGAACCGGACTTCCAAAAAAAATGATTTGGGTTTGCTGCCCTGTTTCCGAGTTATTTCAAGTAAAGTGAGAAAATGGACCACTTTACGATTTTTTGACCTTTTCTTTTGATTATGTTTTGGCAACAGTGCACTTGGTCATATCAATTTTCACAGCTACAGGGCAAATAATAGTCCGCCTTAATCGACTTATTATTCCAACTTATTTTCCCTTGACTCGCTCGGTATATTTTATAAATATACTTTCTTTATTGTCAATTACATGTGGTATTGTAAACGTAAACAAGTCAAGTACACACAGAAAGAAACTTCTCTGAAGTATGTTAAAATGGAGCTGGTTAAAGTCTAAGTATTGGGCCCCCCCAAATTTATTCATGTAATGGAAATGCAAGTGGACTTCTTTGGTCAATTTATTATTTGCGATAATTAAGTTAAATGATTTACATGATTTTTTTTCTGAGTGTTGTGCCAACAAAGGGAATTAACCGTAATTGTTTGGCGTTAACTTGTTGTTGTTTACTTTTCATTAAAAATTTCAAATGAAATGAGTAAATAATTTTAAAAATAGCGGATGACAAAAATATCGCTTAATACTACGAAGTTATTGTACCGTAAAAGATAAATTTTTGATGTTATTAATTTTTCGGACTTATTTTTAACGTATATACTTAGTTTTAGCGGGTTGATTTGTTTGGTTGTTTTGTGCTGCCTAGACCCACCTTATTCCGTAGAATTCGGACATTACTTTACTCTGTAAGTGACAACACCAGTTTAGGTTTAATTAAAACTTTTATTGAATCGGAAAACTTGCGCTGAGTTGACCTCATGTAATATTAATATATAAAAAAAGAACAAAAATTATGAACATTTGGTTTTGATTTTAGAACTTTATATTTTTCCCTGAGTACCAAAAATCGTTTACCACTCTGGCAGTTTTTATACCGAAAATGTAAGCAGAAATATCATCCGACTATAAATATTATCGATCAGGAGGAGGTGAGTCGTTCCGCCGTCCGTCGCGTCCCGTGTCGTTTGTTTTCGGGTTCGTTTTAAAGCCGGCTTTTTGCGCGAGTCTTTTTCTGCGCACTAATAGTCGGGGCCGTCGGTGCTTCTATGCTCTGGCGACGGTCTGAACGTTCGTTAGAAAAACTTTTGTTCCATCGTAGCGTCCTAATCTGGTATGTTAGTTTTATATGATTCCACATAATTCTGGAAAAATGTATCAAAATCGGATCCTAAGATATAGCTGCATAGGAACGATCGGTCGATAAGTCTTTGTGAGAAAAACTTTTGATTTCCATTGTAGCGTCTCAACGTAGTATATATTTGTTTATTGTTTCCACACAATTCTGAAAAAATGTATTAAAATCGGATGTATTGCTGCCGTAACGGTCGGTCAAAAACTACTCTAGTGAGAAAACTTTTTTTATCGTAGCGTCCCCAATCTGGTATATATTAGTTATATGCTTACTAATTTTGAAAAATTTCAAATCGGTGACTATAGCTATGCTGTCTGGGCGCGGTCGGAAATGTGTTTTACTAAGAAAAGTTTTTTAGGGTTCGGTGTCGCGTGGCTGGTTTGTTCGGTTTTGTTTCTCGTTGTTCTGCGGTTATAAAATTTTCGTC
Source organism: Lordiphosa mommai (assembly GCA_018904225.1). Classification (NCBI taxonomy): domain Eukaryota; kingdom Metazoa; phylum Arthropoda; class Insecta; order Diptera; family Drosophilidae; genus Lordiphosa; species Lordiphosa mommai. The sequence continues at coordinate 318,397 of JAEIFT010000119.1, read as the reverse complement.
GTATCGGTTGTTATTTCGTTTACTTGGTTTAGAATTAGCTTACTGTGTTTATTTAAATCTGAATTTCGTGAGCTTACGCTCAAAAACAAGATTTTACGTCGCTGTATTATACTAGAATAAAAATTTCAAACGATGACGCGCGTCGTTTTTTGTCAATTTATACAATGATTTAAAACTAAATTCGTTATTCCTATTTTTTTCCAGTTAAATCAGTTGGAGTAAAGTTTTTCAAGTGTATTAAAACTTCGGCACAGTCGAAGTTAGCTTTGCCTTCTCGTTTTCTTTCTGATGATGCTAGAAAAATGATGATGCTAGTGGTAGAGCATTAAACAGTTGGTACAAACAATATTTCCAGTAATTTCTTTGGCCTATTGTATTTTCTTTCGTAGGCTTGTTACGCTGTCGCATTACCAAAATCATGTGTCACTTTAAAACGCATTTTTTTTCTATTCCCCACCCCCCTCTTTGGGGCTTTGGGGATGGTATTTTGAAGTGCTATTCAAAGCTGTCGCCAGTGTCTGTTTTATCTAAAGACCGTTCGATCCGGCTGAATCTCTCCTCTGTTAACAGTCCTACGCACATTAAGTTCCAATTAGTTGGCATTGAAAGGAAATCAGTTGGCCTCTATGGTGGGTGTTTGTCTATGTGGGTGTATTTGTTTGGCAGCAGATTGCTTTGTTAATATTAATTTCTCATTAATTCGGTCCGCAACGACATTGTTAGCTTACAAGTCGCTTCGTTTTAAATGCATTGATAAGCCAAGTGGCCCGTTAAGTCCCCAGCTCCTTCTAGCTGTTTTCATAGTCGAGAACGCACCATCAGATTAGTTTAATGCGCTTTAAACTGTTTGGCTAGGGCCTGTGGGAAATGGAAAGATGCGGTTCCTTGGTCAGTCCTGGTTCCCTTTGATAACAAGACTCAACTGTTGCTCGGGCTACTTTGCTGATGAAAGGGTGCGAGTGATTGGCATTTTGGTTGCGGCCTGACCGCAGCCGCACCTGCCACTGGATCAGTTAAGGACCAAACAGTTTTTTCTTAATGCGGAGCGTATTTAAAAGCTGGCAAGGTAATGTTGTTGACGTGCTTTCCATTGGCAAACGTTTTGCTCGACCGGCCCGGCTGGCTAACATGCAAACAAGCTACTCAAAGGCTTCGGCTTCATGTGTCCAAGTATTTTATTTTTATGCTACTTTGTGCTGATTCACAGCATCGGACGCCACAAAGCGGAAAAACGTATAAAGCTTTTGCTGCCGCCATTCAGTCAGTCAGCCAGTGAGCCAAGTTGTTTTAGTTTAGTTTAGCCTTTTCACAACCATCACCATGATGCCCAAGTACGCATAAAAACAGCAAATACATTTTCAATGCATCCTCTGCGGCCTGCTGCTTTTTAATAGGAAAAAAAAGGTGTTATCTGATTGCCATTTTAAGCACAGCAAAGCTGCTGAAAGGCAGGCAAAAACAAATACGAGGTTTGCAAAACCCATGGCAACTCTTATACAATTCTATGAATGAGGTCTTAGTCTGTGGACTAACTCCCGCGGCATGACGCCCGGAGAGACATTAGGCAAATCACTATTGAAAAAAAAAAAAAAAAAAAAGGATATTTTTGATGATCCATTGGATATTTTCATATCCATTTGGATGGATATGTCCATTCCATTTTTATCATCCATTGAGATTAAATAAGTTAATTGACTTAGTTTTTCAATGGGCTGGAAAAAAATAAAAGGAGTTAAATTGAAAGGTCTTCAGGATTGTTCTTCATGGTTTTTTTTTTGACTGATCAAGGTTTAATGCGTGCATATGTATGGTCGGAAAAATGACACACAGAGCAACTGTATAACAAGGCTAACCGATCTAGAACCGAACATTTTAAAACCGATTCGGCTTTGTACAGGTATGAAGACCGCCTTGGTTCAATGGTTCATAGAAGTTTTAAACCAGCGGTTCGGTAACCGGACTCAATTCTCGAGCGGTCTGTATCCCTGTGAAAACCTAAATCGTTTTTTATATGATGCAAATTGAGTGTTTATGCGATTTAAAAAAAAAACTACGCTCAAAAAATCACCCTTTATTTGTTTTAAAGTAGGCACCTAACGTCATAAAACTCGTCTATAAAATTAACAGAACATAACCATTTTCTTTCGCGGCTATTGGTTCGGTTCAGCGTTTTCGTACAGACGCTGGTTCGGTTCGCGGTTCGGTACGGTTTGGTTCGGTTCAGATATATGATATAACAAGTCAGTCAATCCCGACTGTAATATACTCCGTACCTATCAATGTTCGTAAATTAGGCTGAGTTCACGTTGTTTGACGCATGAGACCTGATAATCTAGTAAGCCTTAATGTTGTATTGTTTTGAATGTCAAATGACAAGCTATTCACAATGAAAACAAGACAATATAAGAGCCTACTAGACTGTCATGTCTCATGCGTTGAACAGTGTGAGCGCAGCCTTACTTATAGTTTTTAAGTGTGGCTCACACAAACTTACTAAGTGCTGCCCAAAACGATTTCGGACAGTGCTGCCCAGGGTTATTATTTGTTTTGCTTATAATTCGACCTTCGTTCATCTGATCGGGAAATGGTGTATGGTGGATCGATAAGATATGATGATAAAAATATGATTTAAATATTTATCTTAAAGGTTTGCACAATCTAACTTCAAAATTATGTGAGATGTGACGTTTTTTTCATATTGCGGGGGTGGTACCTTTACTATCGGGAAATTATGTATGGCAGATCGATAAATAATGATGAAAAGAAAAAATCTCGGGAGGGTTCGAACAATCTTACTATAAAGTAGTGAAAGATACATTTTTGTTGTTTTTTAAATTGCGGGGAAAACAAGGGTGTGCCAAAAATCGAAAATAAACTTGTTCTGTCTTCAAGAAAAATGATTATATGTTCCGTACATCTTACCATCTCTGAAATATCGGCGTTCAGCGCTATATCGATTCTGCTGTGGATGCTGATCAAGAATATTTGTTGTTTAGAGGGTCGGAGATGCTTTGTTCAGGCTGTTACACAGGCGCCCAATTTAGTCCGCTACACGTAGTTCTCATGAAGTACTAAGAAGTTTTTTGTAGGAAAGAGGTGAAGAGGGGCAGCGAAGCTGGCAAAGCTGACCTACGTGGCGTGAGCTTTTCGATAATTCTCTGCTGTTCCGATTAAACTGATGCGGGTGATATGTGGGTAATTTGCAAGAAATCGTGGAGCAAATTTCTTCAAGTATAAATCATGAAGTTTTGACTAGATGCTACAAAACAAATCGAAAAATAAATCAAGAAGAAACTTCATCGTGTAAACGCGGATTACTCTTTTTATTTCGGTACATAGTATACAAATAACACTAGTTTACAAAAATAAAAACAAATAAATATCCATTGAAGCTGTTAAAAATCTTTGTTCTTTGGATACGTTTTCAAAAATGAAATTCAACAGAATTTTTTAAAATTTTATTTTAATTTTTCGGTAGGTACTTTTACGTTTTATGACATATCTCGAGATAGAAACTTTAGATGCCGTCAAGCAAGTTTTTAATCAAAAGGGTATGCAATATTTAATAATTTAGTTGATCATTTTCCAATCGGTTTAGAAGTTTGAATGCTACAAGCAAAAATATTTCGAATAAATCCATTTTTTTCTGAAAAACGTGCAAAAATAGGTTTCCTAAAATCTGTAAAAGGTTGAAACTGATAAAAATAAATTGTTTTTTTCTTTTGTTCTTACGAATAGCACTTGTTCGAAGAAAATAAGGTATTGATAAAGAATATCTATGGATAAATAAAGGAGTTGAGAGCAATTGAGTACAAGTACTAACAGTCAAATTTCAGTGTTTTATGAATTTATTAGAATATATTTAAATTTTTTCTTCGTTTTTGGCCTTGCTCTTAATTTTTTACGGTGATTTGGCTTCTATCAAAAAACAAAGTAGCAAAAAATTTTTTTTTAATAAAACCGTAAAATAGTCAAATTTGACTCCTAGTACTTTCACAAAATTGCTCACAACTTCGCTATTTTTTCACAGATTTACGTAATCAATACCTTATTTTCTTGGCAAAACTACAATTCTAAAGTGTAAAAGAAATAACAATTTTTTGATTTAAATTTTCAACCCTTTACAGACTTTAGAAAGTCAAATTTTTCACGTTGAGAAAAAAATAATTTTTTTCGAAATATTTTTTCTTCTAACTTTTAAACTACTAAACTGATTGGAAAATTTTCTGTGACTAGATTATCGGGAATTGCATATTCTATTGATTAATACCTTGATTAACTCCATCTTAATTTTCTAACTCAAGATATGGCTTAAAATGTAAGGGTACCCACCGAAAAACTTAAAAAAAAACTAATACAACAATTTTTAAAATTCATTTTTAAGTTCTGCATTCCAAAATACATCATAAAAAAATAATGGCTAATAATGTAATTAAACAAGCGAATGCTAAACGTTTTAACTTCCTTTTATTTCTTATAATAAATCAATGGGGCGTATTATTTTATGAACATTTTCTTTGCCCCATTACAGGTCAATTGAATTCTGTTTAGGGGATTACAACTCTCTCCAATGCTGGTCTTGTTTGTCTATTCCATGCTCGTTCTTTGACTGGTTCGTGTTGACCTACACTGAGCAAAACGAGCGGATATCAACTTCCAGAGTGCAACGATGCGTATGAGCAATGTAAGTTGTATGAAAATCGCACTAATCAAATGACACTTGGACTCCTGTGGTAGCCAGCTGGGCTATGTGTGGCGTGTAGGAACTGTAGTTGCGTATTCTATCTGTAATTAAAATCTTTTAAGGGAGGCAACTCTCTCTCGGTCTGCACTTTGTCCCTTGCATCCTGCTATTCGCATGGTTGGTGTTATTTGCTTAAGCTTCGACTCTGTACAAGTGTGCACTTGTTAACGTTGAGCAATGCAAATAATGAGGTGGCCCACACACACATAGATTCAATGAATGAAAGCGATAATCGTTTTGAATTGCATAGCAATTAAGCGAGTCAAAGGAGAATAGAGCAAAAAAATACAAAATACGGCTATCAAAGTGAAACATCTGTAGTTTTTCTTTACTGTATTTTTATGTATTCGTTATATTCTGTCATTTAGAGAAGTCTAAATTAATGGACCAGCTCCATAGATGCCACCGCCAGTTGCACCAAAACCACCCATCAACGGATATCCATAACCATAACCGTAGGGACGACCATATCCGCTGCCCGTTAGACCATAGTAACTGCCATAAGGATTGTAATAGGAACTGCGTATGCCCAATCCATAGCCAGCTCCTCCGTAGCCTCCATAGCCAGCTCCTCCGTAGCCTCCATAGCCCCCATAGCCAAGTCCTCCGTATCCCCCATAGCCAAGTCCTCCGTATCCACCATAGCCAGCTCCTCCATAGCCTCCATATCCAGCATAGGGAAATCCAAGTTGTCGAGTTACACGCGTTCCTCGCTCCTCCGTTGGTGCTGCATCATTTTGATCCAGCGGTTGGCCAACTGTTGCGACGATTAGCAGCGCATATAATAATCCGTATAAAAAGCAGGTACGCATTTTGCTATTTCACTCCCTAAAACAGTTTACTTGAGTATGTGTGGTATCTGGTAGAGCGGCGAAGCCAACTGTGACCTGGCTACGCTTTGCTTAGCCCATTTATAGCCTAGAACTTTGGGCATTAAATAGAAACTTTTGTTTCGATACGGTTTTCTTTTTCTGTTTGTTTTTTTTTTCTTACGTTTTTTTTTTGGCTTGTTAGCAAAAATTAGACGCTAATGTAAACGTCATAAAACAAACTATTAAAATGGAACAAAAAGCCAATTCATATGCCTGGCCTGGCCTGGGCAACTTTGCACGCTAAGTGGCGTTCATGAAATCGAATGGCCAAGTGGAACTTTAAAGAGCAAAACATTTTACTTTGTGGCGAGGATTGCACTGTAGTAAAATTGGTCATTTTTCGAGTAAAAATTTGTTGGTCATTTACATTCAAAATACAAACTACGTTTATGGACCAATAAAAAAATTCTGAGTTTTGCCCTTCAAACTATGCTATGCTAAATATTTATTTTTTATAAGCCTTAACACGTATTATTTTTGTATACCTTAGACTGGTCCGACAATCTGAGTAAATGCACAATTTGGATTTTGTAAGATGCTTTCATAACTGACTTTAAATTATCTCGTTAAAAGAAATAATAATTGAAGAAAATAATGTTTGCATTCTTATAGGAGCAAAAAGCATGATTATTTATAAACATAAACGTAGGAACTATCCAAAAGTCGATATTTTGTTTAAATATATATTTTGTCAGAACAAATTTTAAGACTATTCCGAAGGGCTTTAAAAGAGAAAGTGCTTATCGTTACAGCTTCTCTCTAAAGGAGAGTTGGGCGTGTAACGTGTATTTTTCGTGTCACAAACACGCACGACTCAACACGACCTGTCCGTGCTGCTACGATAGTTTCCGTGCGTGCACGTGCGTGTCAGTTTTGAGCCCTTAAAACACGAACACGTCAAAAGCCGACACTACTTGACTCAACAGAATGACAAATGTTAAGTCAACCGGGTAAAATATCCTGTATAAATAAGAGGTGCGCACGTGAGCGATTTGTTCTTCACGTAACGCACGATTCGCGCACACAAGTTTATGAGCGATTGAAAAAGGGGAGAGACCATAATGCTATCATGGGTTTCATGGCCACACTGCGCCTTTTGTATGGAGCAGCTGCGAGCAGCGGATACACGAAATCAAAAGCACATCAGTTTTAGAAATAAAATTATAATATAATAATAAAAAAATTAAGTGAATAATGCAAACCGCTCGGAAATAAGGAGTGGTTCGGTTCTGTGGCTTACAGAGATCGGTTCGGTTCATAATATGGTTTTTTAGCCGAACCGCGGTTTTGGTTTATTTCAGTGGTACACGGTTAATATATAATTCGAAAACGGGATCAGGCGTGAGAAATTTTGAAAGTAAATCTTCTTGAAAGGGATTTCTTAGAATGAATATATTTATTATTTAGGCAGATATCAGGTACCGCGCATAAAATCCATTATTACCTTGGCGAGCTGTATTGATTAGAAATGTACTATTTATATAAAGACAGATGTAAAGGCTTTGTCCATAAGTTCAAAGATTGTCTTGACAAGCAGAAATGTGTGTATCAACTGGATTTCGGTCCATCCTCTGAACAAGAAGAACACGTACTAATCATTTTAAAATCGTTAAAAAGAGAACTTGATGGTACTGCAGACACTAACTACTTCCTTAGAAAAATGTTTAAATTCACAAGTGCAATATCGTCTTTTTATCATTAAACTTATCAATTAGCTAAATCGGACCGATCCGATTTAAAAGGCGTTTTTCGGTTCGGTTCAGCATTTTTGGAAGAACACCGGTTCGGTTCTTGGTTCGGCTTACGAGCACAAAAAAGCGGTTCGGTACGGTTCGGTTCGGTTCAGAACCGATTTGCATCCCTGTTTACGCACGAATCACGCACGGATTATGTCGTGCACACATCGTGCCACGTTTAAATTCACGTCACGCGCTCACCTCTGGTATTAATATAAACATTCTTCCTTTATCGGTTTAAAGTCAGCTCGCTTAAACAAAATTAAAATCGAAATTCAGTAGGCTATTTGTCGGACTTTGTTGTATTACTATTTATAAAGACGTGCGTATCGTGACGAGTCGTGTTTATGAAAATGTTTGATAGTGCGTGTGGTGTGCGTGTTTGAAATATGCCATTCGTGTTACAGTCGTGTCGTGTTTAAAATATTCGACACGCGCCCATTTTTAGACTGAAGGCATGACTGATTCCAAGCTCTTCGGACCTAGGCCTAGTCTAATAAAAGCTCCCTAACAAGGCCCATCTATTTTACTTACACCAATAGTATGGCTTACCAAAAACTTTACTGAAATATTAAAGATATTATTTTAGTCAAAAAAAATATTGGAAAAGTTACCTATGGTGCATTGTGCGGGAAACTCCAGCCTCTGCTTGCGGTCAGGTAAGCTGTGTAAATGTGCTAATTTCATTTGAAGGTTAGTTATGCTATTGACCAGGCGCCCCCATCTCAGCACGCACACGTCATAAGCGCCGCCAACTTTTGGGTGCGTAAGTGTGAATTGCTGTTTGTTTGTTGTTGTTTGCCAGTCTGTTTGTTTGTTTGTTATTGTTTGTGCTATATCGCGGCCAGGCCATTAACAATGCTCGATGGCTCTATACATCCATATTGTGGTTGGTGGGTTAGCATGTGTGTTCGCAAATTGCTAATCCTTTGCCTAAGCCTAAGCTGCGGCATTTTAATTCATTTGTGCAAAATTTAGCGGGCAAATTTGCTTATTCAAATTAAAACGTTTTAGCCAGTTGAAATGTGGGTCAATTAACGTTCTCAGAATCAGCGTCAAAATGCATCACATTTCCACAATACCAAAACCAGTGGACCAAGCATTCCCTAACGCCACTTGAAAACGTGCAAACTCTTTGCATTAATTTGACGGGAAACAAAAATTTATGGCATAAATTAAATATCTCTACACTGAAGAGTTTTCCCTTTTTTTTTTGACACGAAATGTTGGAAAATTGTTTGGACTATGATTGTTATAATCGGTTAAGGGGGACTGAAGTTGAATAGGGGTGGACAAACATTTGGAGGTTGAATCGTCAGTTTTTAGCCACGTAAACTGGTTTGTAATTAGTTAAATTATTAGCTAACTAAGAAGCCACTGTGGGAATAAATTATGTAAACAAACATAATCTAGGGGTTTTACCCGCAACTTTTACACATGGAAAAATGTGCTACCTTTAGTGAGAAAAATTTGCATACACTTGCTAAGCCAGAGGCCGACTGTGGTATGGGAGCTATACGATATATTTATCCGATTTTGATCAAACCCGCCAAAATTGTGTTGAAGCAAATAATAATCAGGATTAACAAGTTTAAAGACGCTTCCATTGATGACAAAAAAGTTTTTCTCACTCGAACTAGTTTTTGGACATATCGTTCCTATGACAGCTATATGCTATAGTCATCCGATTTTGATCAAACTTTTCAGAATTGTGTGCAAGCGTATAAAACTAATAAATACCAACTTTGGTCACGCTGCGATGGAAAATAAAAAAAATTTCGCACTAGAACTAGTTTTTAAACCGATCGTTCCTATGGCTGCTAAATGCTATAGTTATCCGATTTTGATCAAACTTTTCAGATTTGTGTGGAAGCGTATAAAACTAGTAAATACCAAGATTTGTGACGCTACGATGGAAAATAAAAATGTTTTTCTTAGTATAACTAGTTTTTTGACCGATCGTTCCTATGGCAGCTAAATGCTATAGTCATCCGATTTTGATCAAACTTTCTATAATTGTGTGGAAGATTATAAAACTAATAAATACGAAGATTGGTGACACTGTGATGAAAAACAAAAAAGTTTTTTTCACTAGAACTAGTTTTTGGACCGATCGTTCATATGTCAGCTAAATGCTTTAGCCATCCGATTTTTATCAAACTTTCTACAATTGTGTGGAAACCTTTTTAAACTAATAAATACGACGATTGGTGACGCTACGATGGAAAATAAAAAAGTTTTTCTCTTTAGAACTAGTTTTCGGACTGACTGTTTATATGGCAGCAATATGCTATAGTCATCCGATTTTGATAAATTTTTCTAGAATAATGTGATAGCATATAAAACTAATAAATGCCAAGTTTGCTGACGCTACGATGGAAATTAAAAAAGTTTTTCTCTCTAGAACTAGTTTTCGGACTGACTGTTTATATGGCAGCTATATGCTATTGTCATCCGATTTTGATAAATTTTTCTAGAATAATGTGATAGCATATAAAACTAATAAATACCACGATTAGTATTACTACGATGAAAAACAAAAAAGTTTTCCCACCAGAACTAGTTTTTGGACCGACCGTTTATATGGCAGCTATATGCTATAGTCATCTGATTTTGATCAAACTTTCCAAAATTCGAAGGAAGCATTTAAACTAATAAAAACCAAGATTGGTGACGCTTCGCTGGAAAACAAAAATTTTGTTTGTACTAAAACTAGTTTTCGGATCGATCGTTCCTATGGCAGCTTTAGGCTATAGACAAATGTGCAGACTCTCTGCAAAGTTTGATCAAGCCAGCTTTAAAACTGGGATTCCCCCAGTTAACTTTCCAAGCTATCAAAATTTCTGAAATAAATTCCATCAGTTCCCGATGATTTGAAATTTAGTTCCGCAGGTCTAAAGAATTGTGTAAGGCATTACCAATTAGAGAATCTATCGGCAGCTGATTCATTTGTTTTTGAATAACACTTAAGATTTAACGTCATCAACTTGATACTCAAATTCGAATGAGTCAGTGTTATTTGGAATGTAAAAATAAGCTTAAAAACGGACAAAAACAAACTTCATCAACATGGGGATTGGGTCGGCTCAAACTACATCAATATAAATTGATTGGATTTAATTAAAAAATAAAATACAAAAAAAAGTATATCTTTACGTAAACTGACAAGCACCACTTTTGTATTTCACCCAAAACCAGACACTTGCCCTAATTTTGTTTTTTTTTTTTTTTAGACAAGAAACTTGAATATTTTGCGCATTTCACTAGCAGAGTAACTAGACAGACTTTTAGGAAGCCACTTGGCCAGATGCCCTTAGACATCTTTGTTCGGCTAATATGGTTTAGAAATTATAGTGGCTGATGTTGTGGCTGTGGTTTGTCCTTAGCTTTGCAGTTAATACGAATGCCAATTTCAATGGGCTAGCCAAGCATCTTAAACTGGGCATTAGAAGCACAAAAATGTGTGGAATTTGAGACTTAGATAAAAGCATTTGCTTGCCTTACCCTGAGTACATACATACACACATATGTATGTAGAGATGCAGGTGTTTATACACCATCGGCTATGCTTCAATGTTAATCAATTCGTTCAACAAAGACTTGTGTGGTTCAAAGTTCATAATATCTGCATATCAATTGTCGAAGCCTTTGGCTTACTTAATTAACCCGTCAGTTTCATCAATTCATATGTTGGGCTCGAGTGATTGGCACATGCATTAAGTTTCTTTTGTTCAGAATCTTCAAGTGTCTGGACAAGAATTTTTTTTTTTGGCTATTTATAACAAAGCAATCACGTATAGAAACCCCACGGTTGGCTTGGCTTTATCCGCCCTCTTCATCTCTCTCTCTTTTTTTAGTTCCTAAGTCGTTTAAGATTAAACGTTAGCTGTAAAATTTCTCTTTTGACAAGCGGCCTTTATTGTTAAAAAATTAACTCGGCTTTAAATTTACGCCTTTTGTTATCCCTTGACCTTAGCAAGGAGGATACGCACATACACCCACAGAAATACCCACACACACACACACAAAGGCGTAAGCCCACATTGATAAAAGTTTTCTTCTTTTTTTTTTTTGGTGCCGCGTCACGTTTAAAAAGAAAAATGCCTTTCCATTGGAGCAAGGACTTTAACAAGATTTCCAAGTACGAGTAGCCACTTGCAGTGCATATTAAAGTTGCTTAGCTATGAAGCTATTTATACACTTTACTAGTAGAGTTAAAAAGGTATACTACATTCAGAAAAATTAGATTTCTAAAAACTCAAAATTGCTTAAAAAAATTTGTAAAATTTTTTCCTTAAATTTTGAATGTCAGATCAAATGTGTAGTTATCTATGTTCTTTCAAATAGTCAGACAAATTTTTAATTTGTATAATGGTGTTACGAAGTATCAATATTGTCTGATTAATAATCAGTTAACATTTTTAAAAATATTTTAACGACATTATCATATTTTTCAAATTATGTTTATCAAATGTATATTAATATTGTTTTTGTGTTTTTATTAAGAAGTGTCACCGTTTTCTAGCATAATTGCATTAAAACTCTTCATTCGGTATACTCCCCCTTTATAAGATAACAAACTCAATGGCTCCAGATGGAGATCTAGAGTCGCGTAGACCTCCCCTTTCTTAAGCATTCCCTTCTTAAAATTTCGGCATTTGCAGAATGAGCACAAACCAACGTTTTCTGTGCTTTTATGATCCATGTTATCATCCGTTGCAAAACTCAGCCCCTACCGCATAGCTTAAGAGGGGTATTCGACCTTTGAAATTTTTGTTTTCGATTTATTTGTTTTGCATTATAATCATACCTTGGATATTTCCCTTTCATCTCCTTCAAACCATTTTAAGAAATTTGAAATAGTTTAGCAGATATAGTCTTTTAGTGGAGCAATGTTCTTGCTAAAGTGAGTATATTTTACGTTGCTCAAAACTTTTAACGCGTTTTTTGACCTGGTAGCCATGATTTCGCCAGTTCTACTGAACCGATTTTGATAAGCCATGTTGTAGTCGACGCATAATTGATGTAATTTTGGCCCGTACCTAAATCAAGAGGAAAAACATTTTTTTTTTTTTTTACACTAAACTACAAAAAAAACTTTAAAAATCTAAATTTTTTTTTAAATGTCCGCCAATTTTTAAAAAAAATATTGAAAAATATGATTGAGGTACGGGACAGAATTACATCAATTCTGATCATAACCTCATTTACCGTTTTCAATTCCGATAACCTGGAGACCCGGAATCATCGCCACCACCTCTACACTTTTTTTTGAGACCTTAATTGGCAGTCCGATAACTTTTGAACAGCCCTCGAAATCGAACTTTTTTTTTACTCTTTTATTTAATTAATAAACAACATAAAACGAAAAACCAAATTGAAAAAGCTCTTATGGTTTTCTCTCCAGAATTTTTGTAAAAAACACTCATAAAACCCTGTTCAAAGGTAGAAGACCCCATAAAAAGGACAATATCTTCTAAAATAAATATCGCATTTTATAAAGGGTTGTATATTTTAAATCGTTGAAGAATTTCCTATAATATGGGGTATTACATGCAATTTTTTTATTTTTGCAACATCATTTGTTGTACGGGCGCCACTGTGCGACGACAAGTTAATTAAAGTAGGTAGGTTTCGAATTCCGGATCATGTCCTAAAGGCTTGTTGGGTAGTCCGCTACGTTTACGGTTCGTTATCATCAATGTAAAAATTATTTATTTACAGACATGTAAATAAAAAAAAATTTTACATAAGAAAAAATTTTAGGGTAAACAATTCCCAAAAATCTCCCTTTTTTTTGAACCTGGATTGGTCACACTTTACGAAGGGAAGATAACAGCACAATGGAACCAGCAAGGCAGCCGGCAGAAACGCACAATTCATGCAGAAACCAGGACAAGGTGGAATGAACTAGGGCTACGGACAGGAATCGTTGGAGGAATTTGGCTTTCTCCCTATGCTCCTCCAGGGGCGATATATTTATTTATATATCAAGGAATTATAAAAATAAATTTAAAAATATTTTTGTCCTTTGATATTTGCTGCTCTCTTGATTAAGGTATTACAAAAGAATAAACAGAGTATTTCAGCTTCATTGTAGTTTTCTTAGTTTTCGTCCCTGCAAAAGCAGCGTTGTTCTTATCGAAATCGTGTCTCAATAAATCTACGGCGCCTCCCGTTACATTCGCACGCCCACATAGCCGGCAGCTGGCTGTTTCACCCCCAAGCGGCCGAAAGCTGTTTTAACTGATTATCCTTGTTGACCGTTTCGGCAGCAGCCGCAGCTGATTGATTTGTTATTGAAAATATTATAGGCCTGCCGTCCTTCCCCCCTTCCCCTAGAAGCACTAAGAAGGGAATCGGAACGTGTTCTCTGGGATACGCTCGAAACTTTTATAACTTTATGAGGGCGGTGTAATTTGATATCGCAAAGTTTTTTTTATTGCCTTTTATAGCCTTATAATTTGGCCGCGATGTTGTTACCAATGTTGTTGTTGTTGTTGTAATTGTTAACAGACTGAGGCTGGGGTGGGCGGGACCATAGGGCGTATGCGTGTTGTTGTTGTACCAGTTTTTTGTTTACACGTTATTTATGGCTTATAAATACGTATCATTTGGTGAAGGCGAAAGCCTCCAGGGCGGCTTTGTAAATTGTAAACAACTCACATGTGGCCTGTGCTCACGAAATCTCTTAATGAGCATTCGAGAGGGCGGCAAGGCTGGCGCAATGAAATTACGTATACGCATATAATTGGATTACGGCTACTTTGCTTCAATATAACGCAAATACCCAATGGGAATAAGAAGCAAGGTATATCCGGTGCGGGATATGATATAGATTTGGTTTATGCTGACTTTACCAAAGAGAAATCTTAGCGAAAATATGAATATTAATGACGGAACAGAATAGAAAGAGAATTAGCGGGCATAATATCTACTGAGTATCATGTAATCGAGTCTCTTTCTCTCTGGCCATAACAAATTTCTATTTTTTTGTTTTTGTTTTTAACCATTGGCATACATAATTAGCGGCAGGTGTGACTGTGCGACCAAGAACAGGTTAGGTTGATTCTGTTATGGGGCAATGATTTGGTTGTTCTTGTTTTTTGTTATTATTTTCGCCGTAGCCTGCGGCACATTTGTTGGCGGGGATTTTTCTCGACCAGTTGATTATGCTTAGGAAATTTAATTGTTTGGTTGAGCGTCAGCAACTTGTTTAGAACTTTCAGAGTCATCTTTGGTTATTTGGGTGAGAGGTCTATATAAGAAGCGTAGATGGGTGAGTCTGGAATACAGTTGATTGCCCCAACCAGAAAGCAATGCGCGTTTTATATTTGAATCTATTAGTGCTAAGTGCCTTAGTGTTGGCACTGTCGGCAGCAGGAACCCAAGCGGATGAACAGCAGCTGACGTTAGCGGATGTAAATCAGGAGCAGGAGCAGCAGGAGACAGACGGCGTACGCCAGGCTAGGCAGTTTGGTTTTGGTGGCGGACGTGGCTTTGGCAGAGGCGGCTTTGGTAGAGGCGGCTTTGGCAGAGGCGGCTTTGGCAGAGGCGGTTTCGGCAGAGGCGGTTTTGGCCGTGGCGGTTTTGGTCGAGGCGGTTTTGGTGGCTTCTATCCATCTCCCTTCTTCGGCTAAGCGTTATCAGTTTAATGTGCATTTATATGATAAGATCTCAAGCGATAAGTTGCGAATAAATCAAAATGAGCTGCTGCTCCAATTAACTTGGCTAAGTGTTTTAAACTTGTTTTGTAAATTTTTAGAATTCATATAAATATGACCATGTTGTTGCTTTCAAGTATAACTGTCATCTCCAGTACCAAGATGCATACTTGCCTGCTACTGACCGTAAGTGTTTTGCTTGCCTGGCTTGTCCTGGCCTCTGCAGCGGCAGGAAATGACCAGCAGGAGACTCTGTTGCTAACGGAATTCGATGAGAATAGGGCCAGTGAGCTGGAGGAGCAGGCAGCTGCTGAACGTGTGCGTAGAGAGTTTAATTATGGACCCTATAATCGAGGACCTTATGGTGGACACTACGGTGGACCTTTCGGAGGACCCTTTGGTGGACCTTTCGGGAGACCTTTCGGTGGACCTTTCGGAGGACACTTCGGTGGACCTTTCGGTGGATACTATCATCATAGCCATCATCATGGTCATTTCCGTGGACCTTATGGACACTTCAGAGGTTAGGACACTCTCTAAATCATGGAAACCCTTCACAACATAATACAAGGACCGTTTCCTAAGTCGGTGACCTTTTGAATAAAAGCTAAATATTTCAATATCAATCATACAGCAAAGTTCTGAATTCCACTTCCACAAAAGCTTGTGAAGTTTGTGTTTTACTTTGCGTACGTTAGCTGCTACGCGGTGAACTAGAACCGTTTTATTTTGCTTTGTAACAACAGCAGCGCAGCCGACGCAGCGATTGCTTGACGAAGTTATGCTTGACTGATTGGCAAGATAGTTAAACTTAACCTGCGCTTCTTGGATAGTACGTCAACGTCGGTTAGCTACCAGGTAAAACGTGAAAGTACTTTCACACTTTTTCTCTCCTCTCTTCTTGGCGAAATATGTTTTAGAGTATTTATCAAGCCTCTTCTTCGATTCGGGGGTATTTTCTTCTCAAAAATATTAGAGGGATTCCTGTAAACTGATTTGGTTTTGATTTCGTGAAACAGCTATTCTTAGCTGCTCCATACAAAGGGAGCAGTGTGGCCATCGTACTAACATAAAAGTGGCCGTATTGTCTGCATGTTTCATGGTCACACTGCCGATGAAGCGCCGAACACTGTCCCGAAATCAAAACAAATCAGTTCAATCCTCTAATATCTTATGAGCACACGAAATTAATTTATCCACTTTCCTTGAAATTTAAGAGGTTGTCTGCTTTTAATGGTTGTCAAACACAAACTAAAGCAAAATTATGGTATCAAAGTAAGCTCTAAGCTACAAATATTAGCCTAAAATAAATTTTGTGTTCAAATATGCGCAAATGTTTGCTCCATAAAAATTATTGCAAATTTTTTCCCTCTGCTAATAGCACAAAAAAAATTAACCAATGAAGCCGGTATTTTTTTACTTATGTATTTTGGAATGCCGAACTCAAAAATAAAATTTATCAAATTTTTTATAGATACGTTTTTAGGTAAACATTTTTTTGTAGGCGCTCTTAAGTGTTAAACCAATTTACTACGATTTTGAGAAAAAATTAATATTTTTGAAATATTTTTGCTTGTAGCATTCTAACAACTAAACCGATGGGAAAATGTTCTTGAACTAGAATTTTTGAAATTGCATACCCTTTATACTTATACCTTGATTGACTCTATCTAACTCGAGATAAGAGTACCTATAAAAAAAAAAGAAGTAAAATTGCAAACACACAAACAAATTAGCAAACGGGGATTTCCACTTGGTCCCACTGTGCAAATATTTGTTTCTTATAGTTTTTGCACAAATAGAGGCAATGGCTACTTGACTTAATTTTGCGCGCAAACTATTTATAAGGCAAACTTTTAGAAATATTTGAGCAAATTATTTGCATGTGGGATCTTAGCATAATAGTTGGTGCACAAACAGAGGCAAAGGCTACTTGACTTAAGTCTGACACAAACTAGTTTGATAAGGCAAACTTTTAGAAATATTTAAGCAAATTATTTGCGTGGTGAACCTTAGCTAAATAGTTGGGTGCACAAACAGAAGCAAAGGCTACTTGACTTAAGTTTGCGCGCAAACTATTCTTAAGGCAAATTTTTAGAAATGTTTGCGCAAATTATTTGCTTGTGGGACCTTAGCATAATAGTTGGTGGACAAACAGAGGCAAAGGCTACCCAGAGATTTTCAGGATACCAACGAATATAACAGGTGAAAGGAAACATAATCGACCCTACAGAGTAGACACCTATAACCGACTGTTCTGATTTTCGAAGGTTTTCAAAATACAAAAAAGAATTCCCAATTTTGACCAATATTGCTTCCTATCCATCAACAGCTGATGGTATGATGCGTTATTAACAATATAAAAACAAAGAGCGCTGTACCCTGTATTCTTGAATTTGTGTGTTTTTATACGCATATATAGACATACATACGCTGCCCACGCTAACAAAAGCCACAGCCGCGACGCCGCAGGCTAAAAAACATTTTACTTACAAAATATCTTGTGTTTTTCCCTCAAAAGAAACTTTTGTGACTAAATTATAAAACCCCTCCGAAGTCAAAGTATTATTACATTCAATTTAATGAAACCAATTTCGAATTGTATCTATTGATGGCGGCTTTCAACAAGCAATCTACCCAAGTTTATTACTACGCCAACCGTCTGAATTGTGTGTAGAATAATTCAACTTCAATTTTCGCATTTATTCGGGCATAAACATGAAAATAGCCAAGAATTCTATACTCCCACTGACTGATCGAAACGACAAACGAGGCGTGTGTATGTCTGCGTCATGAAGTTATATTACAACCACCACAGGCGGACAGATAGGAATCCACATTCTGATAGCAGCTGTCACTCACTCAAGTAGTCAAGCGGCAGGAATCCAGCACAGCCAGCCAGCCCAGCCAGCCAGCCGGATTCGTTCGCATCATTGTAATTGTTAATTACTAGCAAATTTTTGTAACGCACGCGAGGAGCAACAATTTGGCCAGCTGCTGCCATTTAGCTTGTGCATATTTTTGTGCTTGTGGCCAACATCTTTTGCTTAAGCCACGACTGGCGCGCTGATTTGGCCGCCACACGCAGCTACCAACAACGCAAATGACGTCGTCATGCCGTTAGAGGAGCTGCACAGCGGGCCAACTCAACCAGAATGAGCCACGTCAAGAGAGCTCACAATTTTTGCGTGCTACCATTTTTCTTTGGCCCCGGCCAGCTCACCCCACTTACTGCAGGGATAATCCTTGGCATGCAACGCCTTTATCCTGTTTTATTTGTGTTGTACTACTGTTCAGGTCTTCTTTTTTTCGCCCGCTGATTTTGCTACTTAATTTTTTCGCCCCTTTTTTTTTCCTTTTTGCCCGCCATGCCGTCTATGTCTGTCTTCGTGCCACGCCTGGTTTCCGCTCTTACTGAGCTGATTGGGCGTATTTTGTTATTTTCATGTTGCTTCTGCTGCCTGTCTGTCTGTCAGTCAAGCCAAGCCAAGCCAGAGAACCTCCTGGCCCCTAGTTCTAGGTCCATTTTGCGAAATACCCGCTCGTTTGTTCATTCGCTTTTTTCCCACGTAATTAAAACTTGAAACGCATATGAATTAGAAAAAATACGAGTACGCGACCCGGAACGTAACCATTTTATGCTACAGAATGTCATCCTGCCTCCAGTCTGGCATCGTTAACATCGCTGATTAAGTTTTCTTGTGATGTGCTCCGTCTGCATGTCACTCAACGTGATTTGAAATAAAAATGTACAATTTCTGCTTTCCCAGCTTTGACCCAATCCCTTAACCCTTTACTTTGTGTTTTGATGTTTGAATGCTTCAGTTTAAGAATGTTCTTGACTTTATGAATATCCGGGGTAGTGACTTTAAATGTAACGCTGGTTCTGTCATCTGCCATTTGGTAATGAAGTAATGTTTCATTTTGAGCAAGCTGCAGAATTATGGGCTAACTCCCTATAGACCTCTTTCCAGATGACATAACAAATTATTTCGGCACAATGCTTCATATGAATAGAAACACGTTTGAAAAGCTCTGAAAGCTGAATACTTTTGAAAAGCTGTCTTATTTATATGAAGCATAGTGCCGAAATACATTTTTATGCCATCAGAAATGAGGCCTTAAGCGCGGACCTAAATATGGATAAGAACTACCATAATTGGAAAATATCCATCCTTTTAAATATCAAGCTTACCTCCTAGTTGGACTTACAGATAAACTAAATATTGGACCAATTAGACAATGGTAAAATAATGTTCCTACCGAAAATGAAATAGCTATGAAAGGTCCAGAACCCTACTGCGACATGGGCATTCATACCAAACCACAGGGAAAATTTACCTGAGAATCCAGACAGAGCTCTGCACAGGACACTGCAGACTGCGTAGCCACCTATATAAGATGGAGATAATAAACACCCAAATATGAAGATAATGTGAGGAGAATAAAGATTCCTCGGAGCACACTGCAAAACTCTAGCGAGGCGCAGACTTGAACAGCTTATACACCGCCAGCATGAGGAACTTAAAAAAAAAAAAAAAAAAAAAAAAAGAAAAAACGCCCAAGCGGGGGTATAAACAAAAAAAAAAAAAGATCAAATATAAATTTAATCTTGGCTGATCAATATGATATTTTATCAAATATCAAACATAACATTATAATAAAAAATATTTTATTACATAAAATACAAATATAAGAGAATAAATAAATTGAGAAGAAAAGCCAAAAATCATTATATCTTAGGGAGCAAAAAAAAAAAAACAAAAAAAGATACCCGGGGGGGGGGGGGGGTGGGTTACTGCGTTGAGACGTCATTCCATTCGTAAAATGTCAAGTTCCGGGTTCGATCCCCAGAATAATGTTTGTAACTAAAAAAATGTTTAAATTAATAATATTATACAAAATCATTAAAAATTCTGAGCGGGATATATAAATATAACTTTTATAAATAATATTACGCCACATTTCTAATATTTTTTTTTTTATTAAAAAAAATACCACTTTGATCTTAAACATATCATTTTGATATGATCGAAAATATCAGTTTGATATTTTCGAACAGGTCAATTTCATCTGCATCTTATCGGCTTTTTTTTTGATATGAAAAAATGTCATATTGAGTCCCAGATCATATCATTTTTTTTCTGTGTACTCTGTACCCGTTTATATATAACTAATAACTTTAAAGTGTGGGGGCACACAATTACGGGCAGTGCTGCCCAGGGTGATTATTTGATTTGCTTAAAATTCGAATATCTTTCATCTGATCTAGAAACGGTTTATGGTGGATCGATAAGTAATGACGATTAAAATATATCCCTAAAAGGTTCAAACAATCTGTTCTTAAAATTGTGGAAGATATTCGATTTTGTTCAAATTGTGGGGGTGGCAACTCTGCCTTCGTTCATCTGATCGGAAAACAATGTATGGGGGTTCGATAAGTAATGACGAGTAGAATATATGTAGAATATAGGATATTTCAGGTGTTTTCAAATTGCGGTATACTTTTCTGATCGGAAAACGATGTATGGGGACTCGATAAGTAATGATTAGTAGAATATATGTCTAGAAGGTTCGAACAACCTAACTCCAAAATTGTGGAAGATATGACGTTTTTGTTCAATTTGCGGGGGAGGCAGGGGGCGTGGCAAAAATCAAAACTAAACTTGATCTGCCTGCAAGTATAAGAAATATATGTTCCATACACCTCAAACCTCTATCTCTTACCATCTCTGAGATCTCGTTCATACGGACACGGACAGACGGAATGTCTATATCGACTCGGCTGTTTGCTGATCAAGAATATATAACTTTTGGGTTAAGGCTTCCTTCTGCGTACATACATTTGCACAAACCCAATATACTCTTTGTACCTTTGGTCAAAAAACGATCTAAGACAAAACTAAAATTCTATATCGGGAGCTCATCTAGAAAAATCAGATTAAACAGGAGAAAGTCGGTCAAAACCGACTGTAATATCTCTGTACCTGTTTGTACGAAACTAATAACTTTAAAGTGTGAGTTTTTTCAAAATCTGAGGGTGGCAACTCTTTCAACCATCGTTCATCTGGTTGAAACTGATGTATGGGGGCTAGTACTATACAAACCGTAAAATTATAAAATTTGTATATAATTTCCTATTAACAAAAACGTATCTATATTAGTCACCGGGAACACGCGTGATTTCTGACCCAGCCATCTCAATTATATCGCTCCACTCATAGCAAGGTCCATGGGAAATTACCAGTTAGCTATTGCCTTCTCGCTCTCTTTTCTCGTAAGTTCTACCAATGGCAACGGTGTTGTTGTTGGCGTTAGTTTTATTTTCTTTTACATATAGCTCTAATATCGTTCATCTGATCGAAAAATGATGTATGGCGGGTCGATTCAAAATAAGTAGTAGAATATATGTCTAGAATGTTCGAACTATCTATCTTGAAAATTGTGGGAGTTATTTCGTTTTTTTAAATTTGCGGGAGGCAGGGGGCGTGGCAAAAATCAAAACTAAACGCGCCGAGTATAAGAATATAGTTCCATACCTTCAAACCTCTATCTCTTACCATCTTGAGATCTCTTCGTTCATACGGACAGACGGACAACACACACGCAGACGGACAGACGGACACTATATCGACTCGGCTGGATGCTGATATATATCTTTTGGGGTCGGAGATGCTTCCTTCTGGCTGTTACATACATTTGCACAAACCCAAATACTCTGTGTACCTTCGTACAGGTATAAAAATCTAAATTAAGATTTATATTCTCAAAATAAATTTAACATCTCTAACTTTTTTATATAAACTCTTTTAGTAGGTTAAACAAAAAATACAATTTTATATTAATTTATATTACCTTTAAAAAATTAAAATCTTCATCTCAAATCAAATATTGTGAAACTAAAACTCAATTATTTTCTGATTTAAAAAAAAACGATTTTGTTTAAATTAAGACTGCAAACCTTTAAATTTGGAGGTTCGGTTCACGGACCGGGGGATCTATTATTCTCCCCTTCCTGGATCCTCTGAACCCCAGGTTTTGGTTCGAACCTCGGATCACTTAAACAAAAAACAATATGAAGCTTGTTTTTACGATTAATTTATACGATTCAATTATTTTCATCTATTTAGGCGACCTTTTCTTGTTTAAGTTAATTTAAGTCCCGAACTTTGGAGTAAAATTTCAAGTACAAGTCGAACCTGATTGAACTTTGGATTCTTTATATCTGGAATCCACCATCAACCGACATTTATTGGGATTTATTTTAGTCCGGATATCTTTTTTCGTCTGTGTACTGTACATTTTTAATAAATCTTAGATTAGAAGGAAAAGACTTTAGTGTGGAAAATCCTCGTACAACTAAGTAAGTAGAATATTTTTTGAAGACCTTTTCAAAATATTAAATCATTTTCGATGTATGTTCTCTTTGAAAATTTTCGAAGGAATCTATAACATCATTGATACATTTTATAATTGACATCGGTTCGTTACTTTCTATTGATCTTATAAACCCATCTTTACAGTTAGTCGTAGAGTCATTTAAAGTTGATCTTATAACCCCATCTTTACAGTTAGTCGTAGAGTCATTTAAAGTTGAATTTTTATTAATCATATCACGAATTTCTTCCGTTTGAAAGATTACTTAATTTTGTAATTTTTTTTTTTAATAAGTGGTTCGGTTCGGGTTCAGGTTCGAGGGATCAAAAATGTAGAACGTTCGGTTCATGGTACGGTTCGACCAATTCAAGAAACCCAAACCGAACCGATTCTTAGGGTTAGTTCGGTTCCGGACCGTTTTGCAGCCTTGTTTTAAAATCACAATTTAAAAACACAAAAAAAATAAAAAAAAAAAAAAAAAAAAAACTTTGCCTGAAAGGGAGATTTGAACACACGAATTCGGTTTTCTAGGCAACAGTATTGACACCTACGCCACCAGCTATTCAATTCTCTGGAAGCTTAGCAAATAACTAGGTTGAACTTAACATTTGCCTGGGTTCGTAAATGTGATTCGCCGAATAGTCGCCCGTGAAGACGATGGGTGAATACGTTGAGGTGCGGCTTTCTAGTGTGACCAATCTAGAAAAAAATAAGATTTAAAATCTTGTTTTAAGATTTTTCGTTCTCTGTCGAATTTTGAAAAGGTTTGGTCACGGTTTTAAGAACAAAATCTTGAGTTTTTTTCTCTGTGTACGTTCAGCAAATAGTTGATGAGTTGTAAACTCAGATTGGGGCACAATAGTTCAATAATCCAACATGCAAATAATTTGCTAAAATATTTCTTAGTTTGTGCCTTAACAATAGTTTGCGCGCAAACTTAAGCCTCTATTGTTGCACTGTTTGACACGGTTTATATATAATCATCCGCATGGAAATATTGAATTGACGCTTTTACTTACTTCAAATTCAAATTAAAATCACATTTTTTTTAAACTTTTTACCTTAAATATGCATTGAGTATTTAAGATTAAGTCAAATTGTATTTTTGCTTATTTGTTGTGAACGTTTGGGCCTGCCATACCTAATTTCATTTGTGGTAATGACAAACAAACAAAACACACCACACACACACAGATATAGCCACACGCAGCGTATACAAAAAGTTTGGCATTAAAAAATGCTTGAAAAATCCCTAATTAAACAGTTTGTCAGTAATGCAAATAAACTTTGTTAAACTTTGCCAACAGCAGCCAACGTCGGCGATGACGTTTCCTTTTGCCAGTCGCTTGTTGCTTATTATTTTCATTCAGTTTCAGTTTCTGTTTTGTGTTTTGTGTTTTTTGTCTCTCGCTTTTTGGTCAAGCACACAAAAATGTAATTATTAAAAAATTATGCTAAACACGCAATAAAAAGTTGGTAAGAAAAAATTAACGAAGAAACCCAGCGACAGACAGAGCAATGAAAAGAACGAAATGTATTTTTTAAAAGGCAAACGGTCAAATTATGTAAGTATATGTATGTGTATGTACTTGTATTTTTTTTTTTGTTCACTTTGCGTTCTGTTTGGTTACACACCCGCATGAAAGAAAAGAAACTGGCAACAAGAAAAGAACAAAATTAACAATTGTTAATTTGAAAATTGCACAGAAATGCGTAATGCGAAAGTTTTTGCGCTCCGTCAGCGGACAGCGACCTCGAACTGGGGGCCGGGACCCAGCATCATCATCCACAGCTCGGCTCGGCTCGCCTCGACTTGGCCACTTGTTAAGTGTTAATGAAATAATTATGCCAACTTTGGCTGGGGCCACCCTTAGATACTCATAGCAGTTTGTGGGGCCTGGACCAATACACTATGGGAAATTTAACTGGTTTGTGATTTTTCAACATTTTTTATGTCTTAAGTAAAATAGCCAGCACTTGGAATGTTAATTTAACAGAGTCCTGTAAATAAACTTAAGTAAGTAAGTAAGGGATCATCGAATTCCTTTGACCAACGCTTAATAAACCCAAGAACATTTCTGGTCTTACTAACAGCAGGCCAATTTGAAGTTGATGAACAAAAAATACCTCTAGATCATTTACTTCATTGATAGTATCATTTAAGCGTTCGAACTGTTAAGGTTTAGGATATAGAATTGATACCATGACTGAAATGCATCCATGATTGCAAGAGACCAAAGTTTTATATGTTAAACAAGTATCACAATATTATTCTCCTATATTTAAAATATTTAATTAACTTTTAACATTTTATATTTTAACTAAGGATATAAAATGAATTTTAAATAAGAAACGGCAACACCGTTAACTGGGCTCATAGCTACGCAGTTGAACGATCTGATCTATGAGGAAGACCTGGAAAGTCAGGTGTATTAGACTACGTAACAAAAGGATTTGGGAAGCGGTGATCGACCGGCGGTTATATATAACGTCGGTACATATAAATTTCTTATTTTAAATTCAATTCATATCCTAAGTTAAAATATAAATTGTTAATAGTTCATTAAATATAGCTTTGCCTTCATTAATGAAGAGGGTAAAAAGAGAGAAGCACATGCCTTCTTAAAATTAGTATAAATCAGGGACCGTCACGATTATAATTTATTTTGTATAAATAGCTTGATAATACTTTTATATTAATTTTTTAATTAGATTAATTTTTAATATTATAAAAAAGTTAAGAAATAACGATTATTTTTTGTTTATAAAAAAAAATCTCAAAAAAAATGGATTTTTAAAATAAATTTTAAGAAATACCGATTATTTATGGATCAACTAAATAAAAATCGTAAATAAGAGTTATTTAAGGATTTTTTATATATAACACATGAAATAACTATTATTTTTTGAGCATTAAAATAAACCTCACAAATAAGAGTTACTAAATGATTTTTGAATTAAGCTTACAAAAAAACCGATTAATTTTTTAGTAAAAAAAATGAAAATCTAATACAAGAGATATTTAATGAATTTTTAATAAAATTAAAAAAATATCAATAATTTTCCAAGGTGGAGTCGAACCCAGGCATCCCCCATTCAAGGCAAATATGCTATCCATTGCACCACAACCGACCAAATAATCTGACAATCTACATCCTTCTTTGTTTATTTCTGCTTAAACTGGCAAGTTTTCCAACATTTTTGGCTCGCATTGGCAACTCGCTCCAAAGCTCTAGCAAGGAGTTGCCACGGTTACACAGAAGCTCTGTATTTTTCTAACATCAAAATATGAAAGCGAAATGTCTTTAATCCTGAATTTATTATCGCTTTCTGCTGAGGTAGACTGTAAAGGTATGATATGAAAACGGTCCTTAAAGTAGTTGTGTTTCGTGGAACAATAGAGTGGATTCACGTGGTTTGTCTTAAGTGTTAAATTATTATTATAATATATATTTATTACATATATAAGTTGCTTAAAAGTAAGAGTAACATGTGCAAAATTTTGTATTGGGGTTACTTTAGTTAAAAATCAAACTTAAAATGTGTATATAATGCAGTGTTCGGCGTTTCGTTATCTTCTTTGTACCTTCGTGCACCGTTAACTTCATGTCTGTTGCTACGTAATTTCGAACTATAGTTGTGTTTTGCGCCCACCCCTGATATAATGCTACCATATTTTTTTCACGATTTAGCAACATTCTGTGCAAATTGGTCCCAACAATAAAATGTACTGTATAAAAATGAGCTAACATCACTGGTAGTCCAGGCTATGGTATGAGGTTATCTTATTAAATATTATTTTGACGTGTTGATAAACTCTTTAAAAAGTGACCATGGTGTAAATCAGTGTCCTGCATTTAGAGAACATGAGTCAGCTCACGCGAAGAAATACAAGCGCCGCTCAACATCGCTAAAATATGCAATATGTCTGTAATTGTCGAGCTTGTTTTGTGTAAATGCTTATTCAACTCGTAGTGCACGAGTCACTACGAGCGCTTGTAGAATCAATCAAAATCATCTCGCGCCAAACAAAAGCTCCACAAGAAGCTTAGCAAGAAAAAGCATAAAAATGTGGCGAGCAAACACGTTCTTTTATTTTCTCTTATTAAAGAAAAAAAATTTTTTTAAATATAAGAAAAAAACGAGCGATGAACATCAAACAAAGCCTGTTATTTTATGAAGATGTAAAAATAAAATGATCAAGTGTGCTTAAAAAATTACCCAACTTAAATTTTTCAATTTACTCTTCTTTTACTTATTGAGAGATAATCACACAAAAGTGTGTGTTACGACAAATGTAGCTTAAATCTAATTTCGTATCAGATAATCTGATAAGCCAGTTGATGTCAATACCCTTATTAATTTTTGCCAGAAAAATGGTTAAATTTCCCATAGTATAACGGCATCCTTGCAGCCACTACAGTTTTATTGTTACCTCCTCACTCCAAGTGGGAACAATGAACTGTGGGGCGCCCACTTGCGTATTGCTTCTCTTTTTTTTTTTTTTTTAATTCGATAAACTGCCCCCTAAAGACCCGGCGATGACGACGACGACCTTGGTTTGTGGCTACATGAACGCCTAAAAGCAGGCAATGCTTTTGTGCTTGCCAGGCTTTCCAACGCCTAAGCCGCTTAATTACAATAAGTTGGGGCCTGCCAGCGAGGAGTTGCCTGCTATTTACTTAAGACGCGAAAATGTGATTAACAAGTGTGAAAAGCCGTTTGCTTCATTTTCCCCCATTCTTTATTTAATTTTTTTTTTGTATTGTTGTGCGTTCTGTATGTCTTGTTTCAAGTCCTTTTCCCTCTCGTGCGGAAGTTTAATTTTGTTTAAATAACTTTAATTGATTTAGTTGTGTGAGAAGGTTCGCCGGCAAGTGAGTGAGCGGAGCATGCTCTCAATTACTTAAAAACCGGCATGTCAAACTGTCGTGGGGTTTGCGTTAAAAATTAGCGCAAGTTTGCCCTCCACTTTAAGCGAGCAGGACAAAGTTCCCACCGCAAATTGTTGGCCACACCAAATGCATCATTATCAAGCCCAATGACAGGTGTGCGCATGCCAATTTGAGAAGCTCTAATTGAATTTGGTAAGTTCTATGGCTCAGTGTCTGTGTGTCTGTCTCTGTGTTTGGGTTTTTTGTTAGGCAGCCGGGTGAGGTCGAGGCTGAGGGGTGGAGGCTTTGCCGAAAAACTTTCTCACAGTCATTGTAATACACACCTTAGCGTGCCGCGTGCCGTCCTCCCCCACCGGCATCATTGTTTAGTTGTAGTTGTAGCTGCTGCTGCAGCTGCGTGTCGTGAAAATCCCAGGCAAGTTGTTTCACTGCCTCTGCCGGCGCCACCGCCGCCAAACAATTAACGTTAATGGATCATGGTAACTTTTTCGCCTTTTTGCCCACTGTGAAATCCCAGCGGTGCGTGTAAACTGGCAAAAAGTAGCAAACGAAACTACCAAAGCACACTGAGCCAGGCCTCAAAGACGTCTGCTGCTGCTGCTGCTGCTGCTGCTCCTGCTTGTCTTTTGGCTCTGATAGACAAGGCTGCTGTCGTGGCTCCTTTCGACACCGTCGCCAACAAGTTTTCTGCTGTCTTTTGCCGTTTTGCGTGCTCTGCGCTCTGCGACTCCTTCAGGCAAAGTTTCTGCCACTTTTCACTTTTTCTTTTCTTTTACTTTTCGATTTGTGGGGTGGAACTGGGTGGGGGGCGCTCTGCGAGCAGCGCGCGCAACTTTTAACACACTCAAGTGTCGTAATTTTGGCTGCTTTTTCGCACACAAAACAATATTAATGCTGGTAGTTGCCTGGAATGGGCAATCCAGGAGATGGCACATGGGTGGCCTGGGGGCCCTTTCAAAGAAAAAAAAAAAAGTTAAATGAAAAGTTTTGCTTGCGCTGCAAACACGTCGCTTCCGCCGCCGCCTCCGCTGCCGCATTTGCTATGCGTCGTTGATTTTGCTGACTGACTTTTAGGCTGCGAGTCAACTTGCTGCACGACAGGGGGGTATTTACGTATACGTATGTACATACATATGTATGTATGTCCCTACACAACTATTGAGCAAGTTTTCAACAGGCAGCACGGGCCTCTTCGTCTAACCAAGACTCCCCCCCACTGTGCATAGTGGTGCTGGACTTGGCATAAAGCTAACAGAAAGCATCAATCAAATTAACGACACATTTAAAAATTAACAAGGAAATCAAAATTAAGAACTGATTGGCCTGTTGAGGCTGCGTCGAATCATCTGGGCAAAATGCTTAAAAAAATAGTAACTTATGACAAAACTGTATCACAGGCAAATATGTTCATGGCTTTTAGTTGTTTCTCTAGGAGCATTGGAAAAACCCTCGACCTTCTTCAGTGCGATATTGTCGTCCCATAATGTTCCAGTATGCAAGAGACTATACGGATCTCAACAGAGCTACTGAGTAATTTCTCCATCCATAAAGCTGGCTTAAACCTTTCCACGAGATTGGGAATCTTTTGACGGGAACACAGCATTCAAGGAAAAGATAGCTTTCAGAAAAAAAAATACTTAAGATAAATTCTTTAAAGAGCTTGGAACTTATCTCAGTACCAAAATACGGATGGAAATAAACTTCGATCATTTTTTGAGGAGCACGAGATAGCAGCTCGAATCTCTAGAGGCTTTCATGAAATATATAAAAGACAATAGCGATCCAAAATTCGACGATTATGCCTCGGTAACTGCTTACCTTTTGGCCCAAACTTATTCTGAGAAAGTGCTCACTAATTCAAGTTTAAAAAATTGATTTGATTCCGACCATCAGATTGAAACTTCAAGTAAAAGTCGAACTTGATTGTACTTAAAAACCTCCAACATTTTGGAGGAGGTTCGCGGACCGGTTTCTGGATTCTCTGAACCCCAGGTTTTGGTTCGGACTAGGGATGTCGGATATATGAAAAATATCTAAATATATCGATATTTTTCGATATTAAAAAATTATCATTTCGATATTGATATTTTGTTGACAAAATAGTCGATATTATTGATATTTTTAACTAAAAAAAAGCTTTATCTTTTTTTTACCAATAATCGTTAGACACAGATTTTAGGAAGAAGCATTTAGTTATGTGTTCATCTGTTATTCAGCTAAAGTTGTCGGAAAGCACACTTTTATAGTCGGAGACAAACTTTTCATGGTCGAAGCCAAGCGCTCCGATGGCACCAAGCTACCTGGCGAAATAACTTATGCCAATGCCAAGTCGGAAACCGCTGGTAGTTTGTCATTCTGTTCTATCCAGAACTAAAAAATATCTCCGAAAATATCCCAACAAAATATTCGATATACGAAATATATATTGATGTATCGTTTTTTTCGACAAAAATATCCATATTCCATATATCGATAATATTTCCGGCATCCCTAGTTCGGACCTCATTTCATATGATCAAATAAGTATAGTTTGAATTTTTTCGATGTATTCTTACTTTTTAATTGGTTCAAAGAATAGTAATATTAAATTGATATAAACATATAATTTAGCCGACATTAGTCATTTCGTTAGATAAAACTGATGTGTCCCCGACCTTCAAATTAAAACTTGAAGTACGAGTTCAGAATTGGAAAATCCGAATCCATTGGGATTTATTTTAGTCCAAATATCTTGGGTTTTATCTTCTGCGTAGGCACTATATCTTCCTGGAAAAGTTCATCTATACGCAAACTAAGTTAGCGCAATATTTTTTGTTTTTAAATTACTTTTTATTGTGAACTGAACCTTATTTTTGGAAAAAGTGGTCCGGTTCGGGTTCAGGTTACAGGGGCCAAAAATGTAAGAGGATCGGTTCATGGTCCAATTTTAGGGTTCGGTTCCGACGGTTGCAGCCGGCTTACAAGAAAAAAACTAAACGAAACTTATTTAAATTACGTATTCACTGAAAATCAAACCACGTTTAGTGCGGTAAAGAGCGCAAAATCCGAGCGTTTGAAATTGCTCACTCGGACACTCTTTTTTCATAACGCCTTGACGTTTGGCTACGGAATTGATCAATTAGGGTGAGAAGAAATGACGCAACACTTCTTCAATTTACGACTCCCCACTATTTGAGTTGTGTTTTGGCATAACAATCACCCTCATAGTCTGAGGACGCTAAGAGTCTTGCCAAGTCGATTTCCAAATCTCTTGGGCTCTCTTGATTTTATCCGACTGTGGGATTGAGTCGAGTTTGAATATTAAGCAAAAATCTGGTAAGTGTGCTTTTGAAAATAGCCTATTTCGAGCGAAAGTCAAATTAATCCGAATTAAAGATGGGATTAAGAATCGAATTACAGAATTGAAAAATTCGTTCTGATGTCAATTCTTTCGTACTTGGTTTGACAAAATCAGGGATCGACCTACTTCTGACTTCGTTTAGAATTTATTTTAGACCGGATATCTTGGATTTGTTTTCTCTCTCATCAACAGCTGAGTCGATATAGTCATGTCCGCGTGTCTGTCCGTATGAACAAACATATCTCAGAAAATAAAAGAGCTAGAGGTTTAAAGTGTATGGAACATAAACTCTTTGTACTTGCAGGGAGATAAATTAATTTTTTAATTTTTCACGCCCCCTGCCTCCAACTCTGCGCTATAGTTTTTTCCCGATGGCAAAAATTGGGGGTGGTTTTTTATGTAAATACCTAGTTCGTGTGCTGAACCCTATCCTCTGACTCTGACTTTAACTTTTCATAAAAGTCCAATAAATGAATTATAGTTCAAAAAAATTAACTTTAGGTCATAAACAAAATAGTTGAAAAAATTAACTATATTTCAAACACTGAGACCTAGTTCATTAGTTCATTTCAATGACTAGTTCATTTTTACTAGTTTACGAAATTCGGCACAACTCTACCCTGTATTCGAAGTTAGACCATTTATTTTAAAGCTTAAGGAATTCTCAGTTACATACATTTTTAATTTTGAAAATATCTTCTTTATTAATTTATTATAAATTATGATTTTTGCAAAAAGTCAAATAGCCCCACTGTGCCTCGATCATACTGACACCACCGAGAATTCCAGTCCCGTCTATGTTACCGCAATATACAAATGTACCTGTCTCTAACAATCGTTAATAGAATTATTTCCATTTTAGTTTAACCAGTGTGCAGAATAACGAAATTGAGCTGAATGGGGTAAAAGCGGAAGTAGCATCGTCAGGCACGAAGAACACGGTGGGTATGGGTAATGGGGGGCGATGTGACTAGGCGGAATGAAGGCAAAAAACTTTTGGGCGTAGCTTAAAAGTTATTAGCGTTTGCTTTGGGGAGGGGGAGGTGGAAAGCTTTCGTTTCACCCTCCCTGTGCCCCGCTGAAGCTGGAGGTGAGCCCCAAAAATGCCGCCAAGCGGGGAAGCAAGGCCACGTTGCCAGCTATTCATACATATTTGTGTGTTTGAGGCTTAGTGCGTTATTAAGTTGTTACATTTGGCCCGCTACAAGCAACAACTACAACAAGTCGCGTGGGTTCGCGCGCTCGACTCTCAAAGGTATTGCGTGATATTTCAATTTGTTTTTAGTTGTAAGTGGCTTAAAATGATTTAATAACTCATCAAGGGATTTGCTCGCTGTTAGGTATTTACCTTAGTTTGCGTTCTCGTTTTGCCACTATTTGCGAGGAGTTGCGAGTTTCGAGCCTCAGCCACTCAGTCAACTTAGGGCATACGAAACTTGTTAAGTAGTTTTGTCGTTTCATATTAACGAAGTTTTCTATTGGTTTTTGCGCTTTTTGCCATCATTAATACAAATAGTAAACTTAACTATGCATATTTGTTGTTGGGTTTGGTTAGAGGGGGATTTTGGTTGCCAAACTATGTATGTTCAACGCCACGTTGTCTAATGTTTGCCCTCATAATGAGCATGATGTTTGTATGTATTAGGTGTGTGTGTGTTGCACATAGTTTTGCGGCAACTGTGTAAATATTTTAAATGGCGCTTTAGTCCTAAATGCACCCCCGGGATCGTACATATGAATATTTACAATGTACATGCATTGTTTTTGCCATAAATATGTATGTTGGGCAAAATTTTAAATGTGCACGAATTAAGCCAAATCAATTTCGACTAACACACCAACTGTAACATTTTGCCGTTGTTATTTGCTGGGCCAAAGCACGCAAAACCCCAAAGCGTCTCTTACCTTCTCCCCTGGCGCACTGTGACCAGTCACGTTTCACAAATGTATCGAGTGGGTTGGAACCGGCAGTAAACTACTGACCAGAAGACCAAGACCAACATGAAGCAAGCAACCACCCAACTGACCGACCGACCGACAAACCGACCAACTGACTAATCGGACTTACGGACATCACACACCAAAAGTAGTTTTCTGGGGGTGCAACGTAAAATTTGACAAGTTGTGAAATTCTCTGACAGCCACAGAGCGCACAAAACAAAGTTTCAGTATTCTTTGTATATTTGTATGCCAAAAATTCAATACGGCTAATTACCCAACATCGTAGATAGCCATCGAACAGTGGTTGGGAAACAATAAAAGCAAATCCATGGCTAATTTTATGCTGCAACCACAGGGGTAATGCGATATGAGCAATGAAAATTGAATAATTGTGTTTTTTTTTTCAAGCTGATTTTTAATTAATTCTATTATTAATTGAATTACTTTACAAAATGTCGGCGATTTCTTTTGCTATCTCCCCCTTTGTTTTCTGTACGAATCTTCACGCGGAACTGAACTGAAGCTTTCACTGTTGATTAGGAAGGCCTTAAGATTAATATTAACGAAAGAACGTATTCAACATATCTCAGTTTTGCGTTTTCTTTGATATTTTTGATTCAATTTGGAATGGAATAATGTTCAAATGGTATACAAGCTTTCTTCTTACTGTATATTTATTTTGCCAGAAGATTGCAACGCATAGATATATTCAATTCCGACTATAAATTGAGTACGCAAACCAGTCTCTCAGTTATAAAACTATCGAGCTATAATTTTGCACAGAGTTTTCATTTTATGCCAAGGGAACGGTCGGTCTGAAAATGGTTTTTAGTAAGATCAAAAATTTGTTTTTATCTCATCAATCATAATTCTTATATGCTTCCAAACAGATCTGTTAAATTGATTTAAAATCGGATTATTATATCATATAGCTAAAACCTTTAAATGTTTTAAAGGTCTAATTTTTATACTTAGCAATTATCAATAAGAGGTTCTTTCAAAATCAAACATCTATATTCTATATATGTCCAATCAAACATATCAGCTTGAACAAGTATTCGCAATTAATGCAAAACTTCGGCAACAGACAATAATAACTTTGCCTTCCCGATATTATACATTTTATCTTTTCTTTCCATCAAGGGTGCAAACCGGTTCGTAACCGAACACCTGAGAACCGGTTCGGTTCAGGTTTTTTGAATTGGCAGAACCGGACCATGTACCGAATCTTCTACATTTGTGAACGTGAACCCGAACCGAACCACTTATGCAAAAATAATGGATCGCTTCACAATATTAGCTAATTTTTCAAACAATAGAAATTCTAAATGATATTATTTAAAATTAAATTTTCAATTTCTTTACGTGTGATTGCAAAGAATGGAAGATAATGGGAGGATCAATAGGAAACAATAAACCAAAATCAAATATTAAATCTATTAACGATATTATAGGTTCCTTCTTAAATTGACCAAGAGATTATACATCGAAAAAGTTTTAAAAGCATTCTCAACAAAAAATTGTGTACCCTCTAATTCAAGAGCCCTAGGAAGATGTAATGCTTACACAGAAGAAAAGAATCGATTCCATCCGATGTCTGATGAATGTGGTCGATCTCGAAATCTATATAAGCTTGTGAAAAATGCGAAATGATACAAAAAAAAAAATAGAAGGCTAACATCGGCTACGCCGATGTTTTAAATACCCTTGCAGTTTTTGAAAGGCGCTACCATTGATAACCAAAAAGTTTTTCTCACTAGAATTAGTTTTTAGACCGATCGTTCCTATGGCAGCTATATGCTATAGTCATCTGATTTCGATACATTTTCCAGAATTAACAAGATTGGTGAGCATGGAAAAAAAAATTTTTTCACTAGAACTAGTTGTTGGACCGATGTTTATATGGATATAAGCTATAGTCATCCTTTGATAAATTTTTCCAAAATTGGTGGAATCATTGCTAATACAGATTGGTGACCTACGATGGAAAACAAAAAGTTGTTCTCACTAGAACTAGTTTTTGTTTGGGACCGGTTTCTATGGCAGCTATATGCTATAGTCATCCGATTTTGATTTGAATTTACGTGGTATAATGAAAAAAAAAGTATTTTATTAAAGTTTTACGATCGTTCGGCCGATTCCGACAAATGTGCAGCGTATTTGCATTTAAATACTTTTTGCAAAGTTTGGTCAAGATAGCTTTAAAACTGAGGGAGGAGATAGCATAGAAACAGACGGACAGACGGACGGACGGACGGACAGACGGACAAACGGAAATGAACTCATGCTGATCAAGAATATATATACTTTATGTGGTCGGAAATGCTTCCTTCTATGCGTTACAAACATCGTGACAATTTTAATATACCCTCTGCAAGGGTATAAAAACTGTAATTCGATCCATCGTCTACCATATGGGAACGTCAAGGTCAGCTCTACCCGATGGGCCATACATTCAGTAATTAAGGCGCAGTTTCAATTCATTTTTGAGCAAATTCTCTAAACAAAATATAAATATTTTGACGTTGATTGTTGAAATTTTTTATGTTGCTTACCAGGCGTATAAGTATTTTTAGTAAAAACTAAAACTGAAAATTAACTTGATCTGTTTGGTATTTTATTAACTATATAACAAAAATAATCCTTTATGGGGCGGCCTCTGTGATTTTTCATTTTTGCATTAAAAAGAACAAGGGTTTAAGAGAACGCATTCATTGTAGTTGATAAGTTAAATTATTTTTTTCGGTGTTATAATACGAAATGGCACCCCACATCATTACAACTTTGATATGCAGCCGGTCCAAGTAATGAGTAATGAGTAAATCATGGAATTGACAGCAATAGCCATCAGGACCTTCCAAATTAAATTTTTTATGGTTAGAAAAGGCCACTCGATGCCACACTGAAGTGCAGTCATATGTGCGCGTTGAGCCGGTTTAAGAGGTAGCTTCTTCTTGATTTTTATTCTTTTATATGTTTAGCATTCGAAATAACGCGACGCATAGTTAAGAGACTGGCCTTGACACCACATTGATCTCAAATTTATGCCAAAAAGTTGTACAAATTTAACGTTTTTTTTTCTATATTCAGAATCAATGGCCGTGTTCAGCAGAAGAACTTGCTCTCTGATCAGTGATACATTTCTTGGTAATTTACGTAGCCTACTTTTACTCTTGTGTTTAATTTTATATTTATATGGAGGCCACCTAAAATTATGCTACATAATAAGAGTAGTTTTATTAAGCTGATCAGTGATCAAGTGTCTCTGCTGAACGCGCCCTATACATTTTTATACACTTGAAAAGTGTATATTAATTTTGCCCAGTAGTTTGTAACGCATAGAAATATTCATTTTCGACCCTATAAACTATATATATTCTTGATCAGGACGACGAGCTGAGTTCAATTCCGTCTGTCCGTCCGTCTGTCTGTCTGTCTGTCTGTTTCTACGCGAACTAGTCCCTCAGTTTTAAAGCTATCGAGCTGAAATTTTGCACAGAGTCTTCTTTTTACTGCACGGAACTAATATGTCGGAACCGGCCGGATCGGATGACTATAGCTTATAGCTGCCATAGGAACAATCGGTCGGAAAATAAGTCTTAGTGAGAAAAACTTTTTTGATTTCCATCGTAGCGTCATTAATCTTAGTATATAATAGTTTTACATACTTTCACATAATACAAATTTATCAAAATCGGATGACTATATCATATAGCTGTCATAGAAACGGTCGGTCAAAAAACAAGTTTTAGTGAGGAAAACTTTTTTGTTTACCATCGTATCGTCACCAATCTTGGTATACACTAGTTTTATATTCTTTCACATAATTTTGGATCGGATGACAATAGCATATAGCTGCCATAGGACCGATCGCTCAAAAAATGTGTTTAACGAAGAAAAGTTTTTTTTTATGGTATCAAATTTTTATTATCAATGATTTAAAATTTGTTAATATCTGATATCTATATCCTATATATATTTTACCGGTTAAATCAGTTGAAGTAAACTTTTTCAAGTGTATTAAAACTTCGGCACAGTCGAAGTTTGCTTTGCCTTCTCGTTTTGGGCTATTTTGGCAATAGATAGGCCAACCTGATCCATTTTGGTTTTTTAAAAAATTTAATAGTCCAAAATAACAAAAAAGTTCGATTAATGAAAATTTTGAGTCCAGTTGCCAACGATAACGATCAAACTAGATGCATGTTCTATTCAAGTGGCATACAATTTGAATCCACAATTTTTTTCGATATTTAGTAAAAAAGAATTGACGTTAAGTTTTCCATCTGGATATATTGCAACAATTAAGTGAACTTTAATTAAAAAAACTAATAAGGTCTCTAGCATGCTTGGTTTGGGAGCAGTGGGCAACGAAAAACATACTTAAGGGGGTGTCCTAATCAAGTGGCGTAGGATGTGTACTTTCGTTTTGTTATGCCCTTGTAGAGGGTATTATAAAAATGTCCGGTTCTTTGTAATGCTTAGAAGGAAGCGTATTTGATTTCTTAAAGTATAGCTGAGTTGATATATGTTATCTCCTCACTCACTTTAAAAGTTATGGGCTTCTATTATGAATAGGAATCTGACCGCTAGATCAATGGTCTAGATAAGATAGTTATCTATCCTAAACCACCGGACCGATCGAATTTTTTTGTTGATTTGTTTATAAGGAGTGCGGAATTTCGCGACTACAACCATTATTCAGACAGATCGGTTCTATGGCATATATAGTCGTCCGAATTTGATCAAACTTGC
Source organism: Lordiphosa mommai (assembly GCA_018904225.1). Taxonomy (NCBI): domain Eukaryota; kingdom Metazoa; phylum Arthropoda; class Insecta; order Diptera; family Drosophilidae; genus Lordiphosa; species Lordiphosa mommai. The sequence goes on along the minus strand of JAEIFT010000119.1, from coordinate 281,076 downwards.
CAGAGTTGTGTGAAAGCATACAAAATTAAAACGCTTCCTTCTATGCGTTAGAAATATTTGTACAATTTTCAAATTCTCTCTGCAAGGGTAAGGGCTTAAATTTAATGAGGGCATTGCACCGCACTCCGTTAATATCAGCTTAAGTTAAGTTACTGCTTTAGCCAGAGAATTGTGTTCTATAAACATATCGAATCTCATATTCAAATTACAATTTGTAAATCGTTTTATATATATACATATACATTTTCAAGGGAATTGTTCTACTTGCAGCTAAAGTTATGGATTGTCGCCCATTGTGCCATTTTCTCCGGACTCTGGTATGTGTGTGTGTGTATGTTTGTGTTTGTGTCGAGTGCAAGTTTTGGTCGTCGTCTTCATTGTTGCTGTCGTCCTTCTCACAAAAGTTTCTCCTCCATGCGCCTGCTGGCGGCATGTGTTCAAGAGTTAAGTTGTGTCGAGTGTGCCCGGCCAAGGGGGCAGCGGGACAGAGGGCGGGAGTGCTGCGGTGGTCTTTGTGTGCTGACTGCACGAATTTAAAGCTGCCACACACTCTGCCAAACTGGTTTTTGACTTTTTGCAAGGAGCGGCAGCCAGGCAGCCAGCTGATTACTTTGGCATTTGTTTGGGCACATTGCGGTGCTGGAAGGGATCCAAAATCCATAGATGTCGAGGTGGCTGCGTGTCATATTTTATTTATTGGTTTGGCTACGATGTCATAAAAATCCTAAAAAAATGAACATTTTTGGGGAAATCCCCCACAGCAGCCACACACATTAGCCGCGTCTTTGACGGAGACGGTGAGACAGCGTCAATGACATCGCAAAGTGTCTTGTCATAATAGCAACAACAACAACAACAACAAGAACAACAATAACAATTAAGCGATATCAAATTGAAAAAGTAACTTTTTTTCTGTCACAACCTGTCATTGAACCTAGAAGAGGGGGAGCGCGGGGCGGGCCTGGCCTGGCCAAAAACGATGATTAAGCAAAATTCGTTTTGATACGAGCATTATAGCCAGATCAGAGAGATATATATGTGGCTCTACATTATAATAATGGCTTCGCTGTTAGCACAGTTTGTGACCTGGCTCAACAACGTAAATTAACGTTAATTAAATAAAAATTTGCCATCACTGCATGGACGTTGCCAGCGAGGGGGGCTGGTCGTCTGCATAAATAACTAAAGTAATTGACTCAACTGACAGGCCCAATGAAACCAATAAAACAAAATATTTCTCATAAAATGTCAAAATCGGCGCTGGGGCAAATGTCAAAACACAAACTTTTTGTCGTGCTTGTCATGCGAATGGCAAAAGTGTGCAGGCTGCTTTTCTGTCCCTGTTTTATTTAATTTCCTTTTCTCTTCGATGCCCGTTGACGTTGCGCCCGGCATCAAGGCAGAATATAAATGCGTTTTTAATAAAGCACATAAATGGCGTTTCAGTTTTTTTTATTATAAGTGTTAGACTTTTAAACGAATTAATTAAATTCCATCAACAAATTGGTTACCGAGCAAACGACAGCATTAAAATAGAAATTAATTAAAATAAGTTTCCGGTTAATCCTTTTGCTGCGCAGTCATATTAAAGTTTCAACAAGAATCATTTCCTATGAGCCAAAACATTGGAATTTTCTTTCCATTTAAAGTCCTTTACGTCGATCGAACTTTGGAATAGTTAATATAAAATTAATTGTATGACATAATGGGATTGGTTGTAACTGATCAGCTTAATAAAACTGCTCTTATTATTCTATTTAGCATACTTTAAGGTGGTCTTGTAAATATTGTATTAATCATAAGAGGAAAAGTAGGATACGTAAATTAAGGCCTCATTCCAGATGACATTAAAATTTATTTCGCCAATATGCTTCATATAAATAAGACAGCTTTTCAAATGCATTCAGCTTTCAGAGCTTTCTAAAAGTGATTCTATTCATATGAAGAATTGAGTTAAAATAAATTTTTATATCTTCTGGAAAGAGGCCTTTACCAAAAAATATATAATTGATTAGTTAGCAAGTTCTTCTGCTGAAAGTTATCACAACAAGATTGCCGCCTGTAGTAGGCGTAAGCCTTCGGATTTTGCCCGGATAAAGGTAAACGATTTTGGTTTTTCCTTTGCCTTTTTTTCACTTTGGCACTTGAAATCGGCTTGCTCGAAAAAATACCTTTATTCAATGGATTTTCTGATATGTTTCAGTCTATAATTTCTTGACTGTTGGATTTATGTTATCAACAATTTGAAAATACGTAGTAAATGTCGATCGATAAGCATTAACAAACGATACCTTAAAATCTTTTTTAGCCTCCTCTTAGGTCTAGAATTCTTTTGCACTCCATCAAGAAGAGGATAAGTGAGCTTAATGCAATCTAGGGCATCGTTTCTACAAGAGCGGGGCGAAAAAGTGCCGCCAAGCGGCTCTGACCTAATTCATCGAACGCTGACCAGCGAATAAAAAATAGCTTGCTCTCTTGGCGAAGGGCTCGGTATGCGTTCGGCTTGTGACTGTGTGAATTGCCGAAGGTGTTCGTCCGTTAGGTGCTTTTAGTGACAAACGCTGATCTAGGGCAAGGCTACTTACCGTTCCGTAACCAAAACCCCTCAGAATTGGTTCGTCTCGGCTTGTTCGTATCAGTTTGATCAATGCTAATTAACCATGTTTTTGATGTGAAATATCTTTAATTTCGGGACGTCTAAGGAATAACGCTCACACGGACTCAACACGCACACATTCAAAACATATCTCTCAGCAATAGTATGACCAACTGTGGCCTGAGTCTTAGCCCGCTCATTCCAATTATACTTTCGTGAGAACAACTGAGAGCGATTGTCATGGTGATGCAACAAAATCCAAAAAGAGAAGCTTGAATCGATTGCAATAGCATGCTTGTTGTTGTTGTAGTCAGTTATTGCATTGATTGCCATGGACTCTGCTTGCTGGTCATAGAAAACAGAACAGTTGAGTGCTTAACATTATCAACTAAACAAAGAAAATCATGTAGAAATAAGCACAACAACAGCCACATAGGAAAGAGAGGGGGGTTAACCAGCATAAGAACCTTACTAAGACCGGATTTACACGATGAAGCCAACTTTATGAAGTTCATCAGAAAGCTTTTGTTTAACTAAGCTCTTTTATTCCTTCCATACTAGATCTTAAAGTGTTCTTTGGTGGAATTGCAAGAATCCTGAAATATTAGCCCCCACATCAGGTATTTTTTGAAGTTATATACAAGAACGTGTATAAGATCAAGTATTTTAGCTATTATATTCAAGTAAGAAGGTCGGTCAAGCCCGACTAATATATCTTAAGTACCTGACAAATTTTGAATATAACAAATCAATTTTAAGCGAGGAGCCATAAAAGCTATTTCAGTGCAGCCCATCACTGTTGCGGCCGGTGCTGTACAGCGCAATTATTTGGTTTGCTTATAACTCGGCTATCTTTCATCTGATCTGGAAACGGAGTATGATGGATCGAAAAGTAATAATGATTAATATCAGGACTACAAACCGTTCTAAAACCGAACACTTCAGAACCGGTTCGGTCCAGGTTCTTCTATTGCCTAAACCGAACCCCATTGGAAATTAAGACGAGAACCCAAACCTGAACCTATGGCTAGGTTTTCATTGCCTCATTTGGGTCATTTTGAGGCAACTTCAAATAATTTTCATGCAAAATATTGTAATTTTCTGTCATTTGTCATTTTATGACCCAATGTAAGCCCAGCATAATCCTGTTTTCTAGGGCTACGGTTCTAAAAATAAAATTGCAAGTACAGAATTTATTTATGCACTTTGATGTTAAACATTTTTAAATAAATACGTACAAAAATTGATTTATACATATGAGCATGTATGGTCGGCGAAACTGCTTTCCGTCTGCAATAAAAAATGAAACAGAATAACCTAAACTCAAGCAAGAGAATTCCAATTGCATCTGAAACCATATTTCTAGTAAATTTTTGGTTCCTATGGAGATTAAATGGCACGGTGAATAGAATGGAATGTTTCACGTCGCGTGAATTTCTTAGATTTTTTAATCTAGACACAATTTAAATACTTTTATAATATTTATTCTCATAAAATGCCAGTCAAAGCCGTGCCTTACCGATGCCATTCTGAGAAAAATAATTCTGACCAGCAATTCTCAGAAATTTTATATGTACGTGTACGGTCACACTATAAGTTAGAAATGGGACATAAAGGCGTATTTGTGTTTGGGTTAAATAGCACTCTTACTTTAATTATTGAAACTGATCGACTTTATAGAATAAATAAGAAATCGTCATTAAACTTGCCTGACCATTTTGAGACTCTGTCTTTTTGTCATGGTTTTCATTATGGTCGGTTTTCTGTAAAAAAAATCGGAATTCCCAATGTTCAATCTTTTGTTTCTTTGACCCTCGTTTAAATGGGTGAGAAAAATGCTCAAAAAAAGCGAAATACTTTTAAAGTATAACAATAATTCATATCCTTAGATATAAGAAATTAGTTTATTTCCTGATAATTACTATTTAAATAGCTTCTAACCAGCTCTCTCCGACATTCATGGCAACTTAAAGCTGGTGGTTTTCTTGACCAAATTAAATAGATACGCATGGATGCTCTACATTCCATTCAATTGATTTCTTGACCCTTTCTTATCATTAGTTTTTGTTTGAGTTAAACACCACCAGGGGCAGTGCATTTAATTAACTCAACTCAAACTTTGAATTTGGCTTTTCGTAAATTAATACATTTGCCATGTTTGCCTTGGCTTATTGGCCTCTTTGTTGAACTTGAGAGACCACAAGTATGTCTTGGCTCGGCCGTATCTCTTGGTGAGCATCGCTGGGCACTTCATGCAACCAAAGTTGGTGAGCACTACTTACTTAGTTACTGGGAACCCTTATCAACTTGCGCCACTGCGTTCCACTAAACTTTGCTTATAAATTTCGTTCGAGTCATTTGTTTACAGACACACATACATATATAGAAAAGTCGCTAGTCGCGATTCGCTAGCAAAAAGTTGTCGAAGTTATCCGGGCGACGCAATTTCTGGTTGCCTTTGTTTATCGTCTACTGGGATTTTTGTGGGCAAATTGAATTAAGATGCCATGACTTTAGCCCAATTCCAATAGTTTCGATTGCTGAGTAGCAATTAGTCGAGCTTCATAACTTTTGTCACATATTATGGAGAGGAAAAGGCAACCCGACGACACCGACAAAAGGCGTCATGACTTTCTTTTATGACAAATATATTCATTTCATGCTTGTTCAAGCCAACAAATCGCGTGACATGCTGACAGCGGTACTTGTTGTTGCTACCAGTATTTCTTTTTGTTTTTTTTTTCGCTGTAGCTGTTGACATGGAGTCGAGTGGAAAGTGTAGAACTCAACTATTGTCTTCATTTTTCTTGCAAAATCATGCAAGGCAATCTAAAATGTTGACACATTGGCAAGCACACACACATCAACACCAAAAATCAAGAAAAAAAAGCATGCAGACGGCGCGCCGCTTGTGCCCCATGTCAGTCAAGTTCAAGGTTCACACTCCCTGGTTAAGGTTGCGCTCTGGTGTTGTCTCCAGATTGTCACAAGTCGGCGCTTTGTCTCGCATCCAGTGACAGAGAGAAAAATTACAATAATTGTTATTTACGCATATTTGAACATGAAATGTGTCAATTGGCAACCAGCCAACATATTCAACAGCGTGCGTAAAAAGGGACTTTGAGGTCTGTCGAATATGTCTGGCGTGCACATACCACAACAAAGTGTCATTCATGCTTTAATAATTTGGCAAAAAAAAAAAAAAAAACAGATGAATGAAAAACCTATGAAATGATTTCTTTTAATAATTTTAATAAGGTGCTTAACAATTATTTTGGTATTACTTTTGGGCAAGATGCGAATACCTGCATATTTAGCAAAGAGCATTCTCGGTTTAGACTTGACAAAAACGAATTTTTTGGAAAAAATAATAAAAAGTTAGGGAATCGACATTTAAACGATTTTAAGCTGGTTCAAAGCCGGACTTGATCTAGTAAAATATATTATACCATATTACCAATTCAAACACCAGATTAGTGAGAAATGGATCCGAACCACTTTGAAACAACTTCCTAAATCTGGTTCGAAACCGTTCATACATCAGTAAAAAATATCCTTCTCTATATTACCAGCCTACATACCGTTTTAAAAATTTCTAGCTTGAAAAGTTTCTGAGATATGGCTCTGAACTAGAGATAAAGGCCCGGCCCAGGATATGTGGAGTGCTTTATGAAATGTGATTGTGTGGGTGTCGCAATTTGTGCATATCTATTTTTAAGCAAGACAAATTTTAAAATTTTCAAATGTTTGAAGATCTAAATGGAAATTGTGTTGTATTGAACAGCCCCGCAGTTAAGTGTGTGTCATAAACTATAAACCCAAACACGATTATCTAAAAATCAGAAGTTCATTTTATTATAATGATATAAATTTAGAAAATATGTGAAATCCCCATTTTCTCCTGTGTTACAAATCTGTTGAATGTATTTGAAAATAATGTAATAAGGTCAAGGACGCACTTTCATTACAAAAAGATTTAAAGATTATATTGATGCAATTTAGCATTTGCTTATAATCGATATTTGTACTATATAACATATTTAAGATTCAGATTATTAGGTTTCATATTTGAATTTATTGAAAAACAGTTTATTTGCATTTTATATTATCAATTTTCTTTGATTCGTTTGCTTGGAAAAAATGAATATTAATATGAATTGCCTACATTTTGGGGCTCGAACGAATTACGAACTTTAATTTATATTGCATACTTCTCGAAGTCAAATGTCCTAATGCACTAAGAACTGCCATTTGATTTGCCTACTTTTTAGGACAGTCGTGTGTTGAATTGGCTGGCGGCTTGTGCATCATATCACTAAAGTTCTAAAAATATCTTAAGATATTGGTTTTCTTAACTTAATCTATATGGAATTTGCGAAGAATGAAAGGGCCTCCATTCAGGCACGGCCACATTAAATTTTAAGCGGCCCGGCCCAGGCAAGCACAAAATTATATTATTCTTATTAAAGGGTCTTTACTTTCAACAGGGTTTGTACGTGTTTTTTATTCACTTGGAAAATGTATATTAATTTTGCCAGTTGGAATTATTTATTTCCGACCATAAACTATTATCAGGCGACGAGCTTGTTCATTCCGTCTGTCCTTTTGTCGTGCTTGTCTGTTTCTACGCGCAGTCCTCAGTTTTAAAGCTATCGACCTGAAATTTTGCAAAAGTCTTATTTTGCATATGTCGTAGATAGGAGAATATATCGTATCTTGACCGTAAGTCTTAGTAGTTCAAAGAGCTTGGCGAATCTAGCATATCGTTTTAAATGCTTCCTGATTTAAAAAATTGTTTAGATCGTTAACATTTTTCAAGAATGCTTCAATAGCAATATCTGCAGAAACAGGAATGTTCAATTTTTTATCTATTTCTGCATCTATTACATTCTTTTCTAGTTTTCTCTACTTCGTAAAGTTTTGATTCAAATTTGCCGAAAATTCATGAAAATTTTGATTGATTATATCACTTTTACACACATCATTTATATAGTAGAGCATTGCTCTGATAGTAGTTAATACATTCTTCTTTCTCTCATTAGATAAAAAATCATTCCCCTTGAACTATGGATATAAAACTAAGCCCATTTAGTGAGCAGTTGCAGGAAGTAACCATTTTTATGATAGACTGCATAGTTCTAGCTTAGTCAAAAAGATTGATTAAACGATTAAACAAATTTGCATAAGTTTTTCAAACCAAGGGGGAAAAATGTGGGGTCTTCTTTGCAGATGCAGATGGTTTGTTGAGTGTTTTTTAAAAAAATTCTGAAGAAAAATGTGTAAGAGCTTTTTTAATTTGGTTTTTTGTTTTGAGTTATTTATTAATTAATAAAAAAAATAATAAAAAGAAAAATGTTAGAATTCAAAGGCTGCTCAACAAATTATCGGCCTGCCAATTAAGGTCTCCAAAAAAATGTGTAAAGGTGGTAGCCATGATTCCGGGATTCCAGGTGACCGGAAATGAAAACGGTAACTGAGGTTATGATCAGAATTGATTTAATTCTGGCCCATATCTCAATTATAATTTTGCAAGATTTTTTGTAGTTTAGTGTAAAAAAATATTAAAAAAATGATTTTTTACTTGATTGAGGTACGGGCCAGAATAAAATCGAATTCTCATTCGGTTGCATCACTGGCTGATTAAAATCGGTTTATTAGAACTGGCGCAATCATGACTACCAAGTCGAAAAATGTCGAGAAAAACGCGCTTAAAGTTTTAAGCAAAATATACCTACTTTAGCAAGAACATTGCTCCACTAGAAAGGCTATATCTGCTAATCTATTTCGATTTTACGAAAATGGTTTGAAGGGGATGAAAGGGGAATGTCTAAGATATAATAATAATGCAAAACAAAAAAATCTAAATAACATTTTTTTCAAAGTTAGAAGACCCCTTAACAGAGGCTCAGTAAGGCGCGTTGGTTATGCAATGAAGCAATTTTTTTTTCTAGTAAAAGACTTTTTACTTCATTTTGGACTTCTAAAACTATCGAGCATAATAAATGTTGAATTCCAACGGGTCCTTATATCTTGCAATAACGTTTTCAACATTTTGTTATTAAGCCCCAAGTGCTGAAATATTTTACAAGTTTTTTTTTTTTTTTTAACAATTTATTGATGATTCAAAATCAGAAAGTGTATACTATTCAAATACTTCTGGCATGACTTAATTCAAGTTATGGTCAGCACAGGACAATCTTTAATAATAACTGAAAGTGGCATTGCGTCATCGTCTGTAATAAACCCAGATGTGATTAATTTTCTAGAACGTCAGATTCATCAAGTATGCTATTTTCGGGGCTAATACTATTCTCCTCATTTTTTTGTATATCGGCTAAGAACTCACTTACCCCTAAAGGCCTAATTCAGGATGGCATACAAATTTATTTCGGCACTATGCTTCATATAAATAAGACAGCTTTTCAAAAACATTTAACTTTCAGAGCTTTTCAAAAGCGTTTCTATTCATATGAAGTGTTGTGCCGAAATAAGAATGAGGCCTTAAGAGTTGAACTTTTAGTTCAAAATTGTCATCTATAAAATTTTGCACTTCAAGAAATTAATCTTGAATTTTTTTTTTGACATTTCGATAATTTTTGTTGAGTCTGTGTCACTCTGCTCTTTTTATAATTATGCGATACTTTTAAAGCATATCGATACTAGAAACTACTTACGTGCAAGTAATTTTGTTATAAGTTCGTGCCTTTTGTGACTATCAGGACTTTTCGTGCATTTCGTGCCTATCGGGGTTTTTAACTTAGGCACGATGCCCGGAACGGCCCGCTCCCACCTCTACTTTGAACCACATTTGAACCCATTCAATCGCGTTCGAAACAGGTCTTGAGTAGTAGCATAAGTTGATGCTGAGGAAGAATATATCTATTTTTTAGGGTCGGAGAGGCTCATCTGACTGTTAGATTACTTTTTGTACTTTTGGTATGGGGTATAAGCTTAAAGGTTACGATCAACTCTGTTAATTTGAAAAAATGATTAAATTAGCATATTTCATAATTTTAATAAACTTGTTAATTATATAAATGATTTTCTATTTATTTAAAATATGAATAAATTACATTTTGATCTAGATGTGGCATTCTAAGGCCGTTTACCATATTGTTAAATTAAAATAGCGTAAAGACCAAACACAAAGGGCATTTATGTTTCGATTCCGACAATTCTATTTTAATTGGAATTTGATGGTCGATTTGATGGCCGCCGCATAATGCTTCTCATTTGTTAGCACCATTTTTGTACCATTTTTTTTTTGTGTGTTTGGTCATTATATCAATTTGCATTCGCTACAATTAGCAGGCTTTAAGCCAAACTCCAGGGCACAGGCATTAAATACAATTGGAATATAAATAGCAAAAATTGTCGACTCCCCGGCTGACAGTTGTGCGTGAAACATTGAGGGCGCGACTTATAGGCGAGCGCTGTAAAATTTAATAAAATTCCAAATTAAATATATTTTCAATGCAAATGAAATATTTAAATATGTTGCTGCTGCTGCTGTTGCTGCTGGGCACGCACTTGACTGAAGCGGCGGTTGTTGGCGTCATTGCCGCAGCTGTTGACAAGGAAGTGGCACCAGTTGGCGCTGTTAAAACGGATTTGCTGTCATTGGAGCAGGAAATTGGCGGCTCTGTGGCGAATCGGGGCGGGCGACGGGCACGTGGGCTTTGGTTTGGTGCTGGCATCTCTGGTTATCCCTTTGCCGGCTACTCCTGGTCATATCCCGGCTATGGTTACTACAGCTCGGCGCCCTACTACGGCTATGGCACTGGCTATTATCCGGGCTATTTGGGTTATCGGAAAATAATCTTAGGTTAATGCCCAGCTACCAGTTATCCGTTCAATGTGAGATTATAAATAATGTGCAGTATGGCCCGAACCCTTTTGCAGTTGTTATTGTTGTAAGATACTTTTAAATTAATTTACCGGACATAAAAAGATGAGCTAAGTTTTGGGAGAAGAACCGAAAAAAGAAGAAGAAGAAGTACATGAAATGGCACAATTTATATTCATTTGGCTGTTGGTTCGCTTGGGCTCGGGGGCACAGATTTTGCATAAATCATTTCACAGCCACCAAAATGAATCGCGTAACATAATTTTTAACCCTTGATAATTTTTTTATGACAAGCATTTTTTTGTTCTTGTTTGTGTGCCGCAGTGAAATGCAAATAAAGCGGATCAAAAGTTTGCTGTTAAAAGAAGATTAATTGCAATTTGGTGGCTGGCAGGACCTGAAACTCTTCCCACGTTTCGGCGTGGCTGGCGATGGTAATTAAATATTTTTAAGCTGTAAATGGTTTCCATTTGCGAGCTGTTGTTATTGCGCAGGTACAATCAATAAATTCATTAAGCGAAGTCCATCTGCAGCAGCAGCAACAATAACAACATAATAGTATTTTTAGTTTTAATTGCTCTTTTCAATTGTTAATTGTTGTTCTATCGTTTTGATTTTATTTTTATTTTTTGAAGTGCTTATTGCTTAATAACTTTATTGCTGAGGTATTTCGTCTCTCAATCAATTAATATAATTGACTTTTTTTGTTGATTCTTTTTTATCGGAGAGTGAGAAAAAAATGGCGGTATTTAATTTTTGTTTTTCGAGAAGGGTTCAAAAGTTCGAAGTTTAAATTTAAAAATTTTAACAAGTTAGAAAGTCGGTTAAGTCCGACTGTAATATACTCTGTACCTGATTTTATATAACTGATAACTTTAAAGTGTGGGGTCACACAAACTGTGCAAGTGCTGCCCATTACGATATTGGCCAGTGCTGCCCAGCGTAATTATTTGTTTTGCTTATAACTCGAATATCGTTCATCTGATCAGGAAATAGTGTATGATGAATCGATATGAAATGACGATTTAAATATATGCCCAAATGGTTTGAACAATCTATCTTTAAAATTGTAGGAGATATGACGTTTTTTTTAATTAAGGAGATGGCAACTCTGCTATTGTTCATCTGATCAGAAAACGATGTATGGGGGCTTTATACGTTTTAAATGAGTAGAATATATTTTTAGCGGATCGAAAAATGTGTATTTAAAATTGTGGGAGTTTTGAGGATTTTTCAAATTGTTAAGGTGGCAACTCTTTTAAAGTTCATCTGATCGAAAAAAGAAGTATGGGGGCTCGATAAGTAATGATGAGTAGAATATATGTCTAGAAGGTTCGAACAGTCCATCTTTAAAGTTGTGGAAGTTTTAAGGTTTTTTTAAAATTGTGGGGATGGCAACTCTACTATCGTTCATCTGATCGACAAACGATGTACGGGGGCTAGATAAGTAATTATGAGAGAAATATATGTCTAGAAGGTTCGAACAGTCTATCTTTAAAGTTCTGGGAGTTTTGAGGAGTTTTCAAATTGTGGGGGTGGCAACTCTACTATCGTTCATTTGATCGAAAAACGAAGTATGGGGTATCGATTAGTAAAGATGGGTAGAATATATGTCTTGAAGGTTCGAACAGTCTATCTTTAAAGTGGTGGGAGTTTTGCGTTTTTTTTAATTTGTCGGGGTGGCAACCCTACTTTCGTGCATCATATCGAAAAACAAAGTATGGGGTATCGATTAGTAATGATGGGTAGAATATATGTCTAGAAGGTTCGAACAGTCTATCTCTAAAGTTGTGGAAGTTTTAAGGTTTTTTTAAATTGTCGGGGTGGCAACTCTACTATCGTTCATCTGATCGATAAAAGATGTATGGGGGCTCGATAAGTAATGATGGGTAGAATATATGTCTGGAAGGTTCGAAACATCTGGGAGTTTTGAGGTTTTTTTAAAATTGTGGGGGTGGCAACTCTACTATCGTTCATCTGATCAAAAAGCGATTTATGGGGGCTCGATCAGTATTGATGGGTAGAATATATGTCTTTGACGGACATGGCAAGAATATATATAGTTTATAGGGTCGGAGATGCTTCCTTCTGGCTGTTACATACATTTGCACAAAAACTCAATATACTCTTTGTACCTTCGGTACAGAATAAATTAATTTATATTTCTTGCATTTACCAATATATTGATTGGAAATACTAAGTTTTGAATCTAGAGTGAAATTAATTGCTCAAACGACAATTAAGTGGGTTTAGAAAACCAAATATCGCCCCCTTTCTTAGACAAATGTACATAAATAATTCCTATCTCCTATCGATGTCCCCCTATCAAACCCCTTTAAAAGAAAAAAAAGTATTTCGAATTGTTCATGGGCCACCTTTCCATTTGAACGGATCGACCTCCACCCAATCGACCACCCGCAAATTGCTTACTATTTGTCCCCATTGTTGACGTTCAGATTGTTTTTATTCATAATTGAATCGAGGTCAAAACCAGCGAACCTCATTAATAATTAAATTGTTTAATGTTCATTTGATTTAATTAAGTTATTTGTTGGTCAATTAACCTTTTTTTGTTGCCTGTCATTTCAATGCGATATAAGCATGTGTAAACGTATAACATTTCTTTCCCTCACTTGTTCTCTCTATGGCCGTTGTTTGTACTGGACATAATATTGTTATTGTATTTAAGTTGTTGTTGTTGTTGTTGGAAAGCTTACTAGCAATTACATACATACGTGCGCCAACATGTTGGAAATTTTATTAATTAAGAATACTTTTCAATTAAAGTTAATGCGCTCAACACTTTTGTAATTCTATTTGTGAAAGCTTACAACAGCTTAAAAAAAATAAATTATAACATTATGGCAGCTAATTGAAGAGTTTTTTTAATGCTAAGCGACGCACGTACTATGTTCTAGGATTCCATTTTACCGTTTTAATACATTGTATACAGGCTATAATAAGATTGTTCACATTTATGTAAGCATCTCCCGAGGTTAGGTTGGGTTGGTTGCTGAAAGGGTGAAATCCCTTCAACACACGTAGGCTCCTGTTCTTTTGTCGTAGGAACCTTTTATAGAGCTAGGTCCATCCTGCTGAATCCTGAGATTTGTTTTGGAGATATATCTGTTAGGAAGTGTGAGCCGAGTAATTTCTTTCTTCGACGACTTAGAGCTGGGCAAAAGCAGAAGAAGTGTGATGCAGATTCCACTTCTTCTTCGTTTCTGCAGGTTCTGCAGAAGTCGTTGTAGGGTGCACCTAGTAGACTGTAATAGACCTAACCACCGCCGAGCAGGCATAGGTCCAATGAGCGTTTTTCGCGCCGTCATCAAGGTACTAACTGACTGTCATTTTTGACTACCTTTCTGCTCGAATAATTCTTGTATGATGAGCCTGCACGTAGCCATGGGCATACCTACATTTTCCTTATCGGAAAGGAGGTTGGTGGTAGTGACTTATCTCGCGAGTTCGTCTACATTGCAATTGCCCTCTATGTCCCTGTATCCTGGAACCCAAATGTGGCTTATGTCAGTCTGTTCCGCCATCTCATAGAGAGATTTGCGACTATCGTTAACCGATACCGAATTGGTACACAGAGGGAAAAAAACGAGAACATTGGACTCAAGATGAGCACAATCGTTACCAAAAACAGTGTAAGAACGGGAAATCATCTGAGAAAGTTCTCACTTCAAGAACATTTTTTTGAGAACGAAAAACTTGAATTGAGTTGTTTTGTTCCGTTTTCAAGAACATTTTTACTTTATATGAGAACAAACAAACCATTTTAAGAATTTCGTTCTAAAGAAAAAAAAACTGTGCCATGGCTAACCAACGCCAAACGGGCTCAATAAGTCGGGAAGTCGCCCGATAAAGTTCATAAAAATTTAGAACGCCCGAGAGATTTTTTTTTTTATAAATTTGCATATATTAAATAATTGTATATTTGGATTATAAGATTTCTTTAATTTGAAGAAACATATATAAATAAATTAATAAGAACTACTTTAATAACTTGCTGGTTGGAATCGAACTCGGACCTCGGGTCTGCGTCTCAGCGCACTGACCGCGCCGCGCTTGCCAGACTAGGCACCAATGTCGCCAAGGCTTTTATTCTGAAAGGTTTTTTCTTGTGCAGCTGGCTGTCAGAGTAAATGCTTATTGTATTCAGCGTCTGAGTTGAGTACCGTGCACAAATAAGAGCTGCCTTAATCGTAAGAACTTTTGACTTGGAAGACACTACAATGATCTGGTAGTCTACAAGATTGATTGATGCACCGCCATCCAATCTATTATCGAGCTTGGAGCCATCAGTAAAGATTGGTCCTGGCGGACCCTGATTCCACTTTTATCTAAAAAGACGTGAAAGGGAATAGAGAGGTACTCTGTTGGGATACATAAGACATTGACTGTAGGTTGAAGGGAGTTCCCATTTAAGATGCTAGAGTGAACGAAGTTGGTTGTGCTTCATTTTTCGATTCTCTCAAGCGTAGAGCGGATAGGGTAGCTACTTTATATCCCATCAGCTCAATTGGAGATACAAATAGAATAGAGTCGAGAGCACCACTGGGAGTGTTGTGGAGTGCACCTGTAACGCATATTTTAGCCATCTTGAAGAATCTGCGCTGCTGTGCTGTCTTTTCCAGAACTGGTCATTATACTGATACTCCTTAGTAGGAATGTCGGATATTTCAAAAATATGTATATCGATATTTCTTTCGATATTGAAAAAGTATCATTTCGATATTGATATTTTGTTAAAAAAAATATTCAATATTATCGATAATTTCGATATTTTTTAAACAAAAAAAAAGTTATTTTTAAAGAATAAACAGGTCGTTTGGGGAAATTGAGGTGTAATTTGAATTTGATATTAGAAACTAAAATCGGTCCCAAATCTAAAAAATATAGATAAAATGTATTTATATAAGTTTGACAAGATATGTATTTCATTTTAATTGTAACCAGGGACCGTAAATAATGATTATTCTGTATTTTTTAATATTAAAAATCAACCACTTAGAGTAGCCGCAAAAATGAATGAATTATAACTGTGGGGTTCTTTTTTGATAATCTGTGGAAATCCAATGATTTAATGATTTTTAAATATATTCGTCAATGATAATGATTATTTTTATTTTTATTTTTTGACTCAAATCATAATAATTATTTCCTAAGTGGAAAAATAAAATATCAAATATAATGATTATTTTCTGAGTGAAAAATAAAAATCAAAAATAATGATTATATTGTGATTTTCATTTTTTAAAAAATAAAAAACATTAATTTATATTTTTTTTATTTTTAAAAAAAAAAAAAAAAACAAAAAAATAAAAATAAAAATAAAAAAAAAAAAAAAAAAATATAATTAAATATATAATATTTGATAAAAAAAAAACATATTTTATTTTTTTTTTTTATAAAAAAAAAAATAATTATATATATAAAAAATATTTTTTCGACCACCCTACTCAAAAAATAAGGAGCGTTCGTACGATTTCCGTGTAAATCAATAAAATTATGTTGGGGAAAAAAAAAAAGTGCAATAATTTTCAGTGGTTTTCCTGAACCGTTCGTCGGTGTTTAGACTCATATCAAGCATCCTATCTAATATGAGGCCTAGTTATTTGGCGCTGTTGCTTAGTTTAAGAGTTTTTCCATTGAGCTTTGGATTCAACTTTGTACTTCCGATGAAGAGTACACACAAAAAAAAAATTGTAAAAATCACATTTTTCAACTTTGGCTAAAAGTATTGTAATTAATGATTTTTCTTTTTTGATTTTACCAATCTACAGTAAAAAACGACATTTCAATCAACTGCGTAATTGTTTGATATTAAATGAGCAGACACTTTTGCCTTCAAATTACAAGTTCACTTTTGATTTCCATATAGAATCAAAATGTTCGCAATATTGATCAATTATGTGCGATTTTTTTCGAGGTCGATATGCTAAAAATAGAACAGAAACAAAAAACCCTGGTCGGCTACCACCACCAGCTTAACATGTGCTCTGCGCTCAATTCCTTCGCGAGCGTGCAGTAGCCGAATGCGTTGAGGCGTTTGTCTTTCAGTATGTGTTCCCAGAAGGTCGTCGGTGTTCTTCGAGTCCCCAGACAAGGTAAAGATTTAATAACATTAAAAAAAAAAAAAAATTTCAGAAACAACGAATTCAAGTTTCAGCATATCGGGGAAAGACCGACTTTGTTTGTAAAGGTTTGGTTGTTGGTTGCAAAAACACAATAAACAACCCACTTAGAGAAAACTGTTTCACAAAATTTTTATTTTTTTATATTTCAAAAGTAAAACAACTTTAAAATCAAAATGGAAACAATTTTGAAAATCAAAAGTGGAAACCATTTATTTTTGAAATGAAAAATTGTTGGGCGAAAAACAAAAATGGGAAATTGGCGGAGTTTACCAATGAAATTGTCGGATTTACCAACGTTTTTTTTCCCGTGTGTACAAGCTCCGTTTTTGATGGGTTAACGCACAGCCAACTTTTCCTTGCCCAGTTGTTTAGGGTTTGTAGAGACGCGGTCATGCGATTGCACAACATTTGAGGGAACTTTCTTGAGAAGACGTTGGCAACATCATCTGCATACGCAATCATGTTACTGCCATCCTCTTTCATTGAACGTAGTAGCGCATTAGCAGCTACATTCCATAGAAGAGTCGAGAGTACCACACATTTGGGGATACCTCTACTGACGCATGTGCTGCATGTCGACGACTCCAGAGATGCCTTGACCGTCCTACTTATTAGTAATTGACAGACTAAATTCGCTGTTTGGGAGTCGACCCTAAGATTCATTAGCGCTTCGGTGATAACGAATGGGAAGCTGCTGTTGAAAAGAGAGATCATCTCGTTTCTATAAATTATATTATTTCCTGAGCATCATATAAGTGTTGGGTAAAGGATGTTCATTTCACTGATTATGTTCACTTGTGTTTTTTGCAAAGTGAGTCAACTCATTTAAATTGCTCAATTGTTAAGCTCCTAGCTTTTGTTTTTCTTTGGTACTCATTTTTCATGTTATTTTATCAAACATATCGAATGTTAAACTCTTCGTTCCTTAATTTATGTATGCCCAACGCTTGATTTGAAACAAGCTGCCCTTAAGCTAGCTGCACCCTGACAACTCCATTAAGCAAACGCATTTGGTCTGCTCAAATAAGCCCGAGATAAGCGACAGCCGATGTGGAGCCGGTGCTGCAAAAGCATTTTCTCAAATTAACAGCTACTGGCAATGCCTTTAGTGCTCGATCCATGTGGAAGTTGGTTCATATGTATTAATGCAGTACCCCACATACTTATGTACATATTTTGGCAAAGCATCGAGTTCTTGCCGCAGAGGCCAACTGAAATGAAGTGTCATTGTGATAGAGCCTCGGCAATGCAGTTCTCTGTGTGCATGCAGTGGCAGGACTCCCAGGACGCGGCAGGACCCAAGCGCCACATTTACACGCACTGCTGGCCCGTGTGACTGCGGCAGTCAGCTCTGCTCACGTACTCGGCATTGTGACAAATGGATTTTCGCATGAAATCCCCAGGATTTCTTCAAGTGTAATTGCGCACGCTAAAAGCGAATGCGAATGGCCGAGGCCCCCCCTTACCCACAGTAGGATCCGAGTCCACAGAATGAGCATTAAATTTCATGCACTTGCGGCTGGGCTAACGTTTATTGCACTCCTCGGATAATTTGTGGACCTCAGCGTGCTGGCGGCACGATCGTTCGTTTGCGCAAATGCGAAATGGTTGGCTCAGCCGTGTTACCAGTATCTGCAGTATGAATCCCAGAGAGCACAGCTCGCAGTAGATCAAGTCCGGCAATCGTGATTCAGCAGGTAAACGTGCACCGTTAAGAGCACAAGGCGCAAGGGCATGAGCCAATAAAACACATAGTCAATGCCCATGCGTGTCTCTTCCTGACACAAACAAACAAAAGTTGTTGCAGTACAAACTTGGAATTTAAAATGCAAAAAACTTTGCTCTTTATTTTCAAATTTACTCACCCAGCCGCCTCAGCTCTGACAAATTTTGTAGTATGCGACTTGTCGTGCTAGCGTTGTGTAGTGCAAGCATCGTAAATGTATAAAAAAGTTTATATTACCAGCATTACGGAGTGACATTACCGCCAGCCAGCCAGCCAGCCACCCAACCAAATCACGCCCAGGCTATTTGCAGGGAATTGAAATTGATCAATTTGGGTAGTTAGGGGAATTGTTTGCTATACGTTTGGTGGCAGCTTTAATGGATGAACTCGCTTATGCCAACGGGACTGTCAAATGGGGTCGGGACGAGTCGCACGGAGACCGAGAGTTGCGTGCTCTCAAATCGAATTAATGTATGGACTATGGGGACAATGGGAAACAAATATGTGTGTTAGTACAATAACTTGATAAAAAAGTTTGTGGTATTTGACAGTTAAACCTCTAAAAAAAATATATATATAAACACATGAAGGAATGAAGCAAACTTTGAATAAGCTGGGTGGAAATATTCGTTATTTTGTAAAAATACATTGAATTATTATAATTGGATTGCGTTCCTAAAGAAAAAAAAAAGAAAGTGTCACCTACACTCAGAGAAAAAAGCTAGCAGATCGTGCTTAATATCAAGCAAATTTCGTGTCAGAAGTTCGGCAAGACAGAATTTTCTTGGATTCAAGAAGAAAATACTGAAATCAAGCATTAATTTTCAAGCTCAATCTGCTCGGTTTTAAATTAAGTCGGTTTCATATCAAGACTGATTTATTCTCGAATTCAAGAATCGATCTTCTTGAAAACAAGAAAAGATATTCTTGAATTAGGGAATGACCACGAAGCTTCTCGAATTCAAGAATACATCTTCTTGAATAGAAACATGAAATCTTCTCGAACTCAAGAAAATATCTTCTTGAAAGGAAGCATGAAAAATTCTCGAATTCAAGAATAGATCTTCTTGAAAGGGAGCATTAAAAATTGTCGAATTCAAGAACAAACCTTCTTGGAATGGAGCAAAAATAATTCTCAAATTCAAGCAGAATTTCTTCATGAAAATTCAAGACGAAAAAAAAACTAAATTGAAGCCGATTTCAGTCTCGCCTAATCGTGCTAGATTTCTCTGGGTATAGCTGCTTGATACAATAATTACAAGGTTGCGCAACCTGAAGTGCTTTTTCGCATAAGCAATAAATGATCGAACCTCGGGGCTGCATAAACATAACATCTTTGTCCACATATACTACGTATATGCAGAATTAAAAAATCATGATTTTTGCCCTTCAAAGTATGCTATGTTTATGAATATAAATAATTAAGGAAAATATTTGTATTTTTATACATTTGTATTTTAACACTAATTTTTATACACTTGCAGAAGTTTGTAATAGAAATATTTATTTCCGACCCCATAAACTATATATATTCTTGATCAGGACGACGAGCTGAGTTCAATTCCGTCTGTCTGTTTCAACGCCAACTAGTCCCTCAGTTTTAAAGCTATCGAGCAAAAATTTTGTGAAGAGTCTTCTTTTTACTGCACACAACTAATAAGTCGGAACCGGCCAGATCGGTTGACTATATCATATAGCTGCCATAGGAACGATCGGTCAAAAATTTAGTTCTACTTAGAAAAACTTTTTTGTTTTCCATCGTAACGTCACCAAATTTAGTATACAATTTTTTCATATGCTTCCACATAATACTGGACAAATTGATCAAAATCGGATGTCTATATCAAATAGCTGCCATAGAAACGGTGGGTAAAAAAACTAGTTCTAGTAAGAAAAACTTTTTTGTTTTCCATCTTATCGTCACCAATCTTAGTATATATTAGTTTCATTTGCTTCTACATAATTCTAAAAAATTTATCAAAATAGCTTCCATAGGACCGAACGGTCGGAAAATGTGTTTTACTAAGAAAAAGTTTTTTTTATGGTAAGGCGATTAAATTTTGATTCTCAATGATTTTGAATTTATAAATATCTGATATCTATATCCTATATATATTACCGGTTAAATCAGTTGCAGTGAACTCTTGCAAGTGTATTAAAACTTAGACACAGTCGAAGTTAGCTTTTCATTCTCGTTTTGTATTCCTTTGACTGGTTTATGTAAGATACTGCCATAACTGACATTAAATTATCTCGTTTAAAAAATAATTATTAAAGAAAATAAATTTTGCATACTTCGAGGGGCAAAAAGCATGATATTTATTATAGGCATACACGTAGTAAAAGTTATTGGGCGCATTCACCAGAGACACTCGATTACTGATTAGTTTAATTAACTACGTATACTACATAGTATGTTTTTAGGTGTCGTATGAAATGGACATTTTTTTGTTGAATAACCATATTTCTAATTTAATACGTCACCTGAAAATATACTATGTTAAATCAGCAATCATAAAACACAAGTCGCTAATCGAAATTATCTGCTGAATGGCCCCGTTGTTTACATTATTGACAGTTATCGATAGAATTTACTTTGGAAATGCTGAGACCAACTTTTATCATTTTGCCGATTTGAGGACCGCTTTAATTTACACAGAAGAAAAATACATGTTCAGAATATAAGCACTCAAAATAGAAACAATATTTAAAAAAAAAAAATAACTCGAGAATTTCAGATGATTTTCTGGCAGATCTTCAGACCCACCTTCCATTTTTTTTTTTTTTAATTTTCGTTGGAAATCACGAAGTTTATTTATTTATTTATGTAGTACCAAAGATTTAGAAACTTTGCATCATGAAGTAGTTCTTTTGCATTTTTATTCAGTGGATTCTCACTGTCAGTTTGTTCCATATTTAATTGCCTGTTTTTGTTTTTGCTGTTTCACCTTAAAACTTTTTAACAACCAACAATTTGCTCAAAGCTGGTATGCGAAAACCCACACTCTAAATTAAAATTTTATTAGAAATTAATTTACAAACGAATTTTTGTCAAACGTAGCATAGTACTTATTTCCACATCAAACAGTTTTTCTCTTCATTTATTGAAGCAAAATTCTAAAAGCTTTCTGATGCATGTAACCCACAAACAATATAAAGATAGTTTTATCAAAGGCGAGTGTGTTCGTAAGTTAGTTTTAATTAAGATTACATATTTTTATTAAATAAAGCTGAATGGCAATAAAAGTTTTAAATTGACTAGAATTTTTGTATGCAGAGATAAATTGATAATTTAGTTGAAGTTGTTCAGTATTTGAATATAAATATAAGATGTAATAGAGATTTTCGAGTCAGTAATAAAATGTGATGTGAGCAGTTCGAAAAAAATTATTACTAAATTGGGAAATCTCTCAAATCGCCTTGTGCTGAGCGAAAATGAAATTTTTGTAAGAAAGTCAGGAAAAACCATTGCTTATATAATTATTTAAATATTAGCTATAATACATTTAGGTACTAAATAATATTAAGGGTACGTGTAGAGAGACCTTAGACCCTCCATTATAAAGTAACTGTCACGGTATTTAAACATCGGCCGATGTTAGCTATCCTCTAGCAAGCAATATAAAGTTGGATATTTTTCCGGTTCCGAACCAGTTTGAACCGATTCAATAGGATTTTAGAGAAATATTTAAGTATACAAATTTAAATTTGGTGTGTAGGTAAATTATATGGAGTTTTATTTTTTAGTTTCATGATGAAGTTGTTTTCCTACCTCGGATCCCAATGATCTTTGCAGAACCGCCCATTCCTTTAAGATGCTTGCAATTTCTAATTTGAGTGGCAATCACAAAGACTATAAATAGATGAAGATTTTTGTTGCTCTAGTGGAAAGCGCCATAACTTGTCTTAAAGAGTTTTGCCGATTTTCATGAACTAATTCAAAAAATGAACTATAGCTCAAAAAACGAACTTTAGTTCAAAAAATGAACTATAAATCAAAAAAGAACTAAAGCTTGAAAGTGAACAGTGGAACAAAAAATGAACTGAAGAGCTAGGTCATTGAAGTGAATAAAAATCTTATAGTTTCTTAAAGAAAATAAAGAAAGCTTATGCTCGTGCACACTTAGGAAGTATAAGTAATAGCACTAGTCAACATGATCCAGTTTAGGGAAGAGCGGTGGTGATTCTAGATGATTTTCGTGTGCTTTACACGAAAATGATCCATCACGTCAGGATTTGTGGCAATTCAGGACTTAAGTCAGCAAAAGTGCCTTTATTGAGCATATAAAGGCTTATTTTGTGTTTACCTCCCTTTATATTATCGAAAAGATATATTCTTTAGAATTAAAATAAATTTCCCAAACAATTCTGCGGTTTTTTTCCACGAAGAGATACCATTTTGAATACATGTATTCGAACCGACCAAATGTTCCCTAGCTCACAGGTATACTATGGGTGTCGTGGAGAACTTTTATTATAATATAATAAATGTATGTACTGTTTTAGCTAAGCATACTTTTAGACAGCAAAATAAATTTAGATATTATGTAAATTCTAGCACATTTAAGCAAAATTATATATCTTTGTTTTCAAAAATCGCAAAATTTTCTGGGTCAATTTCTCTTAAAGCTAAGAAATCGTACTTTACGCTTATATCAAGGAGATTCAAAACAGACCAAACTTATATCAAACGAGAAGGCAAAGCTAACTTCTACTGTGCCGAAGTTTTGATACACTTGAAAAACTTTACTCCAACTGATTAAACTGGAAAAATATATATAGGATATAGATATCAGATATTTAAAATTTTTAAATCATTGATAATAAAAATTTGACACCATAAAAAAAACTTTTCTTAGTAAAACACATTTTCCGACCGATCGGTCCTATGGCAGCTATATGCTATAGTCATCCGATTTTTATAATTTTTTTCAAAATTATGTGAAATCTTATAAAACTTATATATACCAAGATTGGGGACGCTACGATAAAAAACAAAAAAGTTTTTCTCACTAGAAGTAGTTTTTTGACCGACAGTTTATATGGCATCTATATGCTATAGTCATCCGACTTTGATAAATTTTTTCAGAATTGTGTGGAAATATATGAAACAAATATATACTACGATTGGAGACGCTACGATGGAAATCAAAAAAGTTTTTCCCACAAAGACTTATTTTTCGACCGATCGTTCCTATGGCAGCTATATGCTATAGTGGTCCGATCTTGATACATTTTTCCAGAATTAAGTGGAAGCATATAAAACTAACATATACCAAGATTAGTGATGCTACGATGGAAAACAAAAAAGTTTTTCTAACTAGACCTAGTTCTTAGACCGATTGTTCCTATGGCAGCTATATGATATAGTCATCCGATCCGGTCGGTTCCGACATATTAGTTGCGTGCAGTAAAAAGAAGACTCTGTGCAAAATTTCAGCTCGATAGCTTTAAAACTGAGAGACTAGTTCGCGTAGAAACAGACAGACGGACAGACAGACGGACAGACGGACGGACGGACAAGCGGAAATAAACTCAGCGTCGTCCTGATCAAGAATATATATAGTTTATGGGGTCGGAAATGAATATTTCTATGCGTTACAAACTTCTGGGCAAAATTAATATACACTTTTCAAGTGTATAATTAAAAGAAACTCAGACGTGTTAATTGATGCATTTTTGCAATCAAATTCGTGTTAAGTACTCGAAAATCTTTTAGAATAACCACCACCCATTCAAAAGTTGCATTTGCTGCCTTGTGTAGTTTAAGATTTATTTAAAGTCAAGGTAATAAAGACTTAAAAAATTCAGGGAAATTGGATAAAAAGATCAAACTTCCTTTTATTGTCAGAATTGTATTAAAGCATTTATTAGCAGTCGTATTAGTCATAGCTCATTAAAAACTGTGTTAAAACGTCCATCAGCGTTTAAAGAATAAAGTCTGAAATTGGTGGGCCAGAATCTTCACATGAATGCACTATTTGTTTAATGAATGGCTTTGCTTTGCGAAAGTCGAATTTAATGATTCCTTTGCGCCTGTTTCAACCCCTTTCGGATTATTTTTCACAGTTGGTGCTTATTTTGCTGTGTAGTTCTTCCAAGGGAATAGCTCTCAATGGTCATACACCTTAAGCCGTTATTATCTCAGTTGTGGGTTCTACTCATATACCACATGCACACCTGCAGCACACAATACCCAAGGTGAATTTTCACAACTGCAACTAAGCTGCAGGCTGCATCCCAACCCTTCAACGAGCCTAATACTGGGCAAGCCGCTTACCAGATGGCTGGTTGGTTGGGTAAAGCTCAAGCAGCGAGCATCTCAATTTCGCCTTTCCCCTTTGTTTTCGCCATCCCCTTTGGGTTTGCTTAGCTCTCGACCAATTTGAAATCTCTACATCTCAATTTCTCATTCCCAGCAACTTGCGTTGTCTTTGGACTCATCTGTCGTCGCTGCATTATTTCCAATTGCTCTACCCGAAAAATGGTGTTAAAAAAAGAGAAACTGAAGGAAAATCTGCCTAATTCATGGGTAATGGCTGATGGGAGGTGCAGGGCTAGTGCTTACAACGCAAATCTGCAAACGAACGGAAATAAAGTGGAAAGTGTAATGACAAAAACCCGGATTAAGAATGTGGCGCATACAAGTTGCACATTTGTGCCTTGTGCACTGTATTTTTCACAGCACTCGGAGCTGACTGTATGTATATGTGTAGCTATATAGACGAAGATATATTTTAAGCAAAGCTTATCTTATCAAGTGACATAAAGACGCCTTTCAGCGAGCGTCCAGCGGCCAGCCAACGACTATTGTAGTGGGTCCGGTTTGGTCCGTTTTGGATTCTACTTCTTCTGTTGCTCCTGCCCCTGCCTCGTTGTCCGCAGGGCAATGCACACAGCTGGACATTCATTACAAAAACGGAAACACTCACACAATGACAGAAGATAAATGGACCTGCACTTGTACGTGTGTCTGTCTCCCTGCCTTGCGGGCCACCCTCTGCCCATTTTCTTTTGTGACTGTGTCTGTGTGTGTGTGTGGTTTTTATTTAGTCGCTTGTTTTATATCAACATCTAAAAAATCTTTGATGCTGCAAAATGGAAACAGTTTCTACATCTGAGTTTTTTTATATATATATATATACGTATTTATTTATTTTTTTTTTGCTGCTTTTAGTTTAGATTTTTAATCTGTGCATCGCTTTTTTGTTGCCTTTGTTTTATCAGCAAGCAGTAGCTGCCATAACGCTTCATATTCATTTGGTTTTTGTTCCATTTGCAACGTCATATTTGTATGCAGCTGCTGCTGCTGCTGCTGCTTTCTGCTCTGTTGTCTTTTTTGATTGAGATATTTATTATGGACATTTTTTAGCTACTCCCAACGTACTTTGTCATATAGTTGATATGACCGCACCCCACACCCCCAAACACTGCACGTTGCCTTTTGGCCCAATTTCAATTTAAAACTTTAGCCATTTGTTTCTGGCGCACAAATTTATCAGCTATTTTTACGCCATTTTTGGCTAGCTCGTTGCTAGCGTTGCATTCATCAAAAAATTTTATTCCAGCGCGCTTCTAACTTGGCGGTTTTTTTTATAAGCGCACTTTATGTCAAAACCACAGCGACACCAGCACAACAGACACACGAAAAATGCGAATTTTTTGTACTGTCCAGCGCCCAAAAGACAAAAGCAAAGCCAAACCAAAATGCAACCCCACCAGGCAACAAATAAAACAAAACTGAAAACAAACTGTCAAGCAAGTGAAATAAATTAACAAAATGGCGCCATAAAGCTAACATATGAGCGAACACTTGATTTTTGAAGCACCATTCGCCATTCAACATTTTTTTTTTTTTTTTCTAGACAAATCTATACTTTTTTTTTGTAGATACTCGAAAAATTTAGATCAACTCTTTGGAAATTACCTATCAATTATTAAAAGCTGCAGTGGACAGCTGAAAGAGTCTGCTACTTGAAAATGAAGTAACAGCTTTCAACTCCAATGATACTCCACAATGCAACATGGTAGGATATGAACAAATTTGTTGCCAAATGCTTAACAAGCGAGAAAATAGAGTAAATCTAATTATGGCTTTTCCACCACAGTTTATATACCCTTTCATTTTCTTTTATAAATAAAAGCAAAAGCTTATTTTATTTTCCTACAAAGATGCGATTTTCGCTTAAAACATTGCAAGTAGTGTGATTTTCAATTTGACCAACAAATAGCGCCTCTCTTGTTACCAAATAGTTGGCCAAACCAGAAAACGATTATTTTATGGGAGCTATACGATATATTCATCCGATTTTGATTAAACTTGAACTATGTGTAAGGCTGAGTTCACATTGTTCGACGCATGGGTCATGATAATCTCGCAAGACTTCATGTTGTATTCTTTTGAATGTCAAATGACAAGCAATTCACATTGAAAACCAGACTAGATTGTCATTCTCATGCGTCGAACAGTGTAAACCTAGCCGAGGCGTATTAAATTATTAAATGCTATAACTAGTTTGAATACCGATCGTTTCTATGACATAAAAGCTATAATCATCCAATCCAGCCGATTTCGACAAATGTGCATTTCCAGACTTTGGCAAATTTTGATCAAAATTGCATTAAAACTGAGGAAGGAAATAGTATGGAAATAAGTCTGTCGGACGGACATGACTATATCGTTTCAGCTTGTCATGCTGATCAAGAATATGGGGGCACTTTTTGTTGGCTTAATTAAACTGAATTTTCTCAGTTCTCATATGAGATGCCCGAAAAATATCTCTGGTAAAAAAACTCATATGAGAAACTTATATGAGAGTATTGATCAGATTTTACACTAAAATTAGTTTAAAGATATTTACGCTCACACCTTCAACTTTATTCAAAATTTTAGTATATGTGAATTTTGGGGTGCCGATTACTAATCACATGGTCAAAATGGCCAAAAACGAGAAGGCAAAGCTAACTTCGACTGTGCCGAAGTTTTAATACACTTGAAAAACTTTACTCCAACTGATTTAACCGGTAAAATATATATAGGATATAGATATCAGATATTTAATATTTTTAAATCATTGATAATAAAAATTTGATACCATAAAAAAAACTTTTCTTAGTTAAACACTTTTTCCGACCGATCGGTCTTATGGCAGCTATATGCTATAGTCATCCGATTTTGATAAATTTTTGCAAAATGATGTGAAAGCATATAAAACTATAAAACTATATACCAAGATTAGTGACGCTACGATGGAAAACAAAAAAGTTTTTCTCACTAGAACTAGTTTTTTGACCTACCGTTTATATGGCAGCTATATGCTATAGTGATCCGATTTTGATAAATTTTTCTAGAATTATGTGAAAGCATATAAAACTAACATATACCAAGATCAGTGACGCTACGATGGAAAACAAAAAAGTTTTTCCCACTAGAACTAGTTCTTAGACCGATCGTTCCTATGGCAGCTATATGATATAGTAATCCGATCCGGCCAGTTCCGACATATTAGTTGCGTGCAGTAAAAAGAAGACTCTGTGCAAAATTTCAGCTCGATAGTTTTAAAACTGAGGGACTAGTTCGCGTAGAAACAGACAGACGAACAGACGGACGGACGGACAGACAGAATTGAACTCAGCTCGTCGTCCTGATCAAGAATATATATAGTTTATGGGGTCGGAAATTAATATTTCTATGCGTTACAAACTTCTGGACAAAATTAATATACACTTTTCAAGTGTATACAAATTTTACTCGGTTAAAACCGTTCAAAACCGGAAAAATTATAGTTTTTTTTTTGCAGATATCTCAGAAGATATACACGATGTAAAAAAAGGCTTCTCACAAAAATGAAACAAATTGTGGACAAATTTAGTATTTAGTACAACTACAAAACATGCGTTTTATACTCTGTACCAAAGGATTTGTACAAATGTATGTAACAGCCAGAAGGTAGCATCACTGACACCATAAAGTATATATATTCTTGATCAGCATCAACAGCCTAGTCGATATGGCTATATCCATTCGTCTGTCTGTATGTACGAACGCAAAGATCTCAAGGATGGTAAGAGCTAGAGGTTTGTAGTGTATGTAACAAAAACACCTCAAATTTATTTTTGATTTTTGCTATGTCTCCTAGACATTAAATTTTAAATAAATTGAAGCTTAAATTATTTTTTAATAGGGTGGAGGAAATAAATAAAAAGAACATTAAAGCATGGTTTACCGTATTGTTTAATTTAAACAGCAGTAACATATTTCAAATAAAAATTTAGTTGTTTTTGTAATTTTAAGGTTTTTTTTTAATTAAAATTGTAATAAATTGTTTTTGTAAACTGTTGATAATTTTGTTTTTGTTTGTTTATTTAACCCTGCTGTTATTTTTTGCCTTTTTACTGTTCCACCCAAAAAAGTCAACTCCTGTACTCCTGAAACATCCAACAACTTGCCACAGAGCAGTATTTCTAGAGGGGAAGATTGCTCTGCCGCCATAAACTTAACAGCGAAATAATCAGCTGTTTTTTGATATTATCGCTGTCTGAGTACAGTCAAGACAATGTCCGTCTCGCTCTAACCACCGTGTTTTCCTATCTGTGTTATAAGACTTTAGCAACATGTGGAAATCGCAGGCAACATTTTAAAAGTATCTCAACTCGGACTGTTACTTAACAGCGCCACAAATCGAGAGCCGTTTCAATCTTCCCCTCTATCTCTCTTCCTCTGTGAACTTGCTCAAAGCTGGTATGTGAACAATAAAATTGGTGAAAAAATGCAGTCACACAGAAAACATTTAGAATTAATAGAAGTAATTTACAAAGAAATTTTTGTCAAGCGTACCACATTTCCACATCACACAGTCTTTCTCTCTAAATATTATAAACTTAATTAAATATTCTTTGGCAAGTATATACCTCACACAACAATATGAAAAGAATTTTATGAAAGGGTTAGTTTCGTTTGTGAGCTTTAATTAGAAATGACATATTTCTGTTAAATGAAGTTCAAAGGAAAATAAATGTTGTAAATTGCTAAGAATGTGAGAATACAAGTCTGACGCAGCAGAGATTTCGTTTAAATAAATATTTATTTTTTAATTACAACTATTAAGTGGCGATTTCTTATCTTTTTGATAGGTGCTATGTGTCAGATTACCAATTTTTAAGGGCCGATTTCTCATCTACTAGATAGCCGCTATGTCTCAGATAAAACTAAATTTTACTCTGTTATTTGTTATTTTATGGGACAGATAGTGCTATGTAGGAGATGAGAAATCGGCCCAAAGTGACATATAGGTGGGTTGCTATTTAAGTTTCTGGCCTAGGTCACTTCTAGCCATTTAAGGACCAATTGGTCTCTTCCCAAAAAAAGTTTGGACTTTTATCGATAAAAGCTTCATACAACTCTTTCATGTGTAACCACGTTTGATATCGATTAACGATTAATCAAAAACTTACCTCGTCAGAAAAATGGAATTAACTCGTTAAAATTTTCGTGCAATCATTTTTCACAACTTTCGACGTGGATTATCACGACAAATGTGCAACGATTAACTTAAATCTTTGTATGGCAATGAAGCACCATTCTAAAGCGCTGTGAAAAAGTGGTTTAATGAATTCAATCGAGGGCGACGCTCGCTCGAAGACGAATGTCGTAAAGGTCGTCCAAAGAAAGTCGTTGTGGCAGAAAACATTGATGCCGTGCGTCAACTGAAAATGCAAGATCGTCATGTGACATAACGCGAGATAGAGGCATCCTTGGGCATTTCTTCCACCAGCATACATTCGATATTGCATGAAGACCTGGGCTTTAAAAATGTTTGTTCTCGTTGGATCCCGCACAATTTGACAATCGCTCAAAAAAGGCTCGTATGGATTGGTGCAAAGAAATTTTGAAAAAATATAATTGCGGTGTTTCAAAAGACGTTTATAAGATCGTCACAGGTGACGAATAATGGATCTATGCTTATGAGCCCGAAACAAAACAGCAATCGACCGTCTGGGTCTTCGAAGACGAGCCAAATCCAACGAAAGTCGTTCGTGGAAGAAGCACTTCCAAGCAAATGGTCGCCTGTTTCTTCGGTAAAACTGGTCATGTGGCGACTGAGCAACGTAGGACGGTCAATTCTGAGTGGTACACCACAATTTGTTTGCCTGAAGTCTTCGGAGCAATTCGAAAAACGAACAAGAGAAGACAGATCATTGTGCACCATGACAATGCGAGCTCTAACACATCAGCTAGCACCAGCGCCTTTTTGACCGCCCAAAACGTCGAATTGATGGGTCATCCGCCGTACAGCCCTGACTTGGCACCCAGTGACTTCTTTTTATTCCCGCACATAAAGGGAAAAATGCGTAGTCAACGATTTTCGTCGCCAGAAGATGCTGTTGAAGAGATCAAAAACCATGTTTTGGAGGTGTCTCAATCGGTGTGGAAAAAGTGCTTCGACAATTAATTTGAACGCATGCAAAAGTGTACAAATCTTGCTGGAGAATACGTTGAAAAACAATAAAACCATTTTTGATCATAAATGTTCGCGTTCACCTACGTACTATAGAAATCGGTCGTTAGTATTATAAATTTATATTTCGGCAGTGAAAACATTTTGGGTTTGCGAGGAGGGGGAGACGAGGAGGCCAAAACAAATAAAATATTGCCTTGTGAGACCGGAATCGGAACCGTATACCGAAAAGAACCGATTAAAGCTCAGAACCAGAACCGGAACCGATATTTTAAATTTTTTGTGTACCGGTATCCGAGAACCGATGTTTTTGGAACCGAAAAGAACCAAAACATTGGACTGGTAATGTTTCTGTCCTTGTTTTTATCTATAACTAACTATCTCAATATATATGTTTATATTACAACAAATTACTTTAGCCTTCATCTTCGTCCTACTTCAGCTGTTTAATTTTTATACTCTGTACCGAAGGTACAAAGAGTATATTGGGTTTGTGCAAATGTGTGTAACAGCCAGAAGGAAGCATCTCCGACCCTATAAAGTATATATATTCTTGATCAGCATCAACAGCCGAGTCGATATAGACATGTCCGTCTGTCCGTATGAACGCTGAGATCTCAGAGATGGTAAGAGATAGAGATTTGAGGTTTATGGAACATATATTTCTTATGCTTGCAGGCAGATCAAGTTTAGTTTTTTTTTTTGCCACGCCCCCTGCCTCCCCCGCAAATTGAAAAAAACTTAATATCTTCCACAATTTTGGAGTTAGGTTGTTGGAACCTTCTAGACATATATTCTACTCATCATTACCTATCGAGCCCCTATACATCGTTTTCCGATCAGATGAACGATAGTAGAGTTGCCACCCCCGCAATTTGAAAAACACCTCAAATATCCCGCAATTTTGGAGTTAGGTTGTTCGAACCTTCTAGACATTTATTCTACTCATCATTACTTATCGAGCCCCCATACATTGTTTTCCGATCAGATGAACGATAGTTTCCCCCCCCCCTTTTTAAAACCCCCAAAACCCCTTTTGGGTTAAACTGCCATTGTTTCAGGTGCGATTAGAGCTGCCACCCCCGCAATTTGAAAAACACCTCAAATATCCCGCAATTTTTTTTTTAAATACATTATCCATACGTTGAGGAAGGCTTAAATAAACAATTTTGAAGTTAGGTTGATCGAATCTCCTAGACATATATTCTACTCGCCATTACTAATCGAGCCCCCATACATTGTTTTCCGATCAGATGAACGATGGCAGAGTTGCCACCCCCACAATTTGAACAAAATCGAATATCTTCCACAATTTTAAAGACAGATTGTTTGAACCTTTTAGGGATGTTTGTTTGCCCGTAATCGTGATGGGCAGCACTTGCACAGATTGTGTGACCCCACACTTTAAAGCTATTAGTTATATACAATCAGGTACAGAGTATATTACAGTCGGGCTTGACCGACTTTCTTACTTGTTTTCTATTGCATTTTCGACAATGATGCGGCCAGTGTAACTTTGATATAACTTGAGTTTGATAAATAATAATTACTCTACATTTTAAGCCTTCTACAATAACAAAATATGCTCTTAATATTAATGCAAATTCTTGATAAAGCCATTTGTTAATTAGCTTAATTGGGTCACAAGTCTTTTTTTTTGAATGACACATACGAGCGGCAGCTGGCTGCATGTCACTATATGGCAGCAACATCCAATGGCTTCAATTTGGTTGATTGCAGTCGCCTGAGCATGAGATCGGCTTGGTCCCGGCCAATGGTTGTGTGTATGAGTGCTGATGGTGTGAATGAAAGTTTTTTTTTTTTTTTTTTTTTTTGGCTTTGGTTGTGTTGTCCGGCTTATGTGAATGCGAATGTGCTGGCGTGCAAAGTATGCCCAAATGCATTTTAAAACATTGTTTTGGCAACGCTATTTTCTTTTTTTCTTTCTTGTTGCTGGCCCAGCTGCTGTTAGGGGCTGCCCGGCACAAAAGCCAATGCCAAACAGATAAGAGCGAGTATTTTATTTGCATACTTTTAGGCTGACTTTTGCGAGCAGCGGCTGCGTTTGGAAAGCCATTTGCCAGCAAAAATGCCAGAAGGATGACAAAAAAATTGTACGAAATTGCAAAAACAACAATCCAACACACACACACAGAGCAGCGCTTAACAAACGCCAAGCAAAACAAAGAGGCACGAGTTCAAAAAAAAAAAGAAAGAGAAAATATGTGAAATGCGAACTTTTACAAAGATTGACAAGTGGCGACTGCCCCGCTTAAAATGTCAAATACGTACAATGTTGCGGAGACTTTTCATGCAAACCAGGCGATGGGCTGGCGGCGGGCTTGAAGTGCTTTTGGTGGGGGTATACGTGCCGTTTGTTTTTTGCCAACCATTTTTGTTGCTGCTGTTTTTTCTATATATTTTTTTTTGGTTTTGTTTTGTTGATGTTTTGATTTGTGCGTGCGTGCAAATGTTTGCACTCTGAGCGTTTGTTTTTCTACGCGATGGTTTTTTTTGCATTGGACAAACCGCCACTTACTTCTCTCCCTTTGCCACTCAACAGGGCCCCCAGGCTATGCCCTTTTTTGATACTCACATATAAAACTATAGTATTTATTTTTTGGTCATTTCTTCCATTTTTTTCCAGTTGTGTGTCATTTCCGTTTGCCAGCAAGCTGTGCTCATCAAAATGGAAACTGTGCAACGTGCACTAAGTGTGACTGATAGTGTGGTGAGTTAGTTGATTCTTTTTTGTACGCCTCGCAGCGTTGCAAATCATCAGAAATTTAAATTGACTTAAATTGTTTATTTTTTGGACGTCGACCAACTGCCATTGTTGTTTTTACCGTGATTTTTGGGCAGCAGGAAGTGCAGCTAAAAATAGCAAAAAGCCAAACTGCTCAGTGTTATTTATGAAAATAATGGATATGCAAATTAATTCGGCAGGCCACAGCAAAAAAGGCCCATTGTTAAAACTAGCAATTAGTGGAGGCATAGCATACTATGCGAACGCCCCTTTTAAAGATAATTCGCTCTCTGCACTCTGACCATAATTTAAAGCGCCAATTAGTTGCCCCAAAATGTATGCTACACATAACACATAAAAGACTTCATTTGTCTATTGTCTATGGCTTTATCCTCCGGCTAAGGCTCTGCTCGATTGGCTAACCAAGCATGTGCGTGTGTGAGTGTCGCCTTTTATTGTGCAGACAGACGATTTTGCGCTTGCTGCTCTCATTGTTTCAGCAAGCTGCTTGTTTCTTCGTTTTGCTTTGATTTCGGGCGAATAATAAAATATACAATTGTAGTAGAAATATGTCGGTAAAATTCAGCAAATTCACAAAATTCATGTTCCGCCATATCCTGCTGTGGTCGATGTCCGTCCGCCTGTCTATGAGATTGTGTCTTTCAATATGTGCGTCTGGCTGTGTGTGTGTGTGATTTTTATTTTTGTGGCTTTTGCGCGCATTGCTTTTTGTTTTTATGTATAAATCATTTATTGTTTTTATGAACGACATTGCGAGCTGCCTGACTGCCTCGATGGCTGGCTGGATGCCAAATATGAGTGGCTGTGTCTGACATTAATTGGCAGTGATTGAGGGATTTTTGTGTGCTCTCTTTGTCTGAGTGTGTGTGTGTGTGTGTTGTCTCGGATACGTGCGCCTTTATGAAATATTAATTGGGCTTTCATATGAACGTACATACTACGAAACAGGCTCTCCCAAACGTGCCCCACAACCTGTTCAATGTCAGTGCAACCGAAGGGCAATGGCAATGGCAACTGCCTAGGCTTATTAAAGACGCGACAGGGTTTGGCACAGACTGCCACTTAGTTAGACAATCCTGCAAATTGAAAGCCAGATGCCAGAAATAAAATTTGTTAAGTAATCCTACGAAGGCAAACAATTTTGTAAACAGAATTGGAAAATTGTTACTCTTGAGCTTCTCTCCCTCTCTCTGAAAATCTCTCAAATTACAAGCAAGAAGAGAGTTGAATTAATATTTGTTCCTGGCAAATGCTAGAAAACTAAAATAACAAATCAAAAAATAAACAACAAAAAAATATATGAATATGAATAATGGTAAAATTTGTTTGTAAACTAAAAGTAAATTCAGGAATTATAAAATAAAAGTCATTTTTATTTTATTATAAATTTTACGGATATAACTGAAATTTTAAAATAAATAAACTACATTTTGAAAAGAATGAAAATGTATGTTGATTTCAAACACGACTTCCCATTTGAGAAACGTACGAACGGCACTTTAAACTTCTTTACTGAAGCGAACGGTGCAAACTGTTAATTCTTGTTTGAAAGTACTCTCCAAACGCTATATAACCACTATGTTTATAAGGGGGATATAGCACTTAGATCGCCAGCAATGAGCAACAATATGCGAACGAATGTAACGTACGTAACACAGGAATTGTCCATATTTTCCTTTTCTATCGAATAAAAACTTATCTTTAACTTTATATTTATATATTTAATAACCATATCTTATTATCCGCCAATATTTTAAATACCCTTGCAGTTTTTTTAAGACTCTACCATTGAAAACAAAAAAGTTTTTCTCTCTAGAACTGGGTTTAAGACCGATCGTTCCTATGGCAGCTATATGTTATAGTGATCCGATCTTAATAAATTTTTTCAATATTCTGTTGAAGCATATAAAACTAATATATACCAAGAATGGTTCTTACTAGATCAAGTTTTTGACTTACCGTTTCTATGGCAGCTATGTATATGCTATAGTCAGCCGATTTTGATCAATTTTTCCAAAATTGTGTGGAAGCATATAAAACTATTATATACCAACATTGGTGACGCTACCATTGATAACAAAAAAGTTTTCACACTAGAACTAGTTTTAAGACCGATCGTTCCTTCGGCAGCTATATGCTATAGTGATCCGATTTTGATAAATTTTTCCAAAATTATGTGGAAGTAAATAAAAAAGTTTTTCATACAAGATCGTTCCTATGGCAGCTATATGCTATAGTAATATGATTTTGATAAAAAATTTTCCAGAGTTATGAAGAAGCATATAAAACTAATATCTACCAAGATTGGCAACGCTTTGACGAAAAACAAAACAGTTTTTCTTACTAGAACTAGTTTTTAGACCGATCGTTTTTATGGCAGCTATATGTTATAGTGATCCGATCTTAATACATTTTTTGAAAAATTCTGTGGAAGCATATAAAACTATTATATACCAAGATTGGTGACGCTACCATTGATAACAAAAAAGTTTTTCTCACTAGAACTAGTTTTAAGACCGATCGTTCCTTCAGCAGCTATATGCTATAGTCATCCGATATTTGATAAATTTTTCCAAAATTTTGTGGAAGCATACTTCAAAACTTTTAATACCAAAATTGGTGACGTATTGATAGAATATAAAATAAAAACGTTTTTCCTTAGCCTTCTATTTTTGTTTCTATATATGACTAAAGTCATCACCTGATTTTAAATCCGCCAAACAAAATTTTTTGTTAAAAATTTTTTTTATGAATTGTTAACTTTTTATATCCGTTACTTGTGGTAAAAAGGGTATAAAACTAATATCTTACCCCCTACGATATATATTCTTGTCACGCCATACTATCGATAAACTAAAAGTACCATTTTCGACTAGTATTGTCATGCAGCGCAGATCAAGTTTGTTTCAAATTTTTGCCACGCCATAGAAAAGTTCCACCGCCCCCGCAATTGCGATGAAAAACTTCATATCTCCCACAATTTTAAAAAAAAAGATTGTTCGAGCCTTCTACACATATATTTTAATCATCATTACCTATCGATCCTATCGATGAACGATAGAAAAGTTTCCGCCCCCGCCATTTGAAAAATACCTCATATCTTCCACAATTTTAAAAAAAAAATTGGTCGAACCTTCTAGACATATAATCATCATTACTTATGGATCCGCCATACTTCATTTCCCGATCAGATGAGCTATAGTAGAGTTGCAACCACCGCAATTTGGAAAAAACCTCATATCTCCCACAATTTGGGCATGTTGTGATCTAATAAAATATTTTTAAAAAAATCCTTACCCTGAGTAACGGGTATATCGAAGTCGAACAGGGCCGACTTCAACTTACGCTTTCGTTTTGTTATTTTTTAATCATATCTGAAATAACCTTTTGAAATCTGGCACACAAGATTTTACTGTCGAAAGCGAAACCCATACATTTTTTTATATTACATTTTTATATAAGATTTCTATTAATGATTTCATTTTTTACAAATGTACTTAAATGGTTCTGAATAATTGTCTACTTAAAAAAGTAAAACTTTTGCTGTAAAAATATTATTTAAATAGCAATTATAAGACAGTAGTTAGACCCCATAATGGTTAGTCTTAAAGGTGCGAACATTAAGTTTTTTTTAATCTCTTTTGAAGTAGTCGGAAGGTTATAACTTTTTCAACTAAATCCCCTAAGTGCTTGCCACATTTCAATTGTAGTCCCACTTACATAAGTGCACTTACAATTACAACCTTGAAGTTTTTGTTTAAGTCGTTTTTGCCATTTAAGAAATTCTTAATCGACGTGCAACGAATCCTTTTGCAATAACAACAAAACTCGTTGACTTAACCTTGAAGTTTTCGTCACAATAGCCAGTTCCCAAAGGCGGCTTCAGCTGCTGCTGCCACGCTTTGCGTGTTGCCGAAAGGGTTTTGGCGTTTAATTAAAAATATAGAATGCACGAGTGTATGTATGACCGTCCATGGCTATGCAATACAAGTGTTGCTTATTGCGTATTCGTACTCGTCCATGTGGCACGCTGATTTTGTACGCCTCCGGAGTGTGCAGCACAAAAGCCAGCAAATTTTTGCTACTGGGCTCGGAATTGAATCTTATATTAAAGATGATGCTAGGCGGCGTTGTCGGTATTGTTGTGTGTCGGAATAATAACAGCAATTCTAACAAAAGCGCGCACAATAACCAAGGCAACAGCTGCAGAACCAACTCGACCAACAACAATCAGACTTACTGCTGCTGCTGCGCTGCTCTGTTGTTGTTGTCGTTTGAGGCGGAAACTCAAAGCGCGTAAGCCGGAAACTGCTGTTTAATGGCGTCGATGCGCATGTAAAGCCAGCAGAGCACAGTCCTGCGCCTGCCAATAACAAAAACACACAAAACGCAGTCCGTCCGAGCTGGGGAAATGAAATTTATTTCATTGAAAACAACAATCCGCAGCATGCACAAAATGTAATTAAAATTTTCTATTTCAATTCGAATAACCTTTGGTCAGGTAACGAGACTAATTATTATTTTCCAGCTGCTGGCTGCCATTGTTCTAGTTTGCCCCATTCTAATTAAAGTAATTGATTTGCTAGAGCGAAAGCGAACTTTCATTTCATTTAATTTGATAATGTCAGTTGAAAGTCATTCCTCAGCTGGGTTTAGTTTATGCCTTAAATCCAAAAGGCTTAACAGCAGCAGCAACAGCAGCAGCAGCAGCAGTTGGTATCTGCCTTTCAATAAAATGCCATAATTTGTGTTTTTGTTGTGGACCCAAACGGGTTTAGTTGGCCCAGACGCCAAATGCTTTGCTTTTGGCTGGCCTTGTCAATCGACGTTGGGCTTAGCCTCATCGAAAATGCAAGCGTTGGCATATTAGATTGCCATTACTGCTTGTCAGGGATTATGTGTCTTAATTTCGTGTTAAAGGACTTGCGCATTCGTTGGTTGCTCCAGCATTCTCTATCACTTTCGCTCGTTACACTTTTTGTCAGCTTAATGCTCGTCCGCTAATCCAAGCAGCCAATCATCAAAGTTGTTTCGCATTGGCTCCACTGCATTATGGGCTAGGATTTTCGGTTTTCGGTCAAATTAAGCGATACAAGAAGCTACAATTTAAAATACCTGAATAAGTGATCAAGTGCTCATCGATGACCAAATGAAATTAATTTCATGTCAGCAAAAAAGATCATTGAAAATGTATATTTGAGAAGGGACTTCAAATTTTATATGATCGCAAAGCTAACACTCTAACGCTTGGCACTTCACACAGTTCGTGCTGTTATATACAAACTTTGTCAGCTACAGAGTATATTGAAGAAGGGCTTGATCGACTTCCTTACTTCTTTTAGCATTTATGAGTTGACCAGGGCTAGTGAAAATACGTTCAACGGAAAATATTTGTTTTTCAAATTTAAAGAAAATAATAAAATAAATAAAAAAGTCAATTATTATTTTAGCCAGCGTAAACAAACATTTTATATTCTTCAGTCCATAGTACAGTTGAGCGATTTGTGAAGCTAATAAACGATACAGCATCCCCAAATTGAGCTGGTCAATATAGCTTTCATTTTAATTCGTTTGCTTGCTTGTTCAGTCTAATGCACATTTGAGAAC
The DNA here is from genome assembly GCA_018904225.1 of Lordiphosa mommai. Classification (NCBI taxonomy): domain Eukaryota; kingdom Metazoa; phylum Arthropoda; class Insecta; order Diptera; family Drosophilidae; genus Lordiphosa; species Lordiphosa mommai. The sequence goes on along the minus strand of JAEIFT010000119.1, from coordinate 241,930 downwards.
AAGTAAGAAAGTCGTTCAAGCCCGACTGTAATATACTCTGTACTTGTTTGTACATAAATAATTTGTGTAAGTGCTACCCATCTCGATTGGAGCCAGTGCTGCCCAGCGTAATTATTTGTTTTGCTTATAACTCAACTATCGTTCATCTGATCTGGAAACGATATATAGTAGATCGATAGGTAATGACGATTCAAATATATCCCTTGAAGGTTCGAATAATCTATCTTTAAAATTGTGATAGATATGTGTTTTTTTTTCAAATATTGGGGGTGGCAACTCTACAATTGTTCTTCTAATCGAAAAACGGTGTATGGGGCTCGATAAATAGTGTTGAGTAGAATATATGTCTAGAAGGATCAAACAACCTAACTTCAATATGTGAGAAATTCAATTTTTTTTTTCAAATTTTGGGGGATGGCAACACTACAATTGTTTGTCTGATCGCAAAACAATGTATTGGGGATCGATAAGTATTGATGAGTAGAATATATGTCTAGAAGATTCGAACAATCTATCTTTAAAATTGTGTTAGATATGACGTTTTTTTCAAAATATGGGGGTGGCAACTCTACAATTGCGTGTCTGATCGCAAAACAATGTATCAATAAGTATTGATGCTTAGAATATATGTCTAGAAGATTCGAACAATCTATCTTTAAAATTGTGTTAGATATGACGTTTTTTTTAAATTGTGCGGGTGGCAACTCAACAATTGATTGTCTGATCGCAAAACAATGTATGGGGGGTTGATAAGTATTGATGCTTAGAATATATGTCTACAAGGTTCGAACAATCTATCTTTAAAATTGTGTTAGATATGACGTTTTTTCAAATTTTTTGGGGTGGCAACTCTACAATTGTTTGTCTGATCGCAAAACAATGTATGAGGGGTCGATAAGTATTGATGCTCAGAATATATGTCTAGAAGATTCGAACAATCTATCTTTAAAATTGTGTTAGATATGACGTTTTTTTCAAATTGTAGGGGTGGCAACTCTACAATTGTTTGTCTGATCGCAAAACAATGTATCGATAAGTATTGATGTTTAGAATATATGTCTAGAAGGTTTGAACAATCTATGTTTAAAATTGCGTTAGAAATGACGTTTTTTAAAATTGTGGAGGTGGCAACTCTATTTGTTCGTCTGATCAAAAAAAGGTGTATGGGGCTCGATAATTATTGACGAGTAGAAAATAGGTCTAGAAGGTTCAAACAACCTAACTTCAAAATTGTGTTAGATATGACGTTTTTTTTTTAAATTGTGGTGGTGGCAACTCTACAATTGTTCGTCTGATCAAAAATCGGTGTATGGTTTCTAGATAAGTATTGATGAGTAGAATATATGTCTAAAAGGTTTGAACAACCTAACTCCAAAATTGTGGAGATCTGAGATCTGTGCGCTCATATGGACAGACGGATATGTCTATATCGACTCGGTTGTTGATGCTGATCAAGAATATATATACTTTATAGGGTCGGAGATGCTTCCTTCTGGCTGTTACATACACTTGCACAAACGCAATATACTCTTTGTACCTTCGGTACAGAGTAGTAAAAAGTTATTGGTCTTTCTCTCGTCTGTCCATGCTGTTTCAAACATTAATACTTCAAATTGTGGCATTCGATTTACCAACAAACACCAAGAAAGTGAAGAACTTTTTATTTTTATTAACCGAAACAATATATTTTGGTTTGTGTGATGAACAAACTGTGTTAGACAACTCTCCGCAAGCATCGAGATGAACTTCAAAAATCTTGTTTCAAGTTAAAAGCAAAGTAATAAAAAAAAAAAAATCATCAAATGGCCAACAGCAAGTGGCAAAAGTTTGGACAATTTTCGAGTGTTTTTTTTTATGGTATATTGTGGTTTTCGATTTCGGTTTTGTTGGCTTGGACACTTTAATTGAAAAATAGTAAAATATTGTGAACAGAAATGTAATGGTAAAATAAGCTTTGGTTGTTATTTTAAATAAAAGTTGCGAAATGTAAAAGAGTGGTCGGCCAATTGTTGGAGGGGCGGGCTAATCGAAATGGAAACCAATAATTTGTGACAATGGCCAGTGCGTGTGTGTGTCAATGCATCATCATCATCATCGTCATCAGGAGCAGCTGAAACTAATTTCACATGCTATGTTGTCTTTTGTGGCTTCAGTTCATCGCTCATTGTCACATTGTCATATGCGCCACGGACAGATGCAGGACATCGGGACCATTGATGTTGCCTGTGGTTTCATTTCCATTCATTTGCCAACTGACATTTTGTGTATTTGAGCAGAAATTTTGATTTGTCTGCAACCGGAAATCCACAAAATAAACTGCAAATATATTTGCATTGTGCGGCCAAAGCTCAACCCCAAACTCATCGCGTCACCCCACCTCCCACCCATCCAATCTGTGTGTGATTGTGGGGGGCTTAAAGTTCACTGCAGCCGCAGCATATTATAAAGGCATTCTATAATCCTTCAATCTGTCAATAAATGCATTTTCTGCACACACACACACACACACACACACACACACACAAGACAATGCCAGCAAAATGCAACGACTGCAAAATCAGCAAATCTCTTCTTCGTTTGACCCCCCTCCTGCTTGCGTGTGTATTTGGCTTTGTTCTTAGATGCAACGCCTAATTTAAATTGTAATATTCAAGTTTTATTTGCACTGCACAGCAAATATGATTTAACAGTTTTCATCGCTTTGCTTTCCCCCACCACACAGCGCACACATGGCTTTTTGAGGGGCCTCTTAACGTAAACTTTCCACGGCATTTAAGTTTATTGTTGGAATTTGAGGATTTTTGGTAAATATTTGCCTTGGTAAAACTTTGCGTTTTGTGTAATTGTCTAAAACGTGCGCATTTTCACATCGGAATTCAAATGGATCAAGTTAAATGAGCAATGGAAGGACGAGAATGGAAGATTGAGTTGTAAGGATGCAAAGTTGAGCTGACATTTGGTTAAGTTTGTGGAAGTCTTCCATTTGGAAATCAAGGCGACAAACATGCATGAAATTATCAGTAATTCATTTCATTTCATTTGGCTCAGCCCCATGCTTCAAAAGAATTTAATGCAATTTTAAATTACAATTTATATAAACTAAAAACATTATTATACCCTTGTAGAGGATGACAAATTTAATAACACAAATCGGCAAAATTAATAAACACTATTCAAGGGTATAAAAATATCCAGTTTTTTGGCCATTTCTTTTCAAAGCGCAATGATATCGAAAAACTGTAAGTGTAGTAAATTAGAGGATACTTTGGTCTATTAAAAAATTTAAGCCCTGAATTTTTAATTTTTTTAACAATTATAAGAAAAAATGAATTTTTTTCAAAAATATATCAAATTTTGCATATTGAAATAAAAATATTGGTATTTTAAGACTAAAATCCAAACAATGGGACAAATTCAGCAGATAATTACGATTAGCGATTTGTGTTTCATTATTGCTGATTTTACATAGTATATTTTAAGGTGTCGAATTAAACTAGAAATAAGGGTTTTCAACATAAAAATGTTAATATCATACGATACCTAAAACTATACTATGTAGTATACGAAGTTTTTTAAAACTAATCAGTACTCGAAAGTCTCTGGTGAATGCGCCTATTGTGTTTGGTTTTTCTGTATCGTTATTCATCTTAGTTTACATTAAAACCAATGTGGTTTGAAAAGGTTACTTAATGTGGTTATAAGAGTTGAAAATGTTAATACACGTTTATTTAAATATTTTGCAAACAAAAGGAACCAGGGAAAAACGGATGATTGATTTAAATTCAACGCTCAAAAACACATAGGAAGCAGTTGCTATCTACTCTGGTCCAAAACCTTGTAAATGATTTTGTGTGTAATTGATTTTAAAATAAATCTTTCCCTGATTAACGTGTATGTGTTTGTCAAAGTGCATAATTTGATCATTATACACTTGAAAAGTGTATATTAATTTTGCCCAGAAGTTTGTAACGCATAGTAATATATCTAATAGCTGCCATAGAAACGATTGGTCGGAAAACAAGTGTTAGTGAAAAAAACTTTTTTGTTTTCCATCGTATCGTCACTTATTTTGGTATATATTAGTTTTATATGCTTTAACATAATTTTGAAAAAATTTATCAAAATCAGATGACTATAGCATATAGCTGCCATAGGACCGATCGGTCGGAAAATGTGTTTTACTAAGAAAAGTTTTTTTTTATGGTATCAAATTGTTATTATCAATGATTTAAAAATTTTAAATATCTGATATCTATATCCTATATATTTTTTACCGGTTAAATCAGTTGGAGAAAAGTTTTTCAAGTGTATTAAAACTTCGGCACAGTGGAAGTTAGCTTTGCCTTCTCGTTTTAACCATTATTTGATCATTTTAATCATTTATTTTGAACAGCCTTGATATTATTATAAAGTATATTATATTACTTAGCTTTAAAAAAGATTTCCCAAACAGTTTTGCTATTATTATACCCTTGCAGAGGGTATATTAAAATTGTCACGATGTTTGTAACGCATAGAAGGAAGTATCTCCGACCCCATAAACTATATATATTCTTGATCAGCATGACGAGCTGAGTCTATATAGCCATGTCCGTCTGTCCGTCTGTCCGTCCGTCTGTTTCTATGCTATCTCCTCCCTCAGTTTTGAAGCTATCTTGACCAAACTTTGCAAAAAGTCTTTAAATACACATAGGCTGCACATTTGTCGGAATCGGCCGGATCGGATGACTATATCATATAGCTGCCATATAAACGATCGGTCCATAAACTAGTTCTAGTGAGAAAAACTTTTTTGTTTTCTATTGTAGCGTCACCAATCGTGGTAACTAGTTCTAGTGAGAACAACTTTTTTGTTTTCCATCGTAGCGTCACTAAACTTGGTATATATTTGTTTTATATGCTTTCACACAATTACGAAAAAATTTATAAAAATCGGATGACTATAGACTATCGCTGCCATATGAACGGTCGGTCAAAAAACTAGTTCTAGTGAGAAAAACTTTTTTGTTTTTTATCGTAGCGTCACCAAACTTGGTATAGATTAGTTTTATATCCCTTCACACAATTCTGGATTTATCAAAATCGGATGACTATAGCATATAGCTGCCATATAAAAGGTCAGTAAAAAAACTAGTTCTAATGAGAAAAACTTTTTTGTTATCAATGGTAGCGACTTTCAAAAACTGCAAGGGTATTTAAAACATCGGCGTAGCCGATGTTAGCCTTCTATTTTTTTTTTTTTTTTAAATTTACATAATTTCCGACCTCATTCTTATGCAATGCTAGAAAAAGTATAAAAGTACCAAAAAAAATACGAATTTGTATTGAATTATATTGAAAATTCTCAACAACATCCATTGCTTACTTGTGTATTTGAATGCAATTCTATCGCTAAATAATTTAGTCTTGAGCTTTAATATTTTATTTGACTCATAATTCAATATTTGGACAAGTCTGATCAATTGTTTCCACAAAATCTGAAACAATGACCGCGTTCAGCAGAAGAACTTGCTCCCTGATCAATCATAAAATTTAATTGATCTTTCTGCTGACCGCGCCTGATCCGGTATCATGATAGCCAATTTGAGGTATCATGATAGCGGAGCATGTATCAAAGAAATAGTACGCTCCTTTGAAGTGATACTGATACCAGCAGCTGTTATTGTATATCGATAGGCTTGGTATCGATAACATTAGGCTTGTTTTGCAAATATGAGCTTTCAATCTGCTGTAAATAATTATAAAAAAACAATAAAATATAATTAAACCTAACTTTGCTATCTTCTATGCAATTTCCAGGGTGGCACAGAAAGCTAGCGTGTCTGCGACGCCATTAAAAAAAATACTGCGTTCCGTGCCTTGATTTTCTTCTAAAGGCGTTGGCTAAAGATTGTTGTTAGAAAAAATTTTCGATCGCTATCATTCTTTTCTGATACATGCTCAGCGCTCCATCATTCTGCTGAACACGGCCATTGATAAACAACCAAAAGAGTTTTTAGAAACACGGACAATTGCTTTGGGTTGCTTTTAAGTTGTTTTTTTGTAGAACAAGCCCGACTATGGTAAATTGTGTAACTTTTTATCGTTGAACTACTCGCTAACTATGCTTGAAATAGTCCATAAATTCTTGAAATATTTCATCAGCTTTGAAATTTCTTCATTTCTGCAAAAAGGCAGAGCGGAAAAAATGAGTTTGAAAATATGTAGCATACTTTTATGCTAATGCAAAATATGTCAATGTCAAATGTAAAGTATACGCACTGTGGCCCAAAAACAATTCATCATTAAAAATCTCGACCAGTCCCCAGGGCAGGCAACCCTCTTGTCGCCCATCGAGCCTGCTCTGACATTGGTCAATGATAAGAAAATTCGAAAAATTGTCTTAAAGTAAAGGTGCGGTCCCTGGCTGCTTAAGTCACGCCATACAAAGCCCAAGCAAATGCCATGCCCCTCTTTTTCTCCTCTCTCTCTCTCTCTCTCTGTTTTCAGTTGAGGTTAAGAAATCGGCTGTAAAGCTAGTTAAATATGCCCCTACGGCGGTTTCAAAACTTTTTGCTTTTGGTTCGCTTGAACTCACACCCAGGCGCTGGCATCGAGGAAACATATAAAGTTTTTACTGTGTGTGCATGCACGTGTGTGTGTGTGTGTATGTGATTGTGTATTGTAATGGCTTTTGTATTAGTGTCCAAACACGTAAATTGTTGCGTGGCGCATTGTTGTAAGCCCTCACACCCTCCCTCCCGTCCATCCTCCGTGTGGGTGCGTGTGCGATTATGAGGGCAGGAAGGTGGATTGAGGACTCTGTGTGGGTGCGGCCGTGCGAATATGTTGTTCATTATAATCTGCTCATGTTGCTATTTTAGCTGTTTGTTGTTATTGCTTATGTCCTTGTCGGCTGTCCGCCGTCGATGTTGTTGTTTGCTCTTCTCGTCGTCGCCAGCCATTGTGGTTATTTTCATTGCTTTGCATTATTGTTGTTTTGTCATGTTCGGCTTTTGCTTGTGTGTTTTCAGCAAATACATAATTTTGTGGACATAAAATTGTCACATGTCGTTGAATTTTGATTTGATTTTATGCGTGCAAATTTATGCATGCGTTTACGTCTGTCCAATGAGGGGGGAAGTGCGGAAAGTGCGGCCTGGTGATTGTTCGTATGTTGGTTTACTGGCACGCACAGTCACAATTCTGCATGGCTGCTTGTTTTGTATTTGCAATGCTCTTTATGACTTTTTATGAGAAATATGCACACAAAACAACACACAAACAATTCCCGGCATTGCACTGCATGCAGATTTGTTGTTTTGCTATTTGGCTTTCATGACAATTGTTGTAAATTTACACAATGATTTATGTTTGATATTTTAATTGCTATTGTTTATTGTGTCATTATTCCAACACTTCCGATTGCGGTTGATTAAATTTATTTAGGCTTAGAAACAACAACTTTTGCGAATGGCTGGGGTAAGCCGCATTGGTTTAATTTATGCCACAGAACAAAGAGCATTACAGATATGGCCTTTTATCGTTAAACGGATTACGACGGTCCACTAACTAAAACCAAACGACTAGCTAGCCAATTAAAACAAAAAATAGTTGACTTTTTGGCTTTGACAAATTTATGTTTAACAAATTAATTTTTAACCAAAAATTATAACAAGACTAACATTACCTAAAAAAAGGAAAGGAAAATCACAAAACGCCAAAAGAAGTTCTCGTTTCCGAATTCGATCTATCGGAATTGGTGGAGGTTCTTATTTTCAAGAATCGATTTGACAATTCGGTTTATATATTTTGCCATCAAAACAGTCAAATGAAAATAAATGGAAATTTAAAGTTATTTGCCGAATAAGACAATCGCTTTCTGAAAACGGGTACATTTACCAATTCCGTTTCCGCATATTTTGATCGAATTCGGAAACTGGGATTTTTTTTAAGCCTCTTAAATATTAGTTTGCTGTCAGAAAATGTATACATGAACTATAGTTCTAGAATGTTTGCAATTTTAAGTTCCTCGAATAGAACGGTCACACTAGAACGCAAAACGAAATCATATCTAATGCGCTGTTTACACTAGCCGCATCATTGAATTTGTCCGTTAAACGGAAAGTGCGGCATTATTTCCCAAAAGAAGCCTGTGGATAGAAGAAGAGTCTTATGTTTAATGATGCGGAAAGAGTGAGCGTATCTGGCCTAGTATTGAGTATTTGAGTATTTTTTCAGGGCAACTACATCAAAATTGGACCGTTTCTGTTTTAACAAAATTTCATAGTATAAACATATTTTTTGAGATTTCCACCACTAACAGATCGCTAGATCAACGACAAAAAACATTATACTTACAAAAATTATTGCATCAAAACGGTGCATCCGATTTATGCGAACCGAATTGTGAAGTTACTATTATCACGTCGTCCATCTGAGAAAAATTAAGAGGTTGAAAATTCATATTGGTATAAGGTTGGATGGTGACAAGTATATCTACTTCTACTAGATTTGATTTGAGAATTCTCGGAATTGTTTTAGCAGTTAAAACCGATTGCTGAATACAAAGTGGATTCATTTCGAGCAAAAGGGACGGACGGGATCTAGTAGCCACAGATTCGCTTGTCAATTACATATTAATTTATAACATTTAAATTCCCAATGGAGAAGTCTGCACGAAAATCGACTTGGAATTTGGAACATGGCCGAATATTAGCCTCTGAGCTGATTTTTCTAAATCTTTTAGTATGACCTTTATTTCCTTACTTTTTCCGGGCACACTGCAGATTTTGTATCTAAATCAGATGTTTGTCAAAAACAACTACTCTATCAACAGTACACCGATATGGGTCATCTATAATTTGAAGAAAAGCGAGATCAAATCAGTTTCAGAATTCCCGCTACTCTAAATGAGTAATGGCCTTCGCTGTAATAGCAAGTTATCATTACCGCTTAACTCTACTTGACACACATACAATGCACAGTGGTTGGGCTTACATGGGAGAGCGGCCATAAATACTTCTAGTGGTCATATCGGGCTGAAATTTTTACTGTAAGTTCTTTGCATAGTTAGAACTATAATACAAAAAAAGGGCGTGATTGCAAACAGATTTTGTTAACGAAAAAATATACTAAGAAAAACATATATATATTATAAGTCGAAAACGAACAATAATTATACAAAATCATATACTTTTTATATTGTCTCATCGAGTAAATTAATTGTTGATTGTAATATTCTGGTTGAAGGTAAGTTTTCTTTGTCCAGTTTAAAAGGGATCAGAACTTAATAGCAATTTGATTATCAAGTCTGTATTTGAGACGACGCGTGAAATTTTGCGTGTATGGTTCAACCGAAACTTTTTAATATAATTAATTCTTGCCTCAGCGGCTTCTTCAGACAGCTCTTCAATTAAAAGTAAGGAATGTTTTATAATATCGGGAGCATGAAGTAAAACTTTATGAACCGATGGGGGGAGACAAAACCAAGGATACTTATTAATCAGCTGCTTCGCGGTTTCAAGAGCATAGTCCCCAAGTTTTGCCGGATTTATCATGTAGCCTGAAGATATGGCTTGCAACAAAGTTGAGACTCTAATTATTAAGTCTTTATCAATTCCCGTAATATCGGCAGATGTATCAGGGTTATTGAAAAATTTTCTGGCTGTGTTGCCATCATTCGGTGTTCCACATTCTCCAGCTTTAGGCTTGTCTAATATAAGACCCATTATAACCCTGAACTCATTTTGAATAATTTGTTTTCTCATTGAAATCTTCTGTTTGGCCTCTTGTGATCGGATTTGCCATATTTTTTCATTCAATTTGTATGATAAGTGAATAAAACAAATCTAATGTACGCATGTAGTGGTGACAATCCAATCTCAAATCGCTCCTCATGAACTTCTTCTTTTAAACAATTTTCTAAGTTGTTCATTTCTGTCGGCTTGGCATAACATATTTAGCATCTTGTGGATGTTGATTCACTTAAAGCATTACAAATATTACCATCAACCATAGTAAGTTGCAAAGCGGCAACAACAACATTACAGACTAAATGAACTGCTTTCGAAAAATTTAGGTTAGGTTAGTTTTTTTAATGCCACATGTGCAGCTGCAGGTTACTGCAGCTGAACTAAACACTTTTATAATCTTAAAGTATTGATTAACAACAGGGTACAAATTTCGTTGGGGGGCGAGCGGGGGAAACACTTAAAACTTTACCTAAACATTGCTATGCATCAAAAATAGGAACTGAAAAAGACGCACTTAATTAACAACGATTTTCACAAAACACAAAACGAAATATTTATAAATTGGATTGTAAAAATAAAGTTCATACCTTTATGTACAATATTCATATTTTTTGTTTTTGGTTTAACAACGTTTTATAATATAATTTAATTATACAAATTCAGCAAGTTGCACTGCGCTGCTGACAAATGTCAAATACAGAAACACGTGTTCGCTCTTTTCACTCTCTTTTTAGAAAGTCCCGTTAGAGAATCAAAAAAAAAAGTATAACGTCATAAAGTTTGGACAATTTGCTGATAGTAAGAACAGTTTCCGTTTGAATAGCTCAAAATAAATTTTTTTATTTTTGGCCTATGGCAGCAACCACTGTGCAATGGCCGTGTTTAGCAGAAGAACTGGCTCCCTGATCAATGATATATTTCTTGGTAATTTACGTAGCCTACTTTTCCCTATTGGATATAATATGATATTAACATGAAGCTTTTCCAAATGTCAATTAAACAAGGCCCCCTAAAAGTATGCTCAATAATAAGAGTAGTTTTATTTAGCTGATCAGTGATCAAGAGTCTCTGCTGAACGCACCCAATGTCTGTGAGATCGCTTATGTGCTTCAGAAAAGTATACACCTCCCATTAGCTCAGACAAGTGAATGCATTAGTTTGTAAATAAATAAATGAAATGCATGCCAGAAACCGTACCCTAAGCCGGTATCCAAGTTCTCAATTTAAAAAGAACCAGTTGTGGAACCGAACCTTTGCATAGTTTAAGGGAACCCCGTCGGAATGGCAGCCCTGATTTGAACGCTTTTGATGCATAAATACACACCGATTATTGTTGCTAACTTTAGGGCCGTTCTGCAGATATTGTGTTTAATGATTGCTGAATGCAGTGATTGACGATTGGGATTGGTAAATCGAAATAAATGATTGCTGAGAGCGATTACTGATTTAAGAGGAAAGCATCCATTTTGAAATTTTTAGTGTGACCGTCTATTTATTTTGAAATTTTAAGTGTGACCGTCTATTTATAATACGTGAAAATTAAAATTTACTAGAGTGAGCGTATTTTTTTTGATAATAAGAGTCCCTTTTAGCCTGCAATCAATTATAATCACCAGAAAGACTTCAGCAAACACACATCAAAATTAAAATGAGCCCATGGTTTATTTTTTTACATTTTATCTAGAGTTCGCTCTAGTCAACAATCAAACATTGGGCCATCTTCCAGTTGTGAATGATTGGTAATGATTTTAGTTTGTACCCTTCGGCTGCACAAAAAAAAGTACGTGATGGAAATTTCTCTTTTTTTTCACAAAAACCATTTTGGGCTATTTATTTTTTCCCTTTATTATACGGGTAATTTCAGAAGTTTGTAACGCAAAATATCATTCCGACCCATAAACTATATTATTTGATAGGACGACGAGCTGGTTCTTTCGTTGTCGTCCGTCCGTCTGTCGTTGTCCGTTGTCTGTTGTTGTCCGTTGTCTGTCCGTTGTCCGTCTGTCCGTCTGTCCGTCTGTCTGTTTCTACGGAACTAGTCTCTCAGTTTTAAAGCTATCGAGCTGATTTTGCACAGAGTCTTCTTTACTGCACGCAACTAATATTCGGAACGGCCGGATCGGATGACTATATCTATAGCTGCCATAGGAACGATCGGTCTAAGAACAGTTCTAGTTAGAAAAACTTTTTGTTCCAGTAGCGTCATAATCTTGGTACTGTTAGTTTTATATGATTTCACATAATTCTGGAAAATGCATCAAAATCGGATCACTATACTATGTGCCATAGGAACGATCGGTCGAAAAATAAGTCTTTGTGAGAAAACTTTTTGATTTCCATCGTGCGTCTCAATCGTAGTATATTTTGTTTTATATGTTTCCACATAATTCTGAAAAATTTATCAAAATCGGATGACTCTAGCTATAGCTGCCATATAAACGGACGGTCAAAAACTACTTCTAGTGAGAAAACTTTTGTTTTTTATCGTAGCGTCCTCAATCTTGGTATATATTAGTTTTATATGCTTTCACATAATTTTGAAAAAATTGATCAAAATCGGATGACTATAGCTATAGCTGCCATAGGACCGATCGGTCGGAAAATGTGTTTTACTAAGAAAAGTTTTTTATGGTATCAATTGTTATTATCAATGATTTAATAATTTTAAATATCTGATATCTATATCCTATATTTATTTTACCATTTAAATTAGTTGGAGAAAAGTTTTTCAAGTGTATTAAAACTTCGGCACAGTCGAAGTTAGCTTTGCCTTCTCGTTTTTTCTCTAGTTTTTATTGAACTTTTTTTTTTCGTGTATCACCATTCTCATTGATATCCACATAGCTAATTCCATTTTCGACTTTGACAATCACAAAGGCATCGGTCTCAGTCGGCTTAAGTTGTCGTCGTTGGCGGCGTTGCTCTACTTTTGGGCTTATGTGATGTGCTTGGCCAATGTATGTATAGTCGATCGACCACACAAGCATGCCTGTGTGCCATTTTTGGGGGCGTTTTATTGGCTCATTTCGAAGAAAGTTAAAAATTAAATCATACAAATTATTTCAAACGCCTGGCAATAAAATTGAATTCACATTTCAGACTTCGGTGCCCTTTGCCTTAGTTAAAATAACCAACAATACAATACAAAAAAAAAAGGGTTGCCAGCCCAACAAGACAATTTTACAGTTGCTTGGCCAAAAAGGTAAGCCCAATGGCGGCCGACTTACATAAGCCTTTTTACGAGCCAAACTCGTGCCATTGACCATATGGTGAAGGTGAGCGCCACAGTTCTCTGTGGACTGCTCCGGAGTATGCTGGCAACAGTTTTGCTCAGTTTTTGTTCTGGTTCATAATAAATTCAGGCCATATAAAAGTGGCACCAGCTGCCAACGGGCCAACAAATAAAAAAGCTGTAAGAAAACGCAACAACAAGAACAAAACCTACTCGACTAGAATAAAAAAAAAAAAGCATTGGCAAAGGGAAGAAAAGCAAAATTCACAAAATTCAATTAAAGTTAAACTAAACAAGCTTCGAACAAATGCGTTTAGCTTTGGCCCCGACAAAAGCACACCAATAGGGGTGGAACAGGGCGGACCGTGGAACGGGCAGCTTTGGCGCTTGTCAAAGGAGCGGTGACTGGACGTTTGCTTCAATGGATGGATGGGATGAACGGTTGGTTGAATGGATGACTGTATAGATGGATGGATGGCCATGCGTATGCGCTACTCTTATGGCTAGTTGACCCAATGGATGGATGGATGGAAGGATGAGTGCGCCGCTCCCAACAGGAAACGGAAGCTGCTAAAACAAACGCAGTGTTTAGTTTGTCCGACGCGTTCTGCGCTTTACTTTGCCTCATGTTTTCCATCTTTTTTTCTTGTATTTGTATTTATTTGTTGTTTTTACTATTGTTATTGCTGTTGAGGCCATGCTTTGTTGCCTTTCCCCACCGGTCAAGTATTGTTGTTGTTGTTTTAGGCAAGAAATTCGATTTACTAGCTGATTGCTGTTAGCGTACAGCAAGAACAAAAACAAATAAGTGAGAAGAATTTAGGGGCACGAATCGACCAATGTGATATCCAGCATAACATGTCCTGGCTGAGAAGTAGATATTGACTTCAGGACCCAGAGCTGACCTTATTTTTCTTAAATCGAAATTCATTTATTAAAATAAAATACCAAATCAATCGGAAAAAGAACAGTTTTCACAATAAGATTGTGCTTACTTTTCTCCAAATATTGCAACTAAGTCATCATTGCTAAATTTGAGGTAATCTCTTAAGAACTTCAATTTCGCATGATTCTCAAGGTACATCAAGCAAGCATGTTCCATACATTTCGAACCTCCAACTCTTAACATCGCAAGATCTGTGCGTTTATACGGACAGACAAACGGCTCGGCGGCTTATCAGGAATATGTTTAAGGGACCGAAAATAACAGTTATGGAAGTGAAAAAATTACTACGAAATATGGATAATAAAAATTATTCATAACAATTAAAAAGTAATTTTTATTATAAGAATTACAAAATAAAAATTAATTTTTATTTTCATAAAAAATTAGTTTTACCGGTTATTTAAAAATTTGTATATAAAAATAACCATTTAACTGTTAAAACAAAATTTTTATTTAAAAATCATAAAATAACGATTATTTTTAAAATTTAAAATTTTTTATTTAAAAATTAGAAAACAATTGTTATTTCAAAATTTTTATCCAAAAAGCTATAACAGTTGCGGTCCCTGATATATTTACTTTACAGGGCTGGAATCTATTCTTCTGTCAGACATGATATCCAACCTTTTTTTACCATTTTTAATGGGTGTATGATGATATAATGATACATATAAGTAAAGGAAATAAATCTTTCTTCCCTTGAGCAAAGGGAAAATCGAAGTTGGGAAGGGCCAACTTTAACTTAATTTGCAGGATAGCACAATTAACTTCTACAAATCAAAAGTAAAAAACACACTGATTAGATTGCATTATAAATATTTTATCAAAATGTCTTTAACAGCTGCTTCATTAACAGGATTCTTTTCAATTAACATTGCTGATAAGCAACATTAAAGAAAAACCTCAACATATTTCTACCTTTGAAAATGTTGGTTTTCCGATTTTTTTGTTTTGCATTTTTATTATAGCTTGGACATTCCCCTTTTATCTTCTTCAAACCATTTTCAAAAATTCGAAATAGTTTAGCAGATATTGCCATTTTAGTAGAGCAATGTTTTTGCTAAATGGAGTATTTTATACGTTGCTCGAAACTTTAAGTGCGTTTTTCTCGAAACCAGGTTTTTTGACCTGGTAGCCATGATTGCGGCAGTTCTACTGAACCGATTTTGATCAGTCATGTTGCAATCGACGAAGAATTGATGTTATTCTGGACAAAACATTTTTTAACAATTTTTTTTACACTAAACTAAAAAAAAAAATTGAAAAATCAAATAATTTTTTTTAAATTGCTGCCAATTTTTCAAAAAAATATCGAAAACTATGATTGAGGTACGGGCCAGAATTATGTCAATCTTTATCATAACCTCATTTACCGTTTTCACTTCCGATCACCTGGAGTCCCGGATGGTTACCACCTCTACATCTTTTTTTTTAGACCTTAATTGGCAGTTCGATAACTTGTTGAACAGCGCCGAAAAATAAAAAATATTTTTATTTTATATTATTATTTAATCTAATAAATAACACAAAACAAAAAACTTAATTGAAAAAAGCTCTTATGGGTTTCTATCCAGAATTTTTTTTAAAAAACACCCAAAAAATCATCTGCTAATATATAAGACCCCCTTAAGGGGATGAAAGAGGAATGTCCAAGCTATAATAATAAGGCAAAACAAAAAAATAAAAATAAAAATTTCAAAGGTAGAAGACCCAGTTAAAGTAGCTTTGATTGTCATAGCGATATGTACATTTGTCGGCGAAATGATGACGTTTCTTTACGAAGAAATTTAGTTCTTTTTAAATAATCTAATTCAAATAATTACGAAATTTTAAATGAAATTATTTGCGGATAAAATTTAATAATGCAGGATCAAAAATTCATATTTGGATCAAGTGTTTTCGCCACAGGTTCAATGGTAAGATTTTACATTAAGAGCTCCACAGATTTGAAAGTAAGATCGTCCATTCTTCAATTAAAATTTTGAACAATTCTAGATCACATGGTTTTTATTTTTTATTAATAACCAAAATTAACAACATTTTGTGTCCCAAGGTGGAATGTCTTCGTTTAAATCAATCTGGTGTAACTTAAGGTATTTAAAAGTGTGACTCCCAGCATCCAACAAATCGTAAGTCAATAATATTTTTTTTTTCAAATTTAATGGCTAACGCAACGACAAAGATTCCTGATGGGCCCAATAAACCCCTTGCTGCCCACTTCCATTGAAGCGTCGTCCAAACCAAACTTAACTTGTGTGTGTGTGCGTAAATTTAAGCGGCAGCGCCTGGCAGTATGCTTCATTGATTTAAAGGGCGCTTCGTAAATAAATAAAATAGCATAAAAGCTTCCCCCAAATGGACATTGGACATTTTGGCATTGCCAGGCGTTGACCGAAAAAACGAAGCAACAAATAATATAACAACAACCACAAAGAATACAACAACAGGCAAACAAACAGAGACAGGCACGGGGAGTGGGTGTGGGAGTGGATGGGCCACAGGCAGCAGACAATTAAATTTGTACAAATTGAGTGTAGAAATGTGGCAGCCAAACGCACAACAGAACAGCGTCGAGCAAAAGATGGCAGTCGATAGCGCATTTTTATGGCAATTTAAAGCACTTGATACAGGAAATGAGCACAGAGACTACGGGCAGACAGACTGGCCCAGGGCAAATGATGCGCCCATTACGTGCACACGCTGGCAAAATACGAGTAGTTAATTTTATCGGCCGTCGGAGTAGAAATATAAATGTACTCTGTCTCTCCCTCTCTTCCTTTCGCTTTTGGTTGACTTCATAACCAAGCGCCAACCACATCAAATAATATGGCTTGCTGGCCGAAAC
Source organism: Lordiphosa mommai (assembly GCA_018904225.1). Classification (NCBI taxonomy): domain Eukaryota; kingdom Metazoa; phylum Arthropoda; class Insecta; order Diptera; family Drosophilidae; genus Lordiphosa; species Lordiphosa mommai. The sequence continues at coordinate 225,173 of JAEIFT010000119.1, read as the reverse complement.
TTACGCCCAATAAAGTAGCCAACTTGGAAAACTAACTCCCATTGTATTGCCCGGGACAGTCGGCAGAATCTTTGCTCTGTTTGCGAATGCAACCAACTGTGGAGGTGCGCTCATCCGTTCACTTATTCATTCATTCAGTCATTCATTTCGAATCGTTCATTGGTTAGTCAGTCAGTTGGGCCAGCAAGGCAATCATTCAGCCAAAGCGTCTCCCGCTGCCAATGGCACGTTCGCTTCCACGTCCAGGACCAGGACCAGGACCGGCCCTATCCTTCAGTCAGGCAGTCAGTATTTTCAATAGACGCTGCCAGGTTGCACACACACACACACATAAGCAGTCCCCAGTTAGCAATAGCGTTCGTCACTCGTTAACTGAATCGTGTTTGCCTTTCATTTCCATCTGCCAACGTCCCAGCTCCAGCTTCAGCTTTCTCTCTGCTTTTTATTGTATATTGTTTCTTATGCGCTGTTTTATTTGCAACTTTGTGCGCGGGGGTGAGGGGGGTGGCATTTTTTCGGTGCTACAGTTTCAATTCATTTCTAGCATATTTTCATTTCGAATTCATATTTTCTTAACAAAAGTTTTGCGTTTTATGGAATATTTTTGCCTTTTTTTTTTAGTAGGGGAGATGCATGAAAACTTTTCATTCTCTGCATCAAATGAGGTAGAAAAATTTATACAAAGGCAAACGTCAAGTTTGAATCACTCAAACGTAACGGACGAGAAATGAAAACGGATGCTGCAACAAATGTTTAAATAAATATTAAAAAGAAGGAAAAGAAAGAAAAGGTAAGAGGAACCAAGTCAAGCGAAGGCAAAGAAACGGTTCACAATAATGCTAATGAAATAAATCATATGGAAATATGCATAAATCAAATTTTACCCACGTGCGGCTGCGTGTAATGGCAATAAAGGAAATGATCGGTTAAAATTACAACACATATCGATTTCCACACAATTGCAGCGTCAACGACAATTGTGAATAAATTGCTTGATTTGCCCAAATAACCAAATAACCGAGCGCATCATTGCGCGGCAAAATGGCCATAATAACGGCACATACAATGACTACAGCCACGGCTGTGTACTCGTTCTCTCGTTCACGCTTCCTGTGCCGGCGTGTCGTGCGGCCTGTCATATTCATATTGTACATATAAACGTGCCAGAAAATTCATAAGAATTGCCACAAATATTCACATACGGACTGGCAACACGCACACAGCCAATAAACGACATGGCATATACACTCACTCGTCCAGACCCCCTACCCACCCCACCACCACCAAGCCAAATCCGGACCACGAAGCCAAGGCCGGAACTCAAAAGCGGCGTACAATTGCACGGAAGTGTCATCGCCAAGTGTCGTCGAGGCAATAGGCATGTCGAGTCGACAATCATACAGAGACGGAGACAGACAGACAGACATATATCCAGTCAGTCAGCAGTGCTCGATGATACAAATTTTACTTTGCCATTGCCACTCAAAAATTCAATGCGAAATGGGCACAAAGGCTGAAGTGAAACGAGGCTCCCATACAAAAAACCCGCACAATGGCTGGGAAATGTATAAATTGCCCGCCACTTAAGAAAACGAGTCATTACAAGCCCAGTAATAGGTGTTGCGAATTATACAGAGCCTTGCATGCATGCCTTCAGCGAGTCAGCTGATCAATGATTCATTTTAAAGCAATTTATTTGTTCTACTAATTTTGCTATGTTAAAACGTCTTTAGACACAAGGTTCTTACTTTAAAATTGTGGGTCTTACTGTTTTTTTTACGGCTTTTGGTGGAGTGGAAGGAAATTTCCCAAATCTGATATAAAGGGCATAGCAAAATAAGCATAGGAAAACTGCCCCCGCAGTTATCAGCACCAAATTTATAAGTTTGATTAACATCTATAAGAAACTCACTCTCCCAAAATTGTAGTCTCCTAATCGCAATTGGAGAAGAGTTATGAGGCTGGAAAGTTAAACAGAAAAACTGTTTTTTCTTAAGAACCGCTTGACCGATTTTGATGGGTTAAATATATGTTGTAAGTGTTCAAAATACAATTCTAAAAATATTTTTGCAGATTTTTATTACCAAAACTTTGGTCCAAAAATGATAATTTAATTTTTCAAATAATTTTTTCGCGGTGATAATCTTTTTCTACACCTCCAGTTTATTTCCTGTATTTTTACATTGGGATATCCCTAATAACATATAATTTTTGCAATCAGATCGCAATTGGGCCTCATCAATTAAACATGTTAAATAGAATTTTACATATGGGGGTATTCCATATCAACTCAGTCAATTTTTTTTATGTCTCCAAAAAATGTTTAATCGCTGTTAAGTTCAAATGGGTGCGACAAGGCTCTAAAGTTTATGTAATCACTCATACGTAGTGTTGCCTCTGATTATATATACATTTTTGTAGTTGGCATTGATTTTCAAATTAGTAAGCAGAACTGGCTTGAACTTTACCTATAGTTTGGGAAAAATTGGGGATGATAAAAAAAAACTAAAACTGGGTTTTGAACCATCCCGTGTATCCGAAAGTCACGGTCTGACATGTCGCTCTACCCGATGAGCTATAGATGCATTAATTGAGACGCAGCTTAAATTCATATTTGAACAAATTCTCTAAGCACAATGGAAATATTTTGACAGATGTCAAAAATTGACAAACAAAACAATGTAGTAATGTATGAGTATTTTAAGTTTAAACTAAATGTCTTCTTTGCGACCCCTAAAATTTAAAAATAATTTTTCTGTTCTGACATTTATTAACTATATAAAAAAAAAGGATTCTTTAAGAGGGCGGCCACCGTGATTTTCCATTTTTGCATTTAAATAATAATGTACATATATGCTTAATCAGGCCAGTTTCCGATTCCGATTTCGATAAAATTATTCGGAATCGGAATTGGTAAGTGTTCCCGTTTTCAGAAACCGAATTTCTTAAATTTCCATTAATCTTCAATCGTCTGTTTTATTGCCAAAATATATAAACCGAATTGTCCAATCGTTTCTTAAAAATTAGAACCTCCACCAATTTTGATCGATCGGATTCAGAAAGGAGAGCTGACCTGAATATCTACAATCTGTGACATTTTCAGAAAGATCTAATATATAATGAAGATATACAAATTTGAAATTTTTATACTCTGTACCGAAGGTACCCAGAGTATATTGGGTTTGTGCAAATGTATGTAACAGCCAGAAGGAGGCATCTCCGACCCTATAAAGTATATATACTCTTGATCAGCATCAACAGCCGAGTCGATATAGCCATGTACGTCTGTCCGTCTGTCCGTATGGACGAAGAGATCTCAGAGATGGTAAGAGATAGAGGTTTGAGGTGTATGGAACATATATTTCTTATACTTGCAGGCAGATCAAGTTTAGTTTTAATTTTTGCAAATTAAAAAAAAACGAAATAACTCCCACAATTTTCAAGATAGATAGTTCGAACATTCTAGACATATATTCTACTACTTATTTTGAATCGACCCGCCATACATCGTTTTTCGATCAGATGAACGATATTAGAGCTATACGTAAAAGAAAATAAAAACCAACAACAACACCTTAGCGATTGGTAAAAGCGAAAGACAGAGCGAGAAGGCAATAGCTAACTGGTAATTTTCCAATTGGACCTTGCTATGAGAGGAGCAATGTAATTGAGATGGCCTGCTGTCAGAAATCACGCGTGATTCCCGCGTGACTAATATAGATACGTTTATGTTAAAAGGAAATTATATACAAATTTTATAATTTTACGAGTTATGTACTAGGGTAATTGTACTCATCATTACTTATCAAGCCCCCATAAATCGTTTTTTAACCAGATGAACGATAGTCGAAAGAGTTGCCACCCCCAGATTTTGAAAAACCTCACACTTTAAAGTTATTAGCTACGTACAAACAGGTACAGAGTATATTACAGTCGGGCTTGACCGACTTTCTTGCTTGTTTCTTATAAATTTAACTGGGGCCACTGCGCTGCCAACTTAATGTTAATGTTTAACATTTTATGTTAATACTAACATTTTATGTTAATGTTTAACATTTAATGTTTGTGATTTAATAAATTGTTTTTAAATAATTCTTTCCCTGAGCAACGGGTATATCAAAGTTGGGAGGGCCGACTTCAACAACGTTATTTAAGTGTAATCGTTCATGTTGTGTAAAACGGTTGTTGTACCATTGTATTCCCTTCGTTATATATATATATATATTTTTAGACAGAATCTTTTGGCCAATTTGCGCAGACAGCAAAGTACACAATAATATACTTATAAATACGAGGGTGTATCAATACGAATTCATGTTTGAGGATAAGGGGCGTTGCTGAGAGATGTGTACTTTAGAAATGTTTACTGCCATCAATTGGAATACACCTTTTCTAAATTACAAACTAATTTATAGGCCAATATTTCTATTTGGTGGGATTTTGTTGACTAATTTTTGCATTTATCGATAAATGAAAATTGGTGGAATTATGGTTTAAGAAGTTCAGAAAAACATTTATATATCACTTATTGATCGGCGAACAAAGGTGAGCGAAGCAATAGAGGCCGCACGCTTGTCTTTCGAAATGGGTAAATTCATTTTACTGGACAAGCATGGATAAGCATATAGCTGTCATAGGAACGATCGGACCAAAATTAAGTTCTAGTGAGAAAAACTTGTATGATTTTAATGGTAACGTCTTCACACTTGGCGTTAGGTAATTATATATGCTCACACATAATTCTGTCAAGTTTGATCATAATTGAATGACTATTGTATAGTTGCCATATCGGTCTGAAAATAGGTCTTGGTGAGAAAAACTTTTTTATTTTTAATGGTAGACTTTTTTTATATTTGTTAATCGTGAATATAAGTGTATTAACCTGAAGGCATTAAAAATTTGGGAAAAATCTCTTATTGATCCACCATCGTAAATAAATAATCATGCATACAGGTAACATATAAGGGCCACTTACACAAACAAACATACTAATTCACAGTATGTAAGTATATACTTTTCTTGCGGTAAATTGACATTTTCTATAAAAAAAGGAAAGAAAATTCGAGACGCGTAAGCAGCATAAGCGTCACACATTGTAAAATTCTCTAGCTGCGGTGTCCTTGAACGTGTCATCGTAACTTGGTGGTGGTGGTGGCGGTGCTGGCCTGGTTGGGCTCTGGCTCTGAGTTTGGCAGGCAGCTTAGCGCCCGCGGTAGAGCCGCAAAGCGTCAGGCGGCGCTGCGTCGACATCGTCACGGTTTGGCTGTTGCCACACGCTGCTGTCGCCTGGAAACTTTTCTGCAGCGGCTATGCTTTTAATATTGCAATTGGGTTTGCTCTCTCCGCAAAAACCCAAAAACTCAACCGCAAAACAGCAAACACGAGGAATGAATGAAAAGAGCAGAGCAGCGCCAAACAATTGGAATTTCATACGTTTACTTTGAAACTCACTCGGCTCCCCCCTCCAGCTCTTCTTCTTTATTTTTTTTTGTGGCTGGTTTTTGAAGTCGAAGCCAAAATGTCTGACATACAATGACGTATTGTCAACCTTTGCTTGGCACTGGCTGTGAATTTATATACAATATTTGTTGTCGCACAATTGGGGCCGCAGGGAGAGCGCCAAGGACACCAAAAGGACGCTAAGCTTGGCTAAAAGGTTCATATCACCTTGAGTGTTTTGGATCTTGAGACTTTGACTGACTGGCGCAAGGTGAGGTGAGTAGTCGCGTGCTTAAATATGGATATGACATAGACCAAGCGCTCTTCCTAGACCACACTTGAGTCGGGTGACTTTAACGGTGCGTGTGTGTCTCTGTGTGTGTAAGAGATTTTAATGTGGGACCGAAAAACGTTTGTTGATTTATTATGGCATGTGGCGTAGATTTCGTTTGTGATAAATTTGCTTTCAAATTAATAACGTTTGCCTCATGAATAATTGGAGGCAAGTCCACGCGTGACATTTGTGGTTTAGGCAGATGCAACAACAAAATAAGAAAGTAAATTGGTCAAGCCCGACTGGAATATGCTCTGTACCTGTTTGTATATAACTGTGCAAGTGCTGCCCATCATGATTACGGCCAGTGCTGCCCAGCATAATTATTTGTGTTGCTTATAACTCGAATATTGTTTATCTGATCTGGAAACGGTGTATGGTAGATCGATAAGTAATAATGATTTAAATATATGCCCAAAAGATTCGAACAATCTATCTTTAAAATTGTGGGAGATATGCCATTTCTTTCAAATTGTGGGGGTGGCAACTCTACTATCGTTCGTCTGATCGGGAAACAATGTATGTGGGCTCGATAAGTAATGATGAGTAGAATATATGTTTAGATGGTTCGAATAACCTAACTTCAAAATTGTGGAAGATATGAGGTTATTTCAAAGTGTGGGGGTGGAAACTCTACTATCTTTCATCTGATCGGGAAACAATGTATGGGGGCTCGATAAGTAATAATGAGAAAAATATATGTTGAGAAGGTTCAAAAAACTTAACTCCAAAATTGTGCTACATTTAAGGTGTTTTTAAAAGTGTGTGGGTGGCAACTCTACTATCGTTCATCTGATTGGAAAACGATATATGGGGGCTCGATATGTAATGATGAGAATATAAGTATTGAAGGTTTAAACAACATAACTCCAAAATTGTATGAGATTTTAGGTGTTTTCGAAATTGTGGTGGTGGCAACTCTACTATCGTTCATCTGATCTGAAAACGATGTATGGGGGCTCGATAAGTTATGATGAGTAAAATATATGTATGGAAGTTCAAACAACATAACTCCAAAATTGTAGGGGATTTGGGGTGTTTTCTAAATTGTGGGGGTGGCAACTCTACTATTGTTCATTTGATTGGCAAATGCTTATGAGTAGAATATATGTTTAGAAGGTTCGAATAACCTAACATCAATATTGTGGAAAATATGAGGTTTTTTTCAAATTGCGGGGGAGGGAGGGGGCGTGGCAAAAATCCAAAATATACTTGATCTGCCCGCAAGTATAAGAATTATATGTTCCATACACTTCAAAGCTCTAGCTCTTACCATCTCTGAGATATCTTCGTTCATACGGACAGACAGACGGAAAAGGGAGCATAAAAATTTTCAGTCGCTGGCCAGCGTTCGATGAAGTAGGTCAGTTATCTTTTTTTTGTGCCCCTAGCTGTGTCCATATCTGACAAATCGAATCGGCTGTTGATGCTTATCCAGAATATATATACTTTAAACGATCGAAAAAGCTTCCCTCTGCCTGTTACATACTGTTGCATAAAACTTATTATATCCTTGATAAAGAGTATAAAACAGCAGCAACTCCAGTCAAATATTGAAAGCCCTGTTCTGGCATCATGTATTAAATTGGTCTACCAGCCCACTTTTGTTTGTGTGTGTGACCAGGTGTATGCGGCTTACTTAGCCTAAATCCAACCAAAGAGTGGAAGACAGAAAGAGAGAGAGATGCATGAAGACAGACAAACAAACACACGAAGCATAACAAACATTTTTGCGCTGACTGTAAATAAACAAAAGCCAAAAAAGTACAATGGCGGGAAATCCTGATGTGAATGTTCGAATATGGCAAACAGAAGCCATGGGGCGCACCAGCAACAACAACAACAACTGCAATAACTGCAGTCCAAGCACTTGGTACTGGTCCTGCTCCTAGTTGTAGGCCATGTTGGCTCTGCCTGTGCCCCCATACTGTGGCGCATTATTTATGCATTTCCATGGTCAACATATGTAGCAGGGTCTCCCAGTGTGCGAGCGAGTCGTTAGGTAGCTACCAAGTAGTTAGTTGGACCCGTTCACCCATTGGGCTGCGGTTGTTGGCTGCGCCTAACATTTGTTGTAACTACCAGTGCATGGCATTGTTAGCGGTAAATTGCACTCATCTATATGTACTATTGGATGCACAGCTCGGTATGGGGGTGGGGGGCAGGGGTTGCCCAGTGGCACTCTCGAAATATCAGTGGAATAACAGCAAATAGTCCGCTTTGAGCATGCGACACTGTCAGCCGCAGCAGGAGCAGACGTTCCTAGCCAGCAGGCAATTCATTTTGTTACCTGGCAAAAATTGCAAGGCATGGCACGGCACATGTCTAGGCCATGGCTTACCAACTGAATGCAGCGCGGGAGCCACCGGAATGGAGGAATGGGATAGGGGGGGGGGCCCTCTAAGCTGGCGTACGTGTGCACCATATGTGATTTTTGTTGCCAACGATTTGCACATGGGCCAGGGGCCAAGCTCACTCGGATGCGGACCCGGATTCAGATTCCAGTGAAGCCAAGCCAAACCCTGTGCGCAATCACAGCAGTTTTTAAGGCTCTTGCAATCATGGTGCACAATAAACAAACGGAATGACGAGCCTTTAACTGACTGGCCCCGGCCTGACTGGCAGAAACAACTTGTTTAGCTTTGCGGCCACAGTCTGTACATGACACACGTCCGGCAGCAAAAACAGCGGTCGAAAAAAAAAAATAGATGAAGAACTGGACGGTCAAATTCAACGCAGCATTTTTAATTAGCAACTGCCCTCGCCAGGTTTTTTTCTTTTTACGGGCTTTTCCCCCTGCAAATTGTGGGCGTCCATTAACTCCAATTTGCGAGAAGCGGCTGAACGTCGAATGACTGTCTTTTGGCCATCCGCTATGATATGCAGCAAATTGCAAACCGAGGGGTTTCCACTGGAGGTCGCCAGAAGTGCCACGTGAATTGCTTGTCCGGCTTGTAGTATGCCGTACGTTTTTGGTTAAACATTTCACAACAACAACAGCAAGCTGGCCAACGCTGCGTATGGACAATGTGTGCATTTGTAGGTGCGCACTGTTGCTCCTAATGCTTCGGCACCGGCTGTTCATTTTGTGCTGGCCGTGGCTCTAACAATCAGTTTGGCACTGCAGCAACCTGACCAACTATGCCACGCCCCCGCACACACAGCCCACTACACTGTGTGGCGCAACGCCCAACTTAGGCAGTCAAGGAAAAAAAAAAGAAAAAAGAATAGTAAACTCACACAATGCCAAAGCCAAAACTTCAAACACGCACACAAACCCCAAACAAGCACACAGGTCAGGTACTAAGGAGGAGACTGAAATACCTGAAATAGAGATGGGCTACAATTTAACGCCGAATAGTTCACAGTTGTAACTAATAGATGCGTAAAACTGAAACGTTTTTACAAACATCAAAAACATAAAGGCTTTCTGATTAAGACACATTTTCCGATCGATCGGTTCTATGCCAGCTTTAGGATATGGTCCCCGGATATCGAACAAATTTTGAAAATCTGTTTGAAAGCATTTAAATTTTGCATTATTGCTGTCGTAGAAAACAAAAATATTTTATTAATTAAGACCCATTTATAAGATATAATCATCCGATCCAAATTTAGAAGAACTGTTTATAATCATATTATATTCACAATTCCTGAGATTAAGAATGCTTTCACGGAATACAAAAATGTTTTTTTTTAACTAAAACCTAATTTCCTACCAATTTGACCAAACTACGCTTTCATAACTATTTGAAAGTTTATAATCTTTATAATTCCTGAGTTTAGGAACACTATCATTGAAAACAAAAAAGGTTTTCTTTTTAAGGCCCATTTTCCGACCGATCGTTCCAATCGCAGCTACTAGAAATAGTCATCCGATCAGGGCGGTTCCGAAATGTTAGGCTGAGTTCACATTGTTCGACGCATGAGACAGGATAATCTATTTAGCCTTCATGATATATTGTTTTGAATGTCAAATGACAAGCTATTCATAATGAAATCAAGACAACACAAGTCCTACTAGATTGTCATGTCTAATGCGTCGATCAGTGTGAATCCAGCCTTGGCAGCGTGATAAGATATATCTGTGTATATATATAGTGATAAGAAATATCTACTCCGACAGACAGAAATGGCTATATCGACTCGAATGTTGCAAATATCAAAAATTGCATATGCACCTACGAAATTTTGAATGAACCCATCTTATAGGAAATTGTTCAACAATTATAAATATGAAACTCTTAATAAAATACGATTTTTATTTTAGAAGATATAACCCCTCAAAGTTGACCTATTTCTATTTCAGTTTAAAAAAACACACAATTTTTAGATAATTTTGTCCACTTTCAGGTAGAATATCTTGAAAACTTAGTAACGAATCGCCATTTTTTTGTTTCTATTCATTGATGCATATATAAAGTGTATAATTCAATAAAAAAACAAAAAAAAAAGGGAGAAAAAAAAAAAAAAAAAACTAAAAATTACTGTTTGCTTTGTGTTTCTACAAATAAATCGCTATTTACCAACTGTCCATTTTTTTCCCCACTTTCCAACTTTCAAGAAAATTTTTTTTTATTATTTTGTATAATTGTCATATTATCAAAATATATGTTCTTTGATTAATCTTGAACCCATTTCAAAAAGTTTCTTCTACTGTTTGAGGTAAAAAAGACATAGCAAAATGAGGGCCCCTTCAACATGTTGACAGCTTTTTCCGATCCACTTATTTCATCTCTGCTGCATGTGAAGCAAACAAAAGAATTAGAGTCCAATAATTGTAGTTAAAAAATGATTAATCTATTAGATATTCATTCTCTTAAGAAAAGCGATAATATAAAAAAATTTTTTTAAGAAATCCGAAAAATAATTAATTTTTATACACTTGCAAAGTGTATATTAATTTTGCCTCGAAGTTTGTAACGCATAGAATTATTTATTTCCGACCCCATAAACTGTATATATTCCGTCCGTCTGTTTCTACGCAAACTTAACATTTTTGTTTTTCATCGTAGCGTCTCCAATTTTAGTATAAATAAGTTTCATACGTTTCCACATAATTCTGGAAAAAATTTTCAAAATCGCAGGACTATAGCCTATAGCTGCCAGTACTATACTATAGTATATGATTTTTTTATGGTAACGCGATCATAATTTCAATCTCAATGATTTTGAATTTATAAATATATCAGTTGGAGTGAACTTTTGCAAGTGTATTAAAACTTCGGCACAGTCGAAGTTAGCTTTGCCTTCTCGTTTTTTATACCCTTGCAGAGGGTATATTAAAATTGTCACGATGTTTGTAACGCAGTGAAGGAAGCATTTCCGACCACATAAAGTATATATATTCTTGATCAGCATGACGAGCTGAGTTCATTTCCGTTTGTCCGTCTGTCCGTCGTCCGTCGTCCGTCTGTCCGTCTGTTTCTATGCTATCTCCTCCCTCAGTTTTGAAGCTATCTTGACCAAACTTTGCAAAACGTCTTTAAATACAAATACGCTGCACATTTGTCGGAATCGGCCGGATCGGATGACTATACATATAGCTGCCATAGGAACGATCGGTCCAAAAACTAGTTCTAATGAGAAAAACTTTTTTTGTTTTCCATCGTAGCGTCACCAATCGTGGTATATATTAGTTTTATATGCTTTCACACAATTTCTGGAAAAATTTATCAAAATCGGATGACTATAGCATATAGCTGCCATATAAACGGTCGGTCCAAACACTAGTTCTAGTGGGAACAACTTTTTGTTTTCCATCGTAGCGTCACCAATCGTGGTATATGTTAGTTTTATATGCTTTCACACCATTCTGGAAAAATTTATCAAAATCGGATGACTATAGCATATAGCTGCCATAGGAACGATCGAACTAAAAACTAATTCTACTGAGGAAAACTTTTTTGTTATCAATGGTAGCGCCTTTCAAAAACTGCAAGGGTATTTAAAACATCGGCGTAGCCGATGTTAACCTTCTTTTTTTTTTTAATTTTTTTCGGTAATAATTTTAAAACAAAAAAATTTAAAATTGTCAAAAATATTGTTTTATAGTTACCATAAAAATTATTGTTTTACATATTTTAACTTTCATTACCCATAAGTAAGCATCTGATAGGCGTTACACCCTTCTTTTATAGGTTGAACAATTATTTATCATATGTCACTTAAATTATTCGATTATCTTATTTGGTTTAACCGGAGGGATAAAATCTTTTTGAAGTCTTCAAGATGTTGATAAGATTCAGATTAGGTAGGGTACCTAGGTAAGCCAGTAAGCCTCCCAAACGAACCATTTATTGATGAACCAAACGTAACCCATATCTTAACGACCAAACAATCTTCAGAATTTCAGGGGCTTGCAGCTATGTTTCCTGCAACGCATGCAACTTACTTGCGAGTTAAAATTGAATTTCAAAGGTGCTACCATGTTCGCATGTACGCACAAACAAAGAAACATATGAGAGCCATTTACTTTTGCCCTGCAGGGACTGAGGCTGAACTTGATAGTTCCAGACATATCAAAGAAATTGAGTAATCATTTTGCGTGATTGGCAAAAGCAGACTAACCTGTCCATCTCTAAAGCCAGACCAAAACCTGGGCAACTTTCGGGCAGGTCTATTCCTTTTGCTGTTGTCTCTGGTCTCAAACGTGCGCTCAAACTGCATTTTACCAAATTTTGGCATTCAATTGCCATAGCCAGAATGAAAACAAAGCAAAAAAAAAAAAAAAACTAGTAGAACAAACAACAAAAAAAGTCAAGGAAGACTGCAATCGCATGCATGGGCTCGGCAATACTCCGCCCCTGTCTACGCCCTCATGTGCACGCCCCGGACCACGCCTGTCATTTTCAAATGCAATAACAAAAATTTGCTCGTTTTTTGATTTTTCAATGTTTTTTTTATTGTCCGTGTGTGTGTGAGTGTGTGTGTACGTCCTTTGCCCCGTTGCTTGTTGTGTTCACTCTTTTAGTTTTATGCACGTCGACTGCATGAATTGGCAGCTTGTCTCTTTGGTAGTCAGTCAGCCTGCGTGCGTGTGTGTGTGTGTGTGTGTGCCTAAGCCTTTTGAGAAAAGTGCCATTTAAACTTAAATATAGACATTGGCAAATCGAGAAGGAACAACAACAACAACAACGCCAGACAACTGGCAAACAGGCAGGCATTCCGATTTATAACCATTTGCCAGTTTGCCGATTGAGTGTTTCAATGAAATTATCAATTGAGCCAATTTGTGCTCACATATGTGGGCAACTAACTAAGGAGTGATGTGGGCAACCAATTAAAATTCCTTGTCGCATAAGTTTTCACGGCTAATGGGCACACAAATGCATAAAAATTATTATATGATATTATTTGCATATTAACACGCTAGGCCTAGTCGCATAATTAGGTTTAGGGAATATGGCATAATGAAATTGCCATTCCAATACAATTAAAAGCGTATAAATTTTGTGATCCTAGTTAAAATTGTCATTATGCAGTGCACAAATGCATGCAAATGGTTTTATATTGAAATTAAAGAAATATGAAATTAAATTTGCATAAAATGCACATAAATGCACTTAATAATGAATCTGATAAAAGTCGACACCATCGCAGACGCAGCTCATTAACGCAAATAAATTAACCTTTTTGCACGCAAATTACAGACACCGTAAGGACGAGGGCTTTTAAGCCCATTTATAGGACAGCGACATTTTATGTTTATTTTATTATGATACAGGCGAATGGATTTAAAAATGTATTAAAATACAAAGGAGCGCCGACAAGGGGGGTAAAATGGGGAAACCCCCCACACGGAATATGGTTGGGCAAATGAGGTACAGCTTGCTTATGGCAATTACTTTGAGAAAACTGAAGAGATTACAAAAAAAAAAAAATATTTTGGTTTACGCCTCTGAATTTCCCTGTCCGTAAACATATTATGCCAATTTGCTAAAGGGCTGAATGAAGTGAAAATGTGTGGAAAATAAATAACCATATTCGCCATGATTGATATTTGAGGTGACCTAAAGGCAGCACAAACAACTTTTATAACTCAAAGAACGTAATGCAATTACGACACACTTTATAGGTGATAAGCTACGCTCAGATTTAAATGCACCGTACGAACGCTGAAAGTTCGTACCCAACTCTTTGGGTTTGAGTACTTTTGGCATAACAAATTGAGTCCTTTATCTAGTTTAAGGTTTCGTAAAGATGTTGCACATATGGAAATTAAAATCTCGCTACACTTACTACTACTTGGACACACATTCGGCAGGAAACTACAAATTTTTAATTTTTTGATGATGTATTTTGGAATGCTGCACTCAAAAAGGAATTTCAAAAAGTTTTGTATGGATACGTGTTTGAGTTAAAATTTTTTTTTTAGTTTTTCGGTAGGTACTATAGGTGGAGAACTATCGATAGTAGGAACCATCGTTAGTCAACGATAGTTTTTTGGAAACCATCGATAGTGCACGATTGTTTTCGATAGTATGTTAATTAAACGCTAAAAATTAGTGTCCGTCACTTTTGGTTTAAACTTTGGCATTAATATTTGGTTGTAGGTTCCGATTATATATATATACCATATAATTTTTAAGAAACTCTGATGCTAGCATTGAAATAATTCTGAAAACCTTATTTTTTAACCTAGGGTCCAAAATAGAGGTCATTATTGTTATTTTTGTTTGTTGTTGTTGAAACTTGTTACGCGCGAACCCCAGGTAAAATAGCAGCCCACCTCCCGCTCAACCGACCGTGGAGCTCAACCACAAACGTAGGAAAGCACTTAATAAAGGCAAACTTTGTGCTTAATACGTTAAAATAGAGGTTTTAATAACAGGAAGAGATTCTTCTAAGCTAATTACTCGATGGAGTTTATTGTAATCAGCACAAAGAACACGATTCGGCTCATGCATACAAAGCATAGTTTGACAACGTTTTAGAGATTAGGGGATAAAGTTCCGAGTCGGTTTAAAAGAAACACTAAGCTTAATTTGTCTAATTAACTCTGATGAGTTTAGATTTGGAAAATTACGCAATTATTTTTTTTTAAGCTTGAAAACATCTAAAACTATCGATAGTGCACAACCATCGATAGTGCCGATAGTGCCATCGATAGTTCTTTACCTCTAGAAGGTACCCATACCTTTTAAGCCATATCTCGATATACAAAACTTTAGAAGGAGTCAAGCAAGGGATTAATCAAAAGGGTATGCAATCCCTAAAAATATAGTATAAGAACATTTTTCAATCGGATGAGTAGTTTAAAAGTTAGAAGCAAAAATATTTCGAAAAAAAATATTTTTTTTTTCAAAAACAAGAAAAATTTGATTTAATACAACTTTTACAACGAAAATAAAGTATTGATGCCAAAAATTTGTGGATGAAATATGAGTGTTAGTACTTGTACTCAATTGCTCACAACTCCTTTATTTATCTATAGATATTCTTTATCAATACCTTATTATCTTCGCAGAAGTGCTATTTGTAAGAACAACAGAAAAAAAAATTGATTTTTTATCAGTTTCAATCTTTTGCAGATTTTAGGAAACAAATTTTTGCACTTTTCCCAAAAAAAAATCGACTTTTTCGAAATATTTTTTTCTAAATAAATTTTTGAATTTCATTTTTGAGTTCAGCATTCCAAATTACGTAAGAAAAACGAGAAGGCAAAGCTAACTTCGACTGTGCCGAAGTTTTAATACACTTGAAAAACTTTACTCCAACTGATTTAACCGGTAAAATATATATAGGATATAGATATCAGATATTTAAAATTTTTAAATCATTGATAATAAAAATTTGATACCACAAAAAAAACTTTTCTTAATAAAACACATTTTCCGACCGATCGGTCCTATGGCAGCTATATGCTATAGTCATCCGATTTTTATAAATTTTTTTTAGAATTATGTGAAACCATATAAAACTATTATATACCAAGATTGGGGACGCTACGATAAAAAACAAAATAGTTTTTCTCACTAGAAGTAGTTTTTTCACCGACCGTTTATATGGCAGCTATATGCTATAGTCATCCGATTTTGATAATTTTTTTCAGAATTGTGCGGAAAAATATAAAACAAATATATACTACGATTGGAGACGCTACGATGGAAATCAAAAAAGTTTTTCTCACAAAGACTTATTTTTCGACCGATCGTTCCTATGCCAACTATATGCTATAGTGGTCCGATTTTGATACATTTTTCCAGAATTATGGGGAAGCATATAAAACTAACACATACCAAGATTAGTGACGCTACGATGGAAAACAAAAAAATTTTTCTAACTAGAACAAGTTCTTAGACCGATTGTTCCTATGGCAGCTATATGATATAGTCATCCGATCCGGCCGGTTCCGACATATTAGTTGCGTGCAGTAAAAAGAAGACTCTGTGCAAAATTTCAGCTCGATAGCTTTAAAACTGAGAGACTAGTTCGCGTAAAAACAGACAGACGGACAGACAGACGGACAGACAGACAGACGGACAGACAGACGGACGGACGGACAAGCGGAAATAAACTCAGCTCGTCGTCCTGATCAAGAATATATATAGTTTATGGGGTCGGAAATGATTATTTCTAAGCGTTACAAACTTCTGGGCAAAATTAATATACACTTTTCAAGTGTATAAAAACAATTGATTTTTATCAGTTTCAATCTTTTGCAGATTTTAGGAAACAAATTTTTTGCACTTTTCTCAGAAAAAATCGACTTTTTCGAAATATTTTTTCTAAATAAATTTTTGAATTTCATTTTTGAGTTCAGCATTCCAAATTACGTAAGAAAAAAAAAGCAGCATCAGTGGGTATTTTTTTTTATTTTTGTAAGCTAGTGTAATTAGTTATTCGTTTGAAAAAAATATTATACAAAATTTCTTCTATTACCCAATTAAGCACTTTGTTCTTACCAAGTTGACCAGCAAACTACAAATGTAAAGCAGCTCACAAAAAAGATACTTCAATACTCACAGGCACTTCTTGTGCTTTGTATCAATGTAATATGCCAAAGGAAAACTGCCAAGTCACATACAAGCATCATTCCTTACGCCAATCTAAATCTGAAGTACTTCCAATACGTTTCAAATGCTGCCATTGATATACTCAAAAAAACCGAAAGCTTTCCAGTTTACGTGTACAATTCGTAAGTCGCAGAATATTTTGAAGACAAAACAACAGAAAAAAAAATATAAAACCAAGGAAAAACAAGTCAAGGGGTGGCTTTTGTTTTTCCGGTAATAAATCAAGTTGGGTTGCATGTGGGCTTGCTCCCTTTCCTCCTTCGCTCCTGCCCCATCCTAAAAACCGAATGACAGCTTATTGGCTTTGGAATCATCCAATCCAATCCAATTGACGTTGACGTATATCACATTATCATAGCAGCAGGGAAGTCATGACAATAAATGTTGGCATTGTTTGTGGGGCAGGTATTAGAAGCACTTTAATGCTAATGCAAATATGTGCGCAGCATTGAGGTACGTGCACTCAGAAAAAATTCAACTATTTTGAGCGATAAAAATCGAATTTTAAGCTTGATTTTTTCTATCATGAAATACTTGACCTGAGACCGTTGTGTCATGCTTTAAGTGCATTACGGAATATTTAAAGATTTTTGTGACCTAAAAACCTGCTGAGCTGCAGAAGAGTACAAGCCGAGTGCTGTGATAAAGGAACCTAAGGAACCCAAGATAACTGCATATGCTGACGACATAAGCATAATTATCACGGGAAAATGTCCATCGACCCTCAACTTAATCTTGGATTCCACCCTTAACAAAATATTAAAGTGGGCTACGGAAGCTGGACTTAGAAGACGGACCTCATTCTCTGATGCGATGCACTCCACGCAATACCAATGGAACGGCACTTATACCAAAGAACAACGTTAAATATCTTGGAGTAGTAATTGACAGCAAACTGTCCTGGAGACTCAATGTAGAGGAAAGGATGAAAAAGGCAACTACTGCACTATATGCATCCCAGAAGATGTTTAGCAGTACATTAGGCCTCTCGCCAAAACTGATGCATTGGGTTTTCAATTCAGTCGTAAGACCGTGAGATCAACAGTAACTTTAACTGAGACCAGAAGACTGGCGTACAGGACTGGCCCGGAAAGCAACATACCCATCTTTGCAGACGGCTCAAAGATGGACCTAGGAATAGGTGAGGCCATATACTGCTTAATAAACTGTCAAACCGCTGCACCAAATTTCAGGCCGATATGGCAGAATTATATGTGAGTTGCTATTTAAGTTTCTGGCCTAGGTCACTTCTAGCCATTTTAGGACCAATTGGCCTTTTCCCAAAAAAGTTTGGACTTTTATCGATAAAAGCTGCATACAACTCTTTCATGTGTGACCACGTTTGATATCGATTAACGATTAATCAAAAACTAACCTCGGCAGAAAAATGGAATTAACTCGTGAACATTTTCGTGCAATCATTTTTAACAACTTTCGACGTGGATTGTCACGACAAGAGTGCAACGATGAACTTAAATCTTTGTATGGCGATGAATCCATGGCACTGTGAAAAATTGGTTTAATGAATTCATTTGCGGGCGACGCTCGCTCGAAGACGATGGTCGTCCAAAAACAGTCGTTGTGCCAGAAAAAATTGATGCCGTGCGACTGATATACACTGATAATGCAAGATCGTCATGTGACATACCGTGAGATGGAGGCATCCTTGGGCATTTCTTCCACCAGCATACATTCGATATTGCATGAACACCTGGGCGTAAAAAAGGTTTGTTCTCGTTGGATCCCGCACAATTTGGCAATCGCTCAAAAAAAGGCTCGTGTGGATTGGTGCAAAAATTTACAAAAAAAATCGGATTTTCAAACAAACGATCATGGATTTATGCTTATGAGCCCGAAACAAAACAGCAATCGACCGTGTGGGTCTTCGAAGACGAGCCAAATAGAACTAAAGTCGTTTATAGAAGAAGCACTTCGAGGCAAATGGTCTCCTGTTTTTTCGGTAAAACAGGTCATGTAGCGACTGTTCCGTTTGAGCAACGTAGGACGGTCAATTCTGAGTGGTACACCACAATTTGTTTGCCTGAAGTCTACGGAGAAATTCGAAAAAACGAACAAGAGAATACAGATCATTGTGCACCATGACAATGCGAGCTGTCACACATCAGCTCACACCAGCGCCTTTTTGACCGCCCAAAACGTCGAATTGATGGGTCATCCGCCGTACAGCCCTGACTTGGCACCCAATGACTTCTTTTTATTCCCGCACATCAAGGGAAAAATGCGTGGTCAACGATTTTCGTCGCCAGAAGATGCTGTTGAAGAGTTCAAAAACCATGTTTTGGAGGTGTCTCAATCGGAGTGGAAAAAATGCTTCGACAATTGGTTTGAGCGCATGCCAAAATGTATAACTCTTGCTGGAGAATACTTTGAAAAACAATAAAACCATTTTTGATCATAAATATTCGCGTTTTCATTATTAGGCCAGAAATATATATAGCAACCTACGTATATGCTAGATGGATTATCGTTATTTAAAATCTGTGTCAAGCGACTTAGCTATCCTGCAATTTGAGCCCGCCTCTCGAAAGTAAGGACTAAGAGTTTAGAAATTTCTTAAAAAAAAATTTTTCAAAAATCTATTATTTTTACACAATTTTTCTCAAAAATTGTTCTCAAATGCTTCAAAAAATCGATTACAAGTAACTTAAATCAATCCCAGTCACATTCTTGAAATGAAAAAATCGTGAGTACTTAAAATTAGAACAAAAGTTATGGTTTGAAACTAACATTTTTTTAAAGTAGATCATTTTTTTACGATATAAGCTCATCGTAATGAATCTAAAATGCCTGAAAATGATAATAAATTAAATGATAGAATCAGTTGGGAATTCTAGGGTCATTTTTTGTTGCATACTTTTTTGGCGTGGCATTGAAAGCATATATATATGCGTACTTAAAGTGGGAATGCCTTTAAGATTTCGTTGACTTACTAAAAGTGGAAAAAATTAAAGTTTTAAAATGTTTAATTTTGTAGTAAAAAAACTCTGTAAATTCTATTCTGTTCGTACTACTCTCGCTGGCTGGCCTTAATTTGTTCTGAGTGTAAATGGAAAGCAAAGTAGTTATTAAGCTCCCACTCGGTGCAAACAAAATGGAGTTCCAATTAACCACTGACTGCCCAGTAATCCGTTCTAAACGGCTTATGCATATTCAAACCCACACACACACATGGCACTCGAAAATCTATTCACCGAAGGACATCTTCGACTCTCCAATTACCATTTATCAGTCAGTCCCTAATCGTTGGCCTTATTAGCCAACCAATTGCCATGAAAATGTCATTCAAATGGACATTGCATGGCTGGAACTCAAATATGCAAGGCGCAATGTGTCATCATCACCTGCGCCTGTTTAGCTTCATTTAATCGTAAATTGGTCATGCCCGAGTGCTTATCAAATATTGTCAATATGCCACACAGATGTGACATGTTTTTGGGTATAGGGAATTCCAGAGTCATCTCAGAATTATGCCTTTGGCTGTGTGCATGAGTGTGTGAGTGTGTGTGTGCTTTCCGAAGTGTCGCCCTGATGTGTTTAATTATTGAATCACCTGTTAATGGAAAAATCTTCATGCTAATTAGTTGCGCATACTTGTTGTATTCAGTTCTTTCATTTTATTACGTTACGTACTTCATCTTTGCCGTAATTGATGGAAAGTGCAGCAAAAGTTAATTCAATCATAAAAGCAAGCAAAAGGCAGAACTATAAATACTCTCCGGTACCTATGGCTGTGCATAAAGTAAATTGGGGAATACATGATAAATGTCCGGCCAACAACAGCAACAGCAGCCGGACCAACAGCAGCAGCAGCAGCAGCAACGACTGGGGTCGAGAAGAAAAATTGGTTGGTAGGAAAACCTTGTGAAATATTAATGCGCCGGCATATAAATAAAATAAGTAGTAATTGTGGCTAGCGGAGGTTGGACTTTACAATGGTCGCTGGGGGTGCAGGGGCGGGCATCATCCGCTGGCCGTTGGCAATGTCTTTGCACAAAAAGTTATGAAAATTGCATTTTAATCTGAAAACGAATTGTTTATTATTTCGCTGAGGTTTAAATTTGTTGAAATAATTGCATTGAGCGAAGGGGGTTCGAGTGGGTGGGCAATGGATTGAGAGGAAGCGGCAATCGGAGGCAGGCAACCAGCCAGGACGAACGAAAACGTTGGCCACAGGAACACACAACAATGCCACCCACACACACACACCCGCACACGGGCACACATGCACAACGGTTAACAATTGCCAGGACAGTCCTGGTCCTGACTGCGTCCCTTTCTCTGTCCCTGCATTCCTGGCGCTGGCATTGGCGAACAAAGAACGGGGCAAAATTGTGCATGTAATCAGTTTCAAGTGTGTTTCTGCTGGAGGGTTATGTGAGAAAGCCATTCCGCTGCTCCCTTGCTCTTCGGCTTGTCATCTGAAAAGTATGCAACGTTGTCGTCGCGACTTTGTTGCTGTTGTTTTATATCGCCGCCTTCGCTTGTTTTCCATGTAGCGTAACCGGAATGTTGCGAAGGGATATTAGGCTTTGGCTACCTTACGCCTAAATTGTAAACAAAAAAAAAAACGAACGCTTTTCAAATTATGACAAATGATAGCATGCTGATTTGGAGATTGATTGATTGATGAGCAGATGGAAAAATGGGAAATTGCGTTTGCTCAATTAGCTTCAAAGTGACACTGGAAAATGTCATCCGCCAAATTGTATTTTAGTGGAATTGAAATTTTCAACATAATTTTTTAAAAAGGAATTATTTGATTCAATTTAACTTCAACTTTGAATATACAATTTGGCAGGGCTTTTAAATTAAACTTAGAAAAGGTCAACTGTTTTGATCCTGAATCAAGAGGAAGTTAAGTACAAAAATACTTGATTCAAGCACAACAAGTTTCAAGTAAAGTAAAATTTTTTAAGCCATAAGCTTTATACTATTTTGTATATTTTACGTACATTTCTGACTATTTAAGGATCTGAAGTTTATCAAGCTATTTGAGTTGGGAATTAGATGGATCAAACAACAAACAACACATAGAGATTCCTGCACCCAGAAAATAAATGACATCCTAAATATATGAATGGCCGTTTTGTTTTTAAAACTTAAACATATTTTTGTGATTTCTTTAGAGAATTTAGTTTTAATCAATTTACAATTAAATGCCATAAGTGTAAGCAGAAATAGTAAAAATAATAATGTATCCGATAAAATCTTATTTGAAGTTTACGACATTTATTAATCATGAAACAAACTTGAAATAAGAATTTTACTTTCAGTTTTAGAAATTCCGAACTAAGTCAGCTTTTAAGAATGTTCGTACTTGAGTTTCCCCTGTTTAAGTACGTAGTTGTTGAAATTTTTTTTGAGTGTGCTTTATTGAAAAAGGCAATGGCTATTGTTTTGCAAACGGTTTCCAAATAACTATGTCTCGCATTAGACTCCCTTTGTTTTATACCGTCAACAATTCGAATAAAGTCTTGGGAATTGCAAAGTCAATCACATAGCTAGTAAATCTGTTAATCGATCAGTTTCGGACGTGATAATTAAGTAAGCTAAACATTTGTTTTGTAAATATCTAATCGACGATTCCCCTAAACCTTTTTTTTTCGCTTGTTTTTGATCTCAATTGCTCGTCTTTTATATAGGTGTCGCACTTGCGAAAAAACTTAGTTTTGCTTTCTAAGAGCTGTTTTTGGCAGGTTTCGAAAAAAAGACAAAAATTATTTCATGTCGTGATTAATAATATAAATGATAGACCATTTTATATTCACTCATGTTTAACCATATAAAACATATTTTTCTTCATATAAATAACACGAGAATATTTAACACGCTTTTTATCTGCCGCTTGATTCATTTGGTTTTAGCCCTAAACGGCTAAGTAGAAGTTCCGCCAGACTTCCAGATAATAATACTAAAAATCGAGATGGCAAAGCTAACTTGGACTGTGCCGAAATTTTAATACACTTACAAAAGTTCGCTCCAACTGATTTATCCGATAAAATATATATAAAAAATAGATGACAGATTTTTACAAACTCAAAATCAGTTACAATTTGATTATTGAATTCAAAGTTTGAGCACGCTACCATCAAAAAGGAATAAGTTTTCTCAGTAAGACACATTTTTAGACCTATCGGTTCTAAGACAACTATAGGATAATGTGGAACTGTTTAAAAGCATATAATTTTCAAATTTCCTGAGTTGGAGAACGCTTTTATGGAAAGCAACAACGTTTTTCTTACTGAGACCTTATTTCCGAGCAAACAGTCCTATGGCAGCTATATAATATAGTCATCCGATTTTGAACATATTTTGCAGAACTGTTTGACAACATTTAATATTAATAGTAACTAAGTTTGAAAACGTTATCAACGAAAACAAAAAGTTTTTTTAATTAAGACCTATTTTACGTTCGATCGCTCCTATGGCAGCTATTAGATATAATAATCCGAATCGGGCGACTTAGACATATTAGCAGCGAAACAGACAGACGGACAAAGCTCAATCAACTCAGCTTGTGGTCCTGATCAAGAATATATATTAATATTTCTAAGCGTTGCAAATTTCTGGGCAAATTTTATAAACATTTTGTAAGTGTATAGAAATGATTTTGTTGGCATCTTTAAACTAGGTTCTCACATCTGCAAAATTCTCCGCCGGCTGCTAATTACGAGCGTAAAATCCAGTGTGACCACCAAATATCATAGGGTCACACTGCTCCTGCACTTGTTGTTTCTATACAACATTCCACTTTAAATGCAAATATCTCTTGACTAACGAAAAATTTTTTTTAATGAATTTTGTAAAAAAAAAAATCTGTATCCAGTTACTTTAGTTATGTATTCTGCTTTGACTAGAGTACAAATTTTTTGATGTCATTTTTCGTTCCGCATTTGCTGCTGTTGGACATTTTGGAAGCGTAAAATAATTGCAACTTTTGATCGATCGAATTATTTAATTATCAAGCTGAACTGAAAATGATTGAATTAATGATCTTTTTTAGTTTTCCAAATAATATATGATTTTAATTTTACTTTTGCTAAAAGTAAGCTCTTTTATTTTGTAGAGGCACCATGTTCAATTTGCACAAGATTTTTTTATAAGAAATTATTAATAAAGACAGTTGGCTTTTTTTGTGTTATTCGAGAGCTATATTATAGGAAAAAACAAACAAAAAACTTCTATATGCCCCATGCAAGTTTGGTGCATGAAAGGGTTAAATATAAAAATTCAGGCATATTTTGATGATATAGATATAGCAGAAGACATGTTGAATGCGAATTCTTCTATTTTAGTTTGTTTTATATTAAGCTTAACGATTTTTTTGTGGCTTATATGAATACCTAGCTTAATAGCAAAATAGCTGAAATATCGTCAATGTAAAGAGCTGGCTTCGATTTTAGTGTCTTAAAATTAATTTTAGCTCCCCTGGAAATAACTACCTAGCCACTGGGCTGTTAAGGTTTTTAAGCAGAGGTGCGCAAAAACGGTGCATATGGCATATGTTTTTTGTTAAGAATTCACACTCACAACACTTAGCACTATTTGCCTTCTTAGTTTCTTTTCCTTCTGCTTTGCCTTTACCAAAGTCCAAAGCAACAAGAATGGTGGACATTGGCGTCAGTGATCAATAACGCAGATTTGAACCAAAGTACGCAATTGAAAAAAAAAACAATTTTCCTCATTTTGATGGAAACTACGATAAATATAATTTCCAATACAGAATTTCTTATACTATGGCCAACGGTATGTTATGGTCGAGCCAGTAGCTTTAGCGACATAATTTGTTGGTGTTCTCGTTGTTTCATGCGCAAAAATTGATTTTTATGCACTTTTCACTCACACACATACACACACACACATGCCGCTACTCACACGTATGAATTATTGTTCATAAAGTATATTTTATGAAAGCAGCAACTCACAGCAAATTATAAGGTATTAAGTGAACAGCACGTAGCTACCGTTATGCATACATCCCAGCTCCGAGCCGACACTTTGTTGAGCTGGCAGCGACACAAAAAAACAAAACTCCTCGTATCAAGGAAGAAAAAATGTCATAAAATCTGAGTACACGGGGTCTACATGCCCATATTACAATAATTGCCAAATTGTGTTGCCGAGAGATTTTTAAAAAATGATTTCGCTTTAAGTTGGCTGTTGGCAAATTGAGTAGTTACATAAGTGTGTGTATGTGCATGCACATTGCTAATGAAGGCGTTAAGCAAGTCGCGTCTTTTGCGTCTCCGTAGTGTTGGGTGTGCACGGAGCACGGCCAGCCAATTACGGGCGCGCGGTTCTCAGGCTCGTTACGCAACGTGCTAAAAATCAAAACTCCATGAAATAAACCAATTTAAAAAGTTCAAAAACTAATTTTGCGCTTAGTTTGTCTGATAAAAGAAGACGACGTTGGCATGACACACACACACAGACGCCCAAGATGAAAAAATACGAGAGAACTCATCGCTGAGTGTGTGTGTGTGTGTGTGTGTGTGAGTCGGATGTCGCTGCAGCAGTTTGCTTTTTGGCTTAACACACAGCAAAACATGTAAAACTTTCAGCAAACGCCACCAACTGCCGGCGTTGTCATCGCCGATGCTGCCAGGCGAACATTTAAATATTTAAATGACAACACGTGTGAAAACATTGGCAATCCGATTGGGCTTTAACTCACGATGATGGCTGGCGTGCACCTTTTGCCGAGGGGACGCATCGCTCCTGTTCACTTTTCACTTTATTAATTGCACAAGTTTGCAATTGTTTTTGCTGTCAGTTTATTTTTATCGCAAGCGCACTTAGTTGGTTTGTCTCTGTGTGTATGGGTGTGTGTGTGTGGGTGGGTGTGTGAGTGCGAGGCATCAGCCCAAAGTTGCCAACTGCAATAATTTTTGCGACTTCAGCGATTTTTTTGCCACTTGAACGCGTAACAGGGCAGACGGTAAGACGGACAGGCAACCCTCCAGCAGCCACTCAAGGTATGCTGCTGCCACCTCAGACCCCTCTCTCTTACACTGATAAAAAAATAAAGAGCAAGGTGAAAATAGCTTTGGCATGTTCAATGATCAAATGCTGACTTTCATATCAGAAGAGAATGAGATAGTTTTAAAAACATATTCACAGTTACACCAGGCTGCGATCCAGTTTATCGAAGGGGTGAAAGTATCCAATATATCCATTATATCAGTGGGAAGCGTGTGTCACTACTGTGCGGGAGGTTGTGGGTTCAATTCCGCCTCGTAACATCTAAATTAAAATTTTTTAACACATAAGTTCACTTTCTCCAGCTATTAGGGGGGGGGGGGGGGGGGGGGGGGGAGCGCCCCCCACATCTCGTCTAAATGGTAATCGAAAAGTTCCATATGGATACTTAATTCATAAAACTAAGGATAGTGCATGCTGAATGCGCGTGGTCGCGATGTCTTTGAAAAATAGCTGAACTGGAAAAACCATTCTATTGACAGCTGTATGAAATAGTCAACCAATCCGGGTGGTTTCGGCATATATGACATATTTCAAGCGAGCTTTTCGATTGCTAAAGGGCAGAGAATAGCATCATCTACATTTGGCTTAGTTTTACGTACTATTAAATATTCAATCTCTAACATTCGATAACGCAGAAGGGGCAGCCGAACCTGGCAAAGCTTCATGACCTACTGTGGCGTGAAGCTTTACGATAATTCACCTTTGCTTCATTCCGATTGAACTGATGCAGTGTTGATTTGTGGGTTACTTGCTTATCGATAACTCGTGTTCTCAGGCGAATTATAATCGAACTTCATGAAGCAAACTTCTTCATGTAAATGCGCATGAAGTTTTAAAGTTTTGAGCTTCATGAAGCAATCTTCATCGGGTAATCACTGACTAAGAAAACAAAAATCATGCTAGTCGGCCAGATCGGTTATATGGCAGCTATATGAAATAATGGACAAAATTGAACCAAATTTGGTAGGACACCTTGGGAGCTTAAATTACGTGTACAAACTGAATTTCAATTCAAAAGTTAAAAAAACAACAAAGTTAGTGAAAATCGGCTAGATCGTTTATATGGTAGCTATATAATATAGTGTCCCAATTTGAAACAAATTTCGGTTTAATAGCTTAAAAATTAAGGAAGTTAGTAAAAAACGGCCTGATTGATTATATGGCAGATATATAAAATAATGGTCTAAATTGAACGAATCTTTGTAAGTCGTCTTGGAGAACCAAAATATGCCTTTGAATCAAATTTTGTGCAGATATCTTTCTAATTAGACTTTATGCCGAAAAAAATCGACTTTGAGACCATTGTGCACTCTATGCAACTCACAGAGACTGATTTAGAATCGTTGAATAATCTTCTCCCTCGATTCTCTTTTGCATTAGAAATATTTGTATTTTACTCGAAAAAATGTTTGAAAATTATGTTTATTATTTCTCGAAAAAAAGCCTCAAGATTGAAAAATGCTTAAGAAAATGATTTTTTTGATTTCGAAAATTTAAGCGCAAACTTCCCAAATTACTTAAGTAATACATTAAACAGATCGGCACAATTTAATATTAACCATAAATTTTTAAAATTTCGATTTTTCTTATAAAGCTATGCTTAACGAAATTGTTTTTTTTTATTTTGATTCCTCAAACGTAATCTTTTCTTGACGAAAATAAAAGCGCAAAACACCACTAAAGTTACTTAAGTAGATTAACCATTTGGATCGCAAACAATGTGGGAAAATGTGCGATCGAATTTCATATTACGAATACGTAATAAATTTTTTAAAAATAATCCATTAATTTTCGATCCATCGGTCCTTGGGCAGCTATAAAATATAGTCATCCAATCCGAGTAGCGTGTAATAAAAAGAAGAATCTTTTCAGATCAATAGTTTGCCGAGAATGGCAGTCGTAATGCTCACTTCAACTCGCGCGAACTCCGTAGCACAGAAAGAATCACAGGGTGAGATTCAATTTATGAAGGCTTACGTTTTGTAAGCACCTGAAAATTTATAAAACAAGCTCTTGAATCAGTCGGTTATTAATTTTTTTTTTAAGTGTACACTCACACTCACTCGAGCTCAGTAATATTGTAGCATTTGTCTTTTAGTGGAAATCTCTTTTTGAGTGTGTCTCGCTGTGAAAGTGGAGAGAGAGAGGAAGTGCGAAAGAGAGCGGTAGTGGGACGCATACACATACCCACATCTATTTGCATATAAATGCCTGGCAGCATGGGGCAAGAGCATTTGCATGTGAAAACAATTGTAGCAGTTACCCACTCCCACTCCCTGTGTATGTGTGTGTGTGTGCCATAAAATAAATAGCCAAAATGATAATAAGTTTAGACATAGACAAAAAACTTGAAGCCAAATGAAAAAGTGCAGCGGATTTGCCTGCAAAGCTTAAGCTGTTGTGAAATATGTGTGGCATGCTTTTAGGCTGCACTGAGTGAGGAATGAGCTAAACACGCACAAGAGAGAGCCAAACAAATTTGATTTGATTGCCATGCCCTCTGTGTTGGTGGGAGGGGTGGAGAAGTAGACACAGCT
The DNA here is from genome assembly GCA_018904225.1 of Lordiphosa mommai. Lineage (NCBI taxonomy): Eukaryota > Metazoa > Arthropoda > Insecta > Diptera > Drosophilidae > Lordiphosa > Lordiphosa mommai. The sequence continues at coordinate 196,842 of JAEIFT010000119.1, read as the reverse complement.
TGACAGCTCTATAGCGCTGGCTGTATTTTATGGCAACAGTTTTTTAATGGCTTAATGCCGCCAAACAAATATAAAACAATTCGCAGACGGCGATGCCATCTCAAATTGGCAGCTAATTTCAGTTTATGTGTGTCATATTTCTTTTTATGCGCCACACACACACTCACACTCTCGCTCATTAAAAATGCGTTAGCACAAGGCACAAGGTAACCAGCATGACATCCAGACTCGCAGCAGCTTCGTTAACATTTTCAACTTCAACCCGAACTAAAGTTGTAGCAGCGTCGCCTCACCCGGGGCGCCATTAACATTTAAGTAAATTGATCAGCACATTTAAATGCGATCACGACGATGCTGGTGAACCGCTGGGTCCAATTAGTGGCGTGCTGTGTGCTGCTGCTGCTGGTGGCTAGCTGAATGCAATGCGCACGCCGACGTGCATTGAATATTTTGCATATAAATTTTTGGTATCCACATAGTTAGTGGTGGGGGAGTTGGAGTCACTGGCATCGCCAGTTTCAGATCTGTGGCATAAATTTGGTTTGCATTTATCGCTGTGAATATTCCGTTCTGGCCGCGTCTGATAGTCAACATATTGGATATAAATTCCGGCGAACGTGACACAACTTAAGTCATAACCTAAATAAATATCACGCCATAATGAGATACATTTGCGACAAAAAACAACAACAACGAATGTGCCTAATGCCGGATCATTCTGTTGGGCCATTTATTTTATTGGTTATTGCATTTTAAACCAACAAACTCAACGGACCACGCACAGTGCCTTTTTGCTACGTGCGTCCCGCCATTTGTTTGTTTTTAATGGAAATCATTTTTGCATTTAACAACATAAACAGCCCATCAGCCCTCAGTCAGCAGTCAGTCAGATGAAAAGTTCAAATTTCGTAAACAATCTAAGGCGCACGCAGCAAAACTTATACCAGATACGTTTTGTTGATTGCACGAGAATACACGTCTATGCCGCTGGCAGCTGCACCTGTCATTGCTTAAAGAAAACGATAAACAGACATGGACCGGCGGCAAAGTTGTTTTACCAATTCAGCCATACAATGGATGAAAATTTATGTTTGGGATCAAAAAGTTCTCTAACCCCTGAACCGAGTGCAGGTGCTTGTGAAATAATATCCCCACATACGGGGCGGGCGGGAGATTTATATGTGAAATAGAAATATTGATGAATAAATTTGGAATAGATTTCTAGGCCTTCGTAACTGATAAATGCCTTGGGGCAAGATTTATGGTTAGATTTTTGGGTGCAAACAAAGTGAAATCAAGCGCCATTTGCCATGACCATTGAAGTGGGATTAAAAGTCATGGCAAGTGTCAGAATAAAATGCAAGACAAATTTCACAATTAACCTGATGACTTGAAATATATATGTTTAATACAATATATGCATTGATATACTGAAAACAGGTAAGAAATTTGGTCAAGACCGACTGTTTTATACTCTGTACCTGCCAAAGTTGTTGTGGTAACAGCCAAAAGCCAAGAGTAAGCATTTACAACCTCATGAAGTATTAATATACAAGAAATAATTTTCTTGATCATCATCAACAGCGAGTCTATATAGACATACTGTATGAACAAACAGATCTCAGAGATGGAAAGAGCTAGCGGCTCGATATATATAAAACGTAGACAACGACAAGACAAGGCAGACGAGTTTATTTTCTTTTTTTGCCATGTCCCCTGCCTTCACCGTTATTTGAAAATAAAAATCTCTTATCTTTTATTTCAATATTCAAACCATCTGAACATTTTTAATAATTATAATTATGAAAGATTCTTGGGAATTATAAAAAATTCCTTCCATATAATGTGAAGCTCAGAATTATTACAGTGAAAGTAGTCTCAAATCAGAGAATCATGGCTTCAAACCAGTTCGGGATTTTGAATTTCCCTAACCCGTATGAACCCTTCGGTTCCCTGAAACCGAACAGATCCAATTAGGTTCGGTTCACAATGTTGAGTATTTTTTCAAACAAAAGAAATTAGAAAGAAAAATTAGATTCATCAAAATTAAACTTTAAATGACAGAAGGGAAACTTATAAAAGCAATATAAACATATGTCACATAAAAAATCGTTCAATATTGTTATAGATTCTTACGAAAATTGTTCAAGAGAGCATCCGAAATGTTTAGCATTTTGTAAAGGTCTAAAAACAAAGATCTAAAAAATATTCCGTTAACTTAGTTGTACAAGCATTATTTACTAGGGATATTGGATATTTTAAACATATCAATATCGATATTTTTTTCCAATATTGAAAAAGTATAATTTCGACTTAAATATTTTTTTTTTAAAATAATCAATATTATCGATATTTTACATATTTTTAACAAAAAAAAATCGTTTTCTTAAGAATAAACAGGTTGTATGGGGTTATTGAGACGTCATTTGAAGAGTACTAAGAGTAAGAGAGAAAAGTACTACTAAAAACTAAATTCTGTCACAAAGATATTTTACTTCCATAATTTTATACCAATAATCGTTAGACATCGATTTTTGGAAGACGCCTTAAGTTATGTGCTTATCGGTTATACGAATTCTGTTGTCGGAAATCACACTTTTATAGTCGAAGTCAATATATCAAACTTTTTATGGTCGAAGACAATAGATCCGATGGCACCGAGTTTCCTGGTGTATTTGCAAAATCGGAAAGTGCTAGCAATTTGTCTTTCTCTTCCATCCAAAACTTAAAAATATCGCCGAAAATATCCCAAAATAGAATTCAATATACGAATATCGAGTTAGAAATAACCGGTACATCGAAATATTGAATTTTTTCTCGAAAATTATCGACAAAAGATAGATGTATAATATATCCGGCAACCCTATTATGAACACTATAGATTGTTTCTTCTCATCTATGTGCTAGTTAACATAAACAGCTCCAGAAAAGTAAAAAATCCGATATATATGGTCTAAAATCAATCCCAATCAATATCAGATGAAGCTGATCGATCCCAGTTTTTATCAAACCAAGTACAAAAGGATTGACTTGTGTACGGACTTTAAAATTCCTGACTTAAGCTTATTAGAAAAACACACAGGATTGATTTTAGATTGATAGCAAGGAAAGTAGCCGACAAAAAATATTGAACTCGCTCTCGGGTTTTTTTCGTTCTTTCGCTTTGACATTGCTATGCCGTACTTACTTTATTCTCAAAGCAGGATTATTTGACTTTCAAGTAGGATCCGTACTTGAAATAAGTTTTTTCGGATTCATACCAAAATTTTAATTTAATTTAAATCCTTCGTGCTTGTTTTAAGTACAATCAAGATCGACTCGTTTTTGAAATGTCAATCTTATAAATATTTTTAAACTTGTATAACTTAGACATTGCATATCTTAAAAATGATTAATGTCGGCTAAATGATATGATTAAGTATATTAATCTAATTTTCTTTGAACCAATTGAAAAGTATAATAGAATCGATAAAAAAGATATACTTCTTTGTTAAAGTGATCCCAGGTCCGAAACATAAATTGGGGTTCAGAGGATTCAGAAACCGCGAACCGAAATCAAAGATTTCTAAACCGCTCAATATATATACACTTTTTGCTGTCCTCTCTAGGCGGCCGTGCGCTTCGTTTAGTTGGGCGGGAAGTGCGCTGCTTTTTTGCATAAGATTATAGCTTGATTTCCTCGAATTTAATACAAGACAACTTAAATTTCTTAATTGAGCTATATCTAATAACGCAACCCGGGTGTAAATATATTGATTACACGCGAACATTTGATTCTGTATATCAGAGTAATCGTATCTTTCAGTTATTTTGAACGCATATTCCTAATGCATCGGCCATGGTGCGGCGTCTGGGTAAATGGTGAAATGTTGTGTAATAACAAAAACGTCGGGAAAACTGATTTTTATTTCGTTTGTCGTTTGCCAATGCACACAAATAATACCGTAAAATGACATAAACATGTGTACAAATTTGTTGCCATGGCGCCAGGAGCAGACAGACATGGACAGAGATGCACGCACCGCTGGCCATAAACAAATTCGAGGCAAGTCCCAATCTAAGGCTGCAGGCCGAGAGCAGACAGGGTGCTGGGAATGCAACTACAGATGTACAGCTCCGAGAGCTAAGCTGTTTACTTTGGACGCTGCAGTTGAGTGGGTCGTTTGCCGCTCGTCTGCACTTCCATTGAATGCCTCGGGCGGACTGACGGCTCCTAAATGTAGCGCAACTAAGCTCAATTTACAGTTCAGCAAGCTTCTGATTGTTGGCTGATGTGTTTATTTGATTTTAAATATGCCGCTTAAATATTGTGATTATTTATCAAAAGGCATTAGGCGGACACAATGCAGGGTGCTGGCCGGTGGCCGCTGCGAGTTGAAGTGGCTGCCGTTTCTGGCCATTGTTTTCCTCTCCGGTTTTTTAGGGTCGTTTTTGTGTGCTAAGCGGCTTAAACGCCTCGTCGCTCAAGTGGCCAACTATTTGAAAGTGCCTTAAGCCCTGACAGTTAACAAATGATTACAAACAGTGCAACAAATTGTTAAAAATAAATTATAATTTTATTATTATTTAAATGCCGAGGCGGAAGCAGCGAGCAGCTGGCGCAAAACACTGCAAGCCAGCGTTTAAAATGGTAATAATTTAGACCCGAAAAACCCCAAGAGCTGCAGTCCCCCCCCCCCTCCACACCGCTTCCCAACGGAGTGTGTGTATGTGTGTGTGTGTTGCCAGAAACTACAAAAGACCGCATTGTGTGTGATTTATACACCTTAAGCTTCGATGAACGCTATTACACAGCGGCCTAGACGTCCCAACTGCGCTTTTTCTTTTATTTGGCGAGTTGGCGCATAGCCACCAGACAAAGCGGCAGTCGACGTTTGGCGGCAATGAAGCCATAGCCATGAAATGGAAATGCATTCGAGTGTGTTTAAGCCGGTGCAGCCTCCTACTCCAACTCTGCTGCCGCCTATATACGTATGCGACTACAGATAAGACGTGCTCGATAGAGCCCAAGGAAAAAAAAAAAAAATGAACTCATTTTACGCCTGCATCTTGGTGACTGTCATCCGAGTGAGTGTGTGTGTGTGTGAGTGTGGCAAGTTGACGTTAACAAGCAAAAGCGTACGACGGAATTGAAAAAAATTGTAGGAAGAAGTTTATCAAGTCAATTGAGACCTGCGACAAAAGACTTGGTGCATGGCAGCAGCAGCATTCAGCATCAGCAGCGGCAACAACAACAACAATTCGGTCGCCAGCAGAAAATGCACTGCACTCAAAAAAAAATAATGAAGGCTTTTCAGAGTTATTGATGGAACTGGATGGCAAAAAGTACCGTTTGGTATTTAAAACAGGGAAAAATACCGTAACCGGAACCGTAACCGTTAACCCAAATAAACCGTTTAAAGCCAGTTACCGGTATCGAAACCGGAACCGATAATAACCAGGGCTCCAAACCCAAATTATTTTTGAGGTGTTCCGGTTCACGGGTACGAACCATAATTTACTACTTGTTAAGGTTCAGAAATTTGAGGTTCAAGGTGTTTGTGCTAAGGTTTCGGTTCGAACCTTGGTTCGGCTTAAGTTTTACCTAATTTTAATAGAAAATCAAGTTATTTGGTAAAAATATAAAAAAATCCGAATTTGTGGTCCAATTTAAGCCCGATTAACTATAATTTGTTGCTTTTGTTCAAACCGAACCGAAATTGTTGGTTCGGAACAGGTTCAGGTTCAACAATTTTTCCAATAGAATTTCGGGTTCGAACCGGTTCGGTTCAAAACCGGTCTGCAGCCTCAGAGCTAATATCAGTATTAACATTTTTGGTAAAATAACAATATATACACTCAGAAAAAAGTCTTACATTTTAGAAAGAATAACCGGAATCAAATTCTCTTTTTAAGATACATAAATATAGAAATCCAATTTCTTAAAAGCGAAAAAACTATTCTTTGGTAAATATGAACTCTTTAATTAAAGGTAAAGGATTTCTAAGTCTTAAAAAAAATGATTCCTGAAATATAGAAAGGTTAGAAAAATGATAATACAAATTTAAGAAATTCAGTTTCATGGTTTTAATTTAATTTCGACCTAAAAAAAGTTCTGTTTTAATATTTCGAAAAATGTAATGTAAGGAAAAATTAAGGCATATTTTATGTTTCAATCTGTTTTTGGTTTTTTTTTTAAGAGCTGATATACCCCTTTGAGTATTTTACCAGCGTACTATGAGCTATATTGGACCGTAGTCTATTAGTATGGGTTCAAATCTATCCAACTCGCTAAAGAGCTCTGTTTTTGACGGAGATAGATTTTTTTAAAACCTTATTAAGAAGAAATACTTTTTCAGCTTTATGAGAAATGTCCCTGAGGCGAGTTTGTCTGGGCGACATAAGAATAGAGAATTCGTTAATTCTAGGTTGTTTTTTTTTTTAGTGTTTAGGGATACCAATGGAGGCGTAAACAGAAGCTTTTAGCGAAATTGTTCGTCCAAAAATAAAAAGGAAATCGGTATATTTAAAAAAGCGTTTTTTAAGTGGCATATTCTTAGAAGACAATGTTTTAGTCCTATTACATGCATTTATTTTTTTCGTTATCTTGAAATAATTTAAATTGTTTAATATAGAAAAAAAAATTATATACTTATACTTATATTATACGTACCGGTATACGGAAATAAAAATCCGAGTACCGTAACAGAACCGAAATAAACTGAAAACCGAAATATGTATAACCTTTAACCAATATTCTCATTTCGGTACGTACCGGAACCGATATTCCTTTTGGGGTTAATCCCTGATTTAAAATATTAAATATTTTAATATTTAATAACTGGCTTTACAGACCCCAAAGGGCCAAGCCGAGCTTCTCTCAATCTCTGGTGAAGGTGACTTTATTTTAAAAAGTTTTTAAAGAAAAAACTATTAATTAGATGTTCCGAGGCGGTATCGAACCCACAACCTCCCGCGATACACTTTACCTACACAATTGGATTGATGTTATACTTATTTATAATAGATTTTAAAACAGTTCAAAATGTACCTAAAATATCCCAAAACGGTGAAAAAATCCAGTATGTGGGGATTGAAATTATCGTACTTGAATTAAGTATGTTGTACTTGGATCAATTATTTTTGAATCATACACCTTTAGTACTTGATTCGAGTACAAAATACTTAAATTTTTGTCTGAGTGTAAATGCAATGTCTGAATCATCGGTATTTGGCTGCATTGTCGTGTCGTTCGCTGGTGTCTCTTTATCAGCTGGCCCGCAGCAGGCAAAGCAAAGCATCGCAGGCATCGAATAAAGGGCAAATGTATATAGTTTTAGATTGCCATACAAAGGAAGGCGACAGACAGACAGACGGACACCGACATAGTAGTAATATCTGAGGGGAATCTAATTTGCATGCAATGCGATTTTTGATAAAAGCTTTTACCCGAACATCAAATAAAACGACATAGCAACAAAACACACCGCTGAGCGCCTGCCAGCAGCTGCACCGTGTGTATATTCGTAAGAAAGCAGCAGCAGCACCAGCTTCAAACGGATAAGAAGCGTAAAGTAGAACCAAAGGCAATCAAAAAGTGCATTTGCGTGTGCCGTTTGCTGTCGCCTGCAGCTTGAGCTCAAGTGTTGGGGTTGACATCGAGAAGTTACTGGTGCCACTGCTGCAGGTAACTAGTTGCAACTGAGTATGAGTATGGCGTGAACTGCCAAGTCACAATTTGACACATGATCCATGGCATTGTCGTGTCTGACACGCGTTTTATCTCTGCGTGGGTGTGGGTGTGTGCACATGATGTGCATGCATGCGTTTTCTAAATGATTTCCAAAGAATTTTTATTGGAAAAAGAGGCGAAAGCGAAAAAACACTGGCAACGCGCAGCGTAGGAAACTTTATTGACGTCTTCAAATTGTCAACTCGAAGTTCGAAGTGTTTTATTTAATGCTTTGTTTCTCATATTTTCGTTGCCTTTTGTTGTTGGCCAGCCCCGTTGTTTTATCGCCCCATCTGTAGAAGGGTCGTGGAGAGTCTATGACGATGGCATTTTATTATGCACATTTCGGGTTTTATGCTTCGGTTCCGGCATGTTTTGTACACATATCTAAATATCGTACTTAAACGTTTACATATGTGAATGATGCGGGGGAGCAGCAGCAGCAGGAAATGCTGGAACGGGGGAAAGCGAAATGGTGCTGGGGCAAGGGGCTGCCCCACAACATGCGAGTAGTATAGTTAGCAGACTGTCTGGCAAGGGTTTTTAATGATGTGCCGCGTTTTATGAGCTATCGGAATGGCTCTGTCAACACTTTTCTGTCTTTTGCAATGTTGTCGATAATGCTTCGATGTCTATTAAATCAATCATTATGTGTTTAAGCAAATGGATTTGGATTGTGACAGTAGAAAGTGAGCAGTCACGATAATCCAATTAAATAACTTGGGAAGTTATGAAGAAACACTTTTGATATAATTGTGAAAATATGCCGTGCTTCTAATACTCTATTTCGTGGTATTCTCCATATACGAATTCAATTTTACAATATATAAAAGTCGAGCTTGACCTACTTTCCCACTTGTTGTTTTCTATTCTTTTATAGAAAGAAATGCAATTATCGTAGCTAATTTGAAGATTGCCAGCAGCGCTGCCATAATTGTACTGCTGATACCGGCAAATTGGCATTACATTTCCAAAGATTTCACAAAAAAAAAAAAACAAAAATCCCCACTTTAACCTGGCCAATAATCATACCCAAAATGCGACCTACGTGCACTTCGAAGCTCTCTCTCTCTTTCTATACAAAAACTGCCGCCAAGTTCATAACGAGCAATACTTTTTTATTGGTTTTGCATGCGCTCGGAAGCCCTAAGGCTATTGGGAAATTTACATTTTTATTAAAATTTGGCCAGGCAACTTCCAGTTAAGGCACGATACAGGCACTCATATCCCCACTCATAAGTATACGTGCGTGTATGCTGTCTGTATGTGTGCATTGAAATTGAATCCGACATTGATTGCAATTTCGTTTAAAGTCGGTGGGATAACCAATTAGGAGCGAGAACAAATTTTACAGGATAATTGATTACCAGCCGCGTTCTATACACTAAGAAACATAATACTCCCAGAGTCTTAGATATTTGCTATTATGCAGTTTAACTTTCTACTAAACAGAAAAGAAATTTTGCAATTTGGAAAAAAAGAAAGAAAGTCGGAAAAGCCCGACGGTAATGCCAGGCAGCTGGCTTAGCGCTGCCCAGCGTAAGTGTGTCTGTATGTGTTTTCAATTTATTTATTAATACCATGAAGTAAACTTCATGAAGTTTTCTTAGTAGGCGAGAAATTAAAATGTATTTCTTTACTATTCGTTTAAAGGTCTGAAAAATTTCCTCTAAATTCGACGCCTACTAAGAAAACTTCATGAAGTTTGCTTCATGGTGTAAATCCCGACTAAGTAGGCAAAAGATTTCTATGTATTTCTAGCTATTCGTTTAATAGGTGTGAAAGAATTCACCTAAATTTCACGCCTACTAAGTCGGGATTTACACCATGAAGTAAACTTCATGAAGTTTTCTTAGTAGGCGTGGAATTTAAAGGAAATCTTTCAGACCTTTTAAACGAATACTAAAGAAAAAAATATAAATAACTCGCTTACTGAGAAAATCTCATGAAGTTTGCTTCATCATGTAAATCCCGTCTTAGAAAAAATCTCGGCTAACTTTCGATGACATTAACAATGCGTGAGTTTCGAATTGATACTTTTATGTATCAAATTAATAGTCATAGGTTCAAGTTAATACCTTAAATTTTAATTTGATACTTTCTTGTTTTATGTTGATACCAAAAAAACGCTTATCAAATTGATATTGATACGAATTTGTATACTCTGTACCGAAGGTACAAAGAGTATATCGGGTTTGTGCAAATGTCTGTAACAGCCAGAAGAAAGCATCTCCGACTCTATAAAGTATATATATTCTTGATCAGCATCAACAGCCGAGTCGATATAGCCATGTCCGTCTGTCTGTCCGTCTGTCCGTAAGAACGAAGAGATCTCAGAGATGGTAAGAGATAGAGCTTTGAAGTGTATGGAACATAAGCTTCTTATACTTGCAGGCAGATCAAGTTTAGTTTAAATTTATATCTTCCCCAATTTTGGAGTTAGGTTGATCAAACCTTCTAGACATATATTCTACTCATCATAACTTATCGAGCCCCCATACATTGTTTTCCGATCAGATGAACGATGGTAGAGTTGCCACCACCGCAATTTGAAAAACACCTCAAATATCCCGCAATTTTGGAGTTACGTTGTTTGAACCTTCTAGACATATATTCTACTCATCGTTACTTATCGAACCCCCAAACATTGTTTTCCGATCAGATGAACGATGGCAGAGTTGGCACCCCCACAATTTAAAAAAATGGAATATCTTCCACAATTTTAAAGACAGATGTTTGAACCTTTTAGGTATATATTTTAATCGTCATTACTTATCGTTCTACCATACACCGTTTCCAGATCAGATAAACGATATTCGAATTATAAGCAAATCAAATAATTACGCTGGGCAGCACTGCCCGTAGTCGTGATAAGCAGCACTTGCACAGTTTGTGTGACCCCACACTTCAAAGTTATTAGTTATATGCAAACAGGTACAGAGTATATTACAGTCGGGCTTGACCGACTTTCTTACTTGTTTTGTGTGTATTCCTTGTCGAAGTGCTGAAACATAATTAGTCGAATAAGTAGTTTGGTTCTTTCTTTAAAATGTTTTTGTGCAAGAGCAGTATATTTCTAAAATTAGTTCAAGTTTTGAAATTGAGTTCGAAAATTGGTTTTGCAAAATTTGTCATATGGTCCCGTCTTCCACTGTTATAAACATATCTGGCTATATTATTATAATCAGCTTGCGCTGAGAAGTAAAAGGGCAATTTCCAAATATCTCTATACCACAACAGGGCGTGGGTGACAGGAGAGTATTATTAAATTATATTAATTACTAGCATATAACCCGGCGCGCTTCGCTTCGCCACCATCAGTAAAGCCGCCAAAATGATGAAAAAAACGTTTGGCAATGATCCCACCCCCGCCCCCATTTTCCGAACATCAGAAATGAGAAATTATTTTCCAGGGATTAAGGTAAAACGGCACCGGCCCCCGACCTTAAGGGTGAGTATGCGCAAAGCTAAAAACTTTATCCTATTTAATTGGCCCATAGAGCTTTCAAACCAAATTTAATACATATCGGCTAAAAACCCACCCCCGCACCCATATTCCGACCTTTGCAGTGAACTTCCCGAAATAAAAAAAAACACGTGTTTCCATTTATTCTGACCCTAGAGCTTACAAAACGAATTTTATTCAGATCGGCTCACAAATAGCCATTGTCACATTGTCACCATTATTCTTGCCTGTGGGCGGAAATTCCACCACCGAGAAATCAAATGTCTAATTATTTTCTATAATGTGTTCACAAACGCATTTTGAAGCCAATCGGATTAAAAATAGGTTTTACCATATAGAATTTTCCAGGCATTTCCCCACTCTTGGGTCGAATTTTCCAATATCGGAAAATCTCATGTCAACTTATTTTGTATACTATCGCTACAAACCGAGTTTGAAGTCAATCGGATGAAAAATAGTGTTTTCCATATAGAATTTTCCGGCTATTTTCCTTGTGGGTGGATTTTCCATAATCGAAAAATCACATGTCTAATTATTTAGCATACTATCCTTACAAACCGAGTTTGAAGCCAATCGGATAAAAAACAGTTTATTCCATATGGAATTTTCCGGGAATTCCCCGACTTTTGGGCGCATTTTCCAACATCGGAAAATCTTATGTCTAATTATTTGCATCATCCACAAACAGAGTTTGAAGTCAATCGGATAAAATAGTTTTTCATATAGAATTTTCCGGGTATTTTTTGTGGGCGGATTTTCCAACATTTGAATATCTCATGTCCAATTACTTAGCATATTATCCTTACAAACCGAGTTTGAAGCCAATCGAAAGAAAAATTGTATTTACTGGAATTTTCCGGAAATTTCCCGACTTTTCGGGCGGATTTTCCAACATTTGAAAATCTAAGTCTAATTATTCTGCTTATATCCTCAAACCGAGTTTGAAGCCAACGGATGAAAATAGTTTTTCCATATGGTTTGGAATTTGACTTCGGCTGGTTTCCAACACGGAAAATCTCAAGTTTATATTCGCTACAATCCTCAAAACCGAGTTTGAAGTCATTCGGATGGAAAATAGTTTTTTCCATGAAGAATTTTCCGGCCATTTTCCTTGTGGGTGGATTTTCAGAAAGAAACAGGTGTCCAATTATTTCGCTTACTTTACTTACAAACCAAATTTCAAGTCAATCGGATGAAAAAACAAAATTTTCCCCACCGGGAGTGTTTCCACCCCTTAGGGGTGGAATTTTCCAAAACCCCGCCGTAGTGCTCACTTTCAACTCATAAGGAAAGTTCTGTGAAAATTTCAGCTTTCTATCTCTTACCGTTCAGGCTCTGCGTTGAATGCCAATGAATCAGTCAGTCAGTCAGTCAGGACAAACTCTTTTATATATAGAGAGATAAGATGAGAGATAAATAATGTTTTTCAAATTGCTGAGGAGACTTATATATTCTTGATCTGCCTGCTGGGGTCAGCATGCGCTAACTTAATGTTAAGACTCTGTTAATTGATGTAAGTAAAGACTTATTAAAGTCGGACTTTTACTTAAGCTTTCGTTTTAATGTTAAACTTTTGTCCCTTTTTTATTTTGTTTACACCTGTCCCACCGTCTCTGTGTTTAAGTCAATCAAAGCTGAATGGGCATTGTTTTGTGCTAATACATATTCAACAATTTCCAACTGCTCAGTTTACAGCCAGATGTTAAGCAACTGAGGTATTATTATGGCCCATATTTTGAATCAATTCATGCTTAAGCAAAGAGATCCTGGCACAGCTGCTGCTGCTGCTGCTGCTGCCGCGCGCTTAGAATTCATTTTCAACTTTACATTGTTTGTGCGTATCTGTATCTGTTATAAATTTCCATTTGCTTTTGTTAGCGTCAAGTTAACCCCACACAACCCGGCAGATGCCTTCGCCAGGCCCTGCGTGTGAGTTCAAACTGGTGTGCGCCGCCTAAAACATGTGTTTATGGATGCTATGGCAAGTTAGCTATAAGTTTGAGTATGCGAGTGTGTGCGAGTGCGTATCTGTGTGCTTTTGTTTACATATTATGTACATATATTTTTTGGCCTCTTGTTTTGCACGCCGTCGATAAGCGCACCCGCCCTCGCTGCCGCTGCGCTGCTTGGCTCAGCTCACTGGCTCGCTTATCAAAAGTTGTCCAAGCCCAAGCTGTTTACTTGAGCAACAATCTGCTGCCGCTGCCAGGCACACAGAACAGACTCAGCTTTGCTGCTTAAAGCTCATAAGACTTTAACGCTTCTTTAATACATCATCATCAGCGTCATCGTCATCGTTAGGGAGCACGGAGCAACTGCTTCCATATTTTAAATTCAAAATGCGGCGCACATTTCGATTGATTTTCTTTTGGCTCGTCATTTTGTTGGCAACTTTGCGGCACGGCCACACACGTAAGCGCCAAGTCCAATGGCACATCCGTATCCGTACATAGTATCCAGCCTAACATAGTATCGCCTCCTCTGAACTAGAGCCCAGCTGCCAGACGCCAGACAAGAATGTTGGCCAATGTGTGCATTTCAGCGCCTGCCGATTTGTACTGCGCCAGTATGCCATGTACAAGGAGCACATGCCGCCTGTTATAATGCGTTTCCTGCAAAGATCCCGCTGCAGGCCCAAAGTTGATGGCGTAAGTTGCAAAAGCTATTACACTGACTGACTGATAGACAGGCGGAGCATATAAAACTGTCTGCCGAACAACAATAACAATCAAATGAAGCTAATACTAATGAAATTTTTATATGTACATTTCCCAACCACCGCAACAACAACAAATGGACAACAAAGTATCATCTGTGCTGCGAACTGAACGATGTGATTCCTGCGAATGCCAACTCAAAGCTGAAGTAAATCAACTTCAAAGTACATCATGTGTGGCATATATACTTGATAGCCACACACACACATACATACTCGTTTATGTACAGTGCATGTATGTATATATGTGTGCGCGTGAGTGCTTTGATCTGCATAACTTCAACTGTCTGCGCCGGCCTTAAATATACTTTTGGAAAAACCCCCACCCACAGCCCAAAAGTTTATGTTGATGCCGCATCATTTGTAATTATAATGTGTACTCGAATTATGTATTAAGTGTGCCCCGCCGTCGCGTCGGGCAACAGATGCCAAGACATAAAATTTAAATATGCAATTTCAATGTTTGGCTTAGCTTTAATTTCTTAAAAAAGTTTAACTTTAATCTTAACTGCTGTTTGCAAGCGAGAGCAGCTTAATAAATACTTACATACAATCCGATCCATTTTTATGGTCGTGTTAAATTGAGATATTAGGTTAATAATATTAACTAAATATTAATAATATTTATGTGGAAATCAACTAAACAAAAAATGTCCTAAAAAATTGAAATTTAACATATCAAAATTGGCATTCGTTTGACCAAAAACCGTCGACTTGAGTGGCTGACACACTCATATGAGCCCACTTCGATTTTGATTGGCCAAAAAATCTCATTACATCGACAGTTTGATTCTTAGAATGCCAGGCGGCTGCCTTGAATGGAAATACTCATGCAAATGGTTCTTGACCCTACTTACTGAGCTGTTTCACAATTACAAGTATTTTCTCAACTGTTTCTGGGTTGGTAGCCGGCTTCGATCTAGTGAGACTTTGACTAAATATAATGGGTCATAGTGGCAAACCCATTTTTTAAGTGTCATGTGTAGGCGTCCTTAAAGTTATGTATAACAGATCTGTAAAATTTTGTTTAAAATTTGGCAACTATATACAAAAGCTGGCACAGGAATCAATCGATCTGAAAAGTATAAAGTCAGAAAAACGTTAGTGTTTTCAATGCGAACGTTTTTAAACCCAGTAATGATCAATATAATAGGCATATCAATAAGAGAATACCCATATTTGTTAAAAATTGAATGACCATATCCTAAAGCAGGGGTCCCAAAGCCTATGCTTTAACAGCGCAATTGTTGTTGCAATGCGCGCAGCTATAGACACTCAGAGGAGCACACCCACACAGCACCTGGTAATAACTGGTTTCTCTTCATCTCTTTCTTGTGGTTATTGATCTTTAACAAAGGTTTTTCTTCATATGTATTGATGTCTGCTCTGTTGTAAACGGGCTATGGGCATCACTGTCCCATAGCTTCCATAAAACTGATTGGATAAAAAAAAACGTTTTCAGTGAGAAAAACTTTTTCATCTGAAATAATTGCGGTACGATAAAACGTTTGCTAGGTGTAAAAATAAACTTCAAACGACGCCTTCCAAAAAAAACAGAAACGTTCTATTAAATAAACGAGAGCGTAAGTTAAAGTCGGCCCTGCTCGACTTCGATATACCCGTTACTCAGGGTAAGGTTTATTTAAGAATATTTTATTAGATCACAACTTGCCCAAATTGCGGGGGTGGCAACTCTACTATCGTTTATCTGATCGGGAAATGATGTACGGCGGATAGATAAGTAATGATAATTAAAATATATGTCTAGAAGGTTCGAACAATCTATTTTCAAAATTGTGGGAGATATGGGGGTATTTTTCAACTTGCGGGGGGGGAACTTTTCTATCGTTCATCTGATCAAGAAATGATGTATGGCGGATCGATAGGTAATGAAGATTAAAATATATGTCTAGAAGGTCCGAACAATGTATTTTCAAAATTGTGGGAGATATGAGGTTTTTTCATATTGCGGGGGCGGGAGGGGGCGTGGCAAAAATTAGAAACAAACTTGATCTGCGTGCAAAAGATACAAGTTTACACTGAAAAATCGTAGCTCTAGCTCTTATAGTCTCTGAGATCTAGGTGTTCATACAGACAGACGGACGGACGGACGGACGGACAGACGGACATGTCTATATCGACTCGGCTATTGATGCTGATCAAGAATATATATACTTTATGGGGTCGGAGATGCTTCCTTCTCCCTGTTACATACATTTGCACGAACTTAGTATACCCTTTTTACTCTACGAGTAACGGGTATAAAAATACAATAGATTAGTTCATTATCCCAAAAACTGTTATAAAATAACATACATGCATGTATCGGAATGTAAATAATTTCGGAGATATATTAATATTTGTAAGAACGCTTTAAGGCTACAGACACATTATCTTGTTCTGCACATGACTATATCACTTTTTTTTTGAGAACCGGTACTTCGAAACCTTTATTTTTGGAACCGAAATGACCGAAAAGAACCGAAACATTTTACCAGTACAGTGACGGTTCTGAGAATTTTTTATACACTTGAAAAGTGTATATTAATTTTGCCCAGAAGTTTGTAACGCATAGAAATATTCATTTCCGACCACATAAACTATATATATTCTTGATCAGGACGACGAGCTGAGTTCAATTCCGTCTGTCTGTCCGTCCGTCTGTTTCTACGCGAACTAGTCCCTCAGTTTCAAAGCTATCGAGCTGAAATTTTGCACTGAGTCTTTTTTTTTACTGCACGGAACTAATATGTCGGAGCCGGCCGGATCGGATGACTATATCATATAGCTGCCAAAGGACCGATCGGTCGGAAAATAAGTTTTAGTGAGAAAAACTTTTTTGTTTTCCATCGTAGCGTCACTAATCTTAGTATATGTTAGTTTTATATGTTTTCACATAATTCCGATAAAAATGTATCAAAATCGGATGACTATATCATATAGCTGCCATAGAAACTGTCGGTCAAAAAACTAGTTCTAGTGAGAAAAACTTTTTTGTTTTCTATCGTAGCGTCCCCAATCTTGGTATATATTAGTTTTATATGCTTTCACATAATTTTGAAAAAATTTATCAAAATCGGATGACTAAAGCAAATAGCTGCCATGGGACCGATCGGTCGGAAAATGTGTTTTACTAGGAAAAGTTTTTTTTTTATGGCATCAATTTTATTTATTATCAATGATTTAAAAATTTTAGATATCTGATATCTATATCCTATATTTATTTTACCGGTTAAATCAGTTGGAGTACATTTTTTCAAGTGTATTAAAACTTCGGCACAGTCGAAGTAGCTTTGCCTTCTCGTTAGTCGAATTGAAACCACTTGGCATTTTCGAGCGTATTCAAACTTCGGCACATGAGGATAACATTTTCCTATACTTGGCAGCACTTTTTAGCTCATTTTATGAATATTCAAATGTGGTAAAAAACAGGTACAACAAAAGCATAAAATTCATCATCCAAAGGCGTACTATAATTATTTTACCCGGCAAAGGAAGATATATTAATATAAATACCAACTAAAATGACTTAGAAACGAAAATGCTTTCATCGCATTCTTCATCTCCAGCAGCTAAGCTTATTAAGTTCTGTATTGTGCATTTGTCTGTTCCGAGCTACTGTGTAATGACGAGGCAAGCATATTTTTACATTCACAATTGCTTTGTAATTGTGCAAGCGCTTTCATATGAGTCCGACCTGCAACCAGGGAACAGGAATTTGATGCTTTGTACGCACTGCATAAATGGAGTGCATAAACCCCTATTGTTCGCACACTAAAATATAATAAACTAATTGGGAATGAACAAAAGGTGCTTTAATAAGTTTACTTTTCTCCAACTCTATTAAATATTTGAGGCAACCCTCGCATGGTGGCCTCCAGTTGTCTTCTTTAATGTGTCAGATTTTAAGTGACATTCACGGGACGCTAAAAGGCCGTCTAAAAATCACGCAACATTAAAATGATTTATGCAAAATAATTTCAGTGTAAATGAAGCAAACGCCAGGCTGGCCAAGTGAGTCCCGCAGCCAGCAGCCGCCTGTCGGCAACATTAGCGGTTAGCCCATTCCGTGAAGGCTGGAAGCTGCGGCAAAGTCTGCTGCTGAAGCTGGGGTCTGCAACCGAGGCTGGGGCTTGGGCGTTGAAAAGCAGACACCTTGTGCGCGCTTGCTGCTCGAATTTCCCCAGCCACTGCAACTGCAACCAGAACGCGCCTCCGCCCAGTCACTGAAATTGCAGACTGGGGGCCAAGGCAGATGATAAATGGCCTGAAAACACATTTGAGCCGCTGCTGTTGATGCTGATGCTGATCTATTAGACAAACGCACACCCAAGGCGGCTGCTCGCACATATCTCTCGCCTTGTTCAGGCCTCGGACTGGCCTGGCTATTTATGGAAAGTTTACCCTGAGATAAAGTTAAACAACAACAACAACAACAACATGCTGGCACAACAGCAATTTTTATGATTATTTTTGTCGCTCTTAAACTAAAAATTTGCTGTCAGAAATTAAATGGAAAGCAGCTTCTAAAAGCTTGCATGCTAAAAAGTTGCCTGATGTCTTGTAAACATGTTTAGGCTAATGCATGAGCAGCTCTCCGGCTTTGGCTCCGGCTCCAGCCCAGCTGCAGCTCTACCTCTTGTATTTGTTGTTCTTTTGCGGCTAATGCTGTTGTTGTTGCGGTGCAACAAATGTTGTTAACAAGCATATTTTGACAGCTCAACAAGATGTTGCCAGATGCGCGAACAGCAACTGCAACAGCAACAACTACAACAATGAGGCCATCTGCATATGTTGCAGGCGTTTTGAATGCCATAAAAGGCAACTAAAAGTAAAGTAAGGCAACCCATAGACTATACAGTCCTATTGCACGGTTGTCTATGGGAAGCTGGTGCTTTGGTGCTATGACTATGACTATGACTATGGCAATTGGAAGTCAGTGAGGCGGCGAGTCCATTGCTTTCATATGTGGAGTGTTTAGCAGCATAAAATGTGGAGCAGATTGTTTTTGTTGCTGCGGCAGCTGTCACATAAAGATGAGGGCAACAAAGTGCTTGCCCCTGGTTGGTTGAGCTGCACTTTTAAAAACTATTTCGTGCATTTTAATAAACATTGCGGCAACATTTAATGAAATGGAGAAGGAGACAGAGACAAATGAAAGGAGAAGGAGAAGGGGAGTGAAGAAAGTGGCTATCATCTCTCCCTGCTGACCACATCTATTTGCTAATTGCATTTCGCTGTTGTTGCAGCACTGTACGTGCATTGTTCTGCGGTTGCATACCTTTCACGCGCACTGTTACGGTTGCCTCCATGTACGTATGGAGTGGAGCACTATGTTGGTTTGTGTCGCTGCCTATCTCGCTTTCTCTCAGTCTCTGTTTCTGTCCACACGTCACATTGGTTAAATGTCGCCGTTGTTGTTGTTGCTGCCACATCCGAGTGTGTAGTCGTCGCGACAAGCCTGTCGTGTCTTAGCCCGTCTATCACCAGGCAAAGAAAATGCAATTAACGAGCGCCATCAAATTTGCAATGCCAAAAGGAACTTGTCTTTGAAATGAAAAGCGGGAAAAACACACACACACAACTTGTAAAATGGCAAATTGCTATAGCAATACGTGTATATTTGTATCTGACAAGCAAATGTGGTAAATGAAGGTGCTATGAGAACTTGAGAACTAAAGGAAAAGTGGGATCAATCTTGACTAGCAGCTCGAAGAATTGTGGTGACTCTCCTGCCAGTTTTGTTTATATCGTCAAATAAATTTTTCAAATTTGACAGATTTGATTCATATTTACGAATTGGAGACCAATATCAGTTAGTTACAAATGCAGATTTATAGAAAAATACTTAAAGTCAAACATAAATTCTGTACCAAAGGTACAAAGAGTATAAAGAGTTTGTATGTAACAGTCAGAAGGACGCATCTCCGACCTTATAAAGTATAAATATTCTTGATCAGCATCAACAGCCTTGTCGATATAGCCATGTCCGTCTTTCTGTCTGTCCTTCTATTTGTCTGTCTGTCCGAATGAACAAGCAGAGCCTAAAGATGGTAAGAGCTAGAGGTTTAGCTCATTCTAAAGTACTTACAAATTTAAGTTGAAGTCAAGTTCTATTTTCGATCTATGAAACGCACCCGGCCTACCTTGCAATTTGAAAAAAATTCATATCTGCCTTAATTTTAAAGACAGATTGCTTGGACCTTCTTGTCTTATATTTAAATCACGATGAACAATAGATAGATGAACAAAAGTGGAGCTTTAATAACGAGAAGGCAAAGCTAACTTCGACTATGCCGAATTTTCAATAAACTTGCAAAAGTTCGCTCCAACTGATTAAACCTATAGAACATATATAAGATATAGATGTAAGATATTTATTAATTTTAAATCATAAAGATTCTGATTGTTGACTTCAATATTTGATCACTCTACCATGAAAATTAAATAAGATTTCTCAGTGAGACGCATTTTCCGAACGATCAAGGGTTATAGGATATAGTCATCCGATCTTAACCAAATTTTGTGAAACTGTTTAAACGTATGTAATATATTTATAATTCCTACTCTAAAGAACATTTGAAAAAAAAGTTTTTTCATAATCACCCCATTTTTTCGACCGACCGTTCCTTATGCTGCTGTTTGGTATAGTCTCCGATCTGGTCGGTTCCGACATATTAGTACCAAGCAGTCAAAATTTAAACTGCGGGATTAGCTTGCGTAAAAACAGACGGACATACGGACAAGCTCAATCGACTCAGCCCGTCGTCCTAAGTCTTTTTGATGGTTGTATAAAAAACTAAAAACTAATTAAAATGAACTACAGTTTATAAGTGAATAGTTCAAGGAACTAATGGATTGGTCATTGAAATGAACAAGAATCTCCTACTTTATTGGCCAGACAAAAGCTAAAAGTCACTCTGTTTAAAAATAAAAATAATAATAAAAACGAGAGCGTAAGTTGAAGTCGGGTCTGCCCGACTTCGGTATACCCGTTAACTTAGGAAAAGGTTAATATAAAAATATATTATAAAATCTCAAATTGTCACGGTGGATCGATAAGGAATGAAGATTGAAATAAAATAAAATGCAGCGTATATTGGAAAGAAGACCATGTGCCAAGGATCATCCAGATAAAACTGAGGGAGGAAATTGAATAGAAGCCTCCAACGGACCAACGGACATGTCTATATCAACTCCACTCGTCACACTGATCAATAATATAAATACATTATGTGGTCGGAGATGCTTTCTTCTCTGCTTTACAAACATCTGAATAAAATTATAAATCCCTCTACAAGGGTATAAAAAGAAGGATAATAAAAATGCGTCCCATCTAAATGCTCAGCTTTTTTCTCGCTTACTAATCTCTCAATTGTAAAACAATTGAGTTGAAGCTAAGGCCGTATTCATCATAGAAAACTTACGATAATTTTTTATTGTTGTCCTAACTTATACCTACAGTTTAGTTATTGTTCTTTTTTTTTAAGTCCACTTTTCTACCCTTTTTAATTGTTCAACTAATCAGCTTTAGCCACAGTTCTCGTTTAATCTCCTTCCGCTCTGCTCTTTCCATGTTTTTTTTTTTTGCCCTGTGTAGAATATTTTTTTTTTAATTTCCTAGTGCACTTGAAAATCTGTTCATTTCAAATTCAATTCGAATGAAGAGTCTTCAATTAAGTACCCAACTTTATGAAACTAAAGTCTGCAATACAATTGCCATAAATTTTCAACTCTTCAACTAGTTGCGTTTATTTGTCTGGAGTGGAAAAAGTGCTTTCGTTTGTGGTTAGCTGTTGGTAAATGGTTATCGATTCAATTTGATTTCTACTGACTTTCGGGGTCAATTGGAAATTTGTAGTTTCTTGTTTAACTTGCGAAAATGTTAAGCTTAATGAAGCTTGAGTAACAACCAAAAGATGGCTAAAAAAAAAACTCAAACATTTGCCTGCCAATCAACCAGAGACAGGACTGAAAACAAAATTGAATGCGAAGCAAAATGGCAGAAACCGCAAAATTCAATAAATTTGAAAAGCAATTAATAACTGATTGACACGTATTTATCTAGAAGGAAATGGCGAGTAAGCAGAAAACTAACAGAGATGCAAAGGGGAAACCGAAACTGGGCAAATAAGCGTAATACGTTGGCCAAACAACGAAACAGAAGCTGGACCCAGGGGAAATGGCGGAAATTCAAAACCCAAAGTCAAATGGAACACAGCAATATAACGCAACGAATTGACGGAGACGAGATAAAAGAACAATCAACAATGCGAAAACAACAACTACAACAACAGCAATAACAGCATCCGGGTCCGGCTCCGGCTTCGACCGGACAGAAGATGTAGCATAAAATATAGCGAAAACTTTGGAAAAATCATTAATAACACTGGGAAAAGCGCAATGGCATTGGTTTGGCGAAAGGACAAGCGCAAGGACATGCAGCCAGCACTCAGCCCTCGCAGGTCTCGGCGCAGCTCCGTCAATCAAAGCGCAAACAGAAACAAAATGAATGGCAAACAGCGGCGACTCTGACGCTTGGAGATGGAGATGGCCGCATCCAACGGATGTCCATTGAAAAGGGGTCAGTCGTCCGTCGTCCGTCGGTCGGCTGGCTAAGCGACTGTTTAGCTGGTTGTTTTGTTGCTGTGGCTGGCTGACCGTGTTGCGGATGGCGATGATGAAGCCAACGAACGGCCCAGCGGATGAGCAACGAGACTGACGACAACTGGAAGGACAACGACTTGTCCTGATGATGATGATGATGATGGTGATGAGACATTGAACGAGCGATGTGGAACGGATGTGCAGCTGTTGTGGTTGGGTTAGCCTCGTCGGGGCTGCACTGGCAGCAAAGAAAAGCACAATTATTCATTTGCACAATGTCACAAAAGTGTCAGGACAGCGCCAAAGGAGCAAAGGATTCTGCCGCTGCTGCGGGGCCAACAACAACGGCGCCAGCTTGAAACAAAAGCGATAATGATGAGCACGACACTTTGCCAGAGTTTTCTGCATAAGCATAATCAAAAGCCGAAAGAGTAGAAGTAATAGGAGGATAAGGCCAAGCAATGGATAACGGAAGCAAGATGGATAACCCCAGAGTCTTGTCTTGTGACTTTTGTGCCCTTTGTGACTAGTTTTGGCCAGCATTCACATAATTAAGTGAGCTGTGAGCTGTGGGCTGACATCGGTAACTTAAATGGCAACGGAACGGGGCCGAAAGTGCATTAAAATTAATGCATTAGCAAGTGCAACATTGTTATCAGCATGCACACATGAGCACACACACACACACACAGGCAGCCAGCTACCAAAATGAGGCAAGTAACGCCTCACGTGGCCACACACGAGCGAACAGCACAGCACACAAAACAGAACGGAACAGAGCAGAACAGGACCAGGAGTAGTACCAACTCATGTGCCTCCTCCAACGCATACATACATACACTCGAAAAAAAAAACATAATGGCTAATTATACTTAAACTAGCTATTTATAACAATATCTTGGCAACATTCGTTGAAAATTCTGAGTTAATATTCCCATAACTGATTTCAAGTACAATGTTTAACTATTATTTCAATATAAATAATATTGGTTCAAAATGGTCACCATATTTAATTTAATTGACCTCATTTGAGTTTATTTATTGCCAACTCTAACACATTTCCTTAAACTTTAACCCGTCAAGCGTTTTAACATTTGTTCATTGAATATGGAGAATATTTAAAGTAAATTAAACTCACATTAAATTTATTTATTTTTACCGTTTATTAACGTCAACTATGAAAATCCTTGAATTTAATTTCAGCCAATCAATAAATTGTAATATGAAATATTGTTTGTGCATAAATATGATTCGGCAGACGATTAAATAAGTCAAGATTTAAATTATTTTAACTTAACACTTTGTTATTCAGCAGAGAATTTCGATTTGCGATTGCTGAAAAGTCTCTGATTTAAGGCTTTAGTACTTTTTTTTTCCAAAAATACACTCACACGAATAAAATTTAATATATACGTATTATAAATAGTCAGTCGCACAATATAAATGCTTGCAGCAGATGTGCTTTGACCCATCAATAGGTAACCGTTCTCAACATTCATACATTTTTTTTTTTGACTCCAATTCAGCAATCGTAATTGTCAAATATACCAATCGCAATCGGCAATCACTGCATTCAGCGGTTAAAATCGGCAATAAAAAATACAAAAATGGCAAATCGGAATTATCTGCTGAATGACCCCATTGACAGTATTCATATTTAATTGATAATGTTCATTTGTTTTCCTTTTAAAATAAAGCGTACCCTATACAAATTCAATAAAAATGTTTAAAGAAATAAAAACTTCTAATCAGATATATAAAGTAATAAATTGGGAATATCAAAAATATACAAATTTCCCAACACTAAAATTAGGATGTATAATAAATTTAAAAAACAAATTTGGAAAGCATAAACTAGAAAACAAAAACTAAAGCTAAATTCACACAGGCAAATATTTTGCCTAATTTTGTTGAAACTAAGTCTTAATAACTATTACCTAAGACTTTGCAGGACTCAAAACTAAAGCTACGGATCAAACCGCAAATAATCTGCTTAAAAAAGATCTGATAAATTCCCTTTTAAGGAATTTTGGCACATTTTCATCAAAAACTTTCACAAATTATTTGCCTGTGTGAGCTTTGCTTTAGAAACCAAAAATTCGAAAAACAGTTTAGAAGAAAGTAGTAGTAGGCATTGATATTTGGGTCATTCTGAAATTTCTCTCTCAATGAAAAATGTAGAAAAATATCAGGAACCGTAACAGTTATAAGTTTTATCGAACAAGTCATCATTTACCAGTTATATTTTGCGTTTTATAATAAAACTTGGGAAATAACAATTATTCTTTGATTTTTATTTGAAAACTCGGGAAATACCAATTATTTTGTGATATTTATTTTATTACTCTGCTCAAAACAATTATTTTTGATTTTTATCAATTTTCTTCACATGATAACTGTTATAGATGACTTTTATTTATAAAAGGCTTTAATAAAAAAATTTTATTTTTTAACGCATTGCATAAAAGTCATTTGCATATATTTATCAAATTGAAAGAGCCATTGAAGACCAAAATGTAAACATATTCTGGATCAGCTCGACAAGGGTAATCGATAAAGCCCAATGTTTTGTAAGTAAGTTTAGCGTACAGTTTCTGTGGAATTTTGTAGCTGAGTGGTACCAAGTCTAGCGTCGTTAAGAGTCTAGTCCTTAAGAGCAGCTTGGCTATCTGAGACTATGAATACGTCAGTCTCTCTGACCAAGAGGTTTTCAAGAAAGTTTGCAGGATGTCTACAACCTCGGCTTGGTAAACACTACAAAGGTTAGGAAGTCGAAATGAAGTTTTATTATAGAGACTCCGCCTCCTACCCGACCATCCAGTTTAGATCTATCCGTGAAGATGTTAATGGCGATATATGTAAATGACTTTTATATAATGACGTAAAAAATAAATGTCTCTGAATTATTTCTATTAATGACTTTTATTAAAAAAAGTCATAAATAACTGTTATCATCTGGAAAAAATTTATAAAAATCAAAAATAATTGTTATGAGCTGAGTAATATAATAAAAATCATAAAATAATAAGTATTTCCGGAGTTTTAAAATAAAAATCGATTAATAATTCTTAATCCAAAACTTTTATATGAAAAGTGCAATATAATTGTTTATTTATATTTTACCTGTTACCAGTAATTGTTATATCCGGTACCTACAAAAAATATCAAAATATTAACAATGGGCCTTTTGGGTTATTGAATATTTTTAAATGATTGGTTTTGTTTACTTTTAAGATAAGGTAGCGCACAATATTTATATTTTTATATAAATAAAGAAAAAAAAAAATTTTTTAAAATATTTTATAAAAAAATTTTGACTGTGGCGCATTTCTTTTAATACCTTTGCTCATTGCGTTTGCAATATACATTTGGTCAAACATTACAATTACTCTACAATTTCTCTCCCCACCGCAGTTATTAAGTCGGTAGAGAATCTTACTTCGCGTGATTCTTCGTTGGAACGTAGTAACTTTTTTGGGTGTGAGTCGCATCCAGCTCCTTTGTGCCTGCAATTTAAAAAAATCTATTTTTCAAGTTTTTTTTTGTAGTTCAGCGTAAAAAAAAATTACAAAAAATGTTTTTCCTCTTGATTGAGGTACGGGGCAGAATTACATCAATTCTGCGCTGATTGGAATACGGGTGATCAAAATCGGTTCAGTAGAACTGGCGCAATCATGGCTAGCAGGTCAAGAAAAGTGGTTTCGAGAAAAACGGATTTAAAGTTTTGAGCAACGTAAAATATACGCACTTTAGCAAGAACATTGCTCCACTTCAAAGGCTATATCTGCTATAATATTTCGAATTTTGGAAAATGGTTTGAAGAGGATGAAAGGGTAATGTCTAAGCTATAATAATAATGCAAAACAAAAAATAAAAAAATATTTTACAAAGGTTGGCATTCCGGTACATTTTTACCATTCATCTTGACGACGCATATCGCAGGCTGTGGATCACTTAGGCGATTGATCACTTCGTTCTTCTTGGAATTTATCTTAAATTTTTTGAAATTATGTTTTTTTTTTATTTTCATTTTCTAATTTTCAATTTCTTTGCTTCAGTGTGCCCAATTTTTGAATTTCCTAGTTACAATCAAATCTGTGTTTACTAGATTCCATTGTCCTTTTCTCTCGAATTGTATTCACTTGGAATTAAGCATTCCGAGTTTTCTAATACGTGATGTAGTAACCTTTTTTTTTGGCAATCCTTGCTTTTTTTTCCTAATTCGTATAGGGAACCAAATGAAGTGATTCATAAAATGTTTTTCATTTTATAATATTCAATATTTTAAATTAATATTAAAGTTGCACCTTTTTTTTATCAGTGCACAAATGCACATACATATGTATGCCCACATATAACACTCACATATTACTTGTAGTAATTTCTCACGGAAATTCATAACCTTCCGCAACTATTCAACATTTGTGTGGCATACTATGCCGCGTTCGAGTTGCCTCTGCTGTTCTGCTGCTCTGCCTATGCTTTGTTGTTCGCTCGTGTCGTTGTCGTCGTTGTCGACGCACAGTGGCTTAGCAACATTTAACATTTGACAAAATTAACTTTAGTAACATTTTGAAAGGTTTAAAAATTTTAATAAATGATTTTGTTTTTGTTTAGGAATTATAGCTAAGAGAGTTTTATACTCTGTACCAAAGGTACAAAGAGCATAATCAACTTGTGCAAATGTAGGTAAGAGCCAAAAGAAAGCATTATAAAAAGTATAAATCAATAATACATTGATAAAGTTTATATATTCTTGAATAGCATCAACAGCCATGTCCGTATGGGCGCTTAGATCTCAGAAATAGTAAGAGCAGATCAAGGTTTTTTACAATTTTTAAAGGAAACCAAAACAAACTGGAAAAGTAAAGATAAAAAACTGTCCTTTATGTGATTTGTTGTTGTGCAACTGAATAATTACAACTGAATAAGTGTACAACTTTTAAAAAATAAAAGATCGTTTGAGAATCATATCTGGCGTATTTTTAATTAATAGATCCTCCGCTTCCATATTCATATTAATATAATCAGATTTCCGCGTATACTGTATACATGAAAGAAATTGGTCAGCTAAAAACCTATTGAAGAGATCATCGTTCGTAGCATTTCACGTTATTTTTAAAGTGTCATGTTCCCCATAAAATCTTAAATCTTTGATTATATTTTCCATCGCTGCTTCAGACAGCTCTTTTAGTGGAAATAAATAATTTTAAATAATATCCTTGCCATGATACAAATTTACAGTGTACAGTTTAGCAGTTCGCAACACATATGTTTCATATTTGTTTCCGAGAAATAATACGATTTCTAACCTGCTAATGAGCTCTTAGTCAACAACACCTGCAATCAAAAAAAAAAAATTAACGAGCGGTATTAACATAATCAATTAATTAATTTTGCCCTCACTTACTTTCGGCTGATATTCTCTAAGTCATTAGTGTACCCAGCTGCCAGATAGTTCACAATATTTAATTTTTTCATATATGAAAATTATCCTATACACTGCGCACTTAACACAAAGTGTCCTGAATCGCAGTCGCACCCTAAAAGTCGGCAATAAATCGAGTTCGGCCTGCATTACTCTTCATGACTTTTGCCACTTAAGACAGTTTTTCTCGAGTTGGTTGTAGAAAACTATATATTCCTAATTGCGCGAATATTAGGCTGTATAAGGATGAAGGACATTCGTATACATATCTAAACAATATTTTGGCCATCTTATTTTGTGTACCTCAACTGACGATCCAGTTAAAAAAAAAGTAAAGTTCTGTTTTAGGCGGACTTCGCCTGAACCACAGTGCAGCGTCTACCCATTGGCCTACATCCGCGAATTTCGCACATGCCGACACACACTCGGAAACCTCGCGCGCACACACACACACACACATACAACTTTGTATACAATGCTCTCCTTGTTCCTGTTCGTGACTTTCGCACATAACGATAACGACAACAACAAAACACCCACATGCCATAACATTTTCGAACTCGCTCAGCTCTCGTGCTCTCTCTTAAACTTGGCCCGCTCTTACACTTGGCAGCACAATTTACGATATTCGTTGGCTTGCTGGAGAGCAAGCAGTTCGAAATTTTCCCAAAATCCGAATCCGGTTGGTTGTTGTTGCTGTTGTTGTTATTGTTATTGTTGTTGCTGCTGCTATAACATGGCTT
Organism: Lordiphosa mommai; assembly: GCA_018904225.1. NCBI lineage: Eukaryota > Metazoa > Arthropoda > Insecta > Diptera > Drosophilidae > Lordiphosa > Lordiphosa mommai. The sequence continues at coordinate 168,171 of JAEIFT010000119.1, read as the reverse complement.
GCTTGTGCTCGTGGGGTTTCCTTCAGCGAATAATGAGTCGTCGCTTCGTAATGTTTTGAAAACATTTTCAACTGACTAGGCCAACATTGGGGCCAGTGATTGCCAGGGAATCATGCTTGGGTATTTGTGCCTGGCTAGTTGGCTTATATAAGCAATGCAAGCACAAGCACAAGCCTTTGGAAAATTGGGCACAATCATGTTGTCATAAAGTTTGAACTTCATAGAAGTGGGTATTTCCGAGACCATTGAGTGGGTTTGCTGGAAAGGATTGCAATCTATGCTGAAATTTGATTTTATTTCTTTGATTTAAATGGCGGTAATTTGGCATTTGATGTTACTTTACTTCCACTTTAAAGTAAATAAATATTATTTTAATTTGCAAAGCAATAAAACAATTAAACTAAAGTTATAAATGAATAATTCATACAAAAAAAGTTTCAGCTTTTTTGTTTGTTACTTTTTGTTTGTAACTTTCAAAACAAACAAAATATTAATCGGAAATATTTGGGTGCATAATCTATACACTTCCTAGAAAATGTGAGACCAAAATTAAATAGCTACGCCTACCATCAGAAATCTTTAAAAATGGTAAAAAACAGAATTCACTTATTTTTTTTAATAAAATTTTTATTGATATATTACGCTTATGTGTCACAAAAATATTGCTACTTATACAAGGGTTGCCTTTTATATTTTTTGAAGGCTCGAAATTTTTATTCGAAAGTTAAACAAAACTCAATTCAACTATTTTCCATGATGAAGTACAGCTTGGACTGTAAACTTATAGTTCAACTTATATGACAACACGAGTTATCGATAATCAAATAGCCCACAAATCAAACCTGGATCAGTTTAATCGGAACAAAGCAAAGAAAAATGATCGAAAAATCACATTCCATGGCTAGGTCATAAAATTTTGCCAGCTTTAACTCCCCCTATTCACCTCTTCCCAACAAACAATAACTTCATAAAGAAACTTTGAGAAACTAAGTTATAACTATTTTATGTGGCGCCACACGAATTGTGGGAAGTTCTGCCCTTCGTCGCTGCGGTCGGCAGCAAACATCGATGCTGTGCGTGCACTCATAATGCAAGATCGTCATGTGGCATACCGTCAGTCCGAATGGGTCATGTGGCCACGTTTCCGCTTGAGCCATGTAGAACGATCAATTCTGAGTGGTACACGACCATTTGTTTGACAGAAGTCTTCGGAGAAATTCGCAGAACCAACGACCGCTGACGAATCATTCACCATTATGACAATGACAGCTCCCACAGACATTAATGTGTCATCCGCCGTACAGCCCTGAATTAGCACCCAATGATTTTTTTATTTCCAAACATTAAAAATAAACTGCATGGTAAACGATTTTCTAAGCCGAGCGAAGCTGTTAGTGCATTTAAAATTCATGTTTTGGAGGTGCCTTAGTCAGAGTGGAAAAAGTGTTTCCAAAATTGGTTTGAGCGAATGCAAAATTGCTAAAATTTTCATAAGGAATATTTTGAAAAACAATTATGCAATTTTCAAGTCAAAATATTTGTTATTATTTGCTATTCCCGAAATATAAAATGTACACCTCGTTTCTTTTATCTGATCCTAACCAAATTTGACGAATCAATTAATAATGTTGATTCAAATAACTAAAAAATTGTGCAAAGCAAGCAATATCTGAGGGTAATTTTTCAAAGATTGGTAAAAATCTCAAACTATATGATATATTCATCCGATCCGGCCGGTTCCGACATAGTGCAGTAAAATATAGACTCTGTAACTGAGGGACTAGTTCGCGTAGAAACAGACAGACAAACGGACAGACGGACGGAAGGACAGACGGAATTGAACTCAGCTCGTCGTCCTGATCGAGCATATATATAGTTTATGGGGTCGGAAATAAATATTTCTATGCGTTACAAACTTCTGGGCAAAATTAATATACACTTTGCAAGTGTACTAAATTTATGATTGAGGTACGGGCCAGAATTAAATCAATTAAGATCATAACCTCATTTACCGTTTTTAGTTCCGATAACCTGGAGTCCCGGAATCATGGCCACAACTTCTACACCTTTTTTTGAGACCTTAATTGGCAGGCCGATAACTTTTTGAACAGCCCTCGAAATCATTTTTTTTACTTTTTAATTTAATTAATAATCAAGGTTTTGAAAATGGAACAAAGTGGCGACCTACACTGATAAAATTTTTGGGTATCAACAAAAGAAGAAGAAAATTGGTCGGTTTTGGTAAATCCCATTATAGCGCCACCTTAAAACTTTTACCCCAATTACTTAAGCCTAACGCCAATTACCTGAAAGTTTTAAAAAAATCGAAGATACGCTTCTTTAAGAAACATTTAAAAATATATATTCATATGTATTAATTATCTGTCAATGGCTTTTTATTTCATGTCTCTAGCTGCTCTGGTGCCCGAGCTATAGCATTTTAAAACGAGAAGGCAAAGCTAACTTCGACAGTGCCGAAGTTTTAATACACTTGAAAAACTTTACTTCAACTGATTTAACCGGTAAAATATATATAGGATATAGATATCAGATATTTAAAATTATGAAATCATTGATAATAAAAATTTGATACCATAAAAAAAAATTTTCTTAGTAAAACACATTTTCAGACCGATCGGTCCTATGGCAGCTATATGCTATAGTCATCCGATTTTGATAAATTTTTTCGAAATTATGTGAAAGCATATAAAACTAATATATACCAAGATTGGGGACGCTACGATGGAAAACAAAAAAGTTTTTCTCACTAGAACTTGTTCTTTGACCGATCGTTCCTATGGCAGCTATATGCTATAGTTATCCGATTTTGATAAATTTTTTCGGAATTGTGTGGAAGCATATAAAACTAATATACACCACGATTGGTGACCGGTACGATGGGCGGGGGAACCAAAAAGTTTTTCTCACAACGACTTATTTTTCGACCGATCGTTCCTATGGCAGCTATATGCTATAGTGATCCGATTTTGATACATTTTTCCAGAATTATGTGGAAGCATATAAAACTAACATATACCAAGATTGGGGACGCTACGATGGAAAACAAAAAAGTTTTTCTAACTAGAACTTGTTCTTAGACCGATCGTTCCTATGGCGGAGCTATAAAACTGTTTATATAGTCATCCGATCCGGCCGGTTCCGACACATATTAGTTGCGTCAGCAAGATAAAAGAAAAGACTCTGTGCAAAATTTCAGCTCAATAGCTTTAAGACTGAGAACGACGCGGTTAGTTCGCGTTGAAAAACAGCTCGAAGACGGACAGACGGACGGACGGACAAGCGGAAATGAACTCAGCTTGTTGTCCTGATCAAGAATATATATAGTTTATGGGGTCGGAAATGAATATTTCTAAGCGTTACAAACTTCTGGGCAAAATTAATATACACTTTTCAAGTGTATAAAAATGCTTATCAAAAACAGATTTTTAGCGATATTTCTTGGACATTGCAAAAAGTAACCCAAACTGAGGCCAAAACAGTTTTTTTTAACAACTCTATTGAATTAAAAAGGAAATTTCAAAATCCCCGTCGGTAGGCCGCCCCCCTTCCCCTTATACTTCGTAACCCTTTTAATCGATTCCTTTGTATGCCTTTACTATTAAATGTTCTAAGTTACAGCACTCTAACTATGTTCGTCTTATTTATGTCACAATTTTTTGCATTTCCGGCCACATTGCAGTGGTCGAAATTCAACCATTTAAAAAGCAATAATTTTTGGTCTCGGAGAGGTACATTAATTTCAGCTCAAATTTTTGCAACTCACAGAAAAGAGATTTTGCCCAACGAAAGCCACTCATGTTATTGCTGCCAATATGTGGCTATGCGTGGTCATCACCAAGATATCATCGCTTGGATTTTACGTTAAATGAAGGCAAAACGCAAAGCCATCCTTTGATTTTCGTTTTTATTAGGCTAATCCATACAAAGCATATGAGTTCTGTGCAGCGGTTGCGGATGACTTTTGAGGAACTTGATGAAATTCCTTTGATATGACTTGTGCCTGTGGGGGCTTGCGCTTTAATTTATAGGACGAATGTGGGAGTTCTTTGACAACAAATTGGATACTAGTTTTCAATAGAATACTGCTGTTCAGGGGTGCAGTTGGCTATTTCTAGCCGGTGGGCTAATTTATGTACACATGTGAAATGAAAAACTAATTTTGTTTTCAATGTGCGTGTATTTCAACTCAGCAGGTGGGCCAGAATGACACGTTCAATTGTAGTCACAATTATTCGTCTGGTCCAGTAAATAACACCTTTTTTGTTTTCTATGATAATGTCATAAAACTTGGCATTTATTAGTTTAATAAGCATCCATTAGCATCTCTTGCCCTATAAAATAAATATATTCTTGATCAGATTTAAGTTTTTAAGAGGTTTGAAGAGTATGAAGCGAAGACTCTAATAATAAAATCAATTCACTATTTTCCAAAAATCTCAGATCAATTCTTCAGAAGTTCTAGATTCTGCATTTTTTATAGTCGTCCTTAAAAGAACCTGCTAATCGAACTTTTGATACTCCCTCGAATTCAATTCCATTTCCTTTTATCGCTTATGTTCATTTCATCATCAGAATTTGTCTTGCATATATTGATCAAAGTGAAATTGGCTGTGAATCAACTTTTTCTTTTATTTGTTTTTCAAAAACCTTTCGCTTGGCTTATCTGACACAAATATATATCATGAATTTCTTAATCAATGGCCAGAGGCAGCTACTGGCATTTCCCCTAATGGCGGCCCTGGTGGCTAACTGAATACCAGATTTATATCAAAGCGAACCTGTTCGATTTCATTTCATTGTCAATTTCAATATTTTGTCGATTTGGGAAAAGGCAGCGCGCGCGCGTACGCCTACTAAATTAAGTGCCACTTAATAATCAAAATTACGCGACGCGCAGATAAGCCACAGCTGGCGTTTGAGGTTGGATCTAGAAGGGCGTTGGATGGGGTAAGCAGTTGGATTTGTAACTATGACGCCGAGGTAGCTGGGACGATGCAACGCTTTGGCATACTTAGACGCAGTTCGATAAATTCCCATTAATAAATTAAAACACGGTTCAGTGCCTGAGCGGCTTTCGCTGCGGTTTTTCTTTTGATTCTTTTTTAGTTTTTAAACGTTTATGGCAGGCAGCGAGAGAGAGAGAAAGAGAATGAAAGTGAGATGGGGAGGCTGCCCATTGAGCTTCGATTGCAATTAATATGCAGCTTCGCTGCCGGCGGCCGTGCTGTCAGCTCGAATTAAACGCCTCGATGGGTAGTCGAGTGCAGCTGGAGTGCTGTCGTCTGTCATTCTTCAAGAGCCAGTCGCATGTGCAATTCATGAATTTCAATTAATTAATTAGGCCACAGAAATCTGGCAGGCGGCGGCGCTGGAGGAATCGACGCGCCAAATCCTAATGCAGTTGGAATCCTCTGCGTTGTTGCTGCTGCTCCTATTACATGCAGCTGCCGTTTGACAAAGTAGCTGTTAGATTGCATCGCATTTGCCTGCCAGCTTCCCGGCCTCTGCCTGCACTTGGCATGCAACAGATCGCTGCCTTTTCGCATACAAGTGACCCAATTACTGAGGGGGTGGCGCCACCTCGTGACAACAACACCCCCACCACACACACCCCACCCCCCTCCAACAGCAACAGCAACGGGAGCAGCCCTCGTTACGGCTTGTTGATTTATGTAATTTAGATTGGATTTTGCGGCAGAGAAATTAATGCGTTGTAGATTAATGAGTGGCCGGGAGGAATTGGCAGGAGGAAGATGCAGGCAGCGGAACACTCAACCACATGACCAAAAACACAAAATCCCTTAAACCTTTTAGGCAAAGCAGACGAACAGCAAACATGAGCGAAGAAGAACTTTGAACTCTTTAATACAAAAATTTGGTATACAAGTCCCCAAATTGCCATAAAGTACGCACCTACCATAAGAGTCACCTAAGAGTCTGTGTGTGTGTGGGTGTGAGTGTGAGTGTGAAAGTTGTTGTTGTTCCTGTGTGAGCCTATTTTAATCTCATTAAAAATGTAGCAGAAAGAAAATGGGCTACTGCTGTTGCTGCTGCTGCTGCTGGTGCTGGTGGGTTATGCGGCTTGAAGTTGTCTTTAAAATTGACTGAAAGCGAAAATCAGTGTAAACGCTTCGGCGAGCAGGGCAAGGACACAAATGAGGACGAGTACCAAGCACGGCGCCATTTTGGCTGCACGTGTAGCCCCGGCTTAGCAAGCAAACCAGCACATGTGTGTGTGTGCGTGTGTGTGTGTGTGTGTGTGCGGTTTCCTGTTTGCGGGCTCTCAGTTTATTTCGCGTTTATTATTTTACGCCTGCTTGGCAGCCGCCAAAAATGTAAGAATACAGGAAACCCCCACCCTTTGCACCTACCCCTAGCCCATTTTCTTAGTTAACCTCAGTGAGCGACCGCATTGTTTTTGTTTTCGCTGTTTTTGTTGTTGTTGTTGTTATTATTATTATTGCTCGTGGTTGTTGGGAGCACGCGCATGCTTTGTTTTTATTTGAGCTCAATTTTTGTTGTTGATTCTTATTTTGTTGTTGTCTTCTGACACAATGGCTTGCAAGACGAATATTGTGCGAAAAATAATTGCCTATCTGTTTAAGAGCAGTCCAACAATAACAGAAAATACAACGAGGCTCGAGACGAGCACACACAAAAAATAACTCCCGGAGCAATCGGAACAAGAGCTTGCCCACCGCTGGCCCAGATTGTCAAAAAACTTACTGTCTCTAAAGCACTTTAGAAACATTCCAGGAAACTGCTGAAATGTAAGATCATCTTTTGAAAAACAGGTTCTAGTAATCGAAACTGAAATTGTTTTTATTCGAGCTCCTATGACCTCTGAAAAATGAGTCCGGTACGGGCCAGAATTACATTAATTTTGCGTCGATTGCAACATGGCTGAACAAAATCGGTTTAGTAGAACTGACGCAATCATGGCTACCAGGTCGAAAAACTAGGTTTCTAGAAAAACGCCCTTGAAGTTCTGAGCAACGTTAAAAATACCCACTATAGCAAGAACGCTGCTCCACTAAAAAGGTTATATCTGCTAAACTATTTCGAACTTCTTCAAATGGTTCGAAGGGGATGAAAAGGGAATGTCCAAGCTATAATAAAAATGCAAATAAAAAAAAACCGAAATTAAATTTTTTCAAACGTAGAAAACCCCCTTAAATGCTCTAAATTACAGCTCTCTAACTATGTTCGTCTTAATTATGTTAAAATTTTTGCCTACTTTAGCCTACTTTTCCTCTTGAGTTTAATATGATATTTACGTGGAGCTTTGCCAAGTGTCATTTTAACAAGACCTCTTAAAAGTATGCTAAATAATAAGAGTAGTTTTATCTGATCAGTGATCAACTGTTTCTGCTGAACACGCCCATTGTTACGATTTAATTTAAGAAATCCTTTTTTTAAACGCAATTTTATATAATACAAAGCAATTCACGATTTGATTTCCTGCGCGGAGGGATTTTTTCTACCTTCAGTTGTCTAAAGGATTCTATATTCAATAAATTTTTAGTTCAGGTTTCTTATGGGATTTGAACAGTAATTTTTTAAGAAAGCAATGAGCATTGCCATTCGCTTTTCAGAATAATGTTTTCTGCGTTTTCTTCAGAGAAAAAGGAATTTTTTGAAGGAGGAAATTAGTTTGTTTAAAGACCTAAAAAAATTTTAAATTAAAAAAAAACAATGGAATCTCCTTTTCTACACATTCATAAAATATATGATATATATTTGTTTTTTTATGGACTTTGGGAATATGTAATGAACCGTTATTTTTGTTAATATAGAAATAAATCAAGAAACATGTCTGACTTCAGAGACCAATTTGACGCCTAAAAAATCAATCAAGAGATTTTTAAAAAAAAAAAAAATAGGCGTTTGATTTTCTACAGAAGCATTGATATGTGCTCTGTCGAATACTATATCAGAAATTTATGTCTATTGTGGCTAAGAAATTGCGAGGGCAGAAAAATTTGCTATCCGTTTTTCCGTCATATCGTGAAACAAGAGCTGATGGTACAAAACCGATATGCAGTTTTGTTCAATGCACTCCATTCTTATCGCCAAAATTTTTCAGTATATTTATTGCCTTCAAAAATCGGTATACGGCAATTTGTTAAAGCAGACAACATATTTTGCTACCTGTACCCATAAAATGGGAAAAAGTATATAAATAATAGATCCTTGGGATTTAAAACGTGTTAACTTAAGCCTAATATCTATCTAATCTGAAACGTCCAACATTCAACAAGCAGCACCAAGTCGCGATTGCGACGTCGGCAGCGTATGTGTATTTGAATGTAAATATATATGCGTATAAAAACACACAAAATCAAGGTTACAGCGCTCTAACTTGTTTTATTCGTACGATGATTGTCTTGTACCAACAAAGCACAATTCGCCGGAAGCTTCGCTTTTTTGTTTTCAGTTAAAGAAAACTCATGCAGAGAGACAGCAATTTCTTGGTCAAGAAAGACAAAAACAGTTCAAGACAACCATCTGGTGTGATCAGCTTGGTGCTGTCTTATATGAGCTGTTCCCACCGAACGAAACCATTATTAGGGAGCAATACCAGCTTTAATTTGTGCGTTTTTATATCTTTGAGATCTCTTCATTCAGACGGACGGTTATAGACATGTCCACCAAATATGTCGAGTTATTAGCAAATCAAAATAAGAACCGACAGACGTCACAGCACTCGTAGCGTCATATTATTTAGATCACAAAGACACACTTATGTTAGGCAGCATGGGCCGCAACGGCGTTGGGGAGCACCTAATGCTAAAAAATATCGGTTATCTTGAAATCTGTCATACTCCATAGTCATTTTATTAAAAAAACGCCCAAAATTTGCACAAGTGTTTTGAGGAGTGTATTATTCTTGTTTAAAAGTATTCAACCTGTAGTATATGTTGTGAAAATGTTATATTCTTTGAAATAACTTCAACTTGATACAAATCCGGCGACTCTTTTGTGTATCAAACTAATTGTTCTTGACAGGTTGAACGGGGTTTTCTTTTGAGTTTTTTCAAACTGACTTAAATTTTGAAGGAAAATTTGATTTTTGTCACGTGCTTTCGACAAAACGTGCCCACTGTGCGCCTTCGTGCGCTGCTTTAGAGTTTGTTATAAAATTTATGAAAAGAAAGCAAAATCAAAATTATAATAAAATCAGATTACAGCCTCTCAGACTTTTGCTTTGTTGTTGTTGTTGTTGCTGTAGCTGTTGTATTTTTGTTTTTTCCCCATGCCTTCCAGTTGAAAAATTGTTTGCGCTTCATTTTATGAAAACATAAGCAATTTTTGATGTTGTTGCCGCCTCCGCTGCCGCCTTTAGTCACTGACACCAACAACTTAGCCCGCTCCTCGGCCAAAACCCATTCCCAACGGTGCGTTTAACAACGTTCCATTTTGATGTGCCCGACATGTGAAAGCTCTTCATTTCGGTGGGGGCCGCCAATAAGGGTGGCAACGACTTTGACTGCCTCGCTGCCTGACTTACCTCGTCGTCATCCTGTCGCTGTCTTGACTGCCGAGGCGCTGATTTTATAGCATTTTTCCGCTGCCCTGGCGTTGCCTGGGTGCGAACGGAGCGAACTTTATAAAATATGTACTTCAGGGTAGTCTGTTTTATTGCAATTACTTAAGATTTTACTGTCTACGTTAATTGAGCATTGGATTACTTTATTCGGAGGCGTTGGGCTTACAGCTTGATTGCGAGAGTATGAAGCATTAATAAGGCATTAATTATTATTTGATTCGTGGCCGCATGAAGGCAAACAAAAGGAGTTTAATTTAATTTGTAGCCGCTTTGATGTACAATTCAAACGCTATTCAAATTTGCAGTCATTCCTGTAAGGGTATGTGGGTGCTCAAACAAAGCTGAAACAATTGTAAATTACATTTCATTATCTGAACGCCCCCGAACAAGTCCTTACCCACCATTTGTCACACACTCGCTCGCTGGGAGCAAGTGTTTGCACGCAGTGCGTGCGGTTTTATGTTATATTTAAACAAATGCGGTTAATGTTCATATTTCATTTTAATCAGAAATACGGATATTGATATTGCTGGCCGTGTCTGTGTTGGTTGCTGCCTGGTAATGCGCTTTTACGTGCCGCATTATGTACATATACCCCGCCCACACACACACACACTCGCGATTCGCTTTAGTTTGTCAAAAACAAACTTTCCTTAGTTTACGCCATGCCCAACACTGGAAAATGATTGTAAAATTTTACAACAGGCAGCCAATTACCATAGCTTTTTATTTGATTTTGCAGGGTTTAGCTTTTTGGTAACGAGTTGGTTGTGGCTAAAGTACTGCGGGTGATGCCAGCACAGCCGACAAATGTGTCGATAACCTGCATAGTCGATGCTGGGACAGACACTTACGCGTATTTGAGGTGAAAATAATGGAAACCATAGAGATTATAGAGTTGCGCCCAAGTGGTAATTGTGTGCACTCCCTGTAGGTTACAATTGCTTTAAGGTTGAGGTCGGAAATGTAAATCGCGCAGAATTTATCATTAAGCTTCAAATGGGACCACTCTACGTATTTTCCTAAAAAGGATAGACATAAGAAGCTGTGCGCCAGATGGGTGCCGCAGTTACTCAACATGGCACAAAAACAGCATATTATCAATAAATCAATTGAGATTTTGAATAAGTTTCACAACAGAAGAAAACGAGGGCGCAAACTAAAGTCGACCCTGCTGACTTTGGTGTACCCTTTACTTTACCTTAACCTTTACAAAAAAAAAAAAAAAAAAAAAAAAAAAAAAAAAAAAAAAAAAAAATTTAAATAAAAAAAAAATAAAAAAAAAAAAAAAAAAAAAAAAATTAATAAAATTATATAAAAAAAAAAAAAAAAAAAAAAAAAAAAAAAAAAAAAAAAAAATTAAAAAAAAATAAAAAAAAAAAAAAAAAAAAAAAAAAAAAAAAAAAAAAAATAAAAATTTTAAAAATAAAAAAAAAAAAAAATAAAAATACAAAAATCAACCTACAAAAAAAAAAAAAAAAAAAAAAAAAATAATAATAATCTAATTATTTTTAATTTCTATTTTATTAAAAAAAAAAGAAATGAAAAAAAAAGAAAAAAAGGAAAGAAAAAAAAAAAAAAAAAAAAAAAAATAAAAAAAAAAAAAAAAAAATTTAATTCCCAACCTTTTGGGGTTAAATCTTATAAACACCAAATTTTTTTGTCTATGCAAACTTAATCGCAACAAAATAAAAAAAAAAAAAAAAAAAAAAATATTTTTTTTATATTTTAAAATATTTTTAAAAGAGTATAAAAAAAAAAAAAAAAAAAAAAAAAATAAAACAAAAAAAAAAAAAAAAAAAAAAATATAAAAAAAAAAATAATTTTTAATAAAAAAAAAAATATTTTTTAAAAAAAAAAAATAAATATTTTAATTTTAACAAAAAATAAAACAAAAATTTTAAAAAAAAAAAAAAAATTTTTTATTTTTATTAAAAATTTTTTTTGTGGTAGGGAATTGAAACTTGAAATAGTTGTTATACATAATGTCGGTCATAAATAGAAACTAACATATTTATTTTTTAATGAACTTAAATAAAAATAAAAATTGTTAAAAATATAAATATTTTAAACAATAATTTTCAGCTACTTCAAATGAAAAGAATTATTTTTTTCCAGCTCGTCATCATTTATCAGATAATTTTATGTTACAGCCGAAAAAACTTAGCTTTTGAAATGATTTTTTGAAAATTTAGGGTCCCCATATCAGAGAATGAGTACATGACCCCCCAATTTTAAGGAATTAATAAAGCTAAAAATTGGTCACACTCGCTTTAGACTTACAAAATTATTTACATTCTTTTGCGCCATTAAAGCAGTGTATGATTAAGTCAAATTTTTAGATTATTGCTATTTTTAGTAAGTAATTCAAACACTTGTAAAAACGTATTCCGAAGTTAGATTTATTTTCAGCTGTTTGCTGATGGTGTCAAGACAGAAGTAGGGTGTAGTAACATTGTTTGCATCAATATTTCTTCCGTTGTTTGAAGTAAAAGGATGTATACACGGTATTTTCATAGGTTCCATTCATGTGCTGTTAAGCGCACAGCTCTGTATGGGCACAATGTAAAGGATTCATTACTTTAGCTTCTTCTTTCCACAAATTTTGTTAAAAATTTCTTGTGCTTTGAAGTAAAACAAAAATAGAAAGCTAACATCGGCGGTGTCCTCGCGGTGGAAATATCCTTGCAGTTTTTTTTTATTTTAGACAAGAATTAGTTTTCCTAATTTTCTATTAGACCGCATAAACACGATAAAGCAAACTTTATGAAGTTTCTCAAAAAGCTTTTGTTTGTGGGAAAGAGGTGAGGTGGGGTGGCTTGCCCCTTTACGCCTCTTTACTACAAGCATTTTCAAAAACATCATGAAGTTTGCTTCATCGTGTAAATCCCGACTTAGAAAAATTTCATTTTAGCTTAGAACCTGTCTCAAGCTGACCAATAGATGGCGCCATTTTCTGTAACGATTTGGCTGACCAAGCCAGTAGGTTATGGCGGAATGGGAGCTTTACGATATATTTATCCGGCAAAATTGTGTTAAAGCAAATAACTTTCACTATTAACAAGTACTTATACCATTGATAACAAAAAAATCCCATTTCTTGATTATTAAAAAAAAAAAACACAATTCAAAAGCTCGGAAAGCTCAGAGTATCTAAATTTTGGGACAAATTCAGAAAAAAATTATATTTTTTATGATCGAATAGGAATTTTCCATATTTGTCAAATTTTCCGTATCCATTTGGACTAGATATTAATAATATCCCTTTTATAGACTTGCAAAGGGTATATAAATTTTGCCCAGAAGTATGCAACGCATAGAAATATTAATTTCCGACCCCATAAACCATATATATTCTTAATCAGGACGACGAGTCGAATTGAAAATCTGTTTAAAAAAAATTCGACTTTGCCCAAATATTGGATTGCCAAGAAAAATAAGTCAGATTTGTATACCCGTTACTCGTAGAGTAAAAAGGGTATACTAAGTTCGTGCAAATGTATGCAACAGGCAGAAGGAAGCATCTCCGACACCATAAAGTATATATATTCTTGATCAGCATCAATCGCCGAGTTGATATAGACATGTCCGTCTGTCCGTCCGTCTGTTTGAACACCTAGATCTCAGAGACTATAAGAGCTAAAGCTACCATTTTTTCAGTGTAGACTTGTTTTGTTTGCACGCAGATCAAATTTGTTTCCCGCCCCCGCAATATGAAAAAACCTCATATCTTTCACAATTTTGAAAATAGATTGTTCAAACCTTCTAGACATATATTATGATCATCATTACCTATCGATCCGCCATACATCATTTTCCTATCAGATGAACGATAGCAGAGTTTCCACTCCCGCAATATGAAAAATACCTCATATCTCCCACAATTTTGGAGATAGATTGTTCGAGCCCTCTAGACATATATTTTAATCATCATTATTTATCGATCTGGCATACATCATTTTCTGATCAGATGATTGAGAGAAAAGTTCCCGCCCCCGCAATTTAAAAAATCCTTATATCTCCCACAATTTTGAAGATAGATTATTTCAAAATCTATCTTCTAGAAATATGTTTTATTGATCATTACCTATCGATCCGCCATACATCATTTCCCGATCAGATGAACGATAGTAGAGTTGCCGCCCCCGCAATTTGGAAAAAACCTCAGATCTCCCCCAATTTGGGCATGTTGTGATCTAATAAAATATTCTTAAATAAACCCTGAGTAACGGGTATATCGAAGTCGAAGGCCGACCTCAACCTACGCTCTCGTTTCAATAGATGTCGTTGGTCTCAATTTTGAACGGTAGATGGTGTCGTAGGGCCGAACAGCTAAATCTTGATTGAAAGCTTTAAGCATAAGCTACTATCAATAAAAAATTGATCGTAAATCGGTAACATTTAAAGAAGCTACAACAAACTTAATACGGAAAGTAACAGTATATATTTTACTTCCGGAAAAAACGCTAACTAAGCTCGAATGAAGTATTGGACAATTTCAAATAATTGTCGCCTGTATGGATATGCTTATATGTTAAATATGTATACGCCCATATGTAAGCACAATTATCTATGTGTATATATTTATATATGGAAACACTCACACACTCGCTCATGCACATATATTTTGTTTGGTCATGTGGGCCTAAATTCATTAAACCCGTATTTACTTTAACATTTTGCGCATTTATGAAATTTTGCGCCTAATTGATTTGAGCGATTTTCTGTGGTCGCTGAGGCGGCAACTCGACCACTGCCAGCAACAGCAATTGCAACGGCAACGGCAACAGCAACAACAACTGCAAACGGACCACGAAATTTTATTTCATTTCAACACAATTAAATTTTTGTACACCACAATCAAGCTGCTTTTGTTAGTTGTTGTTGTTGTTGTTGTTATTGGTCGGACAGGACATGAACATGGTTTGCAATTGTTTTCAAACCTACGCGCCCGCGGGGCCCTCCCCTCCGACATCCCCGAACGGTTCATTTATAGGTTTTAATTTATTTATGCGGTGTTTGTACGTTTGATTTTTTCCTTATTATAATTATTAATTTTTTGTTTTGGTCTGTTTTATCAATATTGGTTCGACAAAATCCATTAATATCTATTAGACCCGGGGCTATTTATGCAGCAAATGAAAAGGCAAAAAGCAAATGCGACTGGCTGGCGATTTAATTCACATTAAGCTTCAACTTGTCAATTCCTCCTCCATTGTGGATCTATAATTTAATTGTGAAAAGTATTGCTAACTTCAACTTGAAAAGAGTTTAACTCGGTGCTTTGTTTGCTGCTGCAGCCAGCGTTGCTTATATCCGGCTTGCGGCACATTTCCGGTTGCCATTTGCTGCTGCTGTTGCTAACTTTACAGTGTTTGGCATTGGATACGCAAGAAACAACAGCAACAGCAAAGAAAGGAAGAGAAAATGGGTTTGGGGCTGGGGCTGGCATTGCTTGCCAAACAATTAACTCCCACCATATAATCCGGCAGAACAGAAAGCTGTGCAATTCTGTGGTTAAGTATCATTTCTAATATTTTGTGTGACACCCGTGCGACACTTTGGCATTTGGGGGTGTGCAGCCACATTGTTTATGTCTCACTCAAGAGTTGGAGCAAAAGCAACCCAAAAACGGTGTCGGTGGCCGTCGCCCAGGCGGGAGTCGACATTTAGACAAAACCTCGCGCCAATGCCAGAAACATCAGCAACAGCAGCAGCAGCAGCAGCCACAACTCGGGCAAAAACTTTTTAAGTGAAAATAGTCATTCAAATTTAATTAGTCCAAAACAAAGCCAAAACGTAATGAGCTTACGCTTAGGCCAGGGTAAGGGGTGAGGAAGGGGGAGGGGGTGGAGGAATGCTTGGGCAATGCCTGAGCACCTTTCGCCTGGCTCCATCTCAATCTGAAATTGTGGTTATTGCACTGCATTCCCCGTCCCTTAACTGGTCCAAAAGGGTGCCAGTGCCAGGCCATCCTCTGACAACTACGGGGTCATGTGCCACACAATTACGACAAAGGTGGAGTCGGTGGAGTCAGCAGCGCTTTGCTGTCACATGCCACATGGCCGCAATCCACCCCCAACCACGCCCACGCCCACACCCGCAACACCAACAACAACAACGAACTAAAGACAACGGCAGCAGTTTCAAAATATTTTACGTAATATCATTGTTCGCACTCGTAACTAACTTTTGCCGGCATCCCCCATGCAGGTAGAAAGGATGCGTCCCGAAACTCACTCGCTCACTAAATACAGGCAAACTATTTAGCGTGTGACATGTCTCTATGGTGGCGCACTGCGAGGGATGCTTGAGCAATTGTACATGAAAATAAGTTAATTAACTTGGTTCAACTATTTTAAAGCATAGCGTGTATTTTGTATGCCTTTGGGAAAGCTTTTAAAACTTTTAATAAGATTGCAATTGTATTAAAAATAATTGAGACCCGCGGGAATTCCGGGATCATGAAAAATCAAACGCGTACGGCACTTTAAGAAATTCCTTCCGTTAAACCTGTCCCGTAATTGAAACTTATTAGGCCCAGTCGAAGCTAGTTGGTCTCGGCTTTATAAAATAATATTTCTTATTAAGTCATTTATCAACCAATAACACAATCTTATTGGCATATGCAATGAAGAAGAAACAACAAAGAAGAAAGTCGGTCAAGCCCGACTGTAGTGTACTATGTACCTGTTAAAGATTGAAAATAAATGAAAACTTTTAGGTGTGGGGTAACACAAACTGTGTAAGTGCTGCCCAAAACGATATCGGCCAGTGCTGCCCATCGTAATTATTTGATTTGCTTATAACTCGACTCTTCTTCATTTGATCTGGAAATGTTGTATGGTGGATCGATTTGAAATGACGACTTAAATGTAAGTCTAAATGGTTCGAACAATCTATCTTTAAAATTATAGGAGATATGACGTTTTTTTAAATTGTGGGGGTGGCAACTTTGCTATTATTCATCTGATCGGAAAACGATGTATGAGAGCTTAATGAGTTTTGATGAGTAGAATACATGTCTAGAAGGTTCGAACAATCTATCTCCAAAATTGTGGGAGTTTTGAGGAGTTTTTCAAATTTTATGGGTGGCAACTCTACTATCGTTCATATGATCGGCAAATAATGTATGGAGGCTCGAAAACAAATGATCAGTAGAATATAACAACCTAGCTCCAAAATTGTGGAAGATATGATGTTTTTGTTTTAAATTGCGGGGGCGGCAGGGGGCGTGGCAAAAATTAAAACTAAACTTGATATGCCTGCAAGTATAAGAAATATATGTTCCATACACTTCAAACCTCTAGCTCTTACCATCTCTGAGATCTCAGCGTTTATACGGACAGGCGGATGGACGGACAGACGGACATGGGTATATCGACTCAGCTGTTGATGCTGATCAAGAATATATATAGTTTATAGCCTCGGAAATGCTTCCTTCAGCCTGTTAATTCAATTCTTTTTAAAATTTATGGTTGGACGCAAAACGAATTTCACTCAAGACAGCAAACAGGTCCGAAACAGAACCCCAGAGAACCGGTTCGGTTCGGGATTTATGGATTGCCCGAACCGGACCATGAACCGAACCTCATACATATTTTACCCCTCGAACCTGAGCCCCAACCGGAGCATTTATATAACAAAAAGGGTTCGGTTCTTGATATGAACTAATTTTTCATCCATTGAAATTCTTAATATAACTTTAAATGACTCTACTTCGGGTTACGAAACGGAGAAGTAAAAAGAAATAAGCAAATATTAATTTGGCCAATTATTTTATAAATTTCTTCGAAAATTGTCCAAGGTAACATAGCTCTAAGATAATTCGTAAAACGAGCATACACGTTGCCATAGGCATACGTCCTTGTTGTATGTTTTGCGTTCTGTCTATCGTGAGTTTCTTCGGCGGTCTGGTAGATTTTAAACTACTTTGACATCTCTGGAAAGATTTCTTGGAATCGTTTTCTTATATTGAATTGCAGTATGCCGAGTCAAGCTTCTCAATTGCAGCCTGGTTTTCAGATTTAAAATTAAAATTTTACCTAAGTGCTTTCTTAAACTAAGCAAGTGTTAAAAATTACTAATTTATTTTTCTTGAAACTTTTTAAGGAGTCTCAAAAAATAAATATAAACTTTTTTCACGCGAACCAAGGTTAGATCCAAAACCTGGGGTTAAAGGGTTGCAGGAAGCGGTACGCGAATAGATGTCTCCCTGGCTCGAGCCGAACCTCATCTCAAATTATGTGGCTTTGATTTCATTTAAAACAATTTCTAAACAATTTAAAATTGAACCAAAACCGACACCGTTTTAAGCAAATGCATATAAATCAAAAGTGGTTTTGCATTTCACCAATTAACCTAGTTCCGCAAATATTTCAATTAGTTCGCCATTTACTTTCATATTTATTTTTATTCACTTAAAGGTTTTCCTTATGCCATATTTTCCAAATACGTAAATATATATTTCACGTCTGCACATATTTCTCCATCAACACTCGGCAACTTTGTGGGCCGGCTGCCTTGGTCTGCGTTTTTGGGGATTGCCGCATATGATTCGTATCACTGATACTATTTCTGGTCCAATGGTACGGATATTTTTGCATTCTACGTGCTTGTTAATGTATGCCGGGCAGCTCAGCTCTACATGTCCGTCTCTCTGTATATGTGTGTGTGTGTAAGCGCCACCATGTATCCGTGTTAATATAAACGCATAACAACATTTTTAGCTGTGAAATAGTTTTTCTGCTGCTGCCTCGTCCTGGTTGCTAGGTGTAATTGTGACCATTTCCAGTTACCGGTTCCCATTGTCGACAATGTGCCTGCTGCTGTTGGTTGGGCGGTTGCCGCCGCCGCTGCTGCTGGCGGTTTTCTCTAAATTAATACATCACAAGCACGCAAAAGGACTGCCAGGATGGGATATGCATACATGCTTAATTACGGAATTTAGTAAGGGTTTTCTTCCTTTTTTTGGAGATAGGACAGCAAACTATCATATTTTGGGTCGCGTATAATTGGAAAATATTAATTTAGTCTGGCCAGCGCAGAGCCACACTCAACTCTGCTCAATGGCTTTTGAAAACATTTCACGTGACAATTTTTAATGACAACCAGTTGGCTCTGCTGCTGGCTGATGGCTGATGGAAATGCAAATGGTAATCGAGAGGACGTACATACTTAGTAAGCGGATTTTCCGAACTGGTCATTACCATTAACCTTTTGGTTTGAGTAAACATTTTAGCGTTGTATTCATTTGCATTTTTGTTTACTTTGGATTTGGACGATGACAGAGCTGTCGGCAAAGTATTGAGATTGATACGGAAGGGGATACTCTGTTGGTATTTGATTAGTTAATAACTCGAATGGCTGGGTACATACGTATGTACAATGTTTATACTCTGTGAGTGGTAAGTGGCGTTAATTTCAAAGTGAAAATAAAGAGGAAGAGGAAGATTATTTGTATATCAGAATTAAGAATCAATCTCAGATTAAGGGTCGATTTCTTATCTTCTACATAGAGCTATCTGTTACATATACTCACAAATAACAGAGTAAAATTTTAAGAAATCGGCCCCTAAGTGAACCATTTTAAAATTGAAATTGTGCAAAATTACAACGCCCTGCCCACATTTGGTATATTAGCAAAGTACTTTCGACTTTGCTTGATGACGTTGAGAAGCAGACAAGGCTGCGTAAAATTCCAAAAAAATAAACTCTCCGAACCATTTGATGTCAAAAGAGGTTTTAGACAGAGCGACACCTTATCGTGTGACTTCGTTAATCTGCTGATGGATTATATAGTGCTCCAGTGTTTAAATTCCATTACATCGGGCATCATCTTTTATAAATATATAATGTTACTTACGCATGCCTAAGATATTGATAAGCAGGTCGTTTTCAGAGAATGAGAAGCAGTCTAAACTGATTAGCTGGCGGACAATTCGAATAAGAATTACTCTTGCAAACCGATGCTTTTACTGGCTCACTAAGGAATTCAAGAGTAGAACCATCTCGTAAAAAATTAAAATATCGGCATTCAAATCGCTTATAATCCCAGTTCTGCCACACGGAACAGAAGCAGGGATTTTAACAGCAGCGGATGATGAAAATTCTTTACATGATTTATGGCCCTTTAAGGGGGTCTTCTAACTTTGAGTATTTTTCAGGGACCATAAATAACGATTATTTTTTTTTTTATCAAAAAAATCATTTGCTCATAATCACTCTATGAGAGTGGAAAATATACCAATAAAATCCCAGATGGCTTTTCTGTCCATTTGCACCATGCTTTTCAAATTTCTGAATTTTTTTGATAACTCTCAAAAATAACGATTAATTTATAACATTTTTTTCAACTCAAGAAATAACAATTTATTTTTGAGCATCAAAATGAAAATTTAAGATAAGAGTTATTTATTGATTTGAAAATAAAACTCAAGAAATACCGAATATTAATGGATTCAAAAATAAAAATCTTAAATAAAGTTATTTAACGATTTTCAAAAAAGAATACATGAAATAACTATTATTTTTTGAACATTAAAATAAAAAAATCTGAAATAGGAGTTATTTAATGATTTTTAAATTAAACTTTCAAAAACTGATTATTTTTTGAGTAAAAAAATAGAATCGAATGGTCTGAAATGATTTTTATAAAATCTAAAAATAACGAGATTATTTTTTTCTCAAAATAAAAATCATTTTAAAATTGGTTTTTTTTTATTGCATATGGTATAAACTAAGTACCAATCCTAATATAATGTTTTTCGTTTAGAATTACAATTTCAACTAATCATCAGGGCCCCTGTTAACGGGTCTGTAGCCTCTGCCCTTAAAACTACGAAAGATGAACCTTCTTTGGCGGAGGATCTGTCCCTCAGGCCCATATCAGACATTTTAATTTGGTGTTAGGAGTCAGCGTGCAATGCCCAATTGAAAGAATTAAGATGTGCGTACCGGTTTCCTTTCCAATTCTACTATTTACAGAGGGTTTTGGAACTCCCACTGTTTGGAAAGCATCGCGGCATACTCAAATCGTTATAGAGCCTTTGCTGTCTCACACAAATCGATTGGACACGGAGATACTTTTGTAAATCGCCGCCCATAAAAAAAATAAGTGTGAGTGTGTTAACACTCCCGGTTGGATTGTGTGTTTATATATACCGTGGAAGCCACCTCTGGCTTGAAAAACAGAGTTGGAAGCAGTGTCCCAGATCCTTGACCCCAGATACCAGACGCCCGATTCCCTGAGCCCCCATACGAAATCCCAGATGCCAGATCCCTGATCTCTGGCCCCACTCTGATCCCTAATCCCAGACCCCCGATCCCAGATCAAGCCGACATCCTGATCCCAGATCTGTTAGCCCAGATCCCTAATCTCTCGATCCCCATCCCTGATCCAGTCCTCATCCCCCATCCCAAATCCCTAATCCCGATCTCTAATCCCTAAACCTTGATCCCGCCCCCTCCGTGCCCCAGGCCCCCCTATTCCTTGATCCCAGATCTCTATCCCCATCCCAAATCCCAGTTGCCCCATCTCTAGTCCCCTGGTCCCAGATCCCTGATCCCTGATCCCACATTCTGATCCCCCGATCCCAGATCTGAGAGCCCAGATCCTGATTCCCGATCCGTGAGCCCAGATTCCACATCCCTGATCCCAGACCCTTGATCCCCCATCCCAAATCCCTAATCCTTGATCCCACATCCCTGATCCCAAATCCCTGATCCCACATCTCTGATCCCTAATCCCGATCCCTGATCCGTGCACAGATTCCACATCCTGATCCCAGACCCTGATCCCCCATCCCGAAACCCAGATCCCCTCCCTATTCCTTGATCCCGTCCCTGTTCCCCATCCCAACCCGTTGCCCCATCCCTGGTCCCTGATCCTGGTCCCGACTCCTGGTCCCCCATTCCAAATCCTAATCCTAGATCCCTCTCCCGATCCTAATCACAGTCCCTGATCCCAATCCTGATCAGATCCCAGATTCCTCTTCTGTGCTAAACTCTGCTACTACCAAATTTTGAAATGGCACATTTCGGCCGGGGCGATTGCTTGCGCTCCAACATTGCTTTTCCAGATTGGTCAAGTGGCCATGGTCAAGTGTCCATTGACAAATGGCCATGGTCAAGTACCATGGGCAAGTAGCCGCGCCAGGCAATTGCTCGTGTATACCAGTAAGCAATATGCATTATCAATATACAATATCGTTATGCGTTATGCTTGCGTGTACGCGTTATGCCTTATTTCCAAATTGAATTTTACCCCCACTATAAAATGATTTTATAAAAATCATCTACCGAAATTAAAGATGTTTCACATCAAAAATTTGAAAGTTTGTATGAAGTGCGGCATCTTATATATGTTGCCTCTTTGATATCGTATAGCTCCCATATAACAATCAGTATTGGCTTGGTCAGCCAAATGGACACAAAAATCTATTCAGCTAAGGAAATTATTCAACTTGCATTGCATTAAGCAAATAAAATTTTAGTTAGAAAATTGGGAAAACTTCACATTATAAAAATTAAAGAAATTGCAGGGGTATTTAAACGTCGGTGGTAAGTTTTCTTCCATTTTTATAAGGAAAGTGTATATTAATTTTCGCCCAGAAGTTTGTAACGCATAGATATATTCATTTCCGACCACATAAACTATATATATTCTTGATCAGGACGACGAGCTGAGTTCAATTCCGTCTGTTTTTAGTGGGAAAAACTTTTTGTTTTCCATCGTAGCGTCACTAATCTTGGTATATGATAGTTTTATATAATCTGGAAAAAATGTATCGAAATCGGATCACTATAGTATATAGTTGCCACAAAAACGGTCGGTCAAAAAACTAGTTCTAGTGAGAAAAACTTTTTTGTTTTTCCATCATAGCGTCACTAATCTTGGTATATGTGAGTTTTATATGCTTTCATATAATACAGGAAAAATTTATCAAAGGATGACTATATTATATAGCTCCCATAGAAACAGTCGGTCAAAAAACCTACTTCTAGTGAAAAAAACTTTTTGTTTTCTATCGTAGCATCCCCAATCTTGGTATATATTAGTTTTATATGAGTCAACAAAATTCTGGAAGATTTTATCAAATCGATGACTAAAGCATATAGCTGCCATAGGACCGATCAGTTGAAAAACGAGAAGGCAAAGCTAACTTCGACTGTGCCGAAGTTTTAATACATGAAAAACTTTACTCCAACCGATTTAACCGGTCAAATATATATAGGATTTAGATATCAGTTATTTAAAAATTTTAAATCGTTGATAAAAAAATTTCATACCATAAAAAAACTTTTCTTATAACACACATTTTCCGACCGATCGGTCGTATGGCAGCTATATGCTATAGTCATCCGATCTTATAAATGTTTTCAAAATTATGTTGAAAGCTTATAAAACTTATTTATACCAAGATTGGGGGACTACGATAGAAAACAAAAAGTTTTTCTCACTAGAACTAGTTTTTTGAACGACCGTTTATATGGCGCCTTTTAATAAATTTTTCCAGAATTGTGTGGGGAAAATATATAAAACTAATAAATACCAGGATAGGTGACGCTATGATAGAAAACAAAAAGTTTTCTCACTAGAACTAGTTTTTGGACGATCGTTCCTAGGCAGCTATGACTATAGTCATCCGATCCGGCCGGTTCCGACATATTAGTTGCGTGCAGTAAAAAGACTCTGTGCAAAATTTCAGCTCGATAGCTTTAAAACTGAGAGACTAGTTCGCGTAGAAACAGACGGACGACGGACGGACGGACAAGCGGAAATGAACTCGGCTCGTCGTCCTGATCAAGATATATATTTATGGGGTCGGAAATGAATATTTCTATGCGTTACAAACTTCTGGGCAAAATTAATATACACTTTTCAAATGTGTTTTACTAAGAAAATTTTTTTATGGTATCAAATTTTTATTTATCAATGTTTTAAAAATTATAAATATCTGATATCTATATCCTATATATATTGTTTTATTGATTTTCAAAATGCGATACATTTGCGAAGTGATTGCAAAAAATGTTGCAGTTACCTGTTCCCCAGCTTCCGCTGCTAATGGACTGCCAGGATTAGAATATGCATTCATACATAATTACGGAATTTGGTTAAGGTTCTCTCCCATTTTTTTTTACCCTTTTTCCATTTTCCTGACAAAACTACTCTGAATGTCTTTTGAAAACATTTCAAGCGACAATTTTGAACGACAAGCAGTTGGCTTTGCTGCTGGCTGGTGGAAATGCAAATGCTAAATGGTAATCGGGATCAGAGTTTCAGAAGTTATTACCATTTACCTTTTCGAGAGAGAACAAATTTTAGCGTTGTTTTCATTGACATTTTTGTATATTTTGGCTGCTAAGTTGTGTTAATTTCAAAGAAAAAATAAATGATCATTATTTGCTGAAATTGGCATTAGAATTAGCATCAGCATTAAGAAAGAATATGCGGACGACATTGCCATTTACAAACCTAAATCCCACAAACGTTATGGTACAACAATCTCTGATTAGGAATCCAACTAAGACTGAACTAATACTTTTTGCCTTAAAGTATAAATTTCCCGATATCGTCCCTGCTTAACTAAACTTTGTGAAGCTACTCTGGAACGTCAACTACATTGAAAAGCCACCATTGGCCAAAGGCCAAGGGCCGTAAATTTAGTTTTTCTTCCAAAGAAGCCCTGAACTAAGTCTATTTCATTTTCTTCCACTTTCAGTGACAGTTAATGGCCATCTTCCAATTATTCACAAATAACTCAATATGTGATTTCCCAAAGTGTCCAAGTGTTAAGTTTATTCTTTCTTCAAATCCACTCCAAATCCCCTCCCCATATGAACAACTCTTATCCTATTGTCTATCGCAAATAACCGCAATAGTTTTATGGCTCATCATTTGCTTGTGTAAGCGCCATTCCGACCGAACCCCAAGCGCCTTCATCCCACACATCCAAACTAGTCCGGGTTCCGCAATTTGTTTGTTATTTTTATGCCGGACTGCTCAATTTGGTGTTTCGCTTTAGTTTCATTTGGCCAAACTCACTTGCCTAGTCGCAGTTACTTGTTCATCACTTACACGCCAGGGTAATTTAAAACAAATGCCCCACCAAATCGCATTTGGCTTTGGATGTACAAGTTTTTATTGCCCGTCCGCATATGAAGCGGCAAATTTGTTCATCCACTACAATTTGGCATGCCATTTATATTGGTTCCATGTTAATGCCGGCGCCAAATCCCCAACACGGCAGCCGACGGGCGGCAGACAGCGTGTTGAGCCCATGTCGGTAGTTGATCCAATTGTTGTTGCTGTCAGTTGTTGATGCAGCTGTTGTATTTTTTAATAGACACATTAAAAAATAATTTAACAGACAAAAGTCACACAAAACCGAATTCGTCGTTGCATCCAATAAATCATAAATCATTCAACCTTCGGCCGGTATTCTGCAATAAAAATGGCCAGAGGACATGTGCCGTGCATCGGCTAGGCGCTTCTATTAAACGATACACGATGAGCAGGTTGGCAATTTGTCGCTGCGACACACCCCGCCCCACTCCCACTTGGCCGATCCATCGTGCAGTTGTTGCCACTGCTGTTGGCCCACACGTTTTTTATGTGTTGGCTTTTTACACATCATAATTTTTTATGCTAGTTGACTTTTGGGTACCGCTTCGTCATCCCCCGTCCTGTGCTGGTTTTTTGTTTCATTATTTGACAGCCATTTGCAATGGCGAAAAGTTGTTGCCACGTACAAATTAATAAACGAGTAACTGACAAAAAGGTAATTTATTATTTTATACATATTTGACAAATTAATTTAATGACGCTCCGACACCGTCTCGCACCCTCGATCACACACACACACACACACACACATGTCGTCGCTCTACATTTCCCACTGGGCAGCTCTCGTCCTGCCTCTGCGCTGCTGCTGCCACACATAATAATTTCTCATTTAATTTTTCAATTTTAAGCGTCATTTACACATGCCATGCCATGGCAGAGCTGTGTCCAGATCCCGGCTTCCTCAGTTCCCCTTTGGGCCATGTTGTTGGCAGCTTGTTGGAGGCCTCAATTGTCTTTGTTTTTTTTGTTATACTCTATAAATTGAGTTGTTCTTTATACATTACGAAAGTTTATAATATTTCAATGATATCATGTATTGGTTGATTTTTAATTTATAGCCAAAACAATATTTGACAAGTCTTCGCATCCTATATATTAAATAAATATATATATTATAAGTGTTAGTTAATTGAGCTATAAATATTATTAAAATTAATTCCTTATACTTAGTTAAATATCCCGTTTCTGACCTCTGCCTTTATAATGTAGAACTGACTGAAGACTTCCCCAACTTCATTGTGGGGCCATGGCAGAGACAACATCTGGATCGGATATAAATGTGTTTTTGCCACCAGAATCTCTCTGTAAAACTACTTCGGTCGAAAACTTTACAGTGTCAGCATTGTTTTCCCATTTTACTAAATGGATGTCATTATATTGACGCTGTATCCCAAACCCTTTAATATAGCAGAAATGCATTATTTTTTTGGTTGCAAAATATGTCGTCTTTTTTTTAGAATGCAGATATTGCACGACTGCCTGAAATTGACAAACATAATGTATATGTTAATACACAAAGTCTGTCTAAGTTGCTTAAAAGCTAAAAGAGATGACAAAGTAACGATTTGCTCACAAGTTTTGCAAATATTTTCACTAAAAACGACAAAAAAAAAATCTGGAGAAAACTGGAAAAAATCAAAACATCTTCAAAAAGAGTTAGAATTCCCGCTGCCCGCTGTTTTCTAAGTTTTCGTGAAAGCGAGATTAAAAAAAACGCTGAAACAGCATGTCATCCGATCCGGGCGGTTCCGACAGTACAGTAAAAAGAAGACTGAGTGCAAAAATTTCAGCTCGATAGCTTTAAAACTGAGGGACTCAGCTTGTAGTCTTGATCAAGATCATATATACTATATGGGTTCAGAAATTTATATTTCTATGCAGTGCAAGTGTATAAAAATTGTGTGGAATTGGGAACAGGTTGGTTTAGCCACAGCCCCTCGTTTTTGTTTTAATAATTAATAAAATAGTTTAAATCAGGGAGGCAAACCTTTCACAAATAAGGAGTGGTTCGGTTCTGTGGTTCAGAAAGATATTAAACCCCCGGTTTGGTTCATAATATGGTTTTTGTAGCAATCCGTATCGCGTTTCTGGTTCGGTTCAGAAGTGGACGCATGATTCCGTTTAAAAATTTCCGAACTTTAACCGAAATACAAACCAAGCATATCGACTTGGTTCTTTCTCTTATTGAAGCCGTCCATGTGTAAGGAAGCAAATTTAGTTTACAATATTCACATTTACAATATAGTAGATTTTACATCAGAGGTCCCCAACGCCTAAATATACTCGCATTGCTCTTTTGTTGTTAATTCGCTCACCGCTATAGTCACGAGCAGATAAAGTCATAGCCAGTGATTGCGTCATACGCGGAAGACATTTCATGTGTATCTTCTCTTTCTCTCCTATGGCTTCAGTTGCTCAATCACTAGTACCAGTTTGATGGAAAGTGCAAGACAACGTAGATTTTGTTTTTGTCAACGAATAAATAATTGTTTGAATAAAGAAATGAGATTAATTATATCAATTGGTGTCCACTCTTCTATAAGCTTTCAGTGGGCACTTCTGTTTTACATCATTAAACTCATCGATAACTAAAGCGAACCGAACCGTTTACACAGGCGGTTTTCCAAAAAACACCGGATCGGTTCGGTACGGTTTGGTTCGGTTCGGTTCAGAACCGGCTCACATCCCTGGTTTAAATGTAGTTTTACTTCAAACAGTTAAATTTTAGCTATCAGATTATTAATATAATATTCTTCAACAATTATTTTAATGCTCAAAAAAGCTATTTTCGTTCAATATGTAAAGCTATAAATCTAGTCTGTTTACGTCATTCTGAACAGCAACCGACTCTATTCCACTAGTTTTCGGAATTCGAAACAGGTCCTGATTATTTCGATTTTATTGTTGTTTGACATTTTTTGACGTCGATTTCAAATTCTCTTAAAATCATTAAAGAAAATGCATGCTGCGATTTTATGAATATGGCGTTTCTTTTATATGCGGAAACGCGAAGTTCGGAAAATTTTCTTAATAAGTCAGGTCTTCCCAATCAAGAGTAAAAGTATTAGTTCGATCGGTGAATTGTAGAATTGTGCCGATTTTCTTGAACTAGTTCGAATGAACTTTTCATTTAAATGCACTAATGAACTAGGTCTCAGTGTTTGAACTATAGTTCATTTTTTTAACTATAGTTCGTTTTATGAACTATAATTCATGAAGTACACTTTTTAACTATTTTTTTATTTTTATACTCTGTACCGAAGGTACACAGAGTATATTGGGTTTGTGCAAATGTATGTAACAGCCAGAAGGAAGCATCTCCGACCCTATAAAGTATATATATTCTTGATCAGCATCAACAGCCGAGTCGATATAGATATGTCCGTCTGTCGCTGTCCGTATGTACGAAGGATCTCAGTGATGTCCGTAAGAGCTAAGAGGTTTGAGAGTATGGAACAGATGCTTGAGGCTTTGAAGTTTAGTTTTGATTTCTTCCACGCCCCTTCCGCCCCCGCAAATTGAAAAAAACTACATATCTTCCACAATTTTGAAGTTAGGTTTTTCGAACCTTTTAGACATATATTCTACTAATCATAACTTATCGACCCCCTCCGTCGCCGGGGTTCGCTAACCCTCGTTGTTGTTGAATCTCTGACATATTCTACTCGTCATTACTTATCGAGCCCCCATACATCGTTTTCCGATCAGACGAACAATAGTAGAGTTGCCACCCCAGCAATTTGAAAAACACCTCAAAGTTGTTCGAACCTTTTAGGCATATATTTAAATCGTCATTACTTATCGATCCACCATACACCGTTTCCAGATCAGATAAACGATATTCGAGTTATAAGCAAAACAAATAATTACTTTAAAGTTATCAGTTATATGAGGCAAACAGGTGACCCAGACTTTAAATTACAGTTCGGACAGGACCGAGTTTCTTTCTTGTTTATAGTTCATTTTTTGAACTATAGTTCAATTTTTGAATGGAAAACCATTTGTTTCAAAAATCAAATGAAAATTAAAAAGGTAAGTTTGCTGCAGAATTGGTTATTAAAATAAATTGTAGTTTAAAACGAACTATAGTTCAAAAGTGAATAGTTCACAAAAATGAACTAAAGTTTACAAAAATGAACTATTATTCATAATATCATAAAATGAACTATGGTTCATAAAATAAACTATATTTCAGAAATGAAATATAACTCGAAAGTGAATAATTAAAAAAAAATCAACTAATGAACTAGGTCATTGAAATGAACTAGATTCTCCAACTCTAGTGTATTGGCTAAGGAGTTCTCTTATCTAGACCACTGATCTGGCAGACGAATTCCGCTGGTTCCAACTTATGTGCAGCGTATATAGGAAATTACATGCCCCCATTAAGTAATTCCAGAAATAATAAATATTTTTTTAATTTTGGCAACTCATGACACAAAACTTTTGTAAGGGTAATTTAGTATCTACGTCTTTTTTGATCATATCAAAATTGTGTTGGTTTCTTTTTTCCAATTTGCATTAAAAGGTAATCATCGAATACAGCGCAGCCCAGCAGTTTTCACACCGTTGTCGTATTTTGTATGCCTGTCATTAAGTCGTCAGCGTGTTCAGTAACGAGAGCAAGAACGAGGACAGGACGCAATCAGTTGTTCAGTCAGCTGGCGACGCATCAGTTTAAATAACTCGTCCTGCCCCGCGGCGGAGACGCAAAAAGGGAAGACAAAGATGCAGTTTGCTGCACTTGAAAGTGCTACGTGTTGCCATAGGGTCTGAACTGGCTCGCACGCTTAATGACACTAGAATCAGTTTTCATTAACGATATATGTATGTACCATGCCGGGCAGTGCAGAGTTGTACTTGAAGTGAAGTGGTGCGGGGTGGTGCAGAGTGCCATTGCCGAGAAGGAGCAACAAAAAAAGAACCGCATGCGTGCAATGCTGGCATATTTCTCTTCATGGCGGCTGCTGCGGCTGCTGTGGCATTGGCGCTGGCAATTAATAAAACACACACCTTATGTGGAGCATTTCGCCACTCCACCGCCGTCCCTCGGACTGCACAGTGGTCTAAAGCGCTTATTTATGCAACGGCTGTCGCTGGCATTGGATTCGGCATTGGCTTTCGTACTTCTCTGTGTGTCTGTGACTGTGTGTGTCGCCTGACTCTGCTGCTGGAAATTGAATTTAAAAAAAGCTCAAACGCTGCAAAATATTTCACACGCACAGGCAGCAGCGACACCGCTGCTTGTTGCTGATGCTGAGATTTTCATATAAATCACATTTGCCAACGAAAAATATAAATAATATATGTACGTACGCGTCGCATACATAAATCTTTCAGTTTGGATTTTCACTTTGGCGGCATAAATTGACACTGGCTGACGACGTCGCAGCCACATTTGAAAACCGCGCTTAAAAGCACACTCCGCGCGACCCACTCCCGCCCGTGCATTCGTCCATCCGGGTCTGGCCCCAAAACTCTTGCATTGCAAATTGCTTTTTTGTCAGCTTAAATAAAGCAACGCGCGCTGACAGTAAAAACTCATTTACGCGAAATTAAATTAAAAGTTAATTAACGCTGTCAATGTGCAAAGCACTTCACTACAGTTGGCCCAGCCGGACGGGCAACTTTCCTGGCAACTAGCGGGCAGCAACTACCTGCAACTTTGCTGGCCAAGTTGAAAAATCACCGCAAGTAAAGTTAAGCATATGTCCGCTTAAATTGATGAGAACTGGTTTTAAATGCCACTCCGACAATTTACGTCGCGCTGCCGGCGCAGCCAGGCGACTTGTTTGCTGCCTGGACATGGGATTGGTTTGTCGCTTGGGTGGGTCGGTGGTTGGGCGGCGATTGTTGGCTTGTTGGGTTGATTGCTTGGTTGGCCTGCAGTTATGCGCAATGCACACAGTGCGTATGGTTAATGTGACATGACCAAGCTGGCTGCACGGCTGTCTGGCCGGCAGAGTCAACAAGGAGATTCAACATGCTGATAATTAATTTTTAAGTAAATCGGAAAATCATACGCGTGAGCGCATCAGAAATAAGAAACATGATACTAAGCTAATTGGCATTCGAAGATACAAATTCCAATACATCAGCGGAGCGTAATTCACTTATTCAATGCAAATGCATAATGCATAATGAAATATGCAATTCGGACACCAAAATTAACCACAAATTAAATAAATATAAAATCAAATTACGAATTCAATGTAAATCACTTGGCCGTGTGCCTGGGAAGGTTGGAAAGAGCAAAACCTTGGTTATTGGTCGAAATATTAATGACATGCCTGGCGAGTCAACAGTTATTTACAAAATAATTTAATTAATTGCAGGTGTTTGCTTTGAGTGTGACAATTATGCAGTTTTAATATGACATTTTTTTCAAGCGCCATATTGGTTAACAGAGAGAGAAAAAAAACAAGTATTTTCAACTTAAATTCTGCAATGCCGAACTTAATAGTTTACTGAGTTTAAAATTACTTAAATGAAGTTAGCCCTATTCATTTTTACAAGGATTTAACTATTACGAAATGCTTGTATATATTACTCGCGAATTGAAAAAATGATCTTGCAACCTTTAGGATTATCTTAAAGCAAGGCTGCAAACCGAAAAAATTTTGGATGAGGTTCGGTTCGGAGGTTTCGAACCCGTGAGTAATTTTTGGGTTTGGTCTGAGCCCCAGGTTTTGGTTCGGTTCACTTGAACAAAAAAGTAAAGTTTGTTTTATTTATACCTTACAATTCGTTAAAAGAATATTAAATATATATAGACATATAATTTAATTTTAAATTAAATTTTAAGAGTCGAACTTGATTGTACTTAAAAACCAGTACGAAGGATTAAAACAGTCCAAAAACTCTTGCATCAATCCAAAAAGTCTCATTTCAAGTACGGATCCTACCTGAAAATCAAATAGTCTTGCATAGAGATTAAAGTAATTTTATTAACAAACTAAAATCAATCAATCCTGTGAAAAGCCTATTTCGGGTTAAAAAACAAAGACGGGATCGAGACAAGAATTTCAGTATTGGTTAATCCTCTTGTACTTGACATTGATTGGGATTGATTTGAGTCCAATAATTTCGGGTTTTTTCTTCTGTCTAGGCACTATATCTTCCTTGAGAAGTTCATCTATACGCGAACTAAGCTAGCGCAATATTTTTTACGTCTTCGTTTTTAGAACTTTTCCAAACATTTACAAAATTGTTCAATGTTTGCTCTCTTGGACAATTTTCGAAGGAATCTATAACATTATTGACATTATTTCCTTATTTACAATCAGACAAAGTTAATTGTTTATTGTTATATATATTCCTAGCACGACAAGTATTTTTCTTATATGTTATTGTGCTAGTCACTTGAGACAGTTTAAAAATAAAAGAATAAGAATATATTAAATGGTAATACTAAATATAAATTAAAAAAATGGATTAAATTAGGTTACTTGAAATAAGACTTATATTAAACAGTGACTCTTCAAGATTTAATTATGAATAATCTCGGTAAGAATTTCTTTCGCTTGTAAAATTATATATTATTGTGAACCAAACCGTATTTTTGGAGAAAAATATTCCGGTTCGGTTTCAAGTTCGAGGGGTGAAAAATGGGGAACCCAAAAAACTTGAACCGAACTGGTTTTTATGGGTTTGGTTCCGGATCGGATTGCAACCCTGTCTTAAAGTCAATCACAACCGACATTAACATATTATCAAGTTTAAATATTCTATTCTCTTGTAAAAGCTTCATTCCAGATGGCATAAAAAGATCGGTTATATGACAGCTATATGAAATAATTGTCCATACAAAACCAGATTTTATAAGTCCTTCTATGAGCTTAAAATATGCACACAAGCCGAATTCAATTTCAATAGCTTAAGAAACCACAAAGTTAGTGCAAGTCGGCCTTCATATGGAAGCTACATAAAATAATGGTTTAGTTCAAGCGAATATTGGTTAGTCGGCTTGGGGGCCCAAAAACGATACAAGAAACTAAATTTGGAACAAATTTCTTCGTAAGAGTTTATGCCACAAAAAAATTATACAATGCAAAACAAACCAGTAACGGACATCGCTACATGGACTCGAATGACGTTGATCAAGAATATACTTACTATATAGGCTCGGAAATGTTACCTTTTTTGTCTGTTCGTTTTAACTGCGTACTGGCTAACGGGAATAAAAAATATTCAAAATGTTTCGATATTATCCAGCCCTTAGTACGCTTTCAGTATACAAGTGCGACTTTTTAAATTGCGATTAATTTCAAACGTGATCTTTTGTACTACTTTTTTCTCCCAGTGCTGGCCAATAAACACTCTCAGTTGGCGCTGGGGTCGGAGCCATGTTGTCTATGTAAATAAATAGGCTTGCAGACTGGCAATTTGCAATTGCACTCCTACGACCAATTTCGTCATGAAAATTAAAGATAACATAAATGCGGCTCGGCTGGCACGGCACGCCAGTCACAGGCCCAGGCAGGGTCGAGCTGATGCCGTGCCAGGACATCAATGTCGGTGCTCTGGCGTGCTATTTGAATTGAACAAGTGTCAGCGTCGAGGGGAAACAGCGTCGAAGCTGCCATCGTTGTTGTACAGCATTTGCATGTCCTGCCAGTCCTGCCAGTACTGCACAGACGACGACGACGCTCTCAAAACTCAAAATATTAACACTTTAACGCCAAGTTTTTTATCCGGCTGCCGGAAACAGACAGCAGCACAGCACTCACATTCACACACACACACACACACACACACACATGCTGAAACACAAATACAGGGCTCCCGGCGTCGGCGGCAAAACGCCATGTTGGATTATTCAACTCGACGCCATTTCGCGTCACAATGCGCGCTATGCGCCGCCATCATTGCACTCGACAGCGAACGGTAGCAACGGCAATGCCGGCCACTCCGGCGGATGAAGTTGCAATTCAAAGTCATAAACACGTGCAGCGTGGGCGCAAAGTCTCAGGCTAAGCCGCGGAGCTGGCCCTGCCACTAACAGCGGCAGCACTTCCTGCCCAGAGATTCCCACCCAGACCCAGCCTTTTTGTTGGCTCTCCCACAATACATATAGTTTTATTGTTCTTGTGCATGGCACTCATAGGGTATCAAAAGGGGCACACATTGAGGCATCCTTTGATGTTGTTTCATTTATGCAACTAAAAACGAACCGTGCCGAGACCTTCCGGAGGCTTAAATGCTCGGTTCAAATGCGATTAATTGATTGATTTGTGTGAAACTGAATTCCGCTTCCATCAATATTAATCGAAATGTCGGTTGATCTTTGATGAATGCGAGCACAATTTTGAAAAATTATACAGTGCCAGCGGAATTCGTCCACCAAAATGTTGCCATGGAATACAAAATTAAACAATGGACCCATTCAGCTGATAATTGCGATAAGTGATTGGAGCTTTCCGATTCCGAGCATTGATAGCTGTTTTTACACTCAAAAAATGTTTTCCTATTTTAAATAGTCACTCTTAAAATTTCAATATTTTGAATAATTGGTCCTCTTACATTTGACATAATACGCACTTATTAGTTCGAATACTTTTCTTTAATTGGTCACTGCGCTTAGCAGGTAAAAGTATCTGCTGAATGGTCCTGGTGATTCGGTAAAAATTTTCATCTCTTCTGGGATTATTTTCAGTCCTGATTTCCCAACTAGAGACGCAGATTACTTTCCACTTAGTTAATTAATTTCCAAAGCCTAATTATAATGTGAAAAGCAAGCGGAAAACTGTTCACATAAACGCGGGTTGTTGTAGACACAAGCAAAGATACTTAAGAACGGCCGAAAAGTAGGCAACATATATTTCCCTAATTTTCACCTAGATCAGACGTCGTCGCTTAAGTCACAGACGTCCGAACACATTCGGCAAATTCACGCGGACACGAGCCGAGCCGAACACATGCCGAGCCCTTCGCAAAGAGAGTAAAAAACGGATTTGCGTGTTCCAGCGATTGCCTAGCCTTCATTCAGGTAGTTTCGAGCCGCTTTGCATCGCATTATATTTGCAGACTCACTTTTTCGCCTCGCTCTTTGGACATAGATTTCGAAAACATGAACATGTGAAAACGGCCCTAAGAGTATGCAACACTAGAAGCAATACAATAGGGTAATTTTTATTGAAATATAATGATTGCATACTTGTGGGGAATAGACCAATTAGACATTTTGAGCACATATATTTAAAATGGTTTATCTTTGTTTAAAAAATCCGTACAATTGCTTGGAAACATTTATATTAAGGCTAAAGAATATTACTTTACGATAATTTCAGCGAGAGCAAAAACCAACCTACAGATTGCATATGAAACATACCTAAAAATGGGCAAACTTTGCACTTATACCAACATTTGGATCAAATTTCCAAAAATGCTGACATGATTTAGCATTTTGCTTAACAGTTTCGCATTTAGCACACGAAAATCATGTGGCATCACTAGCACTAATTTTACTTTCAGACAATACGAGTCTACGCTTGAAGCAAATTGGCAATCGTTTTATGTCTTAAATGCGTCAAACAATTCTTGCGGAGGTCGGTTCGTGAACCGAAATTTATCAATGGTTGCTCCAAAATAACCATTTTGGTTTTTGAAACAGGTCCGTTAGGTTCAACCAAATCTAATTCGGCAACGAGATCGGTTCAAGGCATCGGTTTGCGCCTAAGCAAATGAAAAATCGAAATCCTTACCTTACTAATATGGTTGGTACTCCCTCGCCGCAGTCGACTTATTGCCTAATTACATTGACACATATATGTACATTAGAGCCTTCTTTTTTAGTATGGAAAACTTAAGGTCATACTGCCGCCCCTTTATTCGTAAGATTACGGTGTGTACTTAACGTAGAAAAAAAGAAAAAGTTGAAAAAGTTAGGAATTAACGGGCGCAAAAAGGATCTACAATTTTTGATATCACTCATACGTAGCGTTGCCTTTAATCTATATATATTTTTTATAATTGGCATTGATTTAAAAAAATTGTTAATAAAATGTTAAACAGATAAAATAAAATTTTGAGTTTTAGGGGGCGTGAAGAGGCCATTTAGTTTTAACTTAAAATACTCATACGCCTCGTTAGCAATATAAATAATTTTAAGACTCAAGGCATTACTACATTGTTTTGTTTGTCCATTTTAGAAATCTGTCTAAATATTTCCATTTGGCTTAGAGAATTTGTTCTCAATTACTGAATCAATTGCCCATCGGGTAGAGCGGCATGTAAGACCTATGCGTTCGCCTAAGGAAGACGTTGGCTCGAATCCCATTTTTTTTTGTAATTTTTTATCATCCCCAAAATAAGAGTTGAAAAATATAAGTATTGACTGTGTGGCACTAATTTTTACGATTTTACGCCCTGAGGCTCAGGTACAACCCTGCAACCAGAAAAAAATTCTTTCCTTTATTTAGGTATGGCCGTGAATAAATAAAGATAGTTTTGATCTTAAAATGGGAATGAGTCAGTCACAAAACGATGTACAACTAAATAATTCTCCTAATTTAGTAGTGCGCCGCCTGGTATGAGCTTCTCAGATTGACATTTACACTATATAAGCGACTCACATAAAAAACTCTATAAGCACTCAGACAAGTGAAATAACAGTTTTATTGTCGATTGTGTTTTGAAATCTCTTAATAGGTATCTTATTGATGTTTTCAACGAAGGCAATGGCTCATGCACAAGAATATTTAAGTCATGGCTTGAGTACACCGCATTCCTCATCAGCACCAATTTTCTGACCCACTGGCATTCCACTTAAGTTAGTACTGAATTGGCTGTCTAAAACGACATGGTTATTGGTCTGCGGTTTGACTGAATAGATGGGCTGTTGGGTGTTTGATATGCCTTCAGCAATGTGCAATGCACATTGAACGTATGGTTAATGTGATATGACAAAGCAAGTTGCTAAGCAAAATCAACCAACTATCCAGTGAAATAGATCATCATACGAGTCAATGCTTACGAAACAGGTAACTTGATACCAATTCAATTGAAGCTAAGAGCGTTTTGAATTATCCATTGCATTCCGCATTGACAGTTAAATCAATATGGGCTTTAGCCTACGGCCCGAAATCGCGTATGGTTTGGATGGACCTGCAGTTAGCACACAGTCTTTGCATGAAACTGATACAATAACGTTGCCTGCTGTTTGGCCATCAAAATAACCACAAATGCAATAGTCGGAAAATTAATATGCCAAACTGACTTGCAGTTCACTGAGCCTCCGAGCGATGCAAAGATACAAATAGTGGTCAGCGGCAGGCCGAAATAATTAATAGAGCAGTTAATTGTTCTGATATTTTTGCTTGCATTTCGAATGATCGAAGTGTTTGGCAATATCTTAAAGGTTTATTACAGATAACAAATTTTTTTAAGACATTTGTATATCTTTAGTCTATGCCAGCTATCTATACCAGCTGCCCCAAAAAGTAGGCAATGTTATTGCTCGTTATTCCTTAGAGCACACATTGCACTAAAAAGTAGGCAATAAATATTAAAGTTTACCATTCCCAAGCAAATATTCATCTATGCACGAAACGAAGTCTGTATTTAAAATTTTTTGATTACGGCAAATATCGGTTTAATGCAAACGCAATATAAATTGTTGGATTTCAAAAATTGGCAAGCAAAACTATGTTGAAATTTTGATGTTGCTTAAGAGGCGTATGATTAATTTTTAGGTCAAGCTTTGGGTCCTCGTCGCTGCTATTAAAACTAAAATTGAATTATTGCTGTTTAGCATTTTATAAACTTTATAGCAGAAATTATCGTTTAAGGGCCTTAATGCCTGTGTAATGTTATTTATCTTACATTTTATCTTACATTTATTCGTATGCAATAGAAATGCGAAATTTTTGGCGACACATACTTTTTTTTGATTTGTAAGAACATTTATTTATGAAATTAAGTTACCCTTTCATTAATTAATAATTACTTAATTTTTTACATTTTCTGTTGTTCGATGTACAAATTTTATTGTAGTTCATGTCATTTCATTGTATTGATATGCGACTTTTAAGTGTTATATACCTCGTTTATACACACAAAATTTATCATGAACCAATAGTCTGTAAAAGTGCCTTTTTTGAGCATTTTAAGGCATGTTTTGTGGTTGCCCACAAAGTTTGATTGCACTCCTCTTTACATTATCGGAAAGATATACTTTAGCTTTAAAATAAATCACCGAAACATTTCTGCGACCGTGGATCATAATTTAAATTTTATGCTTTTTATTGGGCATGTTGGTGAAAAACACAAAGTTATTAATAAAAATTCGTAATTTATTGAATGTTTTACACAAATTTTCATTTATTTTCGAATAATAAATGCAATAGAGATAATTACGAAGATAATCAATATGCCCCCACAAAAAAAATATATGATCCACAAACGGTTCTAGTCACTCTTAAATTTTCGAGGTTTTCAAAAAACTTTCTGAGAATTTCGTCTTCAGTCACATGAATGTTCAAAGATGCAAGACCATTGAGACGCTCTTGACCATCGTGTTTCTCAGATAATCTTTCATTCTCCTCAAAGTCGAAAATGATCGTTCCATGGAGTTGCTGTGGTCACGGGTATCACCGCAAAACTCGTAGGATTTTGTTGACGTTTTTGAAAGTTCTGCCATTTATGATCTGCAAAATTCCTTCTATTTAGATTTTCAATGGATATTATTTATTTCACTTTGTTCCAAATTGCACCAAAAAAAATCTCTTACTCAATTAATTGTCAATAAGTCGTCTATTAGTGATTTTTCTCTGATTCTTTTAAATTAAAAATTTATTTTGAAATTAAATAGAAAATAAATGATAATCTATTAGTATTATAATCCACCAGATTCTTTGGTACAATATTGAGAAACCAAGCATTATTTTTAAATTATCTGAATTTGGGAGATACCACTGCTAAGTGCATTTTCGATGTTTTGATTGCAGATCCGTTGTCTCCACATTTTGACTGCTAAAATTAAATTACTCAGAACAATCCAGTTTTCTTGTAAAAATTGGTAGAGGCTTGCACATTTCTTCTCGTCGAATTCTTGTTTGAGGAATAGCTGTCCAAAACTTTGAAAAACTGTTTTTGTTTTTCGACCTGAGATGAGAAATGTAGGTGTCGAAATGGCATGTAAAATGCGATTTTGTAATACTCTTCAACTGTTTTCGCTTCAACGTTGCAACGATTTTTTTGTGGCTGCATCGACGAGGGCATTTTCATTTCATTCTCGTACTCCGAACAAATTTCAGAAACTTTTTGATAAACAATGTGGTAGCTGAACGTTTCACGCTTTTCCTTGAAGTCGTTCAAAGCATCTCGCCAATTTCGTGGCCTCTCCCAGATCTTGATTTTTCAATTGCATTCTCGTAATGGCAAAACGATGGAATTAATTGATTCCATAATATGACAGGAAATTTGGGACTCGATTGTGAAAATCGCGTCAAAAGTTTAGATGCTGCCCGTGAGTTTCTCGATCCTTCCACTTTTATTTCTTCCAACGCTTCAATAACGCCGGTTGAAGTTCGACGTATCTTGTACAGCTTCATGAGACTGAGCCCATCTTGTGGACAAATGGACTTCAATTTTATTTTCTTCGCTCACTTTTCTTGTCTTTTTGAAATTTCGTTCTTCAAGATGCTTTGTCTTTGGGCCAGTGAAAAAATGCTTGAATTGCTCCGATAGTTCCCAACGCGTTTTTGATACCAGATACTTCGAGTGCTTGTGGTCAAACTGAAGCTGTGTGCGGCGCAATGCACATAAATTGCGAGAGGAAAATGAGACCTCAAATAAGCCGTGCTCCATGTAATTCGGCACTCATTGCCGGAGCTCCGTCGTATCTTGGCCGTACATGAATGAGTAACCCGCGATATCGGCCAGATAATTCGATGGAATTAGCCAGAGCTTGTCCTGAAACGTCAGTGACGGGAACGAATCCGAGGAAATCCTCACAAATATTTGACTGATTTGATATTTGACGACTGGGCAGCACCAATGGCTTTTCTATAACACGGTAGTCCAGCCGTTATGGTGACCTGTATATACGTGGAAATTATGCATATATCTCAAGGAAAAAATGTCTACCCCGCCCCCCCCCCTTAAAAAAATTTTGATCCCCCCCTTATCAAAATCCTGGATCCGCCACTGGTCTGATATAAATTACATTGTGTACACAAAAAAACGTTGGTAAATCCGACATTTTCATTGGTAATCCGCAATTCCCATTTTGTTTTCGCCAACAATTTCATTCTAAATGGTTTCCCTTTTGATTTTCAAAATTGTTTCCATTTGATTTTTAAAGTGTTTACTTTTGAAATAAAAAAATAAAAATTTGAAAGCAGTTTTCCTAGTGTGGGTTGTGTGTGTTTTTGCACACCCAACAACCAAACCTTACAAACAAACAAAGTCGGTCTTTTCCCCGATGCAAACTTGAACGTTTGTTTCAAATTTTTTTTTTTAATATTATTAAATCTTTACTTGTCTGGGACTCGAACACACGACCTCTGGGACACACACATACTGAAAAGACAAACGCCTCCTCGGCTACTTCATCCAATAGTTGAGCGCAGAGCACTGTTAGCTGGTGGTGGATAAATATTGACTTGAAAAAATCGCAAAAAGGAAAGTGTGTTTACGCAGTTGATTGAAATGTCAAAAAAGAAAAATGTTTTAATTATGATTTTTACTTATTTAATCATAGGAGAGATATAGAAATAAAAAGGTGTTAAGAGAAATGTTCTATTATGATTCCTATTGAAGGATATAGCATACTTCGAAGGGCATTTATCATGATAAATTTTGTGTGTATAAATGAGGTAATAGAGTTAAACTATTTTCAGGGTTTTTAAATTATATCTTTTAGTTATTTATGTATTTTGAGTATATTTTTGTATCAGTTACATTATTTATTGAGTATGGTTTGAGGTCAAATAAGTTACTTGTGCTGGCCAGGTCAGTGGTATGGCTTCTTTTAAATACTACTTCTCGCTCTAAACCCATTGATCCTTCTTAGGAGTCTTCTCGCGAGGTTATTAGAATGGCAGGCTATTCGGACCAGTTGGTTTTAGTGGTCAAGTCATTTAGGGTAAACCGTGGTCGGTGCTTTTCCTTTCGTTTTCCCCCGCACTTGTTGTTTTTGGCTGTCGCTGTTCGTTTTTCATTTGCATGCAAAATTCAAACATCAGCATAAAAATGCAATTTTTATTGCGCAACATTTCTCAATGCCCGCTGCAAATATTTTCGCGGGCTTTATTATATAGTTGGTTTTTTTTTTTTTTTTGTTCTACTCGTCTTACTATTGTTGTTTGTTTTGGTCTTTTTGTTTGTGTCGGCTTGTTGCTGCTTGCTGCTCATATTTATTTTCACTTTTTTATGTTGTTATTTTGGCCCTGCAGCATGCACACCGTTTGGTGGGTGGCTGTAAGGGGCGTGGCTTTTATTATGAGCTGCACTTTATGAAACTGCAGTTGCCAGCCCGTTGTCGTTGGAGTTGCCCCCGCAGAGAAGGATGGGAGCGACGGCTTTTCGAGTACATTGCAAATATTTTATTATTGCACAATTTTGCCAACTTATCCCGCTCGCATATGAATGAAGGTGGGTGGTGGCGGGAGCGGGAGCAGCGACTGTTGTTGGCTGCCGCAAGGCCGCAGGAAGGATGCAGGCAAGCTAAAATAATATTTCGTAGCTGTTGCCGTTGTTTTTTTGTGTTTGTTTATTTTTGTTTGTCGGTTCGTTTAGTTGAAATTACGTTTTGTATGCCACTGAATTTCATAGCAGCGGCAACTACTTACAACAACACCAACAACAGCAACAACTTGAGCCCAAAAACTTGCTTTCGGTTTGTT
The DNA here is from genome assembly GCA_018904225.1 of Lordiphosa mommai. Taxonomy (NCBI): domain Eukaryota; kingdom Metazoa; phylum Arthropoda; class Insecta; order Diptera; family Drosophilidae; genus Lordiphosa; species Lordiphosa mommai. The sequence continues at coordinate 126,623 of JAEIFT010000119.1, read as the reverse complement.
ATTATTCTTACGTTTACTCCCGGCAAATTTGCCGTGCGCCGCCTTGCCCCACCCCTCTTCACCAGGATCCTGTGATATTGCCGCTGCTGCTGGTATGGACACCACTCGTGCCCCACTCCTTGGCTGTTGCCCGCCCACCGGCCGACTGTGTTTTGGTTTAACTTTTTTTCGTGCTGTTTTTCCAACATTTTAACTTCCGCTCAATTTACCTTTAGGCCAAGTAATTTAAAAGCTGACGTGTTTGTACAACTACAATTTCGACTCATGTTGCCGTTGTTTTTCTTGCTGTTGCTGCCGCTGCTGCTGCTGTTGGCATTGCCTGTGTAGAGCATTTCCTGGTGTGGATTTTTGCTTCGTTTCGCTCTTGTTCTGGCACTTGGTTTCTTGGCTCTTGGATTTCAGTTCGTCTTTGCGTCTCGTTTTGGCCAAATATTAAAAATGAGGGAAAAAAATGTGCTGCTGCTTTGGCATATAAGTATTTTGTTTATTTGCCCTCCGTTTGACTTGTGCGGCTGATGGAGCGACAACGGTCTAAAAGCACAAACATCCAAAAGCTGTTAAAACTGTTTGCCCTGGCTAATAGACGGCAAAGCGGTGAAAGCAAGCAAAAAGGTAAATATTAATTAAAGTCGATAGTAAATGGCCGAAAAACGTTGGCGCTCGTCCTGCTGCCACTGTTTAACATGTGAGCACGCAATTTCCTTGATTGGCAACGCAGCGCAGCGACCGAAGTTGAAGTTGAATGATTGAAAGCGCGGCCCTAAGCTGTCGGCGGGGGTGCGGAGGGATATGCATAACGTATTAAAAAGTGTAGCATACTTTTTTGGGGCCGCAGAGCATCAGTCGAGTGCGAGTGTGTGTGTGTGTGTGTGCGAGGGAATGCAGTTAACGGCATTGTTTGTGCAGAGTCCGCCTCTGTCTGCCTGCCTGCCTGCCTGCCTGCCAGGCAAGCCAACGAGTCTGTTAACGTAGCCGCAGGCTGGAGCCGGAGCCGGAGCAGCTCCTGCTGCTGCATTTAGTGAAGTATTGTTTCTGCTAGATTAATCCGGTTTTAATTAAATATACACGCTGGCAGCACAAAAACCAACATGACTGTCGGCTCTGGCAAGCACACAAAAAGCTAAAGAATCGAGATGCGGGTAAGGCCTCAGCTTCTGTACCCTCAGCGGGCACTTTCGACATCTGACGTCATGCAAATGTGTGAGCCGGCTCCACATGGAATGACAAAGTGACTTGACTGACTAACTGACTGACTGACTGCTGGAGTGCAGCAGCAGCAGCAGCAGCATTCGACCTCGGTTTATTTATTTATATTTTCATTTTTCCCCTGTTCGGGCTGCCGCTGCTTGTTTTTCCTCTCGAGCAGTTGATGTTTTAAGAAAAATGCTTTTCCTCACGCAGTCGCTTCGCCTGAGTAAATGCAACAGACCAACCTCCCCCCCGCCCGTCCGTCGTTTGTTTGTAATTTCTGTAGTAAATTAAAAATCCCGTGGTATATTTTTAAGTGCTCTACACAACAACAGCTCAGCCAGGTTCCTCTGATGCAGTCACGGCGTTTGTTCCGCATTCAGCTGGCTGCGTTGTCACGGGCAACCGAATACTGCAGCATAGCTGCCGGCTTAAGAATGTTATGAGTTTTTAAGTTAATGAGCTGAAACTTATTTTGCTTTGTGCTTGGTGTTGCCTTAAAACAGCTTGCACTCGCGGAGATGATGCCGACCAACTTTTAGAGTAGCTTTGAGGGTTTAGATATTAAGTAGGATTTTGTTGCCATAGATTGGAATACGGAAAATCTTCAAAGCTGTTGGTCTCGCTGGTGCACTGAAAATGCACCAATTAGCAATCATTTTTGAACTATTTATTAAACCCTTTTAAGTTGAGATGAATTGAAACAAGTAGGATTAAACTTAAGAGGATTTATCATAAGAAATATCCAAGAGCTAAAAGGTGGGAAGAACTCGAAAAGCAAAGAAGGAGGCTATTTCGTTGAAGAGCGTAGCAAGGTACAATTTGAACGTAAAGCTTCGATTTGTTTGTAGCAAGAGCCACGCTGTGGGTTAAACTTAGCGTTACGTTAACATTCTCGCACATTAACGACACATGCATTTAAATCGAAGAAAAATTTAAATAAACTTTATCTGTGGGCAGACAATACAAGTCTACAATGCCAAAAAATAGAAGCTGTAGCTTTTGTAGTCAATGAGATCTTGGTGTTCATACAGACAGAGGGACAGATGAACAGATCGATTGGGCTATTGATGCTGGGTTGAGAAATGCTTCATTCAGCATGTTGCATACATTTGCATGAATTCAGAATACCCTTTTTTCTGTACGACTAAAGTTTATAAAAATTATATGATTGATGGGTTCCATGAGGGCCGGAGAATGAGAGTAGTTCCGTTCGATAAATCTGAAAATCTTCCGCGGATCCGGCGCCTTCTCAGCAAGTTTCTCGCCAGCTTATTTGGTATCGGGTGGCTGGGTTGTTGATGACATCTAAAACCATAGGAACGGCAAGGTCCTTTTCAAGTTCTCTGGTTCTAAGGTACCATTCGGCACCAGTAATACGCCGTAAGATCTTGGCCTGAACCACTCTAATTTTGTTCAGGTGAGTCTTCGCCGCGATAAATTAGATTTCGAGACCATACCTCCATACAGGAGCCAGAATGACCTTGTATATCAGGACCTTGTTCTTAAGAGACAATTTGTTTTTAGGGTTCAAGAGACATCCCAAACGCTGTGCTTTGTGTGCCACTGTCTGAGCTGTTGCCTTGACTTGCTGCCCAAATGTCAGCCTTCTATCAAAAGTGACCCCAAGATATTTATGGGCTCCATGCTCCATGAGCTGGCCGTGTAAAAATACACCAGGGCAGGTGTCCCGACGTGTGACACTTGTTCGTGTTTATATTATATAAATATTCCATCTTGTAGCCCAGTTGCTGAACCTTATCAGGTATTCCTGAAGGGCATCTGTGGCTGAGTAGATGCATTTGTTACGGGCAAGTATGGCAGTGTCGTCAGCGAATGTTGCAATAAACAGGTCGTTGGGATTCATTAGAGGGATGTTCCTGGCTGTGGGCATATCATGCGTGTATGGGGAGTAGAGCGTAAGGCTTAATATGCTGCCCTGTGGAACACCGGCACGAACGTTTCGCGTTTGTGAGTTTGCTCCATCCTGAGCCACTTCGAACGTTCTGCCCGTCAGAAGGCTCTTCACTAGAAGATACAGTTGGGGCGAGAGTAGCTGCTTGATCTTAGAGATCTTCGTGCCACACTCTATCGAAGACCTGCTGAATGTCAAGTTTACTACTCGATGTAGTTGTTCGGGAGTTCCATGGCTCATTCGGAAGCCAAACTTTTACTCAGGTATGGCTTTAAGAACAGTTCTTACATCGAGAATTCTTCGAAGGATTCTTTCCAAGGGTGGAAAGGAGGCTAATAGGACAATACGAGTCGAGGCAGGAGGGTGGTTTTCCATTCTTGTGAATGACAATGATTCTCGCTTTCTTCCAGGCCAAAGGGAAATGGCTAAGCCTTAGGGCATGTGTGGAGACGCGGTGCAACTCATTGTCGGATCATGCCATGAAAAATGCATTTTATTGCTTTTTGCGTTGTTTGTCGGGCCGGGCTGTAAGAGAGAAGGGCGACATTTACAATTCTTGCTGATCAAGAATTCATATAATTTTGTCCTTCTGCCTAAAGTCCAAATTTACACAAACTAAGTAAAGGGTACAAAAAGCAGCAACCCTCTATTGTTTTCAAGCTTCCTTTATTTTAGCATGGAAATCCTACTCGTTGCAGCCATATTAAATTTAAACAGTAAAAAAAAACAACAAACAAAAATAAGAGCAAACATTGCATTATATATAAAATATAAAAGAGATACAATTTCATTTTTGCAGCCACCTGTTTCATCTTGTCAACAGAAGTAAGCCCTCGATACTTAAAAACAAATTTAACCATGTAAAACAAAACTTTCCATTTATTAATATTGTATATGCTTTTGGCCATGTGTGGGCGCACGAGGTACAAGCAGGGAAGAAAAATCTCTAAGTTTTTCAAACCCTTTTTAAAATCGACTTGCCAACTTTTTTGTTAGAGTGCAACATGTTTGCCAGCCACTTAGGTGAAACTTGTCGCCTTGTCCTGTGAAAACCAAAAGCTAATCAGCGCTCCACTTGAGCTTGTGCCCAACTAGCAGTCGTCTTCTCTCCATTCGCTTACTTTGTCCCATAGTTTGGAGTGCCAAATCAAAACGCGCAAAACTTGAACAGACTTTTGCACGTAGGGTGCACCATAATCGGCTGCCGTCAAACAATCTGAAGAATTTGTTGTTTGTTTGTTTTCATTTTCGCTGCAATTGGCGCCCTCAGAGACTGCTGCATCGCCCTGCCATTTTGCTCCATTAACAACGACGCGTACTTAACGATATAAGTAAACCTCGTTACAAGTGCGGCGGGGCGTCCCTTTTGCCATGACAACTGCACAAGTGTGTGTAAACATGTACGCATACTTCGCGAGCACAAGTGTCCATTAAATTTTGTCATCAATTTTCGACAGCCGCTTGCTGACATTACTTTTGCTGTTTGGCATTTTCTTTTTCGTTATTGCATTTATTTACCTTCGTTTAAAAATTAAGCACTAAATGGAATAATGAGTTCTTATCTTTTATGTATAGTTTTCCCTTCGTAATTTATTTTATCACCCCCCACTTTTGGTATTTCTGTTGCTGTCTGTATTGTAAACTGGCACATTTATTTTTGCTTCTGTGTAAATGGATAAACTAACACGCTCCACATGCCTGGTTAGATACAAAACTTAACCGAGTTGTGTATGTTCGATTCAAATGCACACATCGAACGTTGGATTGCTGTGTTTTATTTTTTTTTTTTTTGTGGGCGTTTTTGTGTGGTTAATATACGCAACATCTACACACTTTTCTGTTATAAATCTCGTTTATTAGTTCAATTTGCTGTTTGCATAATCGATGCATTGAGCTGTAATAGAAATCAAATGAATAAATATATGCAACTTTTTGCACAATGAATACACTTACGGGCACACGAATAGCACATCCAAAAAGTGGACTGATTCTTTCTAGTTATTAATTTATTCTTTAACGACCTTTTTGATTCTAAATGATAAGAAGATAAAACTATTCTCTGCCGCTAAATCGGTCGAAAAGCTCGCTTGAAATATGTCATATATGCCGGAACCTCCCGGATTGAATGACTATCTCATACAACTGCCAATGGAATGGGTTTTTTCAGTTCAGCTATTTTTCAAAGACTCAGCATACGCTATCCTTTGTATAAAGAATCAAGGATGAATTCGATATGTTTCTTTCAAAACTCGTAGTACCATTTTGAGCATATGTAGTGGGGCTGCAGCACCACATATCCACCACATATCCACCTAATACTATCGTTCAAGCTGCAGCTCTCTATCTATTACCGTAGATTGCCTATCAGTGAATGAATAATGACAATCGATTTCGTATGTAGAGAGATTAAGGAAGGTAGCTTTTAAGGAATAGAATATATTGGTTTCCTTCGAATGTGCTATTCAAATGGAGCATGGTGTATTTATCTATGAACGAGTAAATGTTTGCACAGCTTAATAGCTGTTGATTTCAACAAAAAATATGGAAAAAAAAAATAATACGTAAACAAAAACTACTACAGTTAAGCGAAATGGACAAAAAAGATACTAAATAAGCGATAGCCAAATCAATTAAAACAAAAACCAAATTGATAAAGTAGAACTTTAAATGCAAAGAAAGTTCAAAATGCTAACTTCAAATTGGTATTTAGTCAGTAAAGCGGAAGATAGCAATTTGTAAAATTTGTAAAATATTGAAAGAACTATTTTAAATGATTGAAAAGATCTGCAATTTAAAAAAAAAAAAAAAATTAACAATTACAAATTAAGGGACTTTGGAATATCGTATCGATCCACCAAGTTTATTAGCGATCCAATAAAATTGATTTTTCTTAGGCTCGGAGCTAAGCCCCTTTAAATCGGATCTGTTCAAGTTTTTTAAGACTCATAGAACCAGACCATAAAATTTTCGAATCTCGTCTTGGTTTTTCATAATGCAGAATGAGAGCAAAAAACGAGAAGGCAAGGCTAACTTCGACTGTGTTGAAGTTTTAATACACTTGAAAAACTTTACTCCAACTGATTTAACTGGAAAAATATATATAGGATATAGATATCAGATAATTAAAATTTTTAAATCATTGATAATAAAAATTTGATAGCATAAAAAAAACTTTTCTTAGTAAATCACATTTTCCGACCGATCGATCCTATGGCAGCTATAAGCTATAGTCATCCGATTTTGATAATTTTTTTCAAAATTATGTGAAAGCATAAAAAACTAATATAAACCAAGATTGGGGACGCTACGATAAAAAACAAAAAAGTTTTTCTCACTAGAAGTAGTTTTTTGACCGACAGTTTATGTGGCAGCTATATGCTATAGTCATTCGATTTTGATAAATTTTTTCAGAATTGTGTGGAAACATATAAAACAAATATATACTACGATTGGAGACGCTACGATGGAAATCAAAAAAGTTTTTCTCACAAAGACTTATTTTTCGACCGATCGTTCCTATGGCAGCTATATGCTATAGTGATCCGATTTTGATAAATCTTTCCCTAATTATGTGGAAGCATATAAAACTAAAATATACCAAGATTAGTGACGCTACGATGGAAAACAAAAAAGTTTTTCTAACTAGAACTAGTTCTTAGACCGATCGTTCCTATGGCAGCTATATGATATAGTCATCCGATCCGGCCGGTTCCGACATATTAGTTGCGTGCAGTAAAAAGAAGACTCTGTGCAAAATTTCAGCTCGATAGCTTTAAAACTGAGAGACTAGTTCGCGTAGAAACAGACAGATGGACAGACGGACGGACGGACAAGCGGAAATGAACTCAGCTCGTCGTGCTGATCAAGAATATATATAGTTTATGGGGTCGGAAATGAATATTTCTATGCGTTACAAACTTCTGGGCACAATTAATATACACTTTTCAAGTGTATAATAATGTAAGCTTGCTGATTCTTTGTTAAGAATGCATACGTGGGTTGCAATTTAAATTTCTGGCCTAGGCCACTTCTAGCCATTTTAGGACCAATTGGCCTTGACCCAAAAAAAGTTTGGACTTGTATCGATAAAAGCTCCATACAACTCTTTCATGTGTGACCACGTTTGTTATCGATTAACACTTAATCAAAAACTTACCTCGGCAGAAAAATGGAATTAACTCGTAAAAATTTTCGTGCAATCATTCTTTACAACTTTCGACGTGGATTATCACGACAAGAGTGCAACGATGAATTTAAATCTTTGTATGGCGATGAAGCACCATCCTATAGCACTGTGAAAAATTGGTTTAATGAATTCAATCGCGGGCGACGCTCGCTCGAAGACGAAGGTCGTGAAGGTCGTCCAAAAACAGTCGTTGTGCCTGAAAACATTGATGCCGTGCGTGAACTGATAATGCAAGATCGTCATGTGACATACCGTGAGATAGAGGCATCCTTGGGCATTTCTTTCACCAGCATACATTCGATATTGCATGAACACCTGGGCGTAAAAAAGGTTTGTTCTCGTTGGATCCCGCTCAATTTGAAAGTCACTCAAAAAAATGCTCGTGTGGATTGGTGCAAAGAAATTTTGGAAAAATATAATTGCGGTGTTTCAAAAGACGTTTATAAGATCGTCACAGGTGACGAATCATGGATCTTTGCTTATGAGCCCGTAACAAAACAGCAATCGACCGTGTGGGTCTTCGAAGACATGCCAAATCCAACGAAAGTCGTTCGTGGAAGAAGCACTTCGAAGCAAATGGTCGCCTGTTTCTTCGGTAAAACTGGTCATGTGGCTACTGTTCCGCTTGAGCAACGTTGGACGGTCAATTTTGAGTGGTACATCACACTTTGTTTGCCTCAAGTCTTCGGAGAAATTGTAAAAACGAACAAGAGAAGACAGATCATTGTGCACTATAACAATGGGAGCTCTCTTACATCAGCTCACACCAGCGCCTTTTTGATCATCCGCCGTACAGCCCAGACTTGGCACCCAATGACTTCTTTTTATTCCCGCACATCAAGGGAAAAATGCGGGGTCAACGATTTTCGTCGTCAGAAGATGCTGTTGAAAAGTTCAAAAACCATGTTTTGGAGGTGTCTCAATCGGAGTGGAAAAAGTGCTTCGACAATTGGTCGAAGCCTTACAAATTTGTTTGTATGATATGTCGCTTCTACGCAGAAAAAAAAATCCGAGATAATCTGAAGAAAATCAAACCTAAACGTTGTCAGAGGTAAGTTAATCCCAGAATTTCTCAATCCAAGTACGAAAGGATTGACTTGAGCTCGAATTTACTAATCGTTAAGTTCTGAGACTTAATTTTTAAGTAGGATCCAAACTTAAAATGAGCCTTTTCGGATTGATACAAATGTTCTTGGATTATTTCAAGTCTTTCGTACTTCGTCGGGATCGAAAGGTCGGGATCAAATCAATTTTTCCTAAACTCGAATATAGCACACCATTTTTTTCTGTGTTGGTATTGTAAACTCTTATTTAATATTTTGTGTAGCATATAAAACTAGCGACAAAATTTAATGAAAATTCAGTTCTTAATTAATTTAGTAAGGGTTTCGGCAATTGTTTTAATACTTTTGAACAGTTTCGGAGTGGAACCAGCTGCTCCTTTATTTGCGCAGAATAAGTTTCACAATCATTTCATTTTAAAGACCAGACACTTATGACAGCCGTAGATTGGCAACCACAAGCATCAATGGCGTACTATAAAAATCTCGAAACCCTCGAATTTATAATATCGTCCTCAAGTTCAGCCTTATCGATTTAAGGCCCACTTTCCCAATTTCAATACCCAACATTTTCGTTGAATATGTTAAATAATTTAGCTTTTCGGTTGTCGACAGGTCAGCTCAAATGTTGCACGACCATTCACAAAATGCATTTGCACCTTTTCTCCAACCAATTTATGCGCCCAGCATTGCAAATGGTAGAAACTTTACAAGTGAAAAATCGCCACGAAAATGGCAGCCGCTTGCCCATGTAATAACCAAAATTGATAACAATCAATATGCTGTTAGCCCTTCCCCACCCCCCGGTAATACCAGCAGCTGCGGCCTGGCCCGGCAACAATGTTAGCCATGTTGTTGGCATTTAACCTGTCGTTGACAGCATTGCCTCTGCACCCGGCCGCCCCACGGCCACGCCCATGAGCAAGCATCGAGTGCACGCATTGAGTTTTGATTGCCGCACACTTTCAAGCGGCAGCGACTTAGTTTATTTGAAAATGCACTTAAAATTTAATTTAAATGTAAATTTGTGCAACGAAATGTTTTGTGTCGAAAAAAAAAAAAATGATTATGTAAACACTGTAAGAGTACCACCGCAACGGCAACACCAACAAACGACAACAGGCAACAATAGGGAAAAAATTGGAATAGAATGCAAATGCAAATATTGGCAGCACCGACCGAAAAAAGTGTGTAAGCTGCCTGCCGCAGCCTGCCCCGCCCCGCCCCCGTCCCGCCTGTCCAGGGTGTGAACAAAAATGAGAGGAATTTATATGCAGATGTGCAAACATTTTGCACCCCATTCGCGTCCCAGTGCCAATGCCAGCAGAGCTGGAGCTCTCGAGCATGTGCATTCAGTTTCAGGTTCGGGTTTGCCAGTGCGCGTTGCGTGCGTGAAATTTAATAAAGCTCAAGTTGGCGCCGGCGACGTTGTCGCCCCCGGCACGCGCTCACAAAGGCGCCGACACAGTTGGTGTTGATGTTTATTAAATTTCGTTAAATTATGTAATCTTTGGGTAAAAGTTGTACACAAGCAGCAGCAGCAGGAGCTGCAGCAGCAGCAACGACTTTGGCAAATGCAATTCGGAACAACTTAAAAAGCAAACGCACCGCAATAAAAGTGTCTTCGACTATGTCCTGCCATCCATTTCCGTTACTGCAGTCCATGATGCCATAACAGGGTGAGGCAGGGTTGAAAGGATATTGGCTAGAGTAAGAGAATATTTTAAATCTGCAACTACTTAAATGCAAATGCTGGTGGTTCTATCTCTTCTAGGTTCTGAGATAGACGGACGGATGCCAATATCGGATCGTTTGTTAATGCTGTTCAAGAATATATGTACACTAGCATAGGACCCGGCGCGCTTCGCTTCTCCCCAATCTGTATAGCCGAACTGGAAAATTATTTGTAACTTATTATATCAGTATTCGGCTCAAATACAACGGTTTACTCCAAAATCCCCCTTCGAGGTGAAAAAATCAGCTTTTACATTGAACCTCCCGTTTTCCGAACTTGGCTGGATTTTACGATATTAAAAAATTTTTTCATTTGGCCACTAAATCTAACAAAACGAATTTCATTCATTTTGAAGTGAAATTTCCATTTTCAGTTCGGTTCACAAATAACAATTGGCTTTAAAACCATCCGGACACCCATTACTCGACTTTGAGGGTGCACTTGCGCAAAGCTAAAAACTATTTTCCTATTAAATTGACCCATCGAGCTTTCAAACTAAATTTAATACAGATCAGCTCAAATATAACGGTCTGCCATGAACCCGCACTCATATTCCGACCTTTGCAATACATTTTGCCGTAATAAAAAAAATGCTTCCATTTATTCGGTCCATAAAGCTAGTAAAACGAATATCATTCCGATCGGCTCACAAATAACACAGGCCAACAAAATTTTGTGAGCTCTAGCCTTCTATGTATTAAATTATGTTCCAGTTGTGTGCACCGATTCCATGACTGGTCTCGATTTTTTGCTATCAGCTCTTGTTTTCAAGAAATCGCGGAAAATACAGTTTGCAGTAATAATTTTTTGCCATAATTATGTGAATTAATCTAGTAGTCCTGCCATAAATTTTAATTCATTTTTTCGCGAAAAAGAGGCTGTAGCTTTGTCCAACTAGATGATAAAAATGCAACAAAATTCGTAAAAATAGCGGATATGTTAGGCTATACGCCAAAAAAGTTAATTTGGATTTCCGACTTACGCACTGGTTTGTAGACGGCGAATTATTTTGAAAAACTTGCCATAAATTGAGAAAATGTTATCTTCAAGGGCCAATTTAGTCACTTTCGGGTTTGCTGATGCGGCTCGCTTTATTTTTTAGGTCTGCATTAATGTATGTAGTGTCGCATAAAACTCATAAACCTTCAAATTTGTGCTTGGAGTGACCTCCATAATTTTCCATAAGCTAAAAATACTGCAAACTGGATTTTCCGCGATTTCTTGAAAACAAGAGCTGGTAGAGAAAAACAGAGACCAGTTATGGAATCGGTGCACACAACTGGAGCATAATTTTACATCGAGAAGGCTGGAGCAAAATGGCTGTTGGCCTGTGTTATATGCCTTTAAAAGAAAAGTGAGTCCAAATAGTCCTTAAAGGATTTTTTTTTTTAAATTAAATTAAATTAAATTATGTCATTTTACAAAATATGACGCTGTTTCAGAAAGCCAAGCGATCTTAAACTGTTAACGTTTGCAGCACCACTAAGATAAGTCGCTCTTACACGAAGAGTATAAGAGATGGATATATCAAAATTTGACACAAAATAGAATATGAAACGGCAAAGATTTATGCATCATTATCTCAAAAATCGTGTTTTTTGAGTTATGCCGGTATTGAATTAGGTGAGCGATATGTACATTATGGGTTTGGAAATTTGTTCCTCTGCCTTTTACCTACATTTTCAAAACTTAGTGATACCCTTTACAGGGTATAAAAATCAGTCTTAGCAGTTATTGGCAGTGCGTTCTGCCAACTTGCCTCATGCTGTCGTTCTTGTAAATGTGTGTGAGTGTGCACCCCTGCAGCGCTGTTTTCACATTGTTGCTTCACACTAATCTTCTGTCAATGCATTGCCAGGATGAGTATGAAAGCGACAACAGCTTGCATGGACTTGGCCACACTTCACCCACACTCCCCCCACACACACACACACATACACACAGACAGCTGCAGAACTTCAAAGACCAAAAAGTGCAAACCGCAGCCGCAAACGTTTCAATGTCGGCTGCAGGCAGAGCTTTGGGTTTTTGGATAAAGATTTCGTTGCCCTACCCCCCCAGAAACATGCTCCGATAGTTGTTTTCTGGGTGAATCTCTGGTTTTGTCTTTAAGTGTAAAAACATTTTGCTTTTGGGCAAGCGAAATCCCAAAGCTGCTGCTGATGCTGTGGCAGCATGTTGTCACCAATGTAGAAAGCGTGTCGCCAGCTTTAGACCGCCGATGCAGTCAAGTGCATGTGCCGGTGCCAGAGCCAGAGCCGGTGCCGGTTCCAGTGCGGTGGTCTGTTTGGATACATGTGTGCAACCAGCTTGTACGTTGTTGAGCTGTCAGTGCGGTTAATGCTTTTAGTCGCTGCTCAAGCACTGACCACCAGTCGGAGTCTAATTCAGAAAATGAAACTGCAACTGGACACCGGCCACTTGCTGCTTACGGACTTTATTGGCATCTTCTGGCTAAAACTAATGCAATATTCTCATTATTTGGTTGGCATAGTTTGCTGTATTTTATTTATTTAATTTGGTTTTGATTCTGCTGCCAGCTGCTGCAACGATTTGTCTTGCCTTTGCCACTGCCACTGCCACTGCGTGTGTTTGTTTTGCTTTTGCTTTTGTTATTGTTTTATTTAACGTAATTGCTTTTACACTTGTAGTTGGGTTGCAGCTCGCTCAACAATCCGCCAACAGGCAACACGAGCCACATTTCTTTCCTTTTTTTTTTTTTAATATTTCAACGGCAGACGCCCATTTGTCTTGCCCGCAAACTGGACAAGCAACTTGGCTGGCGTCTGCCTCTGGTTGCCCCTGCCTGCCTGCCTGACTGTGGCAAATTAATTTCGTATTAGCGCACTCTGACAAATTAAAACCGCAGAGTCAACCGTCCGGCAGGCACCACATTTAAATATGCTGCCGGGGCAAATCAATGGCAGTTAGCAGGAGCCACAAATTATATGCAAAGTAACAACTAATAAATATTCAATGCCTGTCGCATTAATCTTTGAACAGTAAAAGTGCGAAAGGCCAGCGCCAGCCGTAAAAAAAATAGGAGCACATCAGCAATGCCAATCTTTTAGCTCGACTCGGCCTCTGCCACTCCTGCGCCGCCACAGTGTTTATAGCCCAGTTACCCCTCCGCCAGGAATAGTGCGCACTTCAGGGTAGATTTGATTTGTGGAAATTGTGTTGTGTATGCAAAATAGTCGGATTCCATAACCTTTCTGTGCACGAATCCAATTCAAATTGTTTATTATTACATTTATTTTAATACTTTTCCTGTCTGGTTGACTGACACTAAAATTTTTATCATCTTTGAAAGCTAAAGACACGGAAATATTGTTCCAAATCGGGTGGGAAACTAACAGTCTTCGAGATTGGTCTGTTTGGTTTGATTCAAAGAATATTTCGACCCACTCCAAGGTCAGAATATTGGGGTTACAAATTTAAGGGCTCAATGTCTTTCATAATTTTTTGATTAATTAGACAGCTGGGCAAAAATGTTCCAATTTGGGAAAATTCACCCCTAAGATAGGAAAACGAGGGAGATGGGCGTGGAAAGGGATTCCTGCCGATATTCTTCAGACTTAAAATTTTTCAAAAACAAAGACATTTGAGCAGTCTGAAAGAAAAAGAAACTGATTTCATTGGCCTATCCAGAAGGCTAGTTGCCAGTTGGCTATTAAATTTTTGGATTCCAATAACAGAATTTTTCAGCAGATATAGAGAAGATATGAACTTGGGTTTGTAAGCTTTTTGGGCCAATTAAATGGAAAAATAATTCTTCAATTTGGGAAAATCCGCCCGCAGTTCGGAAAAAGAGAGATTTCAAGTACAATCCTTGTTTTGATAACATTGAAGCTATGGAGAAGGTGCCCAAGCACATCGTGAACCATTTTAAGAATCACATGACGAGACAGGATTAATTTGTAATTCTCAAATTCACAATCGCCCTGAAAACAAGTTTTTGAGCATTTGGCTTCACGCACGATTCATGCACGATTTAAGAAGGGATCACGAATGATCACGCACAATCAACCACCCCAGAATTTTCTCGAGAAGAGAACTTTATGCTATCATGGGTTTTGTGGCTACACCACGAACAGCGTATTCACGAAATCAAAAGCAACTCAGTTTAAGGAATAATGTTATTAATCAAATATAATAGAAACAAAATTTCGTGAATACTGGATGACTTATATTCACGATGATTAACTTTACCACGCTCGAAACATGCACGGATCACAGATGCTCACCCACGAAGGACTGTGATTTCTCACGATCACGTAGTGAATTGTCGTGACACACCGTGACACGTTTAAATTCACGTTACGCGTGCACCTCTAAAAAATAGCATACAATGATTTGGAAAAGGACTGATTTTCCACGGTCAACTGAATGTAGCCAGTCCAATGGTTAGCATTGCACGCAGACTGTTCGTTCTCTTAACTAATTTATGTACTAAAAACGTAGTGTTTTACAAGCTGTTAAGCAAGTGAATAAACTTCAAACTTTCGGTTATATTAAAAGTACTTTTTCTGGTAATTTACAATCTCATTACAAGTTTTATATATAGTAATTTTATTTAATTTTATTTAATTTATTGCTTTCACAGAATTTTTAAATATTTCTGATCTTCTTTGAATCCTTATTACCTTAAAAAAATATAGGGCATCAATCAATCCGATTTTCCATCTTCCAACTCTATTGTTTGGCGTTGCCTCGAGTTTACCTCAAGTCTTGCCGATACTTCGAGCTTTTTAACGATTGTCCTCACTAAGACCGCATTTACACGATGAAGGAAACATCATGAAGTTTCTCAAAAAGCTTTTGTTTGTGGGAAAGAGGTGTCATGCAAAAACTGCATGAAGTTTGCTTCATCGTGTAAATCCTGACTAAGTCTCTTTGGGATTTTACTGGTGCCCTACAACCAAACTAGCTTTAGAACAGCCATTTTATTTTTCCAGCCGTTGGAAAGGAGTTTAAAATCTATTTAAAACCAGTTCAGTTCAAGTTGAAGCCGGTTTGGAGTCGTTTAGCATTTTTGAACTGGTTTAAGCAGATTCGGAACCGGTGTTAAACTGGGAAAAAACATTATTACCAAATTGATTATAAGAATGCAAGTTCATGGTTTAATTAATTTTTAAAAGACGGCTCTTAACCATTTAGTTTCTTCTCCATCTTCTTTGAATTTACCAATGTGCAAAGCAGCAGGATCTTTTAAGTAATTTGGTTGGCGGTGGAAGTTGTGCATGGAAAATCACTTTAAAATACAAAGTTTTCTTTTGATGCCACAAGCAACGTTTGAGAATCCCTAGTTTAGTTCATATTTCAAAACTTTAAGTTTAACCTTTAAACTTTAGTGCAGTGTTGCTCGTGCATCGCTTGTAATGCTCTGTGAGAACATAGTGTATGTACCTAACACCCACTGCTTCAGTGTTTAGAAATCAAATCCCATTAACGCTTGCTATAACAAACTTAGGGTATTAACTAATCGAATCCTTGGGCTTTAGTGTGCTTACTTGTTTATTTTATAAATTTAACAAATAGTCACCGAGGTAAAAGGGGCGCGTGTTTGGGCCATAAACAAGCAGGGCCAGGGCCAGGGGCCAGTGTCCGGTACAACGACAATACCTGACCGGACTGACCTGTTTTACCCTTGGGCCCTACTACACACACACACACACACACATGCGCGCACACGCATTCGCATTGACCACAGTGACGTCCGAGCCACTCAACAAAACCCTCAGGCACTTTTTAATCTAACAAAATCCAAAGAAACCGCACGTCGCATAAATAATGAGACTGATGAGGGTCCATTATGGGCACGTAAAACGAGGAGCACGGCACGGCACGCTAGCAGCCCCATCATCAGTATCTGGAGACGGGAGTTGGGCCAGCTGCTACGGCTGAGGCGTTGCCATCAACAGTCAATGTTTGAGCAACGTGTTTTTAAACAGCGCTAGGTGTGATAACGGCGAACTGGACAGGGTCTGGGGCTTAGCACAGTTGAGGGGTAGGTCAAAAGCATGACAATGACAGCATAATTGATTCTCGAACAAAAGCAAAGCAATAAGTAGTTTAAGCTCCAAGAACTGGAGGAGCCGGTGCGGGGCATGACAATTTATGAAATGGGTAGCTCTCAAATATATATAGAGATGTATGTATGTCTGTATGTCCGTAGACCTGTGTCCG
Organism: Lordiphosa mommai; assembly: GCA_018904225.1. Taxonomy (NCBI): domain Eukaryota; kingdom Metazoa; phylum Arthropoda; class Insecta; order Diptera; family Drosophilidae; genus Lordiphosa; species Lordiphosa mommai. The sequence continues at coordinate 110,349 of JAEIFT010000119.1, read as the reverse complement.
CAGAAACACTTAGCTAACAAAGTTTTGCAGCCAACAGAGTAACACACGAAACTACTTTGATTCGCCAAAGGAACAACTTTATAAAATTGAAATAAGCTGGCGGGGCTTATCATTTTGTATGGCATTCGACATTTTACCAAATTTTTTATTTTAACTGTGCTGAGCATTTTTAATGCGTTGTTTATTCGCATAAAAATCAGAGCACAGCACGGGGGAATTTAAAAAGAAAAACTTTCCATGTTGATTTATTAAAAATATTAAAAGAACACGAGCAGCCAACGGGGGGGTAGGGCTGGCTTGCCGCGGGGGGTGGCCGGTCGGGCCGCTTGGACTTTGGGGGGGGGCAGGCCGCGGCGGGCGGGCCGTTGTGGGTCCCCCGCCCTCCGTATTGAATAAAACTGACTAAGCCAATGGCAGCTAGGGATATCAAATCAAAATATGTAATGCCATTTCAATTGGCTTATAAATTGTGTTAATTGCTCTATGATACTGAAATCAAATTGTAGCACTGACAATCAATAGATATTGCATTACTGGGCATATTGAAACCAATGCTACTTGGTGACCTTTACAATTCCTGAGGCCTCAAAACTGAAATCTTAATTGCACTGGCCGAAAAAACATGCGATGCAATAAAAGCAAAGTTGAATTGAAAACACTGTTGTACGTGATTATAGGTTTGTTTTTGAACTAATCAGAAATGGAATGAAAACAGGCCTCAGCAAAATGTATGCAAAATTACATTTGACAATTCGCATCACAAAATTGATTGATAATAATTAAGTCGTGCTTGTTAATTAAAACACAAACACTTTATGAGTGGTCACAATGTATATATTTATATTTTCAAATATTTTTTGATTGGGCCCACGTAACTGCTTGCGTTATATTGGTATTCTTAATGCTTACAGATGTGTCCTCTTTTGTGGGGATGCCAGGTCTAGTCAACTTTTCGACGCCCTAATTTGTGGAGTCGTCACTTCAATTCATTATTACACGCTAAAGACAAAATAACAGCTACAGCAATGAACCTTTCCAGGAGAATTAGCTTCAAAGAAAGCAAAGATGGTGCCGTCGAACAGTGGCAACCGTAGAACAAGTAAGGTTGCAAAAATCAAAAATTTTCATGAATTCTACGAAATTTTGAATGATCCCATCTTATAGGAAATTCTTCAACGTATTCAAATATACAACCCTTAATTAAATACGATTTTTAATTTACAAGATATAGATAAAGTTTCCCGATTTTTAGTTAAAAAAAAAATTTTTTTGGTAGTTTGGTCCACTTTCAGGTAGAATATCACGAAAACTATTTTACGAATAGTCATAATTTTTTTCTATTGATTGATATTTTTTTATTGAGTCCATTAAACTAAAAAAGAATCATTTTGGTTTGCTTTGTGTTTCTCCAAATAAACCGCTTTTTACCAACTGTCCATTTGTGCACATCTCATCATGTTGGTCCTAACTTCCGATCTACTTTTTCATCTCTGCGGCATGTGAGGTCACAAAACAAGTTAGAATCCACTAGTTTTAGTTCAAAAATAATTCATTTATTAGATATACCTTGTCTTATGAACAGTAAAAATTATTTAAAAAAAAACTTGAAAAAATAAAAAAACGAGAAGGCAAAGCTAACTTCGACTGTGCCGAAGTTTTAATACACTTGAAAACGTTTACTCCAACTGATTTAACCGGTAAAATATATAAAGGATATAGATATCAAATATTTAAAAATTTTTAAATCATTGATAAGAAAGATTTGATACCATAAAAAAAACTTTTCTTAGTAAACCACATTTTCCGACCGATCGGTCCTATGGCAGCTATATGCTATAGTCATCCGATTTTGATAAATTTTTTCCAAATTGTGTAAAAGCATATAAAAACTAATATATACCAAGATTAGGGACGTTACGATAGAAAACAAAAAAGATTTCCTCACTAAAACTAGTTTTTAGACCGACCGTTTATATGGCAGCTATATGCTATAGTCTTCCGATTTTGATAAATTTTTCCAGAATTACGCGGAAGCATATAAAACTAATACAAACCATGATTGGTGAAGCTACGATGGAAAACTAAAAAGTTTTTCTTACTAGAACTAGTTTTTTGACCGACCCTTTATATGAGAGCTATGATTAGTCTCCGATTTTGATAAATTTTCCAGAATTATGTGGAAGCATATAAAACTAACATATACCAAGATTAGTGACGCTACGATGGAAAACAAAAAAGTTTTTCTAACTAGAACTAGTTCTTAGACCGATCGTTCCTATGGCAGCTATATGATATAGTCATCCGATCCGGCCGGTTCCGACATATTAATTGCGTGCAGTAAAAAGAAGACTTTGTTCAGCTCGATAGCTTTAAAACTGAGAGACTAGTTCGCGTAGAAACAGACAGACGGGCAGACAGACGGACAGACGGACAAACGGACGGACGGACAGGCGGAAATAAACTCGGCTTGTCGTCCTGATCAAGAATATATATAGTTTATGGGGTCGGAAATTAATATTTCTATGCGTTACAAACTTTTGGGCAAAATTAATATACACTTTTCAAGTGTATAAAAAAATTCAAAAATCATAATTAATTTTTTTTCTTAAAATTTTGTGTAATAATTTTAAACATAAAATCCATAAAAAAGAAACATAAACAATTTAAAATAGTTAAAAAATTTATTTTTCAGTTAAGGCCTGATCTTAGATGACATACATTTTATTTTTGGCACTACGTACTTCATATATATAAGGCAGCTGTTCAAAAGCATTCTGATTTGAAAGCTCTACAAAAGTGATTCTATTCATATGAAGCATTATGAAAAAAAAAAATTGTATGTTATCTGAGAATAGACCATTATATAAAATTGATTTTTTTCTCAAATTTTGACTTTGATAACCCTTAAGTAAGCAGCTAGTAGTCGTAGCACCCTTTTCAAACACTTTTTTCATTTTCAACAATTATATATGCCATTAAAATTATTCGATTATATCATATCAAAAACTTAAGTGGCGCACGTGTGCGTCGTCCGCAAAGGTAATAGACACGATTTTTTCTTTATGGTCTCTTTTTGAAAAGTGGAATGTAACCCGTTTGAAATTAAGAGCTGGAAGGGATTAATTGTCAACAGAGATTTTAAGCCATCGGTTCGGTTGACAACATGGTTTTTGAAGGAAATGGAATCGCGTGTTTGGTTCACTTTAGTGGTTCACACTGAATATTTAGACATGCCGAATTTTTGTACATTATACGATTTAATAAGAAAACTTTGACTTTTCGTATATTGTTTCCCTATTGAATTGCTTGAAACCATTTTTACGTAAAGTCAGATGTGCAGACGCCGTAAATAAGTTCAAGCGAAGATGCAATGAATACCCAAGCACCTTGGAACCGGTACGTATCTATGGACTTTCAGCCATCAGGGCATCTAAGGAAGAAATGCTGGATAGCTTATCCTCGACACAAGAAGAGGGTAAAACATATTTTTGAAGAAACGGCTAAATCGATGCAAACGAATTTGTTTAGTTTTATTTTCCTGATACAAATACCAAATTTTAAACATTTTGATTTTGATCTTAGGGTAGGCGCTTTACGTTATGAAACACGACTATTATGCGAAAAGTTTTTTATTTACTGTTTTCTTTAAAGGGTACTGGGTCCATTCTAGGTTTGGCTTACGTACAGAAATTAGCTATTAGGTTTAGTATGGAACCGGCTTGCATTTCTGAAATTTATCTAATTAAACTTAACTTGATTTTATTGAAAACGCTTATGTTAATAAATCTTTGTAAAAATGGTAAATATAACAAGGATTAAATTGCAACTTATTGTGAAGAGATGAAGAAGCCCTTTTACTGAATAAATGAGAGTCAAAATTGGGGCCGCCGTACGGCTTACAGTGAGTAGCTAATATGCTTATACACGTAACCGTTATTCTATTTTGATTTAAAGCCATAAAATGATGCAAGGCAATTTTGTATAGCTAATTCGCCATATCTGCGACAGGTCAAGCACTCACATCCCCATCAGTTAAACTATGCTAACTTTATTGGCCAAGTGTTGGCCGGTCTGGCTGTGCTTTATTTAAAATTTATTTAAATGAAGCCGAACGTATAAATAGCGCCACTTTAGATGCAATCAATGGCCTAAGCATTTCAACACTGGGGTAAAGTCAAGATAGCAAGCTTACGACCGAGACCACTCGAACATGGTTCAACAAATTCAAACAGATAAAATATGCAAAAATTAATTAAATACTTGCGCTTTGCATGTTCCTTGAAAACAATTTGCCAGACACCAAGGCTCATGTTGTTGGAGGTGGTCGAGTGTGTAAGTGTGTGTGTGTGTGTCCGGAAGCAGGCGAACTTACGGTCGATGGTTAGGAACGGACAAGAGCAGGCCAAGAGCGATGTCGGTGTTGAGTTGTAGTCGTGGCCAGCGATGTCGACGTCGGCCTGTCCAGGTGTGGAAAGTGTGCTATATAATTTGCAGCAGGCAAGTGAAAAAAGTAGAAAGCGTGCAGCGAGGAGAGGGTACAACAACAACAGGGACTGGCCAACAACAACAACAACAACAACATCGATTGCAATTTACTGCCTGATGCACTTAAGAAAATTTATGCAAATACCCAAAAATACTTACTTCACTTTGCCAGAGAGTCCACGTCGGCCCCGGCCCAGGCAGACGCCTCAGCAAGGACAAACGGTATTATAGCATAAATTTTATAGTGCAGTTCGGGTCTATGAACTTTTGCGGGGAGTGGGGGAGGGGGAGCGAGAGACAGAGCTATCCTACCTGGTACTCAACTCTGGCATACTAAATGAAGCAGCGCCCACAAAACTGCAAGCGCTGGCTTCATTACTTAAGGGGCGCCGGTTTTCTCTTCTTTCTTTCGATTTGTTGCCTCTTTTGAAAAATAGTTAAGAACACACCGAGACGACGACCGACGACCGACTATGGAGTCGCCGGTGTTATATATGGCAAATTGAGCAAGTCGACCGCTGAGAATCTGGCAATACCCCCAGGTCGTGAGCGAGCGAGCGAGTGAGTTATGTAACTCGGCGTGGACACTGGCCGGCACAATTGGAGGCTGCTCCGCAAAGTGGCGCATAAATCAGCGGCCAGCTCGGGCTACAAAACTGACAGCAGACAAATTTGGACTGCCGCTTGGCCGCTGCACTAATTTGGGCAGGCATTCGCTCATCTTGAGATCCGTCGGTCTGAGCCAAATTGATGTGCCTGCAGCTGCAGCGCGCACAAAAAAAAAAAACAGCGAGCGGCGGGGGAGGATGAGCCAGTGAAATCAGAGGCGGCAAGGAATATCGTGTTAACCAAATGCTGAAGCCAAGTGCTTGGGTGTTGCCCGTGAGGGTAAGGACCATGTTCGTGTGCTTGCTTGGCACTTGTTGGCGACTTGTGTGATGAAGTGCAGGCGGAGGCAGCCAGCTCACCACCCGCGTCTTAACAAGCTGCCAGCCTGGTTGCCGGGGTCCGCTTAAATAACTTGCAGCAGGTGTTTTTTACACATTTTCTAGCTTGTCTCGCGACATGAGAGAAGACAGCTGCCCTGCCCGCTCCCCGCCCATCCCTCGCCCTGTGCGTGTGTACATAACTTAAGATCTATGAGGATTTGAGGTTGTTTAGTGCCGTGTACAATGCAGTTTCGTACGTTGCCTCTTCTCCACACAGCCTGTCCTCGCCGAAAGCTGCTGGGGTTTCTCTTCTTCTTCTTCTTCTTTTTTTTGCGGGTGATGTGTTGTGTGGCCCGCACTTAAGGTAATTTGCATTGCAGAATTTACAGAGCCTGGCCAAGGCAACGCTGGCAACCAACGTGCCGGGCATGAATGAAGCAAAGTGCTACAAAGGATTATGCAAATTAATTATTTTTCGCAAGGCAGTCGCTGGCGCTGCCGCTGGAAAAAGCACCTAGCAGCATAGAAAGTGTAACGACAAAATTGTGGGCGTCACCCGCCCGCCGGCGCAGAGCCAACAATGGCCAAATGGCTCTACAGCAGCAGCAGCAGCAGCAGCCGCCTCGTCCACCAACTCAATCTCCGCTCCAAAAACTGCCTGCGAAAGTTGTTTAGTTTTTTAGCTGCAGAAGCTTCGTCGTCGTCGTTGTCGTCGCTTTTTAGTTTTGCAGTTTTCAGATTTTGGTTGAATGCATTTTAATAACCAAGTGCTCAAGGTTGCCACTTTTGATGGCATTTCATTTTACGCCCCGCCCGCAACGTGCCATGTCTGATGGTGCCACATCCCCCGTCGCCCCCCTCTGGGGCCACAGGTTGTAACTAACTGCCGTGGAGAAGAGGAGTGCAGCTTTAGGGTGCACCTATTAAATTCTACAACGAACTCGGGCTCGGGCTCTGCCGGCTGCTGTGGGTAAAGTTTTATTTAATGAAATGCGGCAAAAAAAAATACCCACAGCAACAACAAACAAGCCAAATAAACATTAAAGGGAAAAGTTTTGCTATTAAAATGCTACGCAAATTTTAATTGCCGACGCTTTTTTCTTGTTTTGGCCCCGATGTATTGGCAAATGTATTTAAGCCGATTGACCGCGCGGCCGCCGACTCGCATGTGAGGTGCATGCTAAAGCATAAATTAAATGTTTGTTTGTATCTGCATTGATTAGTTTTTCGCACACACACACATACACGCAGTCAGCTCCAACAAAGGATTTCTTTGTGCGTGTATTGCGGCCTCGAAGGCTGCAGTTTGCATGTTTGGATTAGTTAATTACATTTTGTCTGTGTTTTTGTTTTGTGCATTTATTTACAGACGCTCGGGGATAGATTTAATTAATTAAATAATTGCCCTGTAATGTCCATGCACTTGCCAATTGCAGTGTTTCATCGGATTTAATTCTAAAAGCATGCCGACTCTCACAGCCAACTGTGGGATTATACGTTATAAATGTTGTCCAGCATCAAGTGAAATGAACGAATTTTTGGGTATGACACAAACGAAATGCATGGCTAATTCATGCATTTACTTTTGTGTGTTTTTGCTGGAGTATTCGATTTTTGGTCACTTGTCACATGCAATGTTGCTAATGCAGAATGACACCTTTGTTTTGTCGTAGCTTGAAGTGTAAAGTGAGAAAATATGTATCAAAGTTGTAAATAATTAATTATATTAAAATTTAAATAGTAATGACATTTATATTTGCAGCAAAGGCCAAAGGGAAGTCTTAAGGAGGTCTTCTACCTATGAACAAATTTTTATTTTGATTTTTTTGTTTTGCATTGTAATTATAGCTTGGACATTACCCTATCATCACCTTCAAACCATTTTCAAAAATTCAAAATAGTTTAGTAGATATGGCGTGTTTAGTGAAGCAATGTTCTCGCTAAAGAATCACTTCAATTCTGATCATAACCTTATTTAGAGTTTTCATTTCCGATAACCTGGAGTCACGGAATCATTTCAACCACCTCAACACCTTTTTTTGAGATCTTAATTGGCAGGCCGATAACTTTTTGATATATTTAAACAATAAATAACACAAAACAAAAAATCAAATTGAGAAAGCTCTTACAGATTTCTCTCCAGAATTTAAAAAAAAAACACTTAAAAATCCATGTGCAAAGGTAGAAGACCAACATAACAAAGAAATTGTTATTTTTTCGGGACAAAAATTGATAATAAATTAAAGCAGCGGTGGGCAAGCCCTTGCTCCCATTGCTTCGAGAGCTATTCGAATTGAACAACAAAAACAAAATGCAAGGAAAAGCAAAATATTCGCAGTGTTCGCGATCGAGAGTTGGGCTGACAGACAGAAAACTGAAAAAATTTAAAATCAAACACACACACTGTGTTTGGAACGCTGCTCGCCTCGAACCTCGTTATTGTTGGTGGACTGCCCTCAAACTTAAATCTCTTGCCCCCTCCGAATTAAAGGATCCTCAAATGGCTTTAAACTTCAAAAACGAGAAGGCAAAGCTAATTTCGTATGTGCCGAAATTTCAAAAAAGCTCGCTTTAACTGATCTTACTCATAGAACAGATAGGATATATAAAGATGACAAATTTTCTTGAATTTGACTTTTAAATTTTGCACTTTAATATTTAAAACAACAATTTTTTTAATTTTTTACACATTTTACACTGCGCTGCACAAATTTGTTTTTTCTAGAGGTGAATTTTACTCTTCCTGGGTAATTAGGACACTTTAAACATGAATCCGTTGTCAAAAAAATTCTAGCTATAATATTTTCGCTAGGTGAGTCTGTTCGACTAGTCGAACATCTGCTTAGATTTCGCACAGAGAGCGCTGATACAATTTAACTGTAACCTCCGTTGTTCGACTAGTCGAACAGTCACTTTTGCAGGTGTAGTCTACTCTGTGCTACTTTTTCCATTTTTTGTTTTATTTCTGACTTTTTCGACCTTTCCCTTCAATATTAAATGTCTCTCAGAAACAAAATATTTGTAGTTATATGATTTTAGCTTCTAGAAATAGGTCTTAATTTAAGATCTGCAACGTTGGGGGTAATCACAATATTTTTTGTCTAAAAGCAAATGAAATTTACTTAAGTATAGTGCATCTACTCAAACAATTGGCTTTACCATGTCTTAGATAAATTTTTTTTTAATAGATAATTTTGCTGTTCGACTAGTCGAACATTGGCAAAATACGTTAAGACCCATTTACCGACCGAACGGTCCTAAGCAGCTACAAAATATAGTCATCAGACGTTTTAAAGCATATCATTTTCATAGTTTCTGAGTTTTAAAACGGCTTTCATTGTAAACAAAAATGATTTACTCAAAAATCGATCGGTTCTTAGGCAGCTATCCGATCCGTAGGGTTCTGACATATTAGCAGCACGCAGTAAAAAAAAAAAGTTTTTGCTCAATAGAAACAAGAATAAATATACTTTATGGGGATGGATATTATTATTTTTTTCATTTGTTTCAAAAATGTTTGAAATGGATTTCCAATTGTTGGCCAAACTTGATAATTGAGGATATCACCGTCATTTAAATATACACATTTTTAATTGCCTTGTCCTGGGTCTTCAATATTATATTAGAAATGAATTGTTTAAAATCCAAACATTAACGGCTTAATATAGATTAAACCTTTTCGCCTAATCGCACCCGACAAGGACAGGTAACGTCAGCCCAAATTTGTAGCTTTCTATTCCACTGTCTTAAAGTTCAAATTAAATTTCCACTGGTGAGAAATTAAGTTTAGTTTAAACAGCATTTTGTGTGCATGCAAAACCGCTGAACTGTCATCTTGTGGTTTGTCCAATTAGATTTACCCACAAGCACACACAATATGTACGTTGGCTTTATTGCGTTGTGTTTCAATGGCCGAACATCAATCTCATGTGCTGTACAAATGTATTTGATTTCAATGCCGACTCTGATGTATAATTTTCTATTGTAAATGGAAATTACATTTGATATCTATCTCGCTGAACATAATCCTTTTAAATCGAATTACCCCTAACCCCGTTGCAGGCACAAACCCACACACACACCCACACACAGGCAACAAATTTTAATACTTTGGCAAAGCAAATAGCCTACTGGACTCAATCCAATAACCAACCCCAAATCGTTGGCTGGAAATGCGATTTCCCACGCAATGACTTCATGAATCCAATAAATTAATAAACTTTTGAAATACGCTGAGGTCATTTTGAGCGCCGTTTGCTTTTGGTTGTCGTTACAGGCACAGCCACCGCCAGCGGAGCACATCCCCCCACCCTTATGGCACCCGTTGTGCTGTGGGCCAACCCATTCACAGCACGCCCACTTCAACGACTCCACCAACGCACATTAATCATTGAATTTTTGGTGGCCAACTCCCTAAAGAGGCAAGTGAGACGCATGGCGCGGCGCGTGAATAAAATGTATACAAAATTGACTTATTGCCGGTCAAACACCTTTTCAAAATGTGTGTGCGTACGCCGTACGGAGGAGGGTGGCTCCCAAATTAAATATGAAAAAGTTTTGCCACATTTCCCGGCAGATGAAACAGCCAAAACATGTTAAAAATTACGCAAAACCCCCAACAGACAATTTTGGCCAATAACAAACACAGCCGGTAGTTTCTTCTTAGTGAGTCATTTTTGGCCACAAGAGTGTGGCCTAAACCGTTCACATATAGTTAAAGCAGCTCATATGCATCTAAATATAAAAACATTTTTATTTTGGTGCTGCATTGTGAGCAAGCATTTCATTTGCCAAAAGCTTGCTAGTTGTTTCAAACATCTGTGTATATTTATGCAAGCATTGAAGAAACAATGCGAATGAAAGCAAGAAAGGGAAGAGAATGGGGTTATTTTCTAGGTGAGCTCAAAGGTGTACCTAGTTGAAAATTTTAGTTTTACTTTAAGCCCCTGGCTACTTTACTAAGCCGAAGCCGAAGCTACCAGTCATTGAAAACTCAGTAAACTGTCAGTTTTATAATTTTGAAGAAATCGAAGCGAATTGGGGGATCAACTTTCAAACGTCTGATGCTTTTCCTTCCTTCACTCTAAGCTTCACTCTGAAATATGCTAAACCAATCCTACGGAGACCATATCATATAACAAATTTTGAATTTTGTTTTGGCGGTTCATCATGTGGAAGTTAGGCACTATGAGGGTAAGCTTGATAATTCTGTTATAAGAATTCCAGCCGCCTTGATCCTCCATTTAAATCACGCACTTCTCAATTAAATCAAATTCAAAAGAAAAGCATTTTCAAAACATCTGCATTTTAGTTCAAAATATCACTTCATTAATCTATCCAAAAATTTACCAATGGTTAATGATTCAGGATTTAGGAATCGAACATTTTTGACAAAGGTTTTAGTGCCAACCTTAGTTCGTTACACGTATAACGCACTTTAGCTACAATATCGCGAAAAATAAACTTTCTAGATCGTCATCTCCTGAAAGCGATATTGACAAAAGAATCGAGCGCGTAAGTTAAAGTCCTGCCCGACCTCGATATACCCGTTACTCAGAGAAAGTATTAATTAACTTCGCTATTGTTGAAACGAGAGGTTTGCTGGTGACGTAAATTTAAACGTGTCACGGTGTGTCACGACGTTTCACGACATGATCGTGAGAAATCACAGAATTTCGTGCGTGTGCATCCGTGATTAGCGCGTGTTTAAAATATACCTCGTGAATAGAAGTCATGATGTATTCACGAACTTTTTTCTATTGTGTTTGATTAATAATATTATTCCTTAAGCTGATTGGATTTTGAGTTCGCGAATACGCTGCCATTAGAGTTGAAGAATCTAGTTCAATTTAATGACCTAGTTCATTAGTTAATTTTTTTATGAACTATTCACTTTCGAGTTATAGTTCATTTTTTTTAACAATAGTTCGTTTTTGAACCATAGTTCATTTTTTTGAACCATAGTTCATTTTTGTGAACTATAGTCTATTTTTAAATTCATTTCATAACTGTTATTGTTCAAAGACTGAGACCGAATTCATTAGTTTATTTATATGAATAGTTCATTCGAACTAGTTCCTGAAAATTCGCACAACTCTATGCTGCATACAAAATTCGCAGTGTGGCCATGAAACCCATGATAGAATTAAGGTCTTTTTACGCAAAAATTCGGAGGTGGTTGTTCGTGCGGGATCATTCGTGACCTCTCCTTTAATCGTGCATGAATCGTGCGTGACGCAAAACTCTTAAAAAATTGCGTGCGTAAATCGTGCGTCAAGACATTTAAATTTCGTGAATCGTGCGTTACGTGTAGGAAAAATCGCTCACTTGCGCACCTCTCGCTTAAACCACTCGTAAAGCGTAGAATTCGGTTCGTGAACCTGTTATTAAGTAAATTATTGAACCTAAGGCTTTGGTTCCATACTTGGCTTATGTCTTAGGGATTGTCGATCGGCAATCTTTGCACGACCTCTGCTTCAAAAGAACTCCTTGCGACTATTGCGATGAAACTGGAGATATCCCTGCCGTTGAAGCTTATTTCATTTCTCGAGAAATGACAACTCAAAAAGAAAATAAAGATTCTTCATAATTCAAGTCGCATTGAAGTAAAATAAATTCCCTTTTTCAGAAACGACGGACAATAGGATAAACAAAATATTTTATAAAATTTCAATGGAAATCGAAGGAACCAACTGCAACTTTACCTATGTAGATTGAAAAATACTTAGCTTCTGTTTGTAAATATGGAATATACCGAAGCTGGCAACTGATTTGAATTTATTGCGCTTGAACTTGGTCGCCTTTTCTGCCTTGTTTACCTTATCAGCAAATTAATAAATTTCAAGTTGCTTTAACGCGCTTGCAGGACCAAATTGTTTGTCTTGGCCAAACTGTGTTCCAGCCTTGACAATATTTCTCCAGTTTGCGCCATAAATTTGTATACTTGTATGCTGAAGCTGTTGTTGTTGTCCATTGCGTCCCCTTTTGTTTTCCGGGCTTTTTTTTTTGTTGTTTTTTTTTTGGCCATCGCTAAACATATTTTCCTACAGGCAGAGGGTTTACATGCGAGGCTGTGTCCTGTGTGCGCTGTCCTGCGGTTGTTGCGCCTAAAAGTAGTCAAATTGTGCGGACTAATAAATTTTGTTGCCCGTTGTGGTGGTGCTTGTTTTGCACACCCCCGCATGCCCTTAGGCCTGGCACTCCATTTGCCTTTGCCCTGTAATGCCCGGCAGCAATTGGTCGTTGTTGCTGTTGTTGTTGTTGTTGCTGCTGCTATTCATACGACATCCATTGGGGCGCACCTTGTTGCTCCTTCAGCCAGCCGGCAAAGCTTTTTACCTTTTTGAAATGACATTCATTGGCTTTTACGTGTTTATTTGGAATTTCATTAAAAATTATTAGAAGCTGTTTTGTTTTTTCGTGGGTTTTGCGGGCATGGCTTGTCCCTCTCCGCCTTGCCTCTCCGCTCACACTGCCGTGGTCTGTGTGTAATGGCGCTTTCATGCTTGTGAATTTTATTTGAAAATTTTCTTGCGTTTGGTTTTTCGGCTGTTGTCGTCGTATCGTATCGTATCGTTGTTGTCTACGTCTTTTCCACCCCCTCCCCAACCCACTTGGTTGCCTGGGCGGCATTTAAAATTTGTGCATACTTGTTTGGCTTTTGTTCAGCTTTGGCTGCAGGCCAGGGAGGGCAGGCGTTGTCATTTTGGTGGCGTTTCTTGCTGTCTGGCTATAAATTTTTAATAGATAATGTGCGGCGGGCATGTGAAGTGGGCTATGTTGAAGCCGTAAAGCTTTTAATCGTCGCTTATTGTTATGTAGATTGTCCCGGCTAATACCGTCGCCCACTTGCTCTGGCCACTGCAGCTGTTGCTAGCCGGTATTGTGTGCATTATGTGTCCTTATAACTGTAATGCATAAATTAGCCCTTACAATTTTATAGACGATAACGAGAAGAACGGCTTGAGCGCTTTCAATTTGCCTTAGTCTGTGCGGTTAGTTGATATATCCGCCACGCTGTCTCCACCCTTTTCCTCTGGCTTGCACTTTGACAAATTCATTTTTAGCCAAACGGCAGCCTCATTAAACTGCACAGCACCATAGAACATTTTTCTATTTATCTGTAAAAAAAATAAATTTTTCAAGGGGTTCAAAAAATGGTAGTTAAAATGCTTAGAGATCATTGGCCGAGTTCAGCAGAAGAACTTTCTCCATGATCAATGATATAAAGGGTGATTTTTTAGCTATTATCTTTTTGGCAACACTGGTTTAAACAGCTCACGCACGTTTCGGGTTTTGTTTCATTTTCAAACATCTTCAGTTTGGTCTATAATTTAACCATGAATCGTCTTACAAACGAACAACGCTTGCAAATTATTAAATTTTATTATCAAAATGCGTGCTATGTTAAGAAAGATCATCGCGCGCTTCTTCCATTTTATGGTCAGTTTAATCGACCCACTGAAGCGGCTATTCGGGCTATTGTGACTAAATTTCGCACCAAATTTACATTGTTGGACATTAAACCACCAACACGCTTACGCAGAGTGCGAACTGAAGAAAATATCGCAGCTGTATCGGTCAGTGTTAATGATGAATGATGAATCCAAATGCAAGAGCTTGACTTGCATGACATGTGGATTCAACAAGACGGTACCACAAGCCACACAGCACGCGCAACAATGGACTTATTGAGAGGCGAGTTCGGTGAACATTTTATTTCACGTTCGGGACCGGTCAATTGGCCGCCTAGATCGTGCGATTTAACGCCTTAAGACAATTTTTTGTGGGACTATGTTAAAGCTCATGTCTATACAGACAAGCCCGCTTCAATTGACGGATTTGAAGACAACATTGAAGCATTTATTCGTGAGATACCGGCCGAAATATTGGAAAGAGTATGCCAAAATTGGACTAAGCGGATGGACTATTTGAGGCGCAGTCACGGTCAACATTTGCATGAAATAATCTTCAAACAATAAATTATATGGACCGTACTATCGATTTAAGTAAAGATTTCATGCATTTTTCTGAATTTTATGTGTTTTTTTTTTGAAAAACTTTCCTATAGCTCTTATTTCTTGGTATTTTTACGTAGCCTACTTTGCCTCTTGTGTTTAAAATAATATTTTATATATAAAGCTTTTCCAACTGTCAATTTAACAAGACTCCCTAAAAGTATACTAAATAATAAGAGCAGTTTTTTAAGCTGATCAGTGATCAAGGGTCTCTGCTGAACGCGACCATTGATTTCTAAGCGAAGATCAGTAGCATACGGTAGCCTTTATTGGAGGCATGTATCCGAGTGGCTACCACAGGCGTCCCGAGGTAGTGTAGCGAGAGATCTTAGCCAATGTTCTCACGACTCTTAATGCCAAGGAATTCGTTGCGGAATTTGGTGGAAAAATTGCAGTGCAAGATCAAGAGTTTCCTCCCACCAAAACTTTTTGTGTAGGATTTTGGTTGTTCTTGAAGGAGCTGAGTCAAGCTCAAGGGCTTTTCTTTGCCCAACGCTTTACACTCTGGAATCTACATTCCCCAAAATGACACACAGTACCTCAGAGACCTGCAACCAGCACCTAATTTGCGAACTAACTCGAGCATTTACCAGGCTTGGATTAAATTTTGACATGCCCAATGACATTTCGATGGATGTTTTGAAAGAAAATTGCAAAAACTGCCTATGGTGACCCGCCACTGCATAAACTTGGCTGAAAAGTATGCTACAGTTTTACACTCAATGCATGCAACTTCTCGCCAGCCCCACCCCCTTCCGCATCCCACTTAGCGCGTCTGTTGCGCAAATTTTCGATTGTTGAGTCGGCACTTCATATGCAAAACTGCAACTGCAACAACAACAACAACAACCACTGTGTTTATATGATGCTGAAAATCTGGTATTTGCTGCCTTTGGCTTTTTAACCGCACACCCAATGCCGCAAGGTTCTGGCACCGCACTTGGCAAGACATGAATGCGTAATAACCAAAAGCGGAAGCAAACAACTATAAAGCCAAGGCTGGCAGCTACGCACTCGGTCGAGAGCTGAAGCCAGACGCGGTCATGGCAGCAGGAGCAGCTAGCAAGCACATATGCATCAAAAGTGCTAGAAAAACAACGCCAAACAATGCAAATGTATTTAGCATAATGAGACAGGAGAAATGTGCAAAAATGCAAACATTTGCGGGCATGGATGGGCAAGAGTGGAGCCAGCAGGCTGACACTTTATGTGTGAAACGGGGCAGAGAGGCACCACAAATGGCAACAACGATTCCATCTCATCCGTTTCCTCTCTCGCTGTCTCTGTGTTGGTTTTCAAAATGAAAGTCATATGCCAACTCATAACTCAACTTGTTGTTGCGCTGCTTCAGCTGCATGCCCAGGCACAAGTTATTTCATTTGGCATTTCGAGTTGGTTGGCATTTGAATGAAGTCATTATGAAGGTAGCAGTCAGTCAGGAGGGTGGATGGGGGGTGGGGGGGAATGGCAAGCAACTAACTACCCACGAGTATATGAAAATACTTACGTTTCTTCTTTGCGTATTTGGTGCGTTCTTTATGTTGTTTATTGCCAGAGCAGTAACAAACAAATGCGTCTAAATAAGCATTGCTTTGAAAATGCCACACACACTCATACCCACACACGCACACACACTCTGGCAGTTTGAATGTAATTAAAGTTGAGTTGCAATACTTTTGCTTTTATTTCCATTTATTTATTTAAATACCCAAAATTTTACTTTGAAAGGTAGATTAGACCAAACTGAGTTTAGTAGATAGATACACTGATATCAAAATTTTTTATATTTTTTTTAATATTTTATCGTCAGATTGGAATTGCCCATATTGAGTTTGTGATCAGCATCAACAGCCGAGTAGATATAGCCATGTCACTCTGTGCGCATGAACGCTGAGATTTCAGAGATGGTAGGAGCAGGCAGATAAATTTTCCTCATAGCTTTAACAATATTGGAGTTAGATTGTTCGGACCTTTAAGAGATTTATTTTATTCTTCATTATTTATTGATTCACCATACATCATTTCCCGATCACATGAACGATAGTAGAGCTACCGCCCCGTAAATCGATAAAATAAATAAGCTTATATATTTCACAATTTTGAAGATACATTTTTCGAACCTTCAGGACATATATCATCATTCACCGATTCCCGATCAATTTAACGATAGATTGTTCAAATCTTTTAGACATATATTTAAATCCGCATTACACAGAAAAAAAATTTGAAAAAATAAACCTTCAATATTAGAGAGCACCCCGCGTAGACTTATTGTTCCGCAAGCATTTCCTTCTTGACTTATCGCCATCGAAACTCCTCCAGAATAGGACATCTTCTGATCAAATCCTGCATGTCTTCTAGCTCCTTAGCAAAATCAACGGCTTATCGTGCATCTAGTGCAGCTCTTTGGGGTTTTATGATCCGTTGTTTGGTGACATTTATGCTAAACTTAGTGAGTTCAATTCATTTAAATTGAGTGTTTTGCAATAATCCCTAGCTACACACTACCCAAGCTCGAAGATAGGGAACTAAAACATTAAGGACTGATCTTAGACCCTAAACTAACATGGAAATCGAACATCAATAAAAGGACCAGGAAATCAAGTATTGCATTCTACTCCTACAGGAAAATATTCGAAAAGAGCATGGTGGCGCGCCCTCTCACCGAGCTCACAAGGCTATATTAACTCAGCTCGTCATTCTGATCAAGAATATATTCATTTCAGGTGACCGTAAACGCATCGTTTCAGGCTTTAAAAACATCTTGACTTTTTTATAATAACCTCTACAAGGCACAGTGACCGAAAAAGCAAAAATTTTGGCAAAATCAATTAATACTAAAGGCATATAAAGGGTTATTTTCATGCTATTCGGGTTTTCAATGTACATTTTTGATACCACACGCGTGATTCGTACCTTGTGACAACGCCAAAAATGCTCAGTTAGATTTGCCATTTCACTATGAAAATACTAACAAACGAACAGCGCTTGCAAATTTTGAATTATATTATCATAATTCGTGCTCTGTGAGAAATGTGTTTTGCAAATTACGTCCATTTTGTGGTCGTTATAATCGACTCAACGAACAGGTTATTCAAGATATTGTCTCCAAACACATTCCAAAACAAATTGCGACTAAATTTCGCACTAGTTTTCCTTATTTATGCATTAATCCACCAACTCGTGCGTACCGAGGAAAATATTGCTGCTGTATCGGCCAGTGTCTATGAACATCGCGATATGTCAATTCGATGCCATTCTTAATAATTGGGCTTGTGTAATTCAACCAGCTGCAAGATTTTAAGTAAGGACCCCGGTTGCAAACCATACAAAATACAGCTGGTGCCAGAACTGCTGACGGGTGACCTTACGGAATGTGGTTTGTTTGCTGAATGGGTCTTAGAAAAGTTGAATGAAGATCAACTTTTTTATCGATAAATTGTCTTTTTGGCTCAATGAGTACCTCAACAAACAGAATTGCCGAATTTCGTCAAAAGAGCAGCTAGAGGCAGGTTCAAGATCTGCTATTGCACCCTGAAAAATGACCTGTTTGGTGCGATTTGTGGGCCGGCGGCATCAAAAATAATAAAAGTTGCCGAGTTACAGTCAATGGAGTAAGGGACCGTGCGATTATGGAAATGGAAGACTTTGACTGTGACATGTGGTTCTAAACGCCACAAGGCACGCGAAATCATGGGCCAATTGCGAGGCGAGTTTGGTGAGCAAATAATCTCACGTTTTGGACCACTCCATTGGCCGTTAAGATCATGTGATTTGACCCCAGAAGACAATTTTTTGTGGGTCTACGGGAATTTTCTCGTGTACAGGGACAAGCAAGCCCCAATTGCAGCACGGATAGACCTACAGCTGCCATTGGAAAGATACCGGCCAAAATTCTGGACAAAATTATAATACAATAAAAATGACTAGCCTATTGTACTGCCTTAAGCATTGCATACTTTCAGACACCAAAATTAAATCAAAAATTATGTCAATCCTATCACTTGTATTCAAAATGTTATAGCTTCGTTGAAAAAATCGCAGCATTGCAAACTAAGTTATCAGTTATATACAAACTTTGGCAGTTACATGGTATTTTACAGTCGGGCTTGACCAACTTTTTAACCTGCTTTATATTTGTTAATTTTAGCCTTGAGCAGGTTGCGACTTTAAAAACACTTTCAATGGCTTGTACTTGGCACCCAAACACCCAATGGCCCCCAACATGCGGGCTCCGCCTTACGCACAAACGCATTAAAGCAGCTTAAAAGTTGTTTTTTTTTTTCACGCACGCAACCTGAAAAGTATGCAATGCAAATGTACTGAGTTTGGAATAAGAAAGGCAAGCAAATATAAAGCACTTTGAAAGGTGCCCCTCCGAGCCTACCCCGCCTCCCTATCCTTTCGCAGTCTTGTATTTGCATGTAAGGAAAGTTTTACCGCAGAGCCAGACAAACAGACAACGCCAGACTTACAAATGCAGATGTGGGAGGCAGTGGGTGTGGGTTGGCAGGTGGCGGGGGGCCACATTAATGCTGCGTGCGTGTAAATACCATGAATCTGTTGGCATGTAAAACACTTTTGTTCCGCCCAAAGCCAGAGCAAAAAGCAAGCAGAGGGAGCTCAGAGCTCTGAAAAAAGTATTGCTGCAGCAATTTGTCAAGAAAAAATTTGCTCAGCTTATTGTTGCGGCTGCTCCTGCTTCTGCTCCAGCTCCTGCTCCTGTGTGGCTGCTGACTTAAGGCGCTTTCGAAAGTTTGCCAAAGTCATGCGTTGTGGGGGCCATGTAATTGCGCTTATTTGTAGTGCAATTATCAAAATTAAAAAACCCATCCACGTCGCGTCGTGAAAAATATTGTGTTTACTCGGTCGCCTCAATCAAAGTTGGCCTCGGCGGATCCCAGGGTCCATTTAATTTATGCTGCGCATGCCAATTTATCACTTGGCCAGCATCTTAATGGTTCATTAAATTCATTATTCCTCGAAAAGCGAAACACAAACACAACAAATGAAATAAAATAATGCACATATTTGTGTGTGCACATGCACGGCGCCCAGTGTGATGAGTGCTACGCTTTTTTTTTTCTTTGCGTCTGGCTCATTTTAATGAGTTTTCCTTTGCGTAAATTTATTTTCATTTGAATTCTTTTGCAATAATTTCAGGCGGCCGCGGGCCAAATGGCTGCGAGGCGTGCACAAAAATGCGATTATGCATTCATTAAGGAAATTAATTGCAGACAAATGCAGACAACGAGCCATTTCGCATTCGCATGCGTATTATTGAGAAATCTACAAAATCCGAAAAGAGATATGCGAATTTGTAACCTGTCGCTGGAGCAGGAGCAAGCCAGGTCCCAAAACAACAGCCAACTGGCAGACACAGTGTGTGTGTCGTTGGTGGAGCATTACCAAGGCTTTTATCGTAAATGCCAACATCTTTTGCTTGTAATTTTCTGTTATACTCGCAACACATTCACATTCTCATTCGAATAATAATGGCTGCCTTTTAGTTGTGCAATGATTACGTGATGCCAGCACACACAACACACACACAGAGTCGCGCACTTGCACATACATGAGCGCACATATCCATTAGATATGAGATTTTTTGTTTCTGCTGTCTGTCCAGGTCCCCCCGACTGGCCCATCCCAAGCCACACCCGTTGCCACCCGCTGGGCTGTTGTTACGTTTATGCGTGCATTTGGCTTCCACTTCTATGTCATACATTTTTGACTCTAATAACGACACGGACATGCACAAACTCATGCTGATGCTCATAATGATGCGATATAACAATGCACACTGTGATTCCTTCTTGTTTTGCCATAACAACACTGCGTATACATAATATATAGATTCTACTTAGCTTCGGGCCCTTACCATCAACGGCAAGCCACATCCGCCCTGCAATGAAATCATTTTTGGAGTAAAAAGAAATGATGACCCTTTTACGAATTAAGTCCCGTACCAGAAAATCTGGTAATTCCAGCTTTGCTTTAAGCGCTTGCTCACACCATTTTCACTGATAACTCGTTGGCTGATTGCGTGAAAAAGAATTCTTTGAATTTGCTTTTGGTATACTCATAACCCGAATAAAGATTTAGATTGTCATTTCGGAGAGGCTGTTTTTATGAACGCAAAAACTTAAGGGGTATTCTACCTGACGAGTGTTTTATGAGTGTTTTTTACAAAAATTCGGAGGGAAAACCAGTTAAAAATAAATAGTAAAATAAAAAAATTTTGGAATTGAGGGCTGTTCAAAGTTTCGGCCTGCCATTAAGGCCTCAAAAAAAAGGTGTAGAGGTGGTGGCCTGATTCCGGGACTCAGGTTATCGGATTGAAAACGGTAAATGAGGTTATGATCAGAATTGATGTTCTGCCCGTACCTCGATCATAAAAAAATTTTTTCTAAAATTTACAAACATTTAAAAAAAAATAGATTTCGCGTTTTTTTTGTTGTTTAGTGAAAAAAAGTAAAAATTTTTTAACTTCATGATGAGGTACGGCCAGTTAACAATTCTGCGGAGTCACTTAAATCGTCAGTAGAACTGCAATCATGGAAAAAAACGTGGTTTAGAGAAAACGCGGTTAAAGTTTTCAGCAACGTTGAAAATACTCACAACAAGAACATTGCTCTACAAAAACGATATATTTGCTAAACTAAAATGAAAATGGTTTAAAGGAGATGGAAGGGGAATGTTCAAGCTGTAATAATAAGGCAAAACAAAAAATCGAAAAAAAAATTGCTTGAAAGGTAGTAGACAACTAATATCCGATATAATAAGATGTCATTCGGGGACAGATGTTCCGGGTGAACACATCTCGTTAAACGGTAGCTTATATGCCGCTGCTTCCCCTATATTCAATAGGTTCAAGACTCACCACCAATTTTGGTTCATTTAAATCTTTCTGAGCAACTCTGAAATTAAACAAATTTGTACTGTCAACAACTGGGAAACAAATTAACGACCTTTTATTGAACAAATAGAATGGCATCTCATTGCTCTGCACCATCGCTCTCGCTTGTTGGCACACGTCTAAGCTGATCGTTGGTTGAAAGTATTATGCTCATTTCAAGCACATTTTGCACATTTTTGAGAAAATTTTATTTTTACTTTAAGTTCACTGCAATTTATTTTCTAAGAAAGTTTTATCTCTTTTTCTAGGCGTTGCAGATATGAAGAAGAGCAAAAATCGGTACAAACTCCTTCTCTGCCATTGTCCCGCTTCGAGTAGAAGAAGACTAAGGTTACTAAGTCAACCTCTCGAAGATATATCTGATCTAGAGCTCCCAGATCTATTTTTGTTTATGCTATCCACACAATGATTCAGTATTTTTTAAATTTTCCCCCTTGCCTCACATACCGCATATTTTCCAACAATTTTTTCTGCAAGCCTTTTATTTCCAAGTGTTATGGACCTTATTTTTCTTGTTCTGATAGAAATTTTCGGGGTCACATGGTCGAGGTACTCGCCGGTATGATAATATATTCTTGCAAGACTTACCAAGTTTCACCTGAAGTGCTTTGGGTACACTAAGCAAAAACCAACCGTCGGACTCCTTTTTGCCCCATTTCGTTTGTTAATTTTCGTTTACAAAACAAGCCCGAAGTTCACAGAAAAACTCCACATGTACACTAGGAATAACATTTGTTAATAAAACTACACTCAGAAAAAAAACCGAGAACTTTGTACTTAAATCAAGTACAAACGGTGTCAATAGTACGCCAAGTACGAAAATACTTGATACAACTACAAAATACTTGGTTCAAGTACGATTTTTTCAATCCCGAAATACTTGATTTAAGACCGTTTCGGGATACATTAAGTACATTTTGGACTGTTCCAATCCCAATTGGTTCAAAAAAAAAAAAATAACTCAACACCTCAACATAATGGGTTATAATTCTCGCAATGGCTCAACTCTGTGTACCCGACTGTTTTTATAGTTTCGAGAAACTGCTTCCCTAAATGTGTGATAGAATTATAACCCACAGTAAGAGTGTAGTAGTTGTTGTGGTTTTTTCTAACGTTGCATATTTGGTTTGGGGATGATCAACTGAAGTCTTCTTTTCTCTGAAACATATAATAATTTATAAATTAATAATAGCTTACTTTACCTTTCCTTGTCTGGGAATCGAACTCGGGACTTCGGGACTGAAGCACAAGAACGGCTGCGTCTTAGCGCACTCGACCGCGTCGCGCTTGCGAGACTAGGTGCCAAATTACATACAAGTACGTTTGCTCCAGACGGCAAAACGAAACTCAAAGAGAGAAGCCAAGAGAGCCAATTTGCTTTTGCTCTCAGCTTGTGCGCGCTCTCACTCGACACCCATGAACGAATCATACTTATTTTAAGTACAAATCGGTATTCATTATATCCCGTTCCAGTTTGAGTACAAAAAATTCTTGATTTAAGTATTTCGTACTTGATTTAAGAATTTTGTTCTCATTTTAGGAACATTTTGGGTAAATTTTAAACTTAAGACTGATTCGTACTTACTTTAGTACAATCAAGTACGAATTATACTTGAAATTTTAAGTACGAAACGGTATAAATTCAATCCCGTTCGTTCTAGAACGCTGGCAGCCGTTTTTTTCTGAGTGTAGCACATCCGTTCATGTTTACAATAATGTTTACAATAAAAGAACTGTTTGGTGATTAAAGTTTATTAGAATTGAAAAACATGTCGCAGTTTTTGTTTGATCTGCTGATAAATAAGCTTAAGACAATGCGCTTGCCCAGCAGCATAGCGCTCCTGAAGGTCGTATCTTTGCTTTTTGCAAAGAATTAGCTTGAAGTTCACAAGCGTTTGAAAGTGGCACCTTTGACTAAACAGGAAGCAAGTAGCTGTCATTGTAAATGTGAACAAAATGACTTTTACATTTTGCAAATGGAAACGGCAAAGTCGTAAAGAAATTAAAATGTTAGAAATGTTGCCAATGAAAAGGGGCTCTACCTTGTTTTTCTTAAATTTTTTTTTCTGTTCTGAAAGTTTAATCATTTATTTTTGTTTTCAATTTCTATTCATTGCGAGAGGATGTTATAGATAAAAGAATTCCTTGTTAAGCAATACACTTCGCCTTATAGAGAATGAAAGACAGAAATAAGAAATGAAGGAGATAGAAGTAAAACAGAAAAATGCAGTGATTCTTTGTTTCCCTGCCAAGGAATGAAGAGAGAAAGTGGAAAAAAATGGAAAAGGTTAGAGAAGATGAGAAAATGGATAAAAGCTGATTTTAAAATTTTATGTCGTATAAATCAAAGATTCATGGGTCAAATCTCTACAGATTTTCGTATACGCGTGAATAATGAATAATGTGAAGGGACAAATATATTAACGGTAACTAAATCTGATACTACGAAAATCGTTTAATTTGAAATTTAATGGATTATTTTGATGGAGTGTGTATTTTTTTTTATTTCGGGGGTGTCCGAAAAATCCCAAGTGATTTTCGTATTAACGACAAGTGACAAGAATATGTTCACTTACTAGATTATATGGACGGAAAAACAAACGAATCTTATCTACTTGGCTTGAAGCAATACGTTTCAAAGCGCTTAACTTTCGACATCTGATCTAGTAACCCAGCATATTTTTGACACTTCCCATTGAAAGTCAGACGGCTTTAATTCGAATCTTTAATCGTTTATATGAAAATCACTAGAAATTTTTAGGACACATCTGATTTTTCTTTTACTTACTTAAGGGGGTCTCTACCTTTGAACATTTTTTTTGATTTTTTGTTTTGCATTATTATTATAGCTTGGGCATTCCTCTTTCATCCCCTTTATAATCTAAATAGTTTAGCAGATATAGCCATTTTAGTGGAGCAATGTTTCTACTAAAGTGAGTATTTTGATTACTTTTTTGACCTGGTAGCCATGATTTGGCTAGTTCTACTGAACCGATTTTAATCAGCCATGTTGCAATCGACGCAGAGTTGATGTAATTGTAGCCCTTAATTGGCAGGCCGACAACTTGTCGAACAGCCCTCGAATTCCAAATATATTTTTTATTTTATTTTCTTATATAATCAATTAATTACACAAAACAAAAAACCAAATTGAAAAAGCTCTTATGGTTTTCTCTCCAGAATTTTTTTAAAAAACGCTTAAAAACCCCTGTTCAAAGGTAGAAGACGATTTTTTTTTTTAAAAGAAACTGTTAGATTACTTATTAGTCACAACTTCTTGACGTCCTTCTGGTAGCATTCGAACTTTCCGCAAAAAGAACTGAATCGAGACAGATGATTACATTTTATTTTTCATGCCATGAAAACAGGTGCTGCTCAGAAAAGCCAAGAGTCAACGATCGAAACAAGTTGTAATCCGAAGGAGCAATATCTGGTGAGTATAGCGGGTGGATAGCACTTCTCATTTCAGGGTTGTGACGACCCTAGCAACATGTGCTTGGCTAAAAATCACTTTGTTGTACCGTTCTTCATCCTAAGGTCGCTTTTCTTAATCGTGTAATATTGGTTTCGTTAATTGAAAGCTGTTAATAGTGGACAACGCCATACAAATCCCATTAGTTGGTAGTTCAGGACGTTTCTTGTATTTAACTTCAAACTTTTCTGTGCATCACAGAAAGTTAAGAAATGCAATACTTTATGATTCGATTTGCAACCCTGTGATTGAGTCGTTAGTATCTTTCCGCCTGCACATGGCCATTTCAATTGTTGGATTTCGTCAGAGTTGCATGCGTCATCATGTTATTACGTATACGCAATATAGTACAGTTTACAAGTAGTCGCATTAATGTGCCTGAGCGAACGTTGCCACAATACAACCGCCTGCCACCGCCTGTCATTGCCAGCAATACAGTTTGGAGAACTAGAGTAATGCTGCTCAAATGTTGCTGTTGCTGTTGTTGATGTTGCTGATGAGTTTAGAATGCGTTGCTGTTGCTGCTGCTGCTGCAGCTGAAGTCCCGGCATTGTGTGTATGAATACTTTCTTGTCAGTGAAGCAGAAGTAAGAGCCCA
This sequence comes from Lordiphosa mommai, assembly GCA_018904225.1. Taxonomy (NCBI): domain Eukaryota; kingdom Metazoa; phylum Arthropoda; class Insecta; order Diptera; family Drosophilidae; genus Lordiphosa; species Lordiphosa mommai. The sequence continues at coordinate 84,929 of JAEIFT010000119.1, read as the reverse complement.
GATATGATCCCCCACGCTCGGCCCCACAAATCTGCAGTCACGCGTGGCCTGTGTCTGAGTTTTGGGCAGGGCAATGCTTTAGCCGCTTTGCTGGTTCGTTGGACGCATTTCTCATTTTCATGTCCATTTTACCAAATCCCTGCTAGTCGCAGTCATATCCCGACCCATATGAATGTATTTGTCAACGACAAGGCAAGAGCAGCAGGATGAGCATGACAAACAAAACAACCAAATTAAAAAAAAAAAGTACGAGCTGGAAAAATATCTTGAGGGTGTACTTAGTGCTTGATTTTTGTAGTGAGCTGCTGCCTTTTGTCTCCGGTTCCGTGGGTTGGGCAGCGCTTAAGCGGATAGCCACCACTTGTCTCCCATGTGGAGGAGCTTTGGTATTTTGAATTTGCAGTTTCTCATTGCATTTGTGGGGCTGTTGTCGTTGTAGTTGTTGTCTTTATGGCAGCCGCTGCTGCTGCTGCTGCTGCTACACATGCAGCGCTTGTGGGCGTCACTGTTGTTTTTGCCGTTATTAGTGCAGTTGTTGTTGTGTTAGTTTGGCGCTGCTGCTGCTCCGCTGGAACGAGCATAATAGTTTTGTAAGCTTCCTCCCGAGGCATACCACTCTATGAGACTGAGACGATGTCTTTATTTCCCAGGACAATCTTTCGCCACGAGTGTTTGTACACTTGTGTTGCTCGCCCTCCCTCCCCTCCCCACACCACTTACCTAACTGTGCGCGTGTGTTTCTCTATTTTTGTGTGTCTGTGTGTATGCACAGTCGTATTTGGACAACTGAGGACAAAAGTTTCCTTGGCTTTACAGCGTCAACAAGCAAATAGAAACAGGAGGACACAGAGGCAAGCTGGCAAGTGCAGGTGCAGGTAGGCGGGCAACCAAGCAAACTACGCACCACCGACAACGCCAACAACAGCGGCAAGTTGTTGATTTTGATATTCGAATGCAAAAGTTCTGCATGCAAAAGTATGTTTGGGTGCCATGTTAGAGCAGCGCTTTAGGGAGCAACAGCATCTGCAACTGCAGCGCAACGATGTTGCATGCCACGACAACGTTAGGTCGCATTTCACCTAAGCTGCAATTTAATTTAAAAATTGCATGCACCATCGGTATAAAGCCAGCTGATAACAGCCGGCAATGGGTGAACTAAAGGAAATTGCTGGGTAAAAAAAATCGGAAGCTATTGAAGTAAGTGAAGGAAATCAGTACCAGGAAGAATCAATGGCAGGGAAGTCAAAATTTAGCATGAGGTTATTTTTATTGTTTAGCAATTTCCTCAGCCATACATACTTCTCTTCGCTTATTAAACATTAGAAAAGCAGCAAAATAAATTTTTAAATCTATATGAGGGTAGGTACGCCCTTTTCAAAAACGACACTCAACATAAAAGTTAAAATAAGTAAGAAAAACGCTTAGCGTTCGCCTTGCTCAGGCTTGAAGCTAGGGTGGGGGCTGAGACCCTACAGAACTAAAAATATCTAGGCTCGTTGCCCACTTATAAATCAGTTTGGTGGTAAATTTTTTTTTAAATTTAAGAAAACTCTACTCGAAAATTATTTCTAAATTAAAGAATATTCTTAGATTTATTACAAAATATTGGTAAGGGCCTGGCCTTGCTTATCATTCATGCCTAAAGATCTACTTCAACTCACCAAAAAGCGGCCTACAGTTTTTGCTCGTATCTTTTTCTTTCACTACTTTGAAGTGTCCCTCTGCATAAAGTTTTGATTACAAGTAGAGGCAGCAGGCAAAACTGTTGTCTGTTAGCAAAAGCCTACTTATGATAGGACTAGAATGTTCTTGGAACTGTAATGTATAGTTCTTTTGTTCTTTCTTTCTGTTCTTTTTGATGTAGTTGTGGAACAGTTGTTGTTTAATACATAAAAGTACCAAACACATTAACATTCGTCTACAAAAGTCTATAAAGCACGCTTGTTCTCAAATCATGAACATTGGAGTTTTATGAACAGTTTGGGTATATTTCATGAACAATTGGTTCTCATTTATTAAAAAAAAAAAAAGAATCTATTTTTTTAAGTGTTATAAAAGTGTGAATGGTTGTGAGGGTCCATTTGTTGGATTAATATTTAAAGAAAGATGTTCCGTAGTATGGGAGCGGCCAAAATTTCTAATGGAGCTAGAGGGCTAAAATCATAAAAAAAAAATTTTAATTATTAAGAAGATGAAAATGATTGACCCTCCCAACACTACCACATAGAGGGCAAATTTTAAAATGGCAAAAAATATTTTAATAATATGGTATCACTAATATAATCTTAAAAAAATTAAAAAAAAAAAAAAAAAAAAAAAATTTTTTTATTTTATGCATTTATTAATTTAATTTCATAGAGTATAAAATCATAATAAAAACATAAAAACGTAACACAGATCAAAAAAACATATGCAACTTCTAGCGCAAAATTCGGCGCAATTCGGCAGCTAAACTAAACTTTATAGAATCTAAAATGATTCATTAATATTGGAGGATTCGGGGGGGACCACAACTAAAAGCTTACCTAAATATGATTTATGTAGACGATAAAACACTATCAAAGGCGGCGACAAAACAATTATTTTACTGAATAAGCACACAAACATAAATTTATTTGAATTATAAATAAATAAAGTTGATACCTCTGTTTTCAATATTCATATTGGTTTTAATCAAATTTGTAGCCTTTTTCTTATAATGTCCAATTATATGTTACACATGATTTGACGCTCATTACACAGAAATTCCAGATTTATTCATTTGTCGCTCTTTTGGCTCTGATTGTAATTGGAACAATTGGAATGAAGCAAAATAAACTAGTGTACCGAATAATTTGATATATTGAAAGATGGAAATAATTATTTTGGTTTCCATGTTTTGACTTTCATACTGTTTTGTCAGCGATATCAATAACAGCAGGAAAGTGAAAATAAGGTATAATTTAGTTTAAGTTTATATGCTCAAAATTCACCATGATGAATGCACCTCAAAGTATGAATAGGAATTATTATTATTAATTTTATATTAAACTTTAAACCAACTTACTTTGTACTGCAATAAATATTCCAACAATCTAGGTAAATGGACAGTGGGGATTAAGAATGACCTGCTAACTAATTATTAATTATCTCCTTCAAGTAAATATTTCTGAAAGAAAATCAAGTTTGCATACTTTGAGGGGCATTTAACAAATTAAATTTTGTGAAGCCAATGCTAGCTTTTCATGAATTTTCTTCTTTGTTTTCAAAATGCTAGTTGACTTTATCATTCAATTAAACTTCCATCATCAAATTTTGTCCATAATTCACACAAATAACCGAATAAGCAGCTTAGCCAGCCTCCCATATTATTAGTGCCCGGTCATGCGCCAACTTTGCGTTAAACACTCAATAGTTAAGCATCATTTCAATGCAATACTAATCCCTTGAAATTAAATGCATTGATGCGTTAATTTGCTAAGTTTAATTACATATAAGCACACGCTGGGTCTGATGATCAGTTCTATGCGTTGTGCAAGATAAATATACACTTTGCTTGTGTATAAAAAAACAAAATGTAATACCCAAAAAAATACAAAAAAAAAATAAAAAGCATTTGGCATATCGCGATAGAAACGATCTTTATAAGTAATGCTTTGAATTAGTAATTATTTCCATTTTCTTGGTAATTCATTACAAAAGTGCTTCGAATGAATATTTTGCACTCTAGTATTTTTGTGCTAGCAAAATATGGTCACCAAACCGGAATGGCTTGCAAAAATTTGGTCACTCTCAACTAAAACAGCGTCAGAAGCAGATAAATATTTAAAATTCTTGGAACGGGCGGAATGGGAGAGAAAATTACTGACGAAATCTAAATTTCTTTATCTTTACTCTAGAAAAAAACAATGCCGATGAAGTATAAAAATGCCTCAAGCCTCTTCAGTTAAAGTCAGCCCTGGCCGACTTCGATATTCCCTTAAGTCAGGGTAAGCGATTTTTTCTGGGCATTTAGTTTAACATAAATGTTAAAATTGATGTTAATTAACATTAGGTTATTAAACTGAGCGACTGCTAACGCCAAAGGGTGCTTTGGAAAAACTTGAAACAACTTTGATCTCCGTGTAGACAGTAGGAAAATTGGTAGCTTTACACACAGAAAAAAACGGCTGCCAGCGTTCTAGAACGAACGGGATTGAATATATACCGCTTTGTACTTAAACTTTCAAGTATAATTATACCAAATTCTAAAATCAAGTACAAAGTACTTAAATTAAGAATTTTTAGTACTCAAAGGAACGGGACAGAGTTTATACCGTTTTGTACCTAATTTACTTCAAATAAACTGGTTGGTCATTCCGAGATCCCAACCCATTATGTTGAGGTGTTGAGTTGGGATTAGAATAGCCCAAAATGTTCTTAATGTATCCCGTTCTAAAATCAATTAATTCTTAACGTACTTAAACGAAGTAGTTTGTACTTGTATCAAGTATTTTTGTACTTGGCGTACTATTGACACCGTTTGTACTTGATTTAAGTACAAAGTTCTAAATTTTGTTTCTAAGTTTTAGGTCTTACAGTCTCTGAGCTCTAGATGTTTTTAGAGACAGACTTACAGACAGATGAACGCACGGACAAGGCAATAGCGACTCGGCGATTGATGCTGAACAAGCAGATAAATACTTATAAATACATTTATACTTCTTACTCGCCGAGTAAAGGGTATAAAATCAAAAGATAAATTATAGGGGAGATAAGTCCATATTTCGGCAAACCTGTCTTTGATGTGAATTTGATTGCTTTCTTCTGTTCGATATTGATGCCCTCCGTTGTTTTATTCTAAACCTTTAAATACGCTTTATTTATTAAGCGTTAAGTTAAAAAAGTTATTAATACTGTTGAGACCGATGATCTCAGTAATTGATACACCAATTCCACTGTCTAACAGAGGAACACAACTGAAACGATTTGAGGCTGGCGCTGTGTCGCGTCTGCCCGTCTACCAGTTTGGTCTGATGCCGGCTAACTGTTTGTTTGGCCTGCTTGGACGAGGTGCTTGTACATTTTTGTTTATCTTTAAACTCGTTTGGCTCTCAAGACTTTTAGCGCCCAAGCTAGCTCCCCAGTGGGCGACTTGGAGTTACACTTTAACTTTCAGCCGCAGCCCGGCAGTGCCGGCTGCTGCTGCTGCTGGAGCGTAAAGCGTGCTACTTCACAGCGACTTTTATGGTCATCCAAAAAGTATGACAACTCAGGCTATTGCTCTTGTTGTCCTGAAGCCACGACCCACAACACAACGCACACAATGCCCGGCACACACACACACACACACATACGGCATAATATGAACTCGTAGCACCGTACTTATTTATATACTTATAGTTTACGGCGCTGCGGGACATATTGTGCTCGAATATATATTTTTGTTCTAATGAAAAAGTTATGACCATCAAATAAAGTATGCTGCTTGGCAGCAACAAAAAAGCAGCAAAAGCAGCAGCAGCAGCTCAAAAGTGAAGCTGGAGCAGCACTGTTAAGTGACCGACCGTAAGACCTGCAATCGTCGTCCGTTGTTCTCCTTGTTTGGTCGTTGGTGACCTCGTCGACAGTTGACTCTATTGTGCTTCCTGTTTATGCTGCGCATTCTTATTGTGGCTGTTGCCATTTGGTCGGTGCTCAGTTCTGGTTCTGCACGCCCCCCCCCCCCTCCCCCTGCTCATCCTTGTGCTGTTGCTATTATCTTTTGTCTTGTGCTGGCTATTGCTTTTCCTTGTCTTGTTGATGTTGTTGTTGTTGTCGTTGCCGGGTGCCATTGTTGTTGTTGTTGCTGTTATTATTTCTCATTCGTAGTTCGTTTAATTCAGTTTTCATATCCACATGCATGTATGCGAAACCTTTTTGCCCACTGGGCGTATACTTTATCATACAATATTGTTTCGTTTTTATTACATGTCACTCAGACGTGGACGTTGTCGTTGTCGTCGACATCCCTTTGTGGTTTCATGTGGCTCTGTGTGAGGCTGAGCGTGTAAAGTGCGTTCTTTGGTTTTATATGAATATGTTTTTTTTTACAGTTTTCATGCACTCAACAGAGTTTCGTTTGCCACGTGCCGCATCTGTTGTGTTTGCCTGGTTCCAATTTGAAATTTTGAAGAGCAGAGCCAAAGTTTGTACCGCCGACTACTGCTATGCCAACTAACCAGCCTAGAAGCTTGTTTGTAAATGTATATTTTTAACGAGCATTACCATAAAATTACATATGCAAATACAACATATTTCCAGCAGGCAACGGCACACACATACCAGGCCAAAAGATTTAGCTATTTGTCTGCTCTGCATACGCAATCTTTAGGCTGAGCACGTAATACGTGACAATTACTACATTTTAGGTAAAACATGCTCATTAAATCATTTGAGCTTAATACGGGCAAAGCCTTTTGTTTTGTGGCTGCTGCGAATGCTACCTGAGCGCATATAAGTTGCCGTATTCTCACAGCACACACCTGCTTTAGGCCAAACCATTAGAAGACAGTAGTGTAGGCCAACCAACTTGTCTATATGAACAATGGCCTGGCTGCACGGATGGCTGGCAGGCAAAAGTGAGCAGCAGCGGCAGCCTAGGCGAAGCCTCGTAAAGGATTTGACGACGGAGCACGTTGACGATGACGAGGATAAGGCATAGAACAAAGGCACTGATGAGTGGAGCCACTACAACTACATGCAACTACACGCCACAACAGCATCAGCAGCAGCTCGGGGTGATTCGCCGTAACAAAGCAAACGGGCGGGGCTGGCAAATGAACGAGCCAGCCAGGTCGCCTGTCTGCCGGGCAGACAACCAGGAAGTGTAACATCAGCGCTGGCTTCCTGTAGTGTCCTTTTGCCGCACTTTGCATGACGTTTAGCTTGCCCAAGTGCTGTCCGCTCCTCCGCCTGAGAGCGTTTGTCTCCCCGCATTACTTATTATGATTACTATTTAATGCAGCCACAACAGCGGCAGCAACAGTTTTCCAGTTTCTACCAGCCTAGGCTAGAGATGAGCACGCGACAGGCATAGCGGGAGCAGCCAATTATGCTCACGATGCTGAAGGGCTGCCCGCTCTGCAAACCATTTAATTTGTGGGCCTTAACTTAATTAGCTTATGGTTATTTATTGGCTCGTTGTGGAAACTTTTTTATCTAATTTGCATCCAAATAATTCTGTCACATTTGATTTTTAGTTTAGCGCAGCTATCAATTTTAGTCGATTCTTTATATTCTCACTACATTGTGGGATTCCACCCCGTCCTCATACTTCCGAAAATCCTCCACAATAGCGTGTAATAAAAAATGTTTTTTTTCACTTTTTTGTGTTCTCTGATTTTAAATCAAACAACAATAATTTTTCCCGATTTTTAATTTAATGCTTAAGAGTCGCTATCAATAAAATAAATGTAAGTACATATGTACCAGCGCTTCGCATAGATAAGAACTTTTAATGTACAAAAGTCTTTTATTCTTACAAGTTCTTTTTTTAACATTGTAAATTGATTCCTGAATAAAAAGATTTGCATGGACTGGATTACTTAGGCCGTCCAACAAGCGCGGTGTAAGCTCCATAGCCTTTTTTATATTTCCTATACACATTTTGTGAATTAATCTAGTAATCCTTGATTTACGCACTGGTTTGTAGACGACGGTTTATTTTGAAAAATTTGCTATAAATTGAGAAAAAATGATCTTCAAGGTCCAATTTAGTCACTTTCGGGTTTGCTGATGCGGCTCGCTTGATTTTTTATGACTGCATTGATGTATGTAGTATCGCATAAAACTTATAAACCAACAAATTTGTGCTTGGTGTGACCCCCCTTTTTTTCCCAAAAAAAAAAAAAACGGAAAAAGGGATTTTCCGCGATTTCTTGAAAACAAGCGCTGATGGAGAAAAAACCGAGACCAGTTTTGGAATCAGGGCACAGAACAGTAACAGAATTTTGCATCGAGAAGGCCAGAGCTCACAGGAAAATACTTGTATATACTGGTCACACTAAATCTAAAGGATATGATGAAACCCATGATGTAATTATTACTGAATTAATTATCATTGAAACCTTTCAATTCATTCCTTACATAAAGTCAGAATATCTAACTCTCGCCCTTATTCTCACACTCACTTTTGCATTTATCAAAAGCTTTGATCTTTCACATTTCTGTCAACGTCACACCAAGAATAATTCCACCTTTGATGAAACTAGACGCAATTGTACAAATTGCTGCCAAAAAAAAAAACTCCATATAAAAACAAGTAAGAAAGTCGATCAAGCCCGACTGATATATATACTCTGTACCTGCCAAAGTTTGTATATAACAGATAACTTTTAAGTGTGGGTGGCACACAAACTGTGTAAGTGGAATTTATTGCTCTTTTAGCCAATTATTAGCCACATATTAGAAACTAATTCTTGTAAACGAACTATGCGCTTTTTTTACGATCAGCACACTATCAAAACTCTCACGCCATCATCTCTAGGCGTAGACTCCTTGGGAGTCTATTGTATACTGTCGTTCACTGCGTGTTGTTTGTATTGTCTTTCCACTTTTGTCTCGCTCACCTAGGCGGCGGCGACGGCTTCTAGTTATTGTTGCAGTTGCTGGCGCTGGTGCTCAGCCTCTACTGTCTCTGCCTTTGCCTCGACTTGTTATTCTTTTGTTGCATGCACTTTTCACAGCAGTATTTCGTAATATTTGTTAAGTATGCTTTTGAAATTGTGGTCTTCCACCATTATGTCATTCATTCATGTCGTCGAGCAGCAGCAAGAAGAGAAGCAGCAGCATCGTGGACAACAAAGGACAACTAGGAGGAGGATAACCGCAGTGCATAGTTCTAGTTGCAGTTGCTGGTGCTGCTGTTGTTGTTGATGATGTGGCTGCTCTGGTCGTTAGACTTGTTATTGAAGGAGATAAAGAGCGGTTACTTAGCCACACGCCAGCGTTATTGTTGTTACTGCAGCTTCTGCCCCACTGCCGGTCTCCTCTTCAATTTGTAGTCGCCGTCAGTGCAATAATGTAACATAAATATTACTAATTTCTGGGAATTTATTTAACTGTAGTTAAATTTAGTAGCCTGCAGTTGGCCGCTGCATTGCGCATACGCCGCATGGCCCAGCCCCTAGCTCGAGGCGTGCTGACAGCATCTGGCAGGCACACAGAAAGCAAAACAGGCAATGGAACGACTGGGCAGGGGAGGGAGCTGGACGGGCTGGCTGGTCGGTCGGCCTGGCAGCAAATTCGTACTTGGTGTGTCTTGAATTTGACAGAGCTCCATTGCATGTCCGCAGCCGACGGCTCGACGTTATTTAAACGCACAGCATTTAGGCTTAAATTGCGGTCTCTTTGCCGACTTCCCATGAATTCAGGCCCCCACTCTCTCTGGCATAGCGTGCGTGTGCTGGTGGGCGTGTCATTAGACAGAGACGAGCTAAAAGAGATAAATGGCGACAGTCGTTGAACTTTTTGCTTTGTAAGTTGTTTATGCATTTCAAATGAGGCGTAAGGCGCGAGGCAAACGGAAACGGGTGGGTAATTCATTTTATTTGCAATCTTAACCTTAATTTAGTTGCAAGACTCGAGTGGCTTGACAGAGCGCCAGAGAGAGCCAAACCATGGAATCTGTCGTCTGAAATAAATGAAAATGCAGAAGCATCAGCAAAAAGCGCAGCAATAAACACACAAACAAACACTCCGCCATACCAACAAACAAGCTGGCACGCATTGCGCCATCTACGCGGGCTCAAGCGAGCTGCAGGAGGAATGGAAGGGCGGGGCGGGGCGGGGCCGGGAAGGGCAGGAAGTGGAAAGCTGAAGCCAAAGCGCTGGCAGAAGGGCACTCTCACTTTGTGCCAAAAGGCAATGAAAATGACTAATTTAGAGTTTAATTAAAATGCGCTAACGATTTGGCGCTCAACAGCAATGGGAAGAGCACAAACGAAGTCAAGTCCCAAACTCCAAAGTAACAACTTAAGCCAGCCTGTCGCTCGGCAAGATGTCTGCCAAATAAACAAGGAGGAGCCCCAAACAAAGCGAGCACTGACAGAGTTGGGCGATGTACTCACAAGCTTATGGATAATATATTAAAATAATTGCTTTTACAATAATGTCGATAGCTGGAAGCGAGCTGCGACTTAGTCTGGAGAAATAACTAAATATAAAGTTGAGAGCTGAAATATTTGATTATTTACCAAAACGCTTTTAGATCGAAGTGAGAAGTATGGGAGTTGGAAAAAGGTTGAGAAATTAATTGCTCTCAAGTAAGTCCTTTTATCCAAGCTTGATCACTCACTCAAACTGCTCAGTTCTTTAATTGCACTAGTTTACAGTCTATTTAGGCCCATTGGATATTTTTCCCTTTGAGTATATACACTCAGAAAAAAATCCGTTTCTTATGTACCGAAAACAGTGTTTTTCGTTCTTAATGGTAGGGTAGGTCCGTTTTTTCTTATACTGATAACAGCGGACTTAAGGTAAGAACGTTTTTATTGAGACCAGACGTTTCGCGTTTAAGAACCATATCCGGTCTTATTATTGGAACGGAAAAAATGGTATTGCTGACCCTCCTCCCCCGCACTCTGTGTCGAATCCTTTTTCTCCACTTATAACCCCCATATCTAAATCAAATACAAGTAAGCAAAGTTTTCTATAATGTTGAATGTTTTTTGAAATTTTTTTTATTTTCTGGGACTCGAACCTGGACCCTCCTCTTTCACTTTTTTGTATATAAATAGACAGTTCCACCACCGTACCAAGTGAACATGTCATGATTAAGCTTAGTGTCAAAGAGAGTCGCACATTTTTTAAGAACCATTTAAGGAACGTATTTTCTCAGTTCGTTCGTGGGTGTGGAACGGATGGTATACTTTTGAGAACGTGGGCTTATTTTAAGAACGGAAAAAATTCGAACGGGTTGAGTATAAAAGTAAAAAATTTTTGCTGTATTTTAGAACGTCATTTTTTCTGAGTGTAATAGTCGGATTTGTCCGGCTATCTTATTAGTTTATTTGACCTTGTCCAGGAAATGAAATAACGTCTAATCTCACATCGTTATGAGAGAGTTTATGATCAATATATAATCTCTCCAATAATGTGTAGGAATTTATTTTACATCCGGAAAAAATTTACCTCCATTTAACCCTAGGTTTTAAGTTCAAAGCTTACATTTTTGCTCAGTGTATCTCTGACTCACTATGAAATCGATTGCACACCAACACATCAATTTTTACAATCCTAGCAATTTATGATTAGGTTGAGATAGGTCTCTGAACCACTTTTGAACCAGTATAGCGGGTTCGGAATAACTAATAATCCAAATAATCCAAATAACTAACTTACACACCAAGTTATAAGTTTATAGCTCTAATACCACCTGAGATATGACTCAGCGGTTCCGCGAGTTCAATAACAGTTTTGAACAGGCGAAACATTTGATTTCATATAACTAATCTACACGGCTTGTATGTAAAGATCATAGCTTCAAGAATTTCTGAGATATGACTCCGAACCTCTTTTCAAAGGGTTCAGCGGGTCTTGAAAATGTTAAATATCATTCTTTCTATAACTAACTTACAAACCAAATTTCAAGTTCATATCTGTAATAACTTCTGTTATATGGTTTTGAAGCACTTCTGAACCGGTTCAGTGGGTTCGGAACCGGTGAAGCATCTGACTTCAAGTAACTAACTTACTCAACAATCTTAAACCAGTGAAATATTATATTAAATTGGAGGGTCATATAAGAGAGGAATTCCTGAAAGTGATTTGCTGTCGATATTGATTTCGTGAAAGCAAATCAAAATTAGTTGACGGAACGACCTTTTTTGCGCACTAATTTGATTTTGATTTCTTAACTCTCTGAAGTAAACAAAGGCTCAAAATCACAAAACGCCGAAATAAAGTGTAAAAACTATTTTTGTTAGCATCTTAAATAATAGTTTGAGCAGAGCATGTACTATCAGAATGTTCGCAGCTTTACAAAGCAGAATGTAAACAAACACCAAGTTTGGCCGCATAATTTTCTTCGAAGTATTTGATCACACTAGAAAGCACAACGAAATCAAATCGAAATTAGCCTCGAAGCTGATCTTCATTAAATTTATTAGTATAACCTTAAGTTCCTTACGTTTTCTGAGCACACTGCATATTTTGTATGGAGTTCGACGAAATCAAAATCAAAAGCAAATCACTTTCAGGAATCCCTCTAATAAAAACTGCTGAGTTTAAGAACACTAAAATTCAAATGAAATGAGTATTCCGCTTCAATGCAGCTATTAGATATAGTCATCCAATCTGGATGCTTCCAGGTGGTAAAAATAAGACTTTGTGCAATATAACAGCTCAATAACTTTTAAACTGAAAGACTAGTTTGCAAGACAGACGGACGGAAGGGCGGACAAAGCTTAATCTACCCACATCGTTGACCGGATCAAGAACATAAATATATACCATAAGGGATCGGAAATGAATATTTCTATGCGTTGCAAACTTCTGGGCAAAAAAAGTCATCACTTTACAAGTTTAAAACAACTAAGAGCGCTGCCTTCAATTGTCTCGACTACGAAAAACAGCTCTGGTTAGGAACTGGTACTGAAAGTCTGACGTTTTTCGTCCTGAATTTAAATATCTAATGAGATTATTTCATTTAATTTTCAAAACTTTTTTAAATGTTTGTACAGTCGGGATAAATGTATGGAAATAAATCGTGATTATTACTACGTTTATGCCTATAAAAAAATATCATGTTTTTGCCCCTCAAAGTATGCAAACTTTATTTTCTTTAATTATTACTTTTTGAACGAGATAATTTAAAGTGGCAGCATCTTACATAATCCACATTGAACATTTACCCAGATTGTCGGACAAGTCCAAGGTATACAAAAAAAATAATTTATAAACATAGCATACTTTGAAGGGCGAAAAGCATGATTTTTTAATTGTATATGTAAAGAAGATGCAAATAATGAAACATTTCGACGTTTTAATTCCAGCCAACTAATCGAACTTGTTCTCAACTTACCACAACGCAGATAACTGAAATCAAGGACTTGCGTGTGCTTTGCTGTTGAAGTTAAATCCAAAAATGGCAGAATTATTGACTACCTTAAGCCTAATCATCATTTATAATTAATTGATTAATTGGCTTGTGTATTTAATTGGATCAAATCGAATATTTATTGTCTAAGAAATTCAAAAAATGTCCATCTCCCCGATAACCCAACAGCTACAACTCCCCACTCCTCTTAAGTCTTCCTATGTTCCCAGTCTGCGCTTAATGATGCTGGCGAAATGAGAAATTAAGTGAGGTAACATTGACAGCACATTAAACGCCAACCGACCGATTTAATACACTCGAAAATATTTTCTCGGCATACCAAGATGCGGGAACAATAAATTGTTGGTGCACCCCGCCAGTCGTTTGCTCGACTTGGCGTTATTAATCGACTGGCATCCATAATTGTGGTTGCCATTATAATTGTCATTAAGTACAATACATGGATAGATGTTAGTAGAGCCTGTCAGAATGTCGCTCGCTGTCTGTTGTGCCTGTCTCTGGCACAGTTTGTTTGTGTGTGTGTTTGTGTGCCAATGTAATTGACTGTGAATAATAACCGCTATAATAATTTTCAGCCACAACACCAAGCCAGGCCAATATCAGTCCCTAAAACCGAGCCGATTCCTTAGTTGACAACGACAACAACAACAACAACAATGCTGACAATGTTCTTGATGATGATGACGACGACCACGACGTCTAGGGGAAGGAGCTGGGGGGGACACAGGCACAATTTGCGATTGACAATCATATTAATAACAACAGCCGCCCGCAACGAAGGTTTCAGCGACATTCATAGTCAAAGGCATAAATAAACAATATAAATAAGTGATTTTCAGGGCACCGAAGTTGGTATGACCCTTTACTACAGTCTTAAATTAATAAATATGACTACGCAAGGAGATGTTCCAGCTAAGCATTATATTGATAGTCCTCCGTATAATGAATCATTATTTATAATCCATTTGAAACTCCAAAATATTATATGATCTATTCAAATTTTATCAGAGAAATTAAGAATCAGAATCTTAAACAAAGTTTCATCGTTTTGCCGCATTTAGACGAGATCCGCGTACTTCAAGCCAAGGTACGAGCTGGTACGAGCTAGAAACACTCTGTAAGTTGGTTTCATATACAAACAATGTGCGGACATCCAACCCGAATAAAGCGGCAACTCCTGCAAAGACGTCGGATTAGAAGAAAAAAAATATTTTCCTGGCACCTCCCAAGAAGTCAAATCTAAATAATATCTAATGCAACATGCTTCTATCCAAATCACTAGAAACGAATTACACTTATTTCAGAATTTCGTAAAAGTTTCTTTAGTTTTATTCTAATCAACTTTTTTTAAGTTTCATAATACAAGATGAATTTTGAACTTAAAGAGTTCTGAATTCCCAAGTCTTTATTTCGTGGAATACTATTATAAAAGGCAATCAAATGCTGTTCAAATACTTTTTGTGAACTGCTGAATCTTTTTTATTGATTGCTGATTAATAAACACTAATCAACTTTGATCTGGAGCCAAAATTTTAGAATATCCATGGAATTATATAATAGTAAAAGGCAACATGATGCACAGACCAGAAATACCCTTCTTGAAAAGGGTACACGACCAATATGAAGAAAGGGCTCGCTGTCTGGCAAGCGGTGAAGGGGGGGGAGCCAGAACAATCATAAATGACATAGCTCAATTGCATTTTGGCTTAATTGTTTTTAGGCTTATGGCCGGGCGTTTAACAATGAAGCATCGCACACATTTGACGCCACGCCGAAGTCGCTGCTGCTTGAGTCGTTAAGGTGGGTATCAAGAGGGTGGGGCAGGATGGCGTGGCAATGCCAAATGTCAGCAGCGTTTGCAATTTCTTCATTGAATTATTGATATAATTTACAAAATCTGTGGCTAATGGGCCGTAGACTGTGTATAAATACCCATGGCTATCTCTTGGGCACACAAGATATTTACCTATACAGACGTAAAACGCACATACATATTTAAGCAGTTACGCTGGCAGACACTTGAATAGGTACAAATATATGGATACGAATATTGAAAAAATTTGAAATTCTCTTAGGATTGATTCTCAAATCTGAATTACTAAGCTAATAAAAACCGTTTAATAATGTGCCAATGTAAAAATATACAACCTACAAAAATTGCTCGGGTCGTATATACCAAATCTATAATTTGTACAATGGTATCTTTAGTGCATTTCAATCGTTGTCATGATTTTCAATTTAAAAAGGACAACTACTTTTATTGTAATTGTGGCAGACTAGTCAGTCTATTGATTTTTTGTCCATATATTGATAACACGCATTTCGTGCCAACAAAGAGGTGTGTGCTATCACAATGTATACACAGAACAAAATGTACAAAACTTGGTGTTGGGGAAAGTGCAAACAAAGTTACAGGCCAATTGGATGAACGATTTACGCCTGCACGTACAATTAACTTATACCTGGAGTATGTTTGTTTAAAAAAAGAAAAATAATATTCAAGTCAATAAAAGGGTTTATATTGCTTTAAAATACCGAAAATAAAAAAATGTTGGTGTGAAACCAATTCGTTGTGCAGTTGAAACTATTTTAGCATGATGGCTGCGCTCTTGTTTGCTTTTGCGTTGACCTAACTGATAATATCAAATCCTTATTAGGTCGATCCATAAGTTCCAAATTATATTTAACTGCTGTTTAGTCCAATTCTTTTTACTCGATTCTGCAAGAATTATAATTAGAAAACTCCAATTTGAATTTGGACTATGCGGAAGTGTTAATGTACATAAGTACGCATATATTTATTCACTTGAAAAGTGTAAAATATTAATTTCCGACCCCATAAACTGTATATATTCTTGATCAGGACGACGAGCTGAGTTCAAGTCTTCTTTTTACTGCACGCAACTAATATGTCGGAACCGCCCGGATCGGATGACTATATCATATAGCTGCCATAGGAACGATAGGTCTAAAAACTAGTTCTAGTGGGAAAAACTTTTTTGTTTTCCATCGAAGCGTGACTAATCTTGGTATATGTTAGTTTTATATGCTTTCACATAATTCTGGAAAAATTTATCAAAATCGGATGACTATATTATATAGCTCTCATTGAAACGGTCGGTCAAAAAACAACTTCTAGTGAGAAAAACTTTTTTGTTTTCAATCGTAGCGTCGCCAATCTTGGTATATATTAGTTTTTTATGCTTTCACATAATTGTGAAAAAATTTATTAAAATCGGATAGCTATAGCATATAGCTGCCATAGGACCGATCATCGGAAAATGTGTTTTACTAAGAAAAGTTTTTTTTTATGGTATCAAATTATTATTTTCAATGATTTAATAATTTTAAATATTTTATATCTATATCCTATATATATTTTATCGGTTAAATCAGTTGGAGTAAACTTTTTCAAGTGTATTAAAACTTCGCCACAGTCGAAGTTAGCTTTGCCTTCTCGTTTGAACATTTAAAGGCATTATTAGTGGGCAACCTATTCGTTTGTTATGACTTCCCTCGAAATTAACATAGAGTAATATTCTTTAGCTGTAAAATAAATTATCCCAAGCAATTTTGCGATTTTTTTTTTATAAAAGATATACCATTTTGAATATAAGTACCTAAATTTGGTGCAATATATTTTTCTCTGAAGTCCAAAGTAAACCCCAATAACATGAAACAAATACAAAATATTCTTGGTTTTAACAAATCACGTTCTTAAGCTTTTCTTGATATCTCCATCAATTGAGGTCTCTGTATTAAATCAAATAAGGCTGCAAAAATCCAAAGACCAAAAAGGCATAGCTGTAGGTAGTTGATTTTAGTGAGGTTTTATATCAAGAGTATATCGAGCTTGTGCACATGTATGCAAACAACTCTCAGAGATGGTAAGAGCTAAAGGATCAACATGTTTGGTATGAAGACTCCTTATTCCTGCAAACAAGTCAAGTTTATTTTTAATTTTTGACACACCAAAACATCAACCACAATTTTGTAGGCAGCAAAGCTGGACCGGATAGCATTACTTGTACCTATTCAAATGCACTGCAGTGTTTTATGTACATTGTACATACACGTACGTTCTTACCGCAATGTTTACTATATATTTGGGTGGTGTGCAATGCATGTCAAAATTAAATTTGTGTGTGTTTTGGAGACAGACGAACAACAGGCCGCAACAGGTTAATTTATATTGCCCTCAATTTATTGAATTATTATGGCTCATTAATGGCTCTGTCGAAATGTGATTTGGTGCCATGCAGGTGCCAGTTCATTTGGGGATGAGCTTTTGCAGAATCACGTTTATCTAATGCATTTCCATTGTTCGCTGCTTTTATCAGTTACATTTGCAGCTTATTAGTCCAATTGATCATTATTAGAGTGCCATCAATTAGTCCTTCATCATAGTTTTTGTGGAAATTTAATTTGACAACTATTTAACCCATGCTGGCCAAACAGCCCACTGGCCCATCAGCTGCTGCATTGCATATGCAAACATAAAACTAATCTTATGTGACAGATGAATTAATTAAAATCAGTGGAACGCATCTAACTGCGGCCTGGTCCGAAATCTACCTATGGAAATGGAAATGAGAATGGAGTTGAGGCTAGGAATGGAGCTAGGGCCATGAACCACTTGCATGTATTTTCAAATTAATTTAACACTGTCAATTTGTTGTCCAGCTTACAGCGGCGACAGGCAGGACAGCTGTGGAGTAGGTTAGATATTGCTGTTGTTGCTGTTGTTGCCGCCATTTGGCTGGTAAACGTTAACTAATTCCATGGAAATGTTGTTGCTGTTGTAACTGCTGCTATTTGCATTTGAAACCACAGCAATGGCAACAACACAGGGACAGCGTCGGTGTAGGGTAGGGGCGGGAGTGTCAGTCCATGCATTGCCCACAGCAATTGGCGCGACGCTGAGTGACTGACATTTAGCATGATTTAATGACACCGCTGCGGGGGCCGTCGCGTCCGAATCTAATGAAATGCGGTGCCACTGCACAGCTACAGCCAACTGCGTCGTCCTGTTGTAAGATGCAAATAGCAAATCTGCAGAATGGCTGAAATGTAATTTGGCTTGTATGCAAAGCGGGCAGAAGACAAAACAGTAAAAGCATTGTCATGTCGCAGCAGCAACAAGAACAACAATGCCCCGAACTAACTGTAAGCTGTAAATGCTAATGACTTTGCGTTGTTATCGATGTCAAAGTTTGCGCTAATAATAAACTTCAACTGAAACTAATTAAGCAAGTTGCTGGAAAAACGGAAGCCGGACTCGCACGGGCAACCCGCTGCCTTTTTTTCGCCCTTTTTGTCAAAATAATTAATGAACTGCATCAGCAGGAGGTGGAACCATTTCAGCTTACACATGACGACACAGAATATTCCGTATAGTAACACTCCCTACAGAACATTGTCCAACCAAGCTGACCATTTGGAGTGGCTTTGGGAGCATCTACGCTCCAAACTGAACAATTCCACACATTTTTCGTAGAGGGTTGCTTAATAGACTTTGTCAAAATGATGCCATGACAACTTTGTGTGAAAGTTTCTTAATGAAAATTCATCATTTTGAAAAGGTGCTTAGCATCAAAACATTTTCATTTAAGGGCTGTTGAATACATTTTTGAACAAAAAACAGTTAAAGAAGAGATCATGAAACATGATTATATTCGATATGTTCCTAAAATTATATAACAATATAATTTTGATAATCACTAGATAAAATATTCTTGCAAAATATAATATTTGATTTTTACTGGGCTTATTACACCAAGGCCCAGTTGCTCAATGTTCACTTAGCCAATTTAACCAGAGTTTCGTCAAATGTGAGTATCTCATTCTGCGGTTAACAGATATCCGAGCAACATACGTAACATCGGTTAACATCGGTTAAGTATGTTCAGTTTAATATTTAAACTCCTGTTTGAACAGTGTTTTTTGAGTGCTTGTTTTCAAAATTCTGGAGAGAAAACTATAAGAGCTTTTTAAATTTAGTTTTTGGATTTGTGTTATTAATTAACTATATAATAAAATATAAAAAAATGTTGGAATTTCGAGGGCTGTTCAAAAAGTTATCGGCCTGCCCCTTAATTGGCAAAGGTGTAGAGGTGGAGGCCATGATTCCGGGACTCCAGGTTATCGGAATTGAAAACGGTAAATGAGGTTTTGATAAGAATTGATGTAATTCTGGCCCGTACCTCAATCATATTTTTCAATTATTTTTGGAAAAATTGGCATACGTTTAAAAAAAAAAATTTTTAATTTTTGGAGTTAAGTGTAAAAAAAATAGTAAAAAAATGTTTTTCCTCTTGATTATGCGTCGATTAAAACATGGCTGATCAAAATCGGTTTAGTTGAACTGGCGAAATCATGGCAACCAGGTCAAAAAACGTGGTTTCGAGAAAAACGCGATTAAAGTTTTGACCAACGTAAAATATACTCACTTTAGCAAGAACATTGCTCCACTAAAATTGCTATATCTGCTAAACTATTGCGAATATTTAAAAATGGTTTAAAGGGGATGAAAGGGGAATGTCCAAACTATATTAATAAAGCAAAACAAAAAAATCGAAAATACAAATGTCAAAGGTAGAAGACCCCCTTAAACGCTGAACTAGAAATTTTGTATGTCGGTTGATAATAATAACTAGGTTTTTTTGTCGGATATTTAAAAAATATCTATATCGATATTTTTTCGATATTGAAAAAATATTATTTCGATGTTGATATTTTGTTGACAAAATAATCGATATTATCGATGTTTTCGATATGTTAAACAGATTTTTTTAAGAATAAACAGGTCTTTTGGTGGTACTTGAGGTGTCATTTGAAGTGTATTAAATACTTAATTCTGTCTGCGTTTAAAATCTGCAGATCAAAGTTCTCCAACCCGAAAATCATATAGTTAAAATGTATTGTTATTGATTGACAAAGATATACATATTTTATTTTATTTATAAAATGTTTAACATAAGTCAAGACTTCATAGTGAAAGAAGGTACTTGAAAAACATATCATTAAAGAAGTTTTTTAAGCAGTTTTTGAGAAACTCGTTGAGTTATGTGCTCATCGGGTATTCGGCTTTTGATGTCGAAAATGTTTTATGGTCGAAGCCAATCGCTCCGATGTCACCGAGCTTCCTGGTGAAATAGCATATGCCAATGCCAAGTCGGAAAGCGCTGGCAATTTGTCTTTCTTTTCCATCCAGAACTTAAAAATATCACCGAAAATATCAAAAAAAAGTAAGAAAGTCGGTCAAGCCGATGTAATATACTCTGTACCTGTTTGTATGTAACTGATAACTTTAAAGGTGAGGTTTTTCAAAATCTGGGGGTGGCAACTCTTTCGACTATCGTTCATCTGGTTGAAAAACATGTACGGGCTCGATAAGTATGTGGGTAGAATTACCTAGTACTTAACTCATATAAATTTGTAATAATTTCCTATTAACAACATATCTATTTAGTCCGATTCGCGTTTTCTGACCGCAGGCCTCTCTTGCATCGTTCCTCCCATATCGGTCTTTGCCTACTTACACAAATATCTTTGGAGAAGGGGAGGGGGCAACTGAAACGGCGCAGTAGTGGTATTGCCCCGCTCTCGGTGCGTGCTGTTGTTGTCGTTCATTAAATTTTTTACACTAGCGCCACTATTGTTTATCTGATCGGAAACGATGTTGGGGGCTTGATGATGATGAGTAATATAGTCTAAAAGGTTCGAACAACTAACTCAAATTGTGGAGGATATTCGTTTTTTTAATTGACGGGGAGGCAGGGGGCGTGGCAAAAATCAAAACTAAACGACTGCTGCAGTAGAAGAAATATATGTCCATAAACCTATCTACCTCTGGATCGGACAGAGGGCAGACGGACATGGTATATCGACTCGGCTGTTGATGCTGATCAAGATATATATACTTTATGGGGTCGGAGATGCTTCCTTCTGGCTGTTACATACATTTGCACAAACCCAATATACTCTGTGTACCTTCGGTACAGAGTATAAAAATAAAAGGCTAACATCGGCTCCTCCGATGTTTCAAACACCCTTGCAGTTTTTAAAAGACGATTTAAGACCGATCGTTCCTATGGCAGCTATATGATATAGCCATCCGATTTTGATCAATTTTTCCAGAAGTATTTGGAAGCATATAAAACTAAAATATACTACGATTAGTGACGCTATAATGAAAAACAAAAAAGTTTTTCTCACTAGAACTAGTTTTCTGACCGATCGTTCCTATGGCAGCTATATGATATAGTCATCCGATCCGGCCGATTCTGACAAATGTGCAGCCTATGTGTATTTAAAGACTTTTTGCAAAGTTTGGTCAAAATAGCTTTAAAACTGTGGGAGGAGATAGCATACAAACAGACGGACGGACGGACGTACTGACAGACGGAAATGAACTCACCTCGTCGTGCTGATCAAGAATATATTTACTTTATGGAGTGGGAAACGCTTCCCTCTATGCCTTACAAACATCGTGACAATTTTAATATACCCTCTGCAAGGGTATAAAAATATTCGATTTACGATACATAGAGTTAGTTAAATATCCGATATTGATTTGTCGTTTTTTCGACAAAAACATCGATATTCGATACATCGGCAAACCCAAGTAATAACCTTAATATAGTGTAATAGCCAAACATATATGTATAATAGACAGAGAAGGCAAAATAAAACCGGTTATAGCTGTCAATTTGATGTCGTTGCCACTTCGCAGAAAATATACCAAAATTAATTGATAAAACGATTAAAAATCCATCTGATTTTGTTTACATTTTTTATGTTGTGGTGGCAACTTTGTAAAAATTATTTTTAATGCATTTATAAATAAATATTTTGTAGATCAGCGTCAACAACCGAGTCGATATGGCAATATCCGTCAGTCCCTCCCTTTGTCTGTATGTACGAACGAACAGATTTCAGAGATAGTTAGAGCTGAAGGCTCCATTGACTCTTGAATACTTATACCTGCAGGCAGATAAATATTATTTTCAATATTTGACACGCTCCCTGCCTCCTTTGCAATTCGAAAAAAGAACTCATCTCTCCCACAATTTCATTGGAAGGTTCGCCGATATTTAGTTATCAGCATTTTTCACACAGTAATCTGTTGTGGCCTTCCTTTAAATTAATTAACACTGTCCAGCTGTATCGACGCCTATTAAAATAATAAAATAGATTTATATAGATTATATGTATATATTGGCATGTCTACCAAATCATTGCCTACTTTTATGAGCAAATATTAAATGACTGAACGAACCGTAAGGAAACCCTCGTTCAGTGGTTACATATTAGTGACGGAAGGCGTCAGTTAGACAAGCGTTTGAAAACTATTAAGCCGAGTCCAAAGTTCGCCAAACATTAGAGGGCAACGGCAACGGAAGGCGGAAAGCGCGTGCTGTTCCCTGTCAGAGTTGACTGGTTCTGGTCCTGGCCTATTGTAGTTGTTGTTGGTGTTGTTGCTGTCGTGTCGTTGGTGGTCTAGGGCAAACAAACTAGAGTCTCTGCTGCTGGCGCAGGCTTTTAAGCATTTGTGTAACATTAATTAAATTTATATTCAAACAGCGCGCGACTTAATTTCTAATTTCCGCTCCAGCTGTGGGCGGGGCCACACAGCCTTGGGCTGTGCATGTGGATTCCTGTCCGTCGTGTTCTTGTGTGGCTTGTGTATGCGGTGGCGGTGTAGTGTGGTGCGGTGCGGTGCTCAGTGGGTGGCTGCCACTTTAAGCAACCTGCCTGGGTGTCATTAACTTTAATGCCTCGCTTTATTTAGCAGCAAACAAATGTCATAACAACAACCTCAACACCAACGAGTGAGTGAGCGCCTGATGAGGCCAGGCCGGGGTGAGTGGTGGGTGGCCAGGACCAAGCAGCATCACCATCAGCGCAAAACAAGTGCGAAACGAGGTTGTTATGAAATTTATGCCGGGCATACTTCGGTCATAATTGCGGCTCCTTTTGACTTGTGTTACATTTTTTGTGCCTTTGCTTTATGGCGCCGTGTTGAAAAGTGCCGACAGTTTTGAAATATGGGCCAAAGTAAGTTCTGCAGGATGTTCATGCAAATGTAATAGCCCTGGCATTGGCCACAGTTCTGGGTCCGCTACCCAACTGTCTGTCATTTGGGTGCATGGCAATGGTGTCTGCTGTCAGCTTATTTCCTGGCTCAGCCGCCACCTGAAGACCTTAGACCCAGCACCAGTTTCTAGAGCATGCCTGCTGCCTGCTGCCTGGGTAGCTTCATTTTATGCTTGTTGAGTTAATAGTGGCCAGCCATCTCTGGTTAAGTGCGTCCAGTTACCAAACACCCACCCACCCACCCGTCACCCACTACGAGTGACTGCAAGTGCCGTAATTTGTAATTTCGGGCAAATGAATTTTTGGCTTTTCGGGTTTGCGGTGCCACACTCCGACAAGCGTTTGGCAGCTCCGCCAGTTTCGGGTTCCATGGAATTGCAGGTTATAGTGTTCAATTGTCAAGCGGAGTCCTGGCATGCTTGTTTATTGCCTGGCCTGGCCACCCAGCTTCGAACTTTTAAATAAACCATAAAACACGACTATTTACTTCAGTTGCGTTGTGGCCATAACTACTCGTACATTTCGGTCTCAGGTCTGAGCGCTTTATCTCGTTTTTATCGCTCCTTTAGCTGTGGATCCTGGCTGTGACTGACTGCCTGACTACTGGCTGGTTATTTTTAGTGTCAGCCGTGTTCAATTTCGTTGGTTTTTTGCTTCCGTACCTGTCCGTCCGTCCGTGTGTCCGCCTTTCGGGGACCAGTGCTCCCTGGGCGTGGCCGCATCAAATGGGCAGTAAAGTGAAATTGTCAGCTACAAACAATGGCCTAAAAATAGCTGGTTCGCTTACACTAAACACTTGCCGAGTCGCTGGCACAGATAATGCCAGTGCAAACTCAAGCACTCAAGTCAATAATTAGCATTCATTTAATAGTTTTGGTTTGGGATTTGGCTTTCAATGCTTTTAAGTGCTAAACTGATGCAGATACCGTTGCCATTGACGTAGCTCTTGGCCAACTGTTTTCTTTTCAAAGCGTTTACATTGCCAGTTGCCGGTAGACGGGAGTCAGAAGTGATGGAGGCGGTGGGGACAGAACGGGGAAACTTAGGGCCAACGTCAATGACAGCCCAGAGGAGCTCAATGGGAAACCTAAGATAATGCACCGTGGAATGATAGGAGAAAAAATGTGAACATGCAAAGAGGAGCGAATTTTTATATTTTAAATCAATTGTCCACATAAATTTAAGAACTTGTACGTTATTCGCCTTAATGAACATTGCTTAAGCCTTTCCCTTTTGCTCTGTTATCAATTTCATTGGATAATTCAATATTCTGTTTGGGTTTATCATTTCAAATTAATAAGCAAGTTATTGAGTTTCCTACATTTGCCGAAGACGGTGGCAGGAAATGCAATAACCATGTGGAGTGAACATAAACCCAATTAAAATTGTGTAAACAAAACTGAACTGTATCTACGCTGCGTATCTAGTCACCGAAGCCTTGCCATAATCGCAAGTTACCTACCAGCTTCCGCCTGAATGGGATATTGCATAAAAGGGGGGAAAAAAATAATTATGAAGAATGCAGTCAATATAGAGCATTGATCACACTAAAAAAAAAAACGCGGGCGCTGCGAATTTCTATTATTTACAGTAAACCACTTATATTTACTTCGGATGCATCTTTTCAATAGAAGTAAGAGAATGAAGTTGAAATTTAAATTACTCGATTTGATCCACACAAACAGGGTAAGCAGAGCTTAGAAGATTTTAAATAACAGAATATGCATATTTGTTGTGAACCAAAGAGTACGTATTTTGCAATTATTGTGATTTAATTTTAAATTTATTTATTTACAGGTAGATGTAAATTTTGATAAATTCTGTAATCAAATAGCCTTTTAATAGTTCTTATACAAATTTGAAATAAGAAGTCCTTCTATAAAATTAAATACGTTTTTGGTTTAATCAGCATTTAGCTTCACCAAATAAACTGCTAAAAATGAAAAAAACGAGAAGGCAAAGCTAACTTCGACTGTGCCGAAGTTTTAATACACTTGAAAAACTTTACTCCAACTGATTTAACTGGAAAAAATATATATTAGATATAGATATCAGATATTTAAAAATTTTTAAATCATTGATAATAAAAATTTGATACCATAAAAAAAACTTTTCTTAGTTAAACACATTTTCCGACCGATCGGTCCAATGGCATCTATATGCTATAGTCATCCGATTTTGATAATTTTTTCAAAATTATGTGAAAGCATATAAAACTAATATATACCAAGATTGGGGACGCTACGATAAAAAACAAAAAAGTTTTTCTCACTAGAAGTAGTTTTCTGACCGACCGTTTATATGGCAGCTATATGCTATAGTCATCCGATTTTGATAAATTTTTTCAGAATTGTGTGGAAACATATAAAACAAATATATACTACGATTCGAGACGCCACTATGGAAATAAAAAAAGTTTTTCTCACAAAGACTTATTTTTCGACCGATCGTTCTTATGGCAGCTATATGCTATAATGATCCGATTTTGATACATTTTTCCAGAATTATGTGGAAGCATATAAAACTAACATATACCAATTTAGTGACGCTACGATGGAAAACAAAAAAGATTTTCTAACTAGAACTAGTTCTTAGACCGATCGTTCCTATGGCAGCTATATGATATAGTCACCCGATCCGGCCGGTTCCGACATATTAGTTGCGTGCAGTAAAAAGAAGACTCTGTGCAAAAGTTCAGCTCGATAGCTTTAAAACTGAGGGACTAGTTCGCGTAGAAACAGACAGACAGACAGACAGACAGACGGACGGACGGACAGACGGAAATGAACTCGGCTCGTCGTCCTGATCAAGAATATATATAGTTTATGTGGTCGGAAATGAATATTTCTATGCGTTTTAAACTTCGAGCTGAGTTTATTTCCGCTTGTCCGTCCGTCTTCCGTCTGTCTGTCCGTCTGTCTGTCCGTCTGTCTGTCCGTCTGTCCGTCTGTCTGTCCGTCTGTCTGTCCGTCTGTCTGTCCGTCTGTCTGTCCGTCTGTCTGTCCGTCTGTCTGTCCGTCTGTCCGTCTGTCTGTCCGTCTGTCTGTCCGTCTGTCCGTCCGTCTGTCTGTCCGTCTGTCTGTCCGTCTGTCTGTCCGTCTGTCTGTCCGTCTGTCTGTCCGTCTGTCTGTCCGTCTGTCTGTCCGTCTGTCTGTTTCTACGCGAACTAGTCTCTCAGTTTTAAAGCTATCGAGCTGAAATTTTGCACAGAGTCTTCTTTTTACTGCACGCAACTAATATGTCGGAGCCAGCCGGATCGGATGACTATATCATATAGCTGCCATAGGAACAATCGGTCTAAGAACTAATTCTAGTTAGAAAAACTTTTTTGTTTTCCATCGTAGCATCACTAAATTGGTATATGTTAGTTTTATATGCTTCCACATAGTTCTGGAAAAATGTATTAAAATCGGACCACTATAGCATATAGCTGCCATAGGAACGATCGGTCGAAAAATAAGTCTTTGTGAGAAAAACTTTTTTGATTTCCATCGTAGCATCTCCAATCGTAGTATATATTTGTTTCATATGTTTCCACACAATTCTGAAAAAATTTCTCAAAATCGGATGACTATAGCATATAGCTGCCATATAAACTGTCGGTCAAAAAACTACTTCTAGTGAGAAAAGCTTTTTTGTTTTTTATCGTAGCGTCTCCAATCTTGGTATATATTAGTTTTGTATGCTTTCACATAATTTTGAAAAAAATTATAAAAATCGGATGACTATAGCGTATAGCTGCCATAGGACCGATCGGTCGGAAAATGTGTTTTACTAAGAAAAGATTTTTTTATGGTGTCAAATTTTTATTATCAATGATTTAAAAATTTTAAATATCTGATATCTATATCCTATATATTTTTCCAGTTAAATCAGTTGGAGTAAAGTTTTTCAAGTATATCAAAACTTCGGCACAGTCGAAGTTAGCTTTGCCTTCTCGTTTTTAATTGACCTGGGAGTTTCTATAAATTATATAAGCAAAGGTTTCTGATTTTTCGACCAAAATTCCATTTTCTCTCCTAGGCTAGTGTATGATTTCCCAACGGATGACGCCACTTTCTCTTACCATTGGGCTGACCAAGCCCGGAGACGATTGTGGTATGTGAGCTATATGAAATATTTATCCGATTTTGATCAAACTAGGGAAAATTGTTTTGAAGCAATTATTATTTACGATTAACAAGTTTAAACACGCAATTATTAAAAATAACAAACTTTTTTCCTCTAAGAACTATTTTCAAACGGATCGGTTGGATAACAGCTATAATAAATAGTCGTCCGATTTTGATCAAATTTGGCAGAATTATGTGAATGCTTATTCAATAATTAAATAAATTCCAAGTTTTAAGACATTACCATTGAAAACAAAAAAGTTTTTGCCACAAGATCTAAATCTAGTCACCGCTCTAAATGCTATAGTTGTCCAAATTTGATCAAATTAGGCAGAAAACAAAAAATAATTTCTCACTGGAACCAATTTTTTGACTCCTATGGCAGCTATGTATATGCTATAGTCATCCGATTCGGCCGGATCCGACTAATGTGCAGCTTAGAAACAGACAGACGGACAAGGCTAGATCGACTCTGCTTTTCATGCTGATCAAGAGTATATATTCTATATGGGATCGGAGTTGCTTCCTTCTAGGCGTTACAAACATCACACCAATTATTACTGGGTCGATGAATCGCGCATTAAATTTGCTTAGTCATATTTATACAAAATCCGCATATTATGCTTTAACAAAAGTGGGCAGATAGTTCAGAATGACAGTATTTTGCCATAAAACCGCGCAATCACATAGTTTCAAATATGTTGCTCTCTTGAACATCTACAAGAATGACGCCCGAAGACTTTAATGATTCATTGATTATCAAGTGAAAAAGCTCCTTGATTCATTTACAGCCCTGATAATCAGCCTTATTTGTCGATCCTTAAAACAAATAATTATCCGTTTTACGCAACGAAATTACGAATCGGACTAGATGACCGATTTCTTTATTAAGCGAACTTATCATTTGATTCTCCGTTGAATATATATTTTTATAAATTTGCCATTGGGCCGCACATTCCCACTGTGCGACCAAGACGACTACAACTCATCGTAAAACTTTAAGTGTTTGCCAGACATTTTCTCGTTAGCAGCGCGCATCCAAGTGATTTTGATGCCAACCTCTGCACTGGGCGTGTCTGCTTAAAAATTCTCGTTAAAATCAAAAATTAGCTAAAAAGTTTCTACAAACGTAGTCGTAGGCGACATTGGTTTAATTTCCCCCCCGAGTCAGGAGTCAGTTATGTCGAGGTTGTGGCTGGTGCACTGCCATTTCCCTAATTCAATCTAAGGCCGCTGTACATTAAGAAATTGACTGCATCCTTTTCCGCCTCAGCATCCACTTCCAAATGCAGCTAAGCACAAGGCCTTCTGCGGCAGTAAAAATAAACAAAATTAAGCCCCGTTGACTGCAAAAGGATATGCAAAGCCAAATCCATTTAATAAATACCACAATTTTCTATCCATCTACTTGTAATATTGGCACACGCTGCCATTGTGGGGCACATAAAATATTTTCATTTTATTTTCAATATACTTTCCCCACACTGACTCCGGGTTTTTTTTTTTTACTCTTTTTTCCGTTTTACGACTACGACAAATAAAATGTGCATGATTTTATGATCTGTTGATATTCCATTACAATTTTGTAAATATTTTGTTGCTGCCGCTGCCGCTCCTCGGCTACAGCCTTGGCTCTTGCTTGCTCACACATCCTCGCACTTATATTGCTCTTACAATAGACTTACAAACACATTCCATACTCGACTAGGAAGAGCCTTCCCCGTCCGCCTGCTCCTCCTCCACTGGCATATTGGGAACGGTTCGTCCTGCTTGAATAGGATGTTTGAGGCTGTGCCAAGCATTTGGCACAATGGGAAAGTCCTGCCCGGCCTGCCGTCTGATTGCTTTTACTTGCCAGCCAGAGAGTGAGAGAGTTACGGAATATTTTTGTATTTTAAGCTTATTTTTTATCCAATATGCACAATGATGCTTATAAAATATATTGCTCATGAATATACATATATATAGACATATGTATGCTGCCGACGCACACTTCCTGCTGCCGTGTCCCCCCCACCCCCGGGGTTATGTGTGTGTGTGTGTGTGTGTGTCTAAGATTATTGCATATTATAAGCTTTACAGCATTAAATGCAACAATTCAGAGTTCGAACAAAGGACAAACAAAGTGCCGCAGGCAGTCGACCGGTTGGCTCTTAAATTTTTAACAAGCAAAATTGCTAAACAAATTTCACTTAAATTTTTATTCCAACACAAACAGCAACAGCAACTTGCATAAATGATTTATTGCCACAAACAAAATGCCGCTGCCGTTGTCGTCTTTTGCTGCCACTGCCACTTCAGCTGCCATTTCTAGTCAAGCATCAAAATTTGTGCCGTGACCAAAAACAGGCGGCCATTGCCAGGACCAATTGATGTGGCACGGAGAGAGCAAACAGAACACTCGAGACGAGGCCCAGCCACACGCTCGTAAAATTTTATATCCAATTTTACGATTTCTGACGCAAAAAGTGAAACTAACCATTTCGACATTAGACATGAACACATCTCGACCATGGTCGGCCCGTCAGCAATGTGGGAGGCAGGGGCGGAGGGAGGGTGGCAGGGGCGGGGCAACACTGGGGACCGCTGCCTGATGCTGCAGCTTGGGCGTCAACGAGCGAACAAACGTCAAGGATGCTGTGCATATTTTTTGTTGGACGTTCGCTTTCATTTTGCTGGCCATCTTTTTTCTCATTTTTTGTGTGCCTTTTTTTTTTGGTTTTTCGATTTTGGTGATGACAGCCAGAGCGACATTAAATGCCCCGCTTCAGTTGTTTGTGCTTGTGGTCGGGTCGGGCCAGCTGGTCTGGCATTCCGCTTCATATTGATGGTCCTGAAGCCGCCCAAAAATGTTGGCAATTTTATGGCCTAGCGAGGGATGCCACAGAAAGTCCGTCAAAAATACTGCAAACATTTAGAGTTTTTACAAAAACTTGCTCGTAAATTAAAACAAAAATGTTTGCCAACAATAAACTTTAATTATGGTTCATATTATTTATTCTGTCGAACACAAAGTCCCCCTGGCTTCCTACTCGTCATTCTCTAACAGGAGTTTTCCATTCTGTTTCTCCATTCCTCATCTTCATCATCTGGCCTAATAATGGAAACGCGAATATTTATGATCAAAAATGGTTTTATTGTTTTTCAAAGTATTCTCCAGCAAGATTTATACACTTTTGCATGCGCTCAAACCAATTGTCGAAGCACTTTTTCCACTCCGATTGAGACACCTCCAAAACATGGTTTTTGAACTCTTCAACAGCATCTTCTGGCGACGAAAATCGTTGACCACGAATTTTTCCCTTGATGTGCGGGCATCAATTCGACGTTTTGAGCGGTCAAAAAGGCGCTGGTGTAAGCTGTGATGTGTGAGAGCTCGCATTGTAATGGTGCACAATGATCTGTCTTCTCTTGTTCGTTTTTCGAATTTCTCCGAAGACTTTAGGCAAACAAATTGTGGTGTACCACTCAGAATTGACCATCCTACGTTGCACAAGCGGAACAGTCGCCACATGACCAGTTTTACCGAAGAAACAGGCGACCATTTGCTTCGAAGTGCTTCGTACCCACGAACGACTTTTTGTTTCGGGCTCATGTGGATCCATGATTCGTCCCTGTCGTCTTTACGTCTGAAACACCCGATTATATTTTCACTTTGGTCGATTCGCCATTTTTTTTTCGGTTGTCAAATTGTGCACAGAAAAAAAGATCCATTTGGATTCGATACCTGTGACGTATCCTTTTGAATATTGAAATGCGTCTTTTGAAACACCTCGATTGATATTTTTCAGCTCCATTTTCACATCCTTTGATATTTTTCAGCAATCCATTGGATGAAGCTAAGATTTTTTTAACGTTATTTAATCAAATGGTGATAAAAGGATATGGATATCGTCAAATGGATATGAAAAATATCAATGGATCCAAAAAATATCTGCTGGATCCAACGAGAACAAACCTTTCTTACGCCCAGGTGTTCATGCAATATCGAATGTATGCTGGTGGAAGAAATGCCCAAGGATGCCTCTATCTCACGGTATGTCACATGACGATCTTGCATTGTCAGTTCACACACGGCATCAATGTTTTCTGACACAACGACTGTTTTTGGACGACCTTCACGACCTTCGTCTTCGAGCGAGCGTCACCCGCGATTAAATTCATTAAACCAATTTTTCACAGTGCTATAGGATGGTGCTTCATAGCCATACAAAGATTGAAGTTCATCGTTGCACTCTTGTCGTGATAATCCACGTCGAAAGTTGTTAAAAATAACTGCACGAAAATTTTCTGCCGAGGTAAGTTTTTGATTAATCGTTAATCGATATCAAACGTGGTCACACATGAAAGAGTTGTATGGCGCTTTTATCGATAAAAGTCCAAACTTATTTTGGGAAAAGGCCAATTGGTCCTAAAATGGCTAGAAGTGACCTAGGCCAGAAACTTAAATAGCAACCCACGTATTAAACTGATGTCTTCCATATATCTATGTAAAGAACTAATCATCATTAGGGTCATTAAAAAATTGCTCTTGCAAGAAAATTGCGTGCTATCGAGAAACTCACTCTCAATCTTCCAATATTTGTAGGTAGCTTTTCACACCTTAACAATTACAGTTTCGCGTATTCGCTATGATTGCAACTGTCCTGCAATTTGATGTCATAAATGCGTTTACTAGAGAAGTAAGCTTTATCGTTTTCCTTTGGCATCCCAAGTATCCCAAGCAGCAGGCTTTAGGAAGCATCAGTTCATTGAAGGTGCACATATAGTCTTTCTAGAATTTTGTTATTTTGATCAAAGTTCCACGTAGCCGACTACGAATATATTTACAAATAGATGGTGATTAATGCTCACACTATAAATAAAATCAATTTATGCCTGACAATCTATATTAATTCGGAAAATTGCTCTTTAATTTTGCAGCAACAACACGTCGAAAGCAAACAAGTAAGAAACTCAGTCAAGCCCGTTTTTAATATATACGTAGAGTATATGTCTAGAAGGTTTGAACAATCTTTATTTGGAATTGTAGAAGATTTGATGGGGGAGGCAACTTTACTCTCGTTCATCTGATCGGAAAACAATGTATAGGGGCTGGTTAACAGCCTTGGTAAATAAATATGTTCTAAAGATGCCCCCAATGCGAATAACCATAGACAAAGTGCACATAGATTAAACGCTAACAGAGTTTGAAAGCCTAAACTGGGGTGGCTTCCAACCAGAATCCAGGTTTTTGTATAAACGATTTCAACTAACGGCTCACTTCAAACCAGTTGTCCTCAGAATGTTGGCTGAGGCAACCAAATCGCTTAGTTTCCTTCCCCTCATTCCCCCTTTCTGTACGCATAAGTCATAATTTAAAACTTATGTCAGGAAACGAGGAAAAGATATAACCAGACTTTCCTATTGGATGTTGCATACCAAGTGTATTATTTTGCATGATTTTTACTTTCTGTTCTTGTCCTATTCAAGATTTACCTAATAAATCAAAATCAAGTAATCTGTTTAAACATATCATATTTATAACTATATAGATTATCCCACTGGATTTGACAACAAAGTTTACTGAAGATAGAACCTGAAGGTTCTGGAAACAGCAGTACAGACAACCTACTTCCTTTGGGTGTTGGGGTCTTGTTACTTTCAGTTCAGGAAACGAAACTGAAACAACTGAAAACAAAACGAGAAGGCAAAGCTAACTTCGACTGTGCCGAAGTTTTAATACACTTGAAAAACTTTACTCCAACTGATTTAACCAGTAAAATATATAGGATATAGATATCAGATATTTACAAATTTTAATCATTGATAATAAAATTGACCATAAAACTTTTCTTAAAAAACCCATTTTCCGACCGATGGGTCCTACGGCAGTATATGCTATAGTCTTCCGATTTTGATTAATCTTTAGAAAACTATGTGAAAGCATATGAAACAATTCAAGATTGGAGACGCTACGATAGAAAACAAAAAGTTTTCCAGTAAGTAGTTTTTTGACCGACCGTTTCTGGAAGCATATATAGAGTCATCCTGTATTATGTGAAAGCATATAAAACAACATTTACCAAGATATGGCGCTACGTGGAAAACAAAAGTTTTCTTACGTAGTTTTTTGACCGATCGCTATATGATCCGATCCGGACGGTTCCGACAAATTAGTTGCGTGTAAAAGAGACTAGTGCAATTTTAGCTCGATAGCTAAACGGGGACAGGGCGTGAAACATACAACGACAGACGGACGGACCGAACCACCGCGTGAATATAGAAGTGGTCGGAAATTAAATATGCGTTACAAACTTGGGCAAATATTACACTTTTCAAGTGTTATGACAAAAGTTATGACAATGTCAGGTATATATATATTTTTAAAACACCCAAATTTGAATTTGAGTTAAATTTGAGATTTTTTACTTAACTCTTGCAGCTTAAGCCCATTCTCAAAAATACCATATTTCTTTTACTTTTACTTATTTATTTATTATTTTTTTTTTTGTCTCTACCCCTTAATAATTTGCTGACTTCTGGCACAACCCTCGCTACCTGAACTATGCCTGGACGACTTTGGGGTATTGACTGTCCCTGCGGCAGTGTTGATACAAACACAGACTAAGTCACGGCCACACTTTGGATTGCATGGAATGGTCTCCGTCCTTGGTCTGGTCTGGATTCTCGCAAGTATTTGGCAAATCAATGGCTGACCGGGTGTCATTAAACGCTTGATCGTTTAATGCCCCTGCCCTAGAACTACCTTTCTGCCTGCCCCATCTAGCTGCAACAGCTGCTGCTGGTGCTGCTGAAGTATGTGCCGGGTCCTCTGCGTCGTCGTCGCCGTCGTCATCGTTGTCGTTGCTGTTTATCGTTTCGCACTTCCGTTTGTCCACTTCCTGCTGCGATTGGCAAAGCAACAGCGACAGGGGCCAAAATCAATTGGAAATTAATTTCATGCTTTGATTACCGGTCATGACGCACGTTTTATGACCTTGAATACGACACTTTTGTGTCGTCCCGTTGCCCTGTTGGCCCTTTGCGCCCCATGCCTGTTTCCATTTCCTCACTAAATTAGCCAGGCAATGGGAATGGAATTGAATTGTAGGACAAACTGTGCCAGAAACTGTGGGACTGCTGATTGCCAATACTTGCTGATGCTTGCTGATGGTTTGCTGCTGCTGTTGCTTCAATTTATCAAAGCTCCGGCTCATTCGTCGATGCCTGTCAGGTAGGAAGGTAGGTAGGTAGGTAGGTAGGTTACGTGGCTACGTGGGCGCCCCGTTAATTGAAATGTTTATATGACTTTTTATGGCCTGCCAAAAAGGCCCATTACATTTACGACACTTCAATGGGGCAGCCAGCCAGGCTGGCTGATTAAACTAATTCGCACCAATAATTCTCATTCAAAGTGCGAAATTTCGTTATAGCTTAGTTTGCCCCCCCCCCAACTTGAACTATACATGCTAAAATATTGCATTAAATTTACTCTGACCAAGTTGCCCTGGAGCTGCACTCAGAAAAAATCAAGGCAAATCTTACACTAAGGGCCGTTTTCTCATCTTCATGTTTTTCAAAACTAGGTGCTTTTTTAGAAAATTTAAGTTGCCTACTTTTAGGCTGCTTTTTAAATCACATCCGGGTCGTAGTACATACAAACATAGACAATTAAAAGCGTCCTAAAAGTAGGCAACTATTTTTTCCCCTCAAAAAGCACTTGGATTTGAAAAACAGGAAGAGGAGAAAACGGTCCTTAGATTCAATAATTTGGCACCATTGTGTGTATTATTAGATTTAAAACTATGATGAAACTGAAGATGTTATAATTAAAGTGCCGGCTCGGAATTGCTTTAAACATTTGTTTCCGGATAACTCTGGTTCGAAATCGGTCTTGAACCATTGAAATGTCGACCTAG
Source organism: Lordiphosa mommai (assembly GCA_018904225.1). Taxonomy (NCBI): domain Eukaryota; kingdom Metazoa; phylum Arthropoda; class Insecta; order Diptera; family Drosophilidae; genus Lordiphosa; species Lordiphosa mommai. The sequence continues at coordinate 49,761 of JAEIFT010000119.1, read as the reverse complement.
AAAACAATTTTTAAGTTCATAGCTTATACCATTTTGTGACATGGCTCCGCATCACTTTTGAACCATTTTTTTCTGTCTGTTTCTACGCGAACTAGTCCCTTAGTTTTGAAGATATCAAGCTGAAATATTGCTTAAAGTCTTCTTTTTACTTTTATCTCGTAATTGGCCAAATCCGATGACTATATCTTATAGATATAGTCTTTTCAATGAGAGCGTCTCTAAACTCTGAAAATATTTATATTATATGCTATCGAACAGTTCTGCCAAATTTGGTCAAAATCGGACGACTATATCCTATATCTGGCATAAAACCAATCGGTCGGAAACTGCTTCTAATTGAGAAAACTTTTTTGACATTGACGGAAGCGCGCTCAAATTTCTAAATCAACTATCATATTCTTATAAGAATCATTATAATGATTTTCCATTGATAAATATCAGACATCTATATACTGACCAGACAACTAGCGGAGTCTGATGGGTACAACTTTAGAACTCCCTCTTAGAGGTGCGCGAGTGAGCAAATTTTTCCTTCAAGTAACGCACGAATCACAAAATAAAAATCTCTTGACGCACGATTCGCGCACACAATTTTTTAAGCGTTTTGCGTTATGCACGATTCATGCACGATTAAAGGAATTATAACGCAAGATGAACCACCCCCAATTTTATCGTGGAGAGACCTTAATTCTATAATGGGTTTCTTGGCCACACTGCGCCTATTGTATAAGCAGTGTACTTACGAAATCAAAAGCAACCTAGCTTTAGGAATAATATTATTAATCAAATGTAATAGAAATAAAATTTCGTGAATATCGCTTGACTTATATTCACGATGAATAACTTTAACACGCACGAATTCCGCACGGATCACGGATGCTCATGCACGAAAGTTGGTGTTTTCACACGATCACATCGTGATATGCCGTGACACACCGTGACACATTTAAATTCACGTCACGCGCGCACCTCTACTCCCTATACGGAACGCTTGACCCTTCTAGGGAGGCTATATGAAAAAAGTGTGTCACAGGGATTCCTTTTATGAGTGAATTCGGCGTCCAAGACTGATCACTCGGATACGCCTATTTTTTTTAAAGGACTCCTTTAATCATCCTAAGATAATTCAGATGGAAGCTATGTTTTTGGTTTGCTTTTGGGCTTCGATAATGGTTCGATGAGGAGGCCTTACTTACCAAAAATAATATTAATTCTGGCGCCTGTCCCAACCAAAGGGGAGTCATGCTGAACTTCTCTCAATCTCCTGGCTTGTGTGTGTACTAGGAGCGCTCCTGAACCGTTTCTAGGACCGGATTCAATCCACTTTAAAGGCGCTCTGGAATTGGTTGGCAAGTGTATTAAAACTTCGGCAAAGTCAAAGTTAGCTTTGCCTTCTCTATTTTGTTTCTAATATGAAAAACTGCATATTTAAGTAAAATCTAACCAAATTAGTTTTTACGCTGCACTTATTTTTATCAGTGTGCTGGTGCTGCGTCTTTCACCTTTTTGCATCCTTTGTGTCAGCAAAAGTTTTTCTGCACGTTTGTGCAAATCCATTCAATATGGCTGCCGTTGCCGTTGTCGCTGCTCAGGATACCCACAGACCCGGCGCTGGCACCTCCTGTGGACAATCCTCGGCTGCCTGCCGCCTGCCAGCGCCAACTCATTCGTTTATTCAATGCTTTTCTTCGATTTTGCAGCAAACTTGGATTTGGCCTTTTATCGAGGGCAAAGACGACGGTGACGGAGTTGTTGGGGGAGGGGAGGGGAGGGAAGTGAACGCATTTGAGGATAACCAAAAGGTGCTTTTATATGCTTAATGGAAAATCTAATTTATGACCTATGGCTTTTCTGTTCGTTGCGTTTTCTTTTGCAACGTCGTCGCCTCGTCCTCATCCTCGTCCATCGATGCCGCAGACATTTGTGCTTTAGATTTGTATTTGTCCTTTTGCAGCTGGCACTGGAGCAGCAGCAGCGCCAGTCTATTCTAAAACAAATGAAGATTAATGCGAATCGAATGTGCTGCTGCCATTGTAAGTAGGAAAAGGAGTGCAGACTCCTGGCCACACACCATTCAAAAATTAAACATTCCGAATGCATTTATAATTTAAATGAATAACCCAGTCATTTCTTTTCTTTTTCTTTCCACCAAATGAACGGAAGTTTTAGCGCATAAATTTAAGCGAAGGGATGGGCCCCAAGTCGTTTACCAGATGATGACCGATGAGCTCACCGCCAGCTTGAGCCAAGCGCGCACAAGGCACGCAATAAATTGCCAAAAAATTATGTTTTACACAAGTTGCGCCGGCAAATGGCGAACTGAACTGCATCGCAATTGACGGCGATTATCGCAGCCAAAAACAGTTTTTGTTAGTTTGTTCGTTTGTTGTGTTCATGGGTTGTTCACTGGGTCTATTGGCATTTCAAAACCTTATCGAAAACTAACCGAAAACTGTTAAAAACTAAACTATCGAACGATTTTGGCTCAAATTGTGGGTATGTGAGTGTGTGTGTGTGTGCACCAAAAATTTATAAGCTCCGGCTTTGCTTGCTGCAGTTGCGGCACCGCCTCTGTGGTGCCTGCCAAAAAGTTGTTGCAGTTGCAATTGCGAAAGTTGCACAGTGGGTAAAAACGGTAAAAAATAATGCAAAAATCTTGTTTTGACACCAATACTTTTGATTAAAATTATTTGTCAAACAACTACAACCCCTTAAAAGAAAAATCGCCTAGTGCCGGTGTTGCAAAAATAAATGAGACATTTTCGAATATTTCTGGAATATTTCTGGAATTTTCGCATTCACCTTACACGCTTATAAGACCCATCTTTGGAATTACACAACCAGATCACAAGCAGATCTTTCACTCCCTAAGAGTTCCGTCCCTGGCTCCAAAATCGATTAATTATCGAAAATTAATTTTATCACGCTGCAATAAAAAAATCGTTCCTTAGTAAAACACATTTTCAGACCGATCGGTCCTATAACAGCTATAGAATATAGCCATTTTGTAGAACTGTTTAATAGCATATCATATTTATAATTCCTGAGTTAAAGAACGTTATTATGGATAACAAAAAATGTTCTCTTATTAAGACCCATTTTTCGACCGATCGGTCCTATGGCAGCTATTAGATATAGTCAACCGATTTTGACCAAATTTGGCAGAACTGTGTGACAGCATATTTAAGAACCCAATCATTGAAAAAAAAAGATTTTCTTAAAAAGATCTATTTTACAACCGATCGTTCCAATGGCAGCTATAAGACATAGTTATCAGATTTTTGCAGAACTGTGTGTTAGCACATTATATTCATAACTGTAGAGTTTAAGAACGATTTCATTGAAAACCAAAAAGTTTTTCTCACTAAGACCTATTTTTCGACCGATCGTTCCTATGACAGCTATACGATATAGTCATCCAATCCGGCTGGTTCCGACATATTAGTTGCGTGCAGTAAAAAGAAAAGTCTTGATCAAGAATATATAAAGTTTATGGGGTCGAAAATGAAAATTTCTATGCGTTACAAACTTCTGAGCAAAATTGATACACACTTTGCAAGTGTTTAAAAAGCTTCCGCCAGGTTTTTGATCTTTATTTAAAAGAATCCAGTAAGTATTTTCCCAACCTACTCCAAGACTGTATTTAGACCTTTCGTCTGTCTGTCCCTCCGTCTGTTTGCCCGTCTCTATGAACGCGTCGATCTCAGATAATATCAAAAATAGAGCCACGCGTTATTGCATGTAAGTAGGTGTATACTAGAGGTGCGCTCGTGAACGATTTTCCTTCACGTAACGCACGATTCACGAAATAAAAATCTCTTGACGCACGATTCACGCACACCATTTTTGGAGCTTTTTACGTCACGCACGATTCATGCACGATTTAAAGAGGAGTCACAAATGATCACGCACGATCAACCACCCCAAAATTTTTGCGCGGAGAGTCCTTAATTCTATCATGGGTCTCATAACCTTACTGTGCCTTTTCTATGTAGCAGCTACGAGCAGCGGACTAAACTACACCAAAAGTTAGTCTCGATGGGGTTAATCGAAATCGAATTCAAATCACAAATAGTCGTTTTGTTAACTGTAAAATTTATATTTCGTTTCCGCTATATTGACCATTTCGCCCAGTGTGCGTTGGTCTGCCCTCGCCAGTTCAATTTGGAGCAAAGCGGAGCAATTAAGTGTAAAAATGCGAAACACATACGCGCAAAGTGCACACAAGACCACGGACCAGGGAGCACTCCGTCGCCCCAAAACACCCAAAACCCAACACCCCCCGCCCATGCGTGGGGGTTGCCATGGCCGTGTCACCTTCTAAACGAAATGAGCAGCAAATTGGCAGTAAATTTGTTTGCTATTTTTCTTCTGCACTGCTGCAATTTGGTGTTTTGCTCTTTTCTCGAAATGTGCAACAGTTTTTGTTTTTGTTATTTTTTAGTTTTCGTTGCATGGCCAAACGAGTTTTGGTGCAAATAGTCCAGGGAGCGTGTTGGTACAGTCGTTTAGGGCCACAGCACAAAAAACGCAGAGCTGCTGTCGTCCCTGGCCACTTAAACTTGTTATGTGTGCAAATTTAATTTTTTCGCAGTTCTTGACCAACTGAGATTCAGATTACAAGCCATAAATGCTGCTCCTGCTGCAGTTGTTGTTTGCTGCCACGTCGATTGCAATAACTCGAAATCAAAACGCAGCAGGCAATCGCCAGTTGGGGCACTCAGTCATGAATTTTGCCGCTCACGCCCGGCAGTCCCACCCATGGGTTATATAGGCAAGTGGACATCATTTACTGCTGCCGCTGACACGAGCTTGAAACCTGTCCCGCTGTGCACTGGTCGAATGCCTATGGACTGGAGAGGCAGGGACAACCACAACGGATGACAGACCCAGCAGCCACCGCTTGCAGTAATCGATGTCGAGTTGGGGCAATTGATTAGAAGAACTAGCTGAAAAATGTGCCTTCGTTGCAGGCACCAGCCCCATTTGCAGGCAGGCTGAAACTGGCCCGGCCTGGCATGGCCTGGGCAGCAAATTGGCGAAAAATATTGGCGCACAAATCGATTGGCAAATGAATATGTATTGGACGTCTATAAGCATGTTGAATGGGTTACCTGAGGTGTTGTACAGAAAATTGCAAAATATATTGCTGTGAAAATGAGTGAGACATGAGAAATTTGATATTAAATATTGGTGAACGAGGAAAATACATGGCACGATGTGAATCTCGTTAGTAGGCAATTTTAAATCAGGAGAGCCATCAAATAATTGCTTAACATTTTGTTAAATTGAATGGCTTTAATATGCCAGTCACTAATCGCTGTCATTCACACATAGTTAATAATATCGATCAAAGGTGTTGATCGATTCAAACCAGTTGAAGTTGAAGCAGTTAACGATAAACTTAATTTTAAACGCGAAACGAAAAAAAAGTCCATATTTTTTTAGAACCAGTCCTTCAGAACAGCGCGACTAAAAGTTTGAAATTGGAAGCCTGATTCAATGAAAGAAATTAACATTCTACTATTGGGATCACTCTTATGATTTTATTTAAACATTACCTTTAACAGTCACAATAGTCAAGTTAAGACTTCTGATAGAACTTTCATTGTTTCTGTTTGATTTGTACTAGAGTTGGACGCGGGAAAGAAAATGCAATCCCCTTAGTCCATCCCAAATTGACACGATCTCATTTTTTAAATTCTATCTTGTCCTGTACCGATCACATCCCGTCCCGATTTTTGTTTATCCTCGTAGAAAAATTGTTTTGATTTTTGTACCCATAAAAGAAAACATCTCCGACCCCACATAGTATATATATTCCTGACGAGCTGCCCGTTTTTGTGTTTCTATGAAATCTTCACTCTCAGTTTTAAAGCTATCTAGCTTAAACTTTGCACGAAGTCTGGAAATTCTTATAGACTGGATCAGATGACTATAATTTCAGGTCATTCCTTAAAAGACAACAAGATACACAAATCAAAATAACCTCTGATTTTCTTTTCTTTTCTCTTTTTAAAAGCTAGTTACTGCGCAAATTTGAAGACAAAGCAGAGAATATTGCCCGGAAGGCTACTGGAGCAGCATCGGGCAAAGGTAGCCCGCTAAGATCGATTATGAAGGGCTTCTAGATCAGGTTACTTTGGGGACTCTGTTTTTGGCCAGCTTAGCAGCCAGACTAGTTTTAGCGACTGTCAGGTATTGGAACTTACTTACCGAGGCTTTCTGGAGGCTCCAGGGCTTCATGATAACTTTACTAATCATTAGCTTGCATCGCAGCTACCATTCAAGTCGCCGACGACCAAATCAAATTATTGGCTATTATGGAAAATAAAGTATTTTTTATTGCAAGCGGACATAAAACAAACAATTTTTAATGGTTTAGGATTTAGCTAGATAATAAGCCGAACTCTGATTGTTGACACATTGGCATTTTGAATGAAATCCAAGCAATTGAGCAATTTTATTTGCTGGCTGATATAATAAAATGTGAATTTATATTAAATAAAAATATAAAAAGTTAAATAATAATGTACATTAAGGCATCCGTTACTAACCGTTAGTAACGGACCGTTACAGTGGTCTGTGGTTGCCGTATCCAATAAAAACCTAAGCGTTGCTACTCAGCGGTAGATGGCGGCGCAAAGATTTTATTGCTCTCCAAAACGATGAATGGCGCCACTGTTACTCTGGCTCAACAAATATCAATTGCTGATCAGCAATCCTAATTTTGTAACAATTATTGAGCAGTTTCTGTGTCAGCTTAAAACTCATCACGATGACTCGAACTTAACTTAAATTGTTAAATGTAGAAGACAATATTCATTCCCTTGCTTGTAGCGCTCAAAAGTAAGTATATATATTCTTTATCTTCATCTTGCCCTTTATTCTCTCTGTCTTATTTTACGTCGAGCTAAAGAACTGAGCAGAGCTTACTGAATTTGTTCGTTTGACATTGTGATCATTTTTGTTGACTAGGAGCAGGGAATAATACCGTAACCGGAACTTTAACCGTTAACCGAAATAAAATGTTTCAAGCCACTCACCGGTATCGTAACCGGAACCCATATTTAAAATTTTATGAGAACCGAAAACCGTTATAATAGGAACCGAAAAAGCAGGAACCATACCGAAACGCTAATACCAGAACTATTTCGGTTTCTTAGTATTTATTTTATTTATTTATGATTTAAACAAAAAAAAAATGTTTCCACCGGTAAAATAACAATATATACACTACATAAATTCGGACTTAAAGAAAAAAGAGGTATATATTATTTTTTCAAGATAAATAATATATTGAAAAAATGTATGAAGAGGCGGAAAAAATTTTCTTTTATATATATAATCTCTCTAATTAAATGTAAAGGATTTCTAAGTCCTAGAAAAATCCTCCCTTAAATATTGAATTAGGGCTGCAACCCGGTTTTGAACCGAACCGCTTCGAACCCGGAATTCCCGCATATTTTTACTGTGAACCGAACCTTGAACCGAACTTCTTGTGCAAAAAATAGTTGAACCAGAACCAGTTCCGAAATAAAACTTTCGGTTCGGTTCAGCAAAAGTCTTAGTTAATCGTTAGTTAAGTTTGTTCTGATCAAATAAGATGAATAGACCAAAAATTACCAGAAGAAGTTCTTTTAAAAAATTAAATTTAAAAATAAAAAAACAGTAATGTTCAAATAAACAAAAATCCAGAAGATTGGAATATTTTTTTATATTAAAAAAAAAAATTGCTTTCTATCAAAATTTTGTAAAACTTGGGAGTTCGAACCAAAACCTTAGCACAGAAACCTTAAACCTCAAATTTCTGAACCCTAACCATTGGATAATTTTTCGAAATTAAGTTTCTTGTTATAAATCAAATTTTTCTTACAAATTTTGAAATATTCAGACATTTAGTTTTGTGATTTCCAACCGAATTTTGCACCAAATTTGGTCTCCAAATCACAAAACTTTTGTGGAAGTGGAATTCAGAACATGGCTGATTATTTGCTTTTTACAGAAAGTTTCGTTTTAAAATTTATAAAAATGTATTGTAAGGAAAAGCTCAGGCAGATTTTAGGTTTCCAACTATTTTAGAGCGTTTTTAGAGCTGAGCGTATTTTACCAGCGTTTTATGGGCTGTATTGAATTGTCTTGTAATAAGGTTTCAAGTCTATCCAAATGGCAAAAGATGCAGCAGATTTAAGGTCCGATTATTTCGAATAAGAATTAAGAAATATTTTTCTGCCTTTTAAAAAGATTTGATATAAAATTAGGTCCAATTTGTCATCTCCTAGAAAGTAGAGTCTGTCACAGAATTTAACAACATCAGCAATTAAAGTTTATCTGACACATATTGGCTGTCCTGAAGATAATAAATCGGCCCTAAGAAGGATAAACTTGCAATTTATTCTGTTATTTTGAAGATTAAGTGACAGATCGTTCTATGTCTAAGATGAGAAATCGGCTCTAAGGCGAGCTTGTCGGGGCAACAAAAGAAAAAATAATTTCCTAATTCTGGGTCGTTTTTTGTCTGAGTGTTGGAATAAAGAAGCGTTTAGCAAAATTGTTTGTCCAAAAATATAAACTTATATAAATCTGTTAATTTAAAAAAAAGTTGTGTGAATACAATTTTTTAATTCTATTACATCCGTTAATTTTTTGGATATCGTGAAACAATTTTAATTTTTAAATATAATAAAAAATAGTACTTCCACCGACAGGTACTATTATACCGAAATAGAAATCTGGGTACCGTATCGGAACCGATAACCGAAATTAACTGAAACCTGAAATAGAACCTTTAACCTTTAAATTATCTACTTTTTCATTTAACCAGTAATAAATAAGAAATATTTTATTAACTTATCTATTTTAGAGTTGTGCTTAGGTGCGTGTAAATCGTGTTCGGGCCTTATATGGAAAGTCAATCATTACCCTACAAAATTGTAAGATATATAAGTTTATCTCAAATTAAAATACTCTTGATTTCAATACCATCTCTAGCTCTTAATATCTCTGAGATCTGTACGTCAGACAGACATAACACGGAACGGACGGACGGATGCAGTTCAAGATTATATATATTCTTTATAGGGTCGAAGATGCGTTCTTCTGCCTGTTACATAAAATTCCACAAAGTTATTTTACGCTTTTTTGGAACAAGTTATAAAAATCGTATAAATTTTACTTCATATTTTTAGGGTTTATCAGCGCGAATTTTAGAAAATGAGTTTATTTTTCTTACTATATTTATCTATGCAGACAACTTTTTTTCGGTTATGACTTGCAAAGCACGATTATAGTTTGTGCGGCACATCTGATTAATGAGTTTATGTAAATCTCTAAACTGCAATAAAATATTGTCCCATCGAACCTCTAACCCCACGCAGGCTTTGAACTGTTTCTGGGTTGTAGTGTGTTAACGAGCATTTGATTTACTTCTTCCTTACATTGACCCATGACAGGATTTTATTTTGATATGGGTACGCGTGTCCAGTTCAACAGGAAACTGCTGACTAAGGGCCAAGAGCTTCATTAAAGGCATAAATTAATTAACAATATCGTCTTCCATATGCTGCTGGCTGTGAGCATGGGAAACCGCATATAACAAGTCAAAATCTGAAACCCACGCCAATGCCGCCTCCCTCCTTGTAGCAACGCCCACCACCAGCCTAGCCTTATGTTTATTTGCATAAGTAGCTCGGTGTTGGCAACGACGGCGTCATTTGTATGTATGTGAACAAATTACGGCCAAAAAGAAAAAGAAAGGCCTGCCAGGCAGCCAGAAAGGGCCAGGGCCAACTCAACTAGTTGAATGATGTCCTTAATAATGAAGGAGCAAACCAGAACCTTAAATAAACATGAGCTATCGTTTCTCGGGCCCGCCGCTCACATTACGCATAAGTCTAAGCGGAAATATTTGTTTTCAGACAGTTTTATCTTTCAGGTCAAATCATATGTCATCTTTTGCGTATTTATTTTGCTGGCAATAAATTTGGCAAACAGCAACAGCATGGAGATGGGCCGGGTCGGGTTAGACAGGTGGATGATGTTGTAACATTATTAAGAAAGTTTCCAGCCCCCTTTTATCACGTTGGCAATGAAAATTGTGGTTTATGTTAATCACGGGACAGCTGGAAAAAAAAAACAGAACACCAGAAATTTGACAAATTGCCCGAATGCGAATATGTTGGAGGCGATGTCGTTGTGGGGTGTGATTTATGTGCTGGCGGAGGAGAGAAGGAGAGGGTTGGGCTTGGCCTTGGGCTACATGTGGGTTGATGGCAATTAGGTAGACGCTTGTCGATGCGATGCTTTCGCTTTCTCTGTGCCGTACACTCAAATTATGGCACGTACAAACGTGTTACAACCTAATTAAAATTAAAAAGGTCTCCAAGTCCTTGACACGAGCTACCTAACCACTAGGCTCAGCTAGCCGTGCAAAACGTCACACAAAGTCAAATTCTGTGACAGCCACTCAGACATGGGCGTGCGAACCTCCTGGCCAGATGAGGGCATCTCTAATGCGCACACAAAAGGTAATGGTAATGGGACTGCTACCCGCACACGTTGCGGTCGTTGTCGTTGTCTTGATGTCAAATGTAAGTGGCAGTGGCACAGCAGGATGCTGGTTTCCGACTGAACGCGCCTGCATCTGCTGCAACCGGGATAGGCCTCCAAAATCTGAATCTGAGTTGCTGTTTGTCGGATGCTTCCTGATACCGCCCAGACTACGTTCCCACTGCCACGATTACAATCAATATAAATCACATTTACCCAAAGCGAAAATACTTTCTACTTCAGTGAAGGAGCCAAAAAATTCATACGCAACAGGGGAATTTGCTACTTTTTTACAATATACGTACGTACGTACGTATGTAAATGTTTATATATTGTACAACAGCAGCAGACACTGGCGACGCACTGCTCCCACTGCTCCTTGCTACTAGTATTTCCATTTTCGAGTTACCACGTCTATTTTTTTCCATTTGGCCAACACACAGAAAAAAAAAGGCAAAGGCAACCAGGCAGGCAAATATGCAACAAATTCTCATTCAAAACACGCACGCAAATTTCTCCAATTCGCATACATGGACCAGGGAGCTGGAAGTGGAAGGGGCAACGGAATGGCTCTAGCAAACCGAAACCGAAGTAAAATAGAATGAGGATCGAAAACGTACAACAAAGGATGGCATAATAATAAAAAATTTAAGATGTGTAAAAAACATAAAAAGAAATTCATTTGCGCCAAATTTGTGGATTTCACCTTAATCTTTGCGTGCGTCGACGTCTTCATCTGCCCGTTTGCGGAATAGCAACAACAACAACAACAACAGCATTGTGCTCATTTCCCTTCTGTCAGCCGAAAAGGGTTAACAACCCTCATCCTTGTTCCCTTTTTATAGAATTGCGGTGAGAGCGGCACGTTTCATACTCGTGTGGCGACCGTGACTATCCAGCGCCCACCCCTTCCCCTTTCCAACTCACATTGGGATAGCCATAAGAGCTATTTAAGTTGACTTGTCCTGGACTTGAGTTTGACAATCGCTTATTCAGAATTACGTGCCACTAGGTCTTGCAAGTATGTATGTGTAGGTAAAGGGTGTTTTTTTATAGACGTTCTATTTTCCGATATGGTTTAAACTGTCATAAATTGGTCAGATCTTGCAGCGCTATTGCCAGTTGTGCCAGTGAGACAAATATGGTATATATGTTTGTTTTTCCAAAAGAACGGGTCAAATGACTTCAACCACGACTTGGACGGGATTACATGATGATAAAATTTGAAGTCAGTCGAGAGATTTAAATATTCGGTAAAGGTAAAGAATAAGCGGAAAAACAACACAACGGGATAATGAATGAATCCAGTACGAGAGTTTAAATGTATTTTTACTATTTTTAAAAGGTCTGAAAGATTCAAATTACTAAAGAAAATAGAATCTAACGACAGACGAAAGATTTAAATATTTTATAACGCTTAAAGTTAAAGATTTCTCAAACTCACTACAAGAAAACTCAAAGTTACATTATGGTGTAAATCCCAAAGGAAAGAAACATTTGCGTTTTCATAAGATGCAGTCAATTGTTAAAATGATCTAAGTCCAATATTTATTTCAATACAAATTTGTACTTCTCTAAAAAGCACACCCTTTTTCTTCTGTATGTATGTATATTTGTGCATAGTACATGAGGGTCTATTATATCATGTATGCCCCGTAATAAGGAAACCGCATTTATAGGCATATAGAAAGAATCTCGTATTCACACTAGAGACGAAACCCAAATTAATGTCGTTGACGATCCGACGGTGCTCTCTTACGTACTTACTTAGCATGCTACTTTCAATTGAATTAATTGAAATTCTTGAGTCAACTAAGTAAATACGAGTTTGCCTGTAAGTGTGTGTATGTATGTTTGAATCTCTGTATATACGAAATTTTGTATATATATGCAGTCATAAGTTTAGTTGCTTTATAAGTTTCAATTTGAAGTGTATGTGTACAATACGCTTTACTTGATTAGAGACCAAATGCAGTTCAGTCATTTTTGTGTGGCTGTCGGTGTCGAAGTTGATATACCCTTGCTGGATTTTTAACTATTTTATTGAGTGTACAATGGAAAGTAACAGTTTTTATGTAGATGGCGCTAATGGTTATATAATTGTTTATAATATATTTAGATCAGGAGAGTAAGGTTGGGTTCTCACAGTTCGACGCATGAGAAAGTTGCGTTGTTTTCAATGCCAAATGACAATCTATTCACAATGAAAACATGAGAACATAAGGTCCCGCTAGACTATCATGTCTCATGCGTCGAACAGTGTGAACGCAGCCCTAGAAGGCAATATTTTAGTCTTTAATCCACTTCTTTTCCAGCGTTATGTTATATGTTGTTGTAATGTCCAAGGTAATACCCAAAAATGTTAGAGAAGAATGAATGAATGAATGTAGAAATGAATTTTGAAATAAATTAGATCACGTTAGGTCCCACACCTAAAACTGATCAGTTATATACAAACTTTGGGAGGTACAGAGTACATTACAGTCGGGCTTGATGACCTTCTTATTTGTTTTTTTATTAAATCTCTTTAGATGTTAAATATTTCTAATCACTCGGCTTTCGGTAGCTATACTTGCTTTAATTCCCAAATTTGATCAAACTTTAATCGCAGGACACATTCAGCTTGAGGCTTTTCGCAGAGTTCTTCGTGTATTATTTTCAGAATTTAATGGATTTATTAAAAAATGATGAAAAGTATTGTTTATTTTTGTTCGATTTATTAATACTTTTCAACTGGTTAGAAGAATGTAAGATGGATATAATCATATCATTTAGCCGACATTAGTCATTTTGATAGATAAAACTAATTTGGCCCCGACCTTGAAATTAAAATTTTAAGTACGAGTAGAAGTTTATTGTACAATAAAAAAAAGTACGAAGGATTAAAACAGTCCTACAATTTTTATATCATTGATTTAAGTTCAAATATCTGGGGTCTTTTCTTCTGTGTAGGTATTATATATTCCTGGATACGCGAACTAAGTTAGAGCAATAGTCTTATGTCTTCCTTGTTAAATCTTTTCCAAAATTTTAAAATTTTTCAATGTATGCTCTCTTGGACAATTTTTGAAGGAATCTATAACATTATTGAAATTATTTCCTTCTTTTTTTATAAGACTCTTCAATATTTAATTTTGTAAAGGCTCTTCAAGAATTACTTTCGTTTGTAAAATTACTTATTATTGTGAACCAAACCTTAATTTAGGAAAAAGTGGTCCGGTTCGGGTTCAGCTTCGTGGGATCGAAAATGCAAGAGGTTCGGTTTATGGTCCGGTTCGGGGAACCCAAAAAACCCGTCTGCAAACCGGTTCGGTTCCGGACCTAATATATACATATACACAGAAAAAAAAGATCAAATATCAATTTAATCTTGGCTGATCAATATGATATTTTATCAAATATCAATTTTTTCATATCATTTTGATGATAAATAATATTTAATTAATCGTACTAATATCAAATTGATAAGATAATAAATAAAATGAGAAAAAGGAAAGAGACAAAAAATGCTTATTATCGAAAACTTAGGCACCGTAGAAAAAATATAAATAGTCCCTTAGACGTTTGCCCGCACGCGTGTGCGGTGGCTCACTGCGTTGAGACGTCATTCCATTCGTGTAAAGTGCGAGGTCCCGGGTTCGATCCCCAGACAAGGTAATGTTTGTTAACTAACAAAAATGTTTAAATTTCTTTGCTTTCCAAACGGCTATGGCGCTAATATTACATAATCATTAAAATTCTGAGCGGGGAATATATATAATATAACTATATAAATAATATATGCGCCCAGCCATTTCCTAATATTTTTTTTTTTATTAAAAAATGTCACTTTGATCGTAAACATATCATTTTGATATGATCGAAAATATCAGTTTGATATTTTCGAACAGGTCAATTTCATCTGCATCTTATCGGCTTTTTTTTGATATGAAAAAATGTCATATTGAGTCCCAGATCATATCATTTTTTTTTTCTGTGTACACACGCAGTCGATGCATACGACGCCGCAGTCGTGACGCTGGCCCCCGCTGCCAGTTGGATGGCTGAAAAGCATTTTACTTGCAAAACTTCCGTGCTAATTAACCGATCTTATTGTGGGGACAATTTCCAAATTTGAAAACAACTTGATCTATGTATGGTATACACCTACTTACATGCAGAAGCACTTGGCTGAGAACTGACTCGTTCATACTTTACTTTATATATGAGAACTGACTCGTTCATACTTTACTTTATATGGTCGGAAATGTTACCTTCTGTCTGTAACATACGTTTGCATAAGTTTATGATACACTTTTTACCCATTTTTATGGGTATAGGGAATAAAAATGTTTCCGGTTTCAGCTTTAATGTGAGATAACGCCTATAAAAATAAAGTTTAAAGTTTAAAAGAAGAAAAAGAAATACCCGATTCGGGTTTAGGTAAGAAAAGTAAGTAAGCATATTATAAAGTAAATCTGTTTTAATTTGAAATGAATACGTTATTACAGTAATCTTTAGAGATTTTCGGGACATCCCCGGTTTTTATTTTTAAAAAAAAGTGGGTGGGGTTCGATGCAATTAAACGCTTAATCTCGAAAGATATGGCAGTCGTTAGTGAATTCAAAAAAAAAATTATTCAATTAGGCTGTCCGCGAATAGGCCCTTATCGTGCTTAAGCCAAAAGTGCATAATAATCCATCATCATTGGAAAAGTCGTGCAATGCTCATCCAATTTGCTATCCAGCATCTAAGCCTATTAAAGGGCCAGGGGAAATTGCCCAAAACACTCGCACTTGGAACCAGCCTAATCTATTATACAATGTCTGGACAATCTGTTTGTGTGAATAGCCATCAACGATGGCGATTTAAGATTGAAAAAAATTGTAACAAGCCGGCGTGAAGAGTGAGATGGAATAATCTCATATGAATATGAATAGGGGTAGGGGTAGGGGGGGTATGCTGATATTTCGAGCCAGCAAATGCGGGACAGTTGCAAACTGTAACTGCAAGGGAGGGATGGCGGCATCGCGAAATTGATGTTGATGTGTACATCATATATGAACGTACATGAGGGCGGCGTGCCGCACTCACACACACATACACATGCGCATACACCCATACATTGAACAGCCGGACTGTGAGTTGCTCCGTAATGAATTGGATGGTTATTTTCAAAAATCCAATGACTGTCCGCGCGATCACTGCACAAATCAGTTGTGGAATCGCCCTCGAGCGGCAATGTGCTCCGCGCTCTCGCTTACAAGACTCGGCAAAAATAAATAAAAAAAAAATGGTGAATAAAAAGAGCAACTAAAGAACATATATAACAAAAAAAAATAAATTATGAATAATATATAGAAAGACACGAGCGCCGGCTACTGCTGGTCAATTCTCCGCGCGGGGTTAAGACCCTTCAGAAGGCGCGATAATCATAATCGGCGACGTTGTCGCTGGAGCTCAGCTGTACAGTGACGATGACGCGGCTTTGCGGGTGGGTCTGGGACTTGCTCTCTGCGAAGCACATAAATAAAAAGTATGTAGTACTTAGCTGGCGATATAAAGTAAAAGAATGTGGAAGAAGACATTTATATGTATATATATTTTTCACCTAGTGTTGTATTCACTTCCTTTTCAACTCAAGTGCACAGGAAATGCAACAGATTTGTGCTCAAATCAATTTCAATTGCCACTGCATTCAACTAACTAAGTCATATTGTGCTCCTATTAATCTATGCACATTGTATTTACTTTCAAACATACATTTATTCTAATTTAGTTGATGAATGCATTCAGGCAGCTATTTATGGTACTTTTGTTGGCGCATCTTGCTCCGGCCATTTGTTGCATTTCTGTTCCTTTTTTTTTTTTGTCGTTGACAAGTACTACTTGACTCGTACCATCGTAGTCGAGGCAAACGACAACAGTGGCAACAATAAGACTACGGCTACATATGCGCAATGTATGTAGTTTTATTCGTTTAAATTCAATTGACTTTGAATGCTCCACAATGAAGGCAAACAATCGCACAAACGCTCTGGCGTTGTCGTCTGCCCATGGAGTCAGCTCGAACGCTGGCGGCGAATATTGGTACGTATACGGGCAACGGGCAACGGAAAACGAATGAGGGTCAATTAAGCCAATTTAAATTTAATAAACTTATGTATTATGTGCAAGAGGTTACTAGCCATAGCAATATGTGACTTGTAATGATACACACACACACACACACACAGGGGGATGGGAAATGAGCAATGAATTATTTTAGAAGATTTTATACACAGCTGCACCGAGGGTTAAGTTTAAAGATATTAATAACCCAAAACTATGTGAATGATTAAGTGCATAGAGTTCAGTATACATTAACATTGCACATTTTCTTTCTGTTCCCCAGATGGATGCTTCAAGCTGTCAATTTTGTGACTGTGTGATGCCATATGTGGTTTAAGTATTTGATGTATTCGAGTGAGTTGGCATTCAATAAACCCACAAATATTTGTATCTTTGCAGCGCCGAAACTAATTGCAGTGGATAACTTAATTAACTGTATGTACTTACTTTACTTTTGTTTTGTTTTTTGCCCACGAAGCGTTTTGCTTTCCTAAGTACTAGTGCCGCAGGAGTTAGGTTCGTGTCCGCAATACCTCCTGCTGCCCAAGTGCTTATTAAAGCGGCGAGTTCTTCAACAGTTCGACACAGTGAAACACATTAGGTTTAAGTTCCATTTAATTATAATTTTATTATAATTTAATTATATTTAATATTTTTCTATTCGTTACGAAAACTATGTTTGACAAATTATACTAATCTTTGCAATTTTTTTTCCGCACACAAATTACGGTTAATGTATGTACACTGTGCGTCCTTAGGATAGCGCCACAGCCAGTTTCATAGATTTTAAAGTAATATTCTAAAACTTTTTGTATTTTTAGTGAAGTCACGTGACAGTATTTATTTTGAATCCATTTTATTCGGTATTAAAATTGTACACTTAATAATAGTTCAAATGTAGATTTAGTCATACAATTTCAAATATTGAAATTCTCGAAGTCTCAAATTTATATATTAGTCCGATACAAACTGACTCTTTCGAGTATCCAATAAATAGCTGTGTTTCACGAAACGCTTTTCACCAAAACGACCCAAATCGTTTGGTCAAGAAAACGATTTGTGGAACAGCTGGGATTATACTTGCCATTTCTAATGAAGATTCGATAATCCCTGATAAGAGCAGCTAATTTTTAAGGAATCAAAAATTAGACTAATCAACAGTAAGTCTGAATGGTAGAACTTGTGCTCATTACAAAGAAACTCCAAAGATTTTTTTAAACGCTGCTTGAAAAAAATGTAAAAGTTATAAAGTGAAAGTATATCTTCAGTGAATTGAAACCGACTGATCAAAGCAAAGTAGATTTTTATTCAGATTTCGTTCCACGATCAAGTAAACGTATTATTTCTATATTAAAAACAAAATCTTTAGTGATTTCAGGTCACCGAAAATTTTATTTTAGATATAAAACGAGAGAATATCGATCGAAAAATTTGAATATGACTTATGATTTTACCTTCCAAACGTATTATCATTTTGAAGTTTACTGAAGACTATTTTCCAACAGCAGGTCCCATAATTTGCGGTGGTTTTCAACATATCTTAGCAACCCGCTCTATTTTAATAGCTGTCCAAACAATGCTATAATCGTTATCTAGAGATGAGCAATTATTTAGTACCTGGCTTGGAATCATCTATCTAAGGCAAGGCTGCAAACCGGTCCGGAACCGAACCCCTGAAAACCGGTTTGGTTCGGGTTTTTCGATAAGCCCGAACCGAACCATGAACCGAACCTTTTACATTTTGAACCCTTTAAACCTGAATCCGAACCGGAACACTTATTCAAATATAAAAGGTTCGGTTCATAATATTAAGTTCTCAAATCAAGTGCGAATAGATTTTTTAATCTCAGAATCGTTTACTTCAAAAACACGGCATTTTTTCATGCATTTCTTTTTTTTTGTGACCTCTGGTTTTGAAAGTGATGATTACTCCAAGAATCTACTCAAAAGAGAGAAGAGTCGTAATCCGAATAAGCATTCTCATTTCATTTTTTTTTTGCAACCGAATTGCTAAATTTCTTAGCCGATTTGAATTTAAACTTAAAAATGCTTTATAAAAAAAACTTTTATTTTTTGTCTTAGTGAACCGAGGTTCAAACCAAAACCTGGGTTTCAGAGACCGGTCCCCGAACCGAACCTCCTCCAAAAATTGATAGGTTTGCAGCCTTGATCTAAAGTAATAGATACCTTAACTTTTTATCACAGTCATTGGGGTTTGGGGATTTTTTTTTTTGGTTTTTTGAAGAGCCTAATCAAAAGTGCTTCAAGAAGAAGGCCTTTAGCCTTCTCTCTGGCCTAATCCTATCAGTTGATAGCAGAATTACTATTTTCCATTTAAATGTCATTGAAGCATATAATTTTCAACCTTGGTGTGGATTTTCCGAAGCGAATGTCAAAGTATTCATTGAGTGGAAGACCATTAGATGCCCAAGATCAAGGGTAATACAATAACTTTGATCACAAATTTTTAGAATGGAATTTTGCAAAATTCCGTCTTATCGCTTACTTTCACCTCAATTGGAAAGTACTGTCCAAGTTTCAGCTAACTATTGTAGCTCTTACCTTTTAGGCGTGACATTAATCATGAATATAAGTCAGTCAGTCAAAACCAGTCAGAATTTATATAGCAGAGCTGTAATAAAATATTTTCTTCCACTATTTAATTACATTTCATTATAATAGAAACGATTATCAAGAAAATTGGGCCTGCTCTCGATTTCGAATAGATCGAAATTGTTTTTGGTATTTGTAGCTAAAAATTAATTTTGAAAATATTTAAATATTTCAGGAACTTTCTTGCATTCGTTTTTGAAGCACTTGAACTTTTGACATTAAGACAGTCCATTAAGCCATTTGGTTTTTGGAATCGGGAACATGGTTTAATTAAGGGGGTTTTCTACCATAGAAAATTTTATTTTTTTTTTAAATTTTTTTGTTTTGTATATTATTATGGCTTGGACATTCTCCTATCTCCATTGCAAATCTCAGCCCCAACCGCAGAGGTATTCTACCTTTGAAATTTTTTTTTTTTATATTTTTGTTTTGCATTATTATCATACCTTTCATGCCTTGCCCTTTCATCCCCTTTAAACCATTTTACAAAATTCCAAATAGTTTAGCAGATATAGCCATTTTAGTGGAGCAATATTCTTGCTAAAGCGCGTATTTTTTACGTTGCTCAAAACTTTAATAGCGCTTTTTTCGAAACCACGTTTTTTGAACCGATTTTGATCACCCGTGTTGCAATCGACGCAGAATTGATGCAATTCTGGCCCGTACCTTAATCAAGTGGAAAACATTTTTAAATATTTTTACACTAAACAACAAAAAAAACTCTAATTATTTGTTTTAATGGCCGCCAATTTTTCAAAAAATTTAAAAAATAAGATTGATCATAACCTTATTTACCGTTTTCATTTCCGATAACCTGGAGTCCCGGAATCAGGGCTACCACCTCTACACCTGTTTTTTGAGACCTTAATTGGCAGGCCGATAACTTTTTGAACGGCCCTCGAAATCCAAAATTTTTTTTTTACTTTTTTATTTAATGAATAAATAACACAAAACAGAAAACCAAAATGAAAAAGTTTTCATTGCTTTCCCTCCAGAATTTTTTAAAAAAACACTCATAAAACCCTGTTCAAAGGTAGAAGACTCCGTTAAACTCGAAAACGGAAACTGGTCTAAATGAAAAAACAATTCCTAACCAATTAATTTGTGAATATAATAAAATTCAATTACTTTAATAATTCTACCTGTAAAGATTGATTATTGTGTATTTGTGGCTGCTATTTAAAAAAAATTTCGAAGCAATCGTTTTAATTCGTTTTAAAGTGCTTGTATTTTGAACATAGTTAGGGTCATCCGAGACATGAACCAAAAGTTTAAAATTTTTTAATTTCCTGTGGCTGTTTACTCTGTACTCCTAAAGGAGAAGTTTAAAAACGACAGCAAAATAATGCAGCTTCCTGTAATTGTTGGGCAAAGTCTTCTGACGATAGAGCAGGGAGGTTCTTGAAATAGAAGTACATTCGATCAGCCTTCTGTGTGGAATGGTGTGTGTCTTGCTATTTATAGTATATAGGTAGTTAAATTCAGAGTTGTAATGTAATCATTACTTCCCGTATTATATTTTTAATATTATAAGTGCAATTATTCCATATTAATATTTAAAAATTTGTAGCCAGGAATTATTTTGAATTATTTGCTAAATCGTTATGCCATTCGTAAGTAAACTGCTCTGGTATATAGATAACCTTTACTTTGGTAACTGAATCACTAGTTTTAAGTTGTACGTTTTCACAATAAAATGGCTCAAAATACAGTACAAATGAGGTTTTAAAAAGACTATAGACTCAAAAAGTTTCAGCATGCTTTATTTGGTTATCTGATCTGAAATTCAAGCGGGCGCTAACCTAATGACGCGCAGTGTTTGTTTGCCTTGGCAGAAATTCTCTAAGATACATTCATATATTTATTATATTATGCTTTAGCTTCAAAATGTCTCCCTTTCCTGGTGAATGTCCACCATACATTTCGGTTAGAACATTCCCATCTGGAGCTATACCAAAGCTACATCTATATGTGGCAGCTCTGTTCGTTTTTATGGTTGGGTTGTTGGCCATCGAATTGTCCTATAAATTCCTTATTTTTTGTTCCTAGCTGGGAGCCATCCAGAGTAAATACTATTTATGCAAACAACACACATAGAAGCGAACATTTCCTTTTGTTTTACAATAAATTATTATATATGTACAATTATTAAATATTTATCGTTGCGATACCAATTAGACGTTAAACAATGGTTATTCATGTACCAGAAAAACATGCAGCTACATACATATACGTATGTGGATAAGTATGTATGCGGAGACAGTTTCCCATTACCTCTTTGAGTTCGCGACGAGCCGGTGCTACTTAGTGCTAGCCTGCTGTATATTTTGTACGTTTATATACATTCACAATATTTCTTTGACTTACTTACTTATGTACTTAAAATTCTAAACACTTGAGTTAGTCGAAATGAAAATCAATAGGTAATACTTTCAAAGAGGATATGACATGATATTCTCACAAATGTGACTCCTGCAGTACTCTGCGGGGTCTGGAAGAGTGCAGGTCCTGTTTCGATTAGATGGATATTATGGCATAAATTAGTTTGCAGTTGGTTTTTCTCAGTTTTGATTGGCGTTCAACATTAGCCACGATTTGGATAAGCATTAGCTGGGTTAGGCAGATGGGAGCGCTGTGCCCTTTGGGATGCCTTGGCGATATGTTAAATTGACAGCTCTGGACCCTCGAGGGGATAGGTCAGAAAATAAACGATATGCTCTGAAGAAGTAGTGTTGTCCTTGCTCACGGTATTAGGCTTAATTACAACAACAGATGACAATGATTATTTACAAACACGAGTGGAGTATTACAGTCACACTTTTGGCATTGATTCCATGATTAATGCATTAAGTACACAAAAGTTGCTTACAACTAAAAGAAGTCTTTCCTCAAACCATGCGAATGAATACGTCTAGCTGCTAGGATATTATTCGATACGATATTCAGTAAGTGTAGTATGTGTATTAATACAATTCTCATTTTGTTTTTTTTTTTTTTTTTGTACACTCAGACATGTATATAGTTGTTGGTATGTAATATGTAGAATTCACGTGTGTGTATGTATGTATGCAATTTATATACAACTTTCCTGTATGCGATTCGAAGTGGTGACAATCTCGGGCCCCGACCGAAATCGATGCTCGCTCAGCGACGAGGTAACCGACGGGTTATTCGGACTGAGCAAACTGACCTCCATGGCCTGCGGTGTTAGATGGTATGAGGATGAGGGCGTCGATGTACTTACGCTATAGTTCATTAAACCCAGTGCGGGACTACAGGTGGTTACGCCCTTCTTATCGAGTGTGGCATAGCTCTGTAGAGGTTGAAGCAGAGAACAGAAGAAAAAAGGAATGGCACCGTGACCCAGACTCAGCCTTAGCAATAGATAGTCCCAACACCGCCCACTGTATCCGGGTACTTACCATATTATGCTTGGGTGGGCGATAAGCGTAATGCTTCACCTCTGCACCGGGATTGCTCAACAGACCAATGCTGGATAGTCCCTCGATACCGCCATCGCCGCTGTTCTTCTTAAACAACTCAGCATCGCGAAGATAATCCCTCTGCATAATACGCGTCGAGGCGCTAGCATATCCCGGTGGGGCCACCAGACTCTTCAATGGACGTTTTTCTATAAACAGCACCTATAAATGGCTTGTCACTTAACAAAAATTAAAATTCTTACCATACTGGTTCGGTATAACATCAGGATCGGTATCATCTATGTCCGCCTGATCGCCTAGCGGACTGTGCCGAGGGCGGACCGTGGAACGCAGCGTCTCGCTGCCCCTGGCCATCGGACAATTTGGTGAGGTTGCTTTGACCCCCTCAATGCCGACAATCACCTCGCTCAAGTTGGCACAGTCAACCGCGCCCCGATTATCACAATTAATGGGCAGCAGGCTGTGGTGGGGCTGGTGGTTGCCCTGCTCTTGCTGCTGCTGCTGCCCACTGCTCTGCGCATTGGGATGCAACGGGTCCAGCTGGCAGTCTGCCTGTATGGATAATTGTGTGTGCTTCGCGGGTTTCTGATTGTTATCGTTCCGTCTGAAATTTAAATGAGGGCATTAGGCAAAGCCGAACCCATTAGCCGTTGTCGCCGCCCACATTACGTACCGATTTGAGTATCGCCTATAGAAGGCAGCCATGATGATGCCGAATATGACAAAGAGGAGTCCACAGATGACCGCTAGGCTGGCCACAAAGGGTGAGAGTGGCACTGAGAAAGTACTGGAGGAAGCTACATATGCCAGAGAGATGGAGAAATCATTGCTAGATTGCCTTCAATTTGGAATAGATTCGGGCACAAGGCTTACCGGTATACTTTGCCACGCCCTTGAAGTTAATGTTGTCAATTATCGCTGGCTCTGAGCGACCCTTGGGATTAACAGAGAATATTACCATGCGATAGATACCAGCCTGATCCAAGTTATCAATGAAAAAGGACGGCGGCGGGTGCTGAATAAAGGGGGGAATTGAAAATATGTTAGCAACTGTGCCGAAGTTTTAATACACTTGCAAACGTTCAGTCCAGCTGATTTAACCGGTAGAATATATATATAGGATATAGATATCTGATATTTATAAATTCAAAATCATTGAGAATTAAAATTTGATCACTCTACCATGAAAAAAAAATCTTTTCTTAGTAAAACACATTTTACGAACGATCGGTCCTATGACAGCTATAGAGTATAGTCATCCGATCTTAACCAAATTTTATAGAACTGTACAATAGCATATATTATTCATAATTCCTGAGATAAAGAACGTTATCATGGAAGACAAAAAAGATTTTCGCACAAAAACCAGTTTTTACGACCGATCGTTCCTAAGATATAGTCATCCAATATTTATAAATTTTTTTCAGAACTGTGTGAAAGCATATAATATTAATAACTGCTGAGTTTAAGAACGGTATCATTGAAAACAAAAAAGTTTTTCTTACTAGGACCTATTTTTCAACCGATCGTTCCTATGGCAGCTATAAGATATAGCCAGTCGATCCGGGCGGCGCCGAAATATTAGCTGCAGTAAAAAGAAGTCTCTGTGCAAAATTTCAGCTCGATAGCTTTAAAACTGAGAGACTAGTTTGCGTAGAAGCAGACAGACGGACACACGGTCGGACGGACAAACGGATATGAACTCAGCTCGTCGTCCTGATCAAGAATATATATAGTTTATGGGGTCGGGCAATATTAATATACACTTCGCAAGTGTATAAAAAGTTTTTGATTTGGAATGCGTGAGAAAGAAGCCAGGTACCCAGGCGAGAGTGATGGAGTTCAATCAGTCAAGTTTTTAAACAATATTGCGTTCCATTTTTTTTCGACTCTTTAAATTTTATTTAAAAACATCAAAGAAAGGAATGGATCCGTTGTTTAGGTATTTTCTTAAATAAGCCATTGATCTAACGGTCGGATTCAGTTGGTTTCGAAATATGTGCAGCGTATATAGAAGATCATATGTCAAGATTCATCCAGATAGTTTTAAAACTTATGTGGAGATACAGCACAGAAACTACAGGCAGACAGATATGGCTATATCAGCTCAGCTCGTCATGCTGATCAAGATCACATATTCTTTAGGTGATCGGAAACGCTTTCTTGTAAGCATTACAAACATATATACTAAGGGCCGTTTTCTTATCTTCGTGGTTTTCAAATCTAGGTGCTTTTTTGAGAAAATTGATGTTGCCTTTAAAATCATACGCGGGTCGTTGACCCTCGATTTTAGGTTTACTAGGCAAGCAAAGACGAGAATAACTTTAACTTGACTTACCTCCACAGAGATATTCCTGACCAAACGCAACGTATTTAACTCGACCAATTCCAGCAGGAAGCCCTGTGGCAAGCCACCATCGAAACCCTCAATACAGTCCACTTGCAATGATTCCGCAGATTGATTGTTCACGCTGCAGTTTTGCACTGGAAATGGCCGTCCTACAAATATATAATGTCACGTATCAAATCGGAATAAAAAGTTATACCCGTTTAACACCTACCCGCTGCGACAATTTGAAAAATGCACGGATTCTTTTGCCTTCCGATCGAGTTCTGCGCCCAACAGGATATGGTGCCATAGTCCAGATCAGATTTGGGTGTGTAAGTCAACGTCGATTTGCCCGTCTGCAATGGCGGCATATCGATAACATGGAACAGCCAGTGGCGACTAACGTAAGTACTTGGCTTACCTCACTGGAGTGCGAGCGGGTTATCAACTCCTTTTGCTCGCCCGATGAGTTGAAGGTCCAGTGAAAAGAGTCAGCCGGCGGCGATGAATCCACTTGACATCTCAACGTCACAGTCTCCTGCTTGAGGGCGCCCAACACTTCCTCGTGGTGGATGGCACAAAGGGGCGCATCTGCACGGGGACAAGTAAATATAAATAAATATTTAAACAAACTAAAATGAATCTCAATAAGCGAAAATGAGATGGTCTTTAAAACTTGTTTGAATTAATTTCGAATTTGACTAAAGCCATCGCCCCTGCTCTGCTCTCTGGGGCCTGTGCTTGGGCCACAGCTTTCTGGTCATTTGGCAGGCAATGCATTCATTGCGCCATAATCTTGGTCATTAACGTTGGGTAAGGCGGTGGGAGGCGGCACGCCTAGTTGTCTTTTGTTTTTGGACCTGGGCCAACTCAACTGCTACCCGTAATGCCCTAAAAGCCATTCAAACTCAAGGATTAAATTGGAAATTACATAGACGGCAGTCAGGTGCGGATGCGGATGAGGGTGCAGGCTGCAGGCGGGGATTATTTGGCTACTCAGATTGTCTGCCCATTTACTTACAGCGTATGCGCAATGTGATAGAATTACTTGCGCCTTTGCCCTCCGAGTTGACAGCAAGGCAATGGTACTCGCCGGACGTGGCACGAGAGACGCCCTGCAGGACCAGCGATTGATCCGACAGTATAATGCCAGCCGAGACGTTGTGCTGCATCTCCTTGCCCTATACGTATATATATGTAAGTAATATATTGGTTGAATGGCAGCCAAAGGTGACGTATTTAAGTTCATCAAAGGCAATCATTATAATCATGCTTACGTTGTGGAACCATGACATCTTGTAGGGCTTGGGATTCGAATTAACAAGGCATTCAAAGTAGGCATCGTCGCCCTCCTTGATTTCGTCCGGTTTCAGCGAGGAGCCAATTTTCAGCGTGGAGATGGGTTGGTCTGCAGGGAATACGGAAAATACATATCCGTCAGATCTGCGGCAATTAGTGCTTCGTCCATGTCCTTCCACTTACAATGCACAATGAGGCGCCATTTGTCCTCGATGGCGCTGCCTTCGATGAATTGATTTTCTGCCCGGCATGTTAAATATTTGCCATCGTCGTCGCGCCCGGGCGTCAGCGTCAGTATGCTTAGAGATTGATTATCGGGTTCATTAAACTAAAAAAGAAACGCAAACAGAGTCCATTAGGAAATGAATAATGAAAAGCTTTCGGCCAAGGCCAACAGCGAAGCTAAAACCGAAAGCGAAAGCAGCGGCAATTATAGGCAACGCACATCCTTTCCTCCATACACAATTAATTTGCGTTTAATTAACGAGCCGGAGGCATTGTGCATTCGTTATGAACTTACGTTCTTGATAAGCTTCTTGAGCTGCTTGTTGCCCTTCCACCAAGTAATCAAAGCACCCGGCTTGGAGCCAGTGCTCTTACACTCAATGTCGTAGGTACGGTCCGCCGAAATGAAGCGATCTTTGGTAAGGATATGTACGGCCACCGGTTTCACTGCAAGAATAGTGGTTGGCTTAGATTACACCCTCAGGTTACTTCCAAAAAACCATAGAATAGCTAAATGCGACATCTTATTACAAGGGAGAACAGTATTTATTAAACTAAATGAATGAATTAACAGAGCATTAACAGTATGTTAAGTTAGCTGAGCTCTGCAAAAGTCCTTTTAAAAGACTTTATTAAACTTTATGAATGAATTAACAGAGCATTACCAGTATGTTAAGTTAACAGAGCTCAGCAAAAGTAATTTTAAAGGACTTTATTAAACTTTATGAATGAATTAACAGAGCATTAACAGTATGTTAAGTTAACAGAGCTCAGCAAAAGTAATTTTAAAGGACTTTATTAAACTTTATGAATGAAAACAGATCATTACCAGTACGTTAAGTTAACGAGCTCGCAAAGTAATTTTAAAGGACTTTATAAACTTTATGAATGAATTAACAGAGCATTAACAGTATGTTAAGTTAACAGAGCTCAGCAAAAGTAATTTTAAAGGACTTTATTAAACTTTTTGTATGAATTAACAGAGCATTAACAGTATGTTAAGTTAACAGAGCTCAACAAAAGTCCTTTTAAAGGCATTATTTATTAAATTTAATGTATGAATAAACAGATCATTAACAGTATGTTAAGTTAACAGAGCTCAGCAAAAAGTGCTTTTAAGCAGTATTTTCACTCCTAAAAACTTATAAAAAGTTAAAAAAAAAGAACTGTTACACAACCGGCCATCTTCACCAGCTATTGAAGTCAGCTGTGAAGCAGAAAATAGCTACGGAGTTAAACTTAAGCACACAAAACCAACAGAATGAGAGAAGCTCGGCTTTACAAAGCTAAATTCATCTTTGTGAGGTCTCGTCTTGTCGCTATTAAACTCTGGTCTATTATTGTGCGCAGATTATGCCTATGTCTGACCAGATTCTAGCCAAATATTCACTAAAGTAATGAATCAGTTTTTTTTACTCTTGGTGTTCGAACAGACGTACGGACTTTCAGAAGGATAGGGATAGATCGTAACAGCTAGTGGTGATGATTCAGAATATAGGACACTTTGTGGGTTTGGAAATGTTTTTGTCTCCATCTTTTTTTCAAATTATTTATCTAAGATGTCGCATCTAGGTATTGCAGGTTCTTTGGTTTCTCCCCACTTACAATTCACATCCAGGATAATGAGCTTATTATTGGGCGGTGTCAGATTCGTATTACTGGCCACGCACATAAGTCGAGAATTCAAATGTTGTCTGCCTATATTGGGATAGGACAAATGATTGACGGTTTTGCCATCAAAGCGCTGTTCAAAGGACTCATCGATAACCGTATTGTCCAAATACCAGGTGACATTGGGACGCGGTCGACCTGGACCCAATTAAAGTACACATTTATTTCGATATGTATTTGAAGAGGCTAACTAAATCTTACCGCCGGAAACCTCACAGACCAAAACGATATCATTGCCCTCATTGAAGGACTCCACATTGCTGGTCTTGTCATGCCTGCTGGGGCCATAAATGATGGGTTTGTCCGGTGGCACAATGACGGTCATATTTATTTTGAGATTTCGGGTTGGCGAATTGCGAAAATCGACTCGACAGCGGTAGACGCCCTCATCGTCGATGCGTATATTGTCGATCTTAAGCTGGGCGGGATGCGTGGTGCTGGTGAAGTGGGCACGTGGGCCAAAGGCCAGTGGTGAGGACCACAGGCGCGCCTGTCCAAACTGCCGCCCCCTTACATCAAAGCTGAAAAATGAATCCGACTGTAGGGACGGAAATGGAAACCCATTTGCCTCGCACACTTACTTGTAGATGGGCTCACCGTCGCCATCGCGATACCAGAGCACCATATAGACCGCATCGTCACGCTCCAACGGAGATATATCGCAGGGTAACGTAGTCTGTCGACCCAGGACTCCCTGCACCGCAGTCAGCGGCACCGGACGGTCCAGTTCGTGCATTAGTTCGTCGGGCTCCAGGTACGAGCAACGCACCTGGCTGGTCACCAGCAACAGGCACATGCCCAAGCTCCAAGTTGTACTTGACTTTGCTTGCATCTTCAGTTCCCGTCCTCCAGAATTGACTTTGTGTCGTCGCCGGAGCCTTGGATTCGGCTTAAGCCGTTGGCAAACCTCGGCCTCAGGATGCATAACTTTATTCGTCTTAGTTTACTTTTCGTTATCTTGTTTACTGGAAGTCCTCGATTGCTAAGTCTTTGCATTTGCTCATATTTATTGAGTGCTTATCACTTTTCCATCCATGTTGTCTAGCGACAAATTGCGGACGATGCATTTGCACGACGACCAGCACAAGCGGCAGAGGATAACGCAGTTTGACAATGACTGTAATCCTTGGCTGTGGATGGAAGCAGATGAAGAAGAACAATGCAATAAGTCTATTGATGAGTGACTAGAAAATACCATTGAAGCTTCAATGAACTTGAGAAAATATTCTACCATAAATGGAAAATATTTATGTATTATTTATTATTGTATTTTCCAGTTTACGCATTTTCACTAAATAATGCCAGCTAGGTATGTAAAGCATTTAGTTTGATTTGAAAATTCAATATGTGAACAAATATTTGCTTGCAATAAATACAGAAAATAAGCCATAAACAAAACTTGTCGTTTATTTACAATTAAATGCAGATGCTATCAAAATTATCTTCATTTCATTTGCACAGATTAAGGGTTTGGGTATATATTTAAAAATAAATTGTATAATAGCAATGGATGAAGATTTGTATTACAGTCAAGATAAGTAATTGAAATCAGCATAAAAATTAACAGGTTAATAAGGTCATGGTCAGTTTTTTAAAATGATTAAAAACTGAATTGGTGAGCTCGTACGTTTTGCTATAAACCAAGCCAATTGGGCTAGGGTGGGGTACCTCATCCCCCTTTGGTTTGGCGGAATACAGGTTCTTAACTTATAAGTGCAGAACTTTTCAACAGCAGGTATGCCAACAGCGTCGCACATAACAGACGTTCGACGTAAGGCAATTACCAATAAATGCAAATATAAATGGAATATTTTAAATTATTGTAACTCAATGTCTCAATATCTAAGCACGACTGCAAGTCGCTACTTTAGATTTAATCCCATTTCGCTAAGGTTTACAAGTATCTTTCAATAACAGTCCGAGAGTTTTGATATTTTTTATATTTGAGTTTTAAATTAAATTATGAATTTTTTTTGCTAAGTCAAATAATATTTATATTTTTCTTTACAAAAAAAATTTCAATTGTGTTTTACCAATAGTTTAAAATGTTTAGTAAAATCAATGTTTTTTGAGCCACAAAAAATTTGTTCAAATATATCAGCATTAATGCTAATATCGGGGCTCAAGATGGTCTTAGAGAAATTTCTTTTATTTATTCTTAAGGGATCATATGTTACCTAATTTTTTTTATATTTTGTCGAGTGACTTGGTGCAACTTTGAAAATTGTCTCCTGGTAGACCTTTAATGGGAGTGCACTTTTAGTATAACACATGTTACTTATAATAAATTTACAAAATTTAATTTATTTTGTTTCTCCGTTCTATTTATGGTTACACACTGAACATATTTGACATCAAGGCCTCATGAGTGTTTCGCTCACTCACGCTTTTTTTTTTAATCAACTAAATGAATAACCTTTTCACTCGACTCGTTGATGTAATAAAATTTTAAACTATAAAATATTAATTGAAAATTCGTGTGTCAAATGGCAAACTAACACAAACTAAAATTAAAATGTCAAACAAAATAAAAGAGAACTTAAGTGAATGATTTTATAAAATTAGTTCAGGTTTATTGTCAAATATACAAATAAGAAATTAAAATGAAATTAATTAATATTGTGGTCAAAGTCTTTTGACTTCTTTTTAAGATCAAGTCAACGCAATTAAGACTATCACAAAATTTAACTTTACCTTACAATTTTGTTAGACAAAAACAAGACAAGAATAATATAAGGTGTCAATGGAAACCACTTGGCATTTGCACATAAGTTATCATTTAGCTTGGTTAAATGATACAATCTCTAACAATATATGCGCTGTTCCTCACTTCAATGGATAACTCATAACTAGACAGCGGATTTTATATCGTTTCAGATTGAATATAATCCTAGTAGGCCTAGGGGAATGGGAAAAGGGAAAGGGAAAAGGGCCTGCTAATTGCAGTGCTCAAATCGCAATATGCTTTTTTAATAAAACAATCACCCTGACCTACCAGGATCTAATTCAAAAAAATCTAAAGTCCGCTGTCTACTAATAACTAGACTTTGACAAATTTTAGTAGCCAGGCCCAACAAAAAACTGACCAATTAATAATCAATTTAAATTTAATGATAATGTATCAAACTGTATTCAATAGAGTGATTATATATTTCGCTTTTGATAAGTACTACAAGTCTCTATAATTTCCGAACAATCTATCTTCAAAACTGTAAAAGTAAGACATTTTTTCAAATAAACTTGATCTATATGCAAGAATAAGGGGTTTATGTTCCATACACTGCAAATCTCTAGCTTTTACCAAACAGACGGACTTGGAAATAACGACTACACTGTTGATGCTGATCAAAAATATATATACGTAGCTTCCTTTTGGCTGATACAAACGTTTTCACTATACTTTTCAATATACGTTTTGTACCTTTGGTACTAAGTAAAAAAGTTTAAAAAATCGAAGTTTTGTCTAATTTTTTATACACTTGAAAAGTGTATATTAATTTTGCCCAGAAGTTTGTAACGCATAGAAATATTCATTTCCGACCACATAAACTATATATATTCTTGATCAGGACGACGAGCTGAGTTCAATTCCGTCCGTCCGTCTGTCCGTCCGTCTGTCTGTCTGTTTCTACGCGAACTAGTCTCTCAGTTTTAAAGCTATCGAGCTTTTGCACAGAGTCTTCTTTTTACTGCACGCAACTAATATGTCGGAACCGGCCGGATCGGATGACTATATCATATAGCTGCCATAGGAACGATCGGTCTAAGAACTAGTTCTAGTTAGAAAAACTTTGTTGTTTTCCATCGTAGCGTCACTAATCTTGGTATATGTTAGTTTTATATGTCTCCACATATTTCTGGAAAAATGTATCAAATTCGGATCACTATAGCATATAGCTGCCATAGGAACGATCGGTCGAAAAATAAGTCGTTGTGAGAAAAACTTTTTTGATTTTCATTGTAGCGTCTCCAATCGTAGTATATATTTGTTTCATATGTTTCCACACAATTCTGAAAAAATTTATCAAAATCGGATGACTATAGCATATAGCTGCCATATAAACGGTCGGTCAAACAACTACTTCGAGTGAGAAAAACTTTTTTGTTTTTTATCGTAGCGTCCCCAATCTTGGTATATATTAGTTTTATATGCTTTCACATAATTTTGAAAAAAATGATCAAAATCGGATGACTGTAGCATATAGCTGCCATAGGACCGATCGGTAGGAAAATGTGTTTTACTTAGAAAATTTTTTTTTATGGTATCAAATTTTTATTATCAATGATTTAAAAATTTTAAATATTTGATATCTATATCCTATATACATTTTTCCAGTTAAATCAGTTGGAGTAAAGTTTTTCAAGTGTATTAAAACTTCGGCACAGTCGAAGTTAGCTTTGCCTTCTCGTTGGAATAATTATAAGCCAACTTGTTTGCTGAAAATTGAATTACTGATGAATGGACCGGGAGGTTATTGAAACAGTTCCGTATATAAGCCCTGCTTTTGTTATTGTGTAAAATGCATTACTTGTTTTATAGATTTCTGAAAACATAACTTATTGAACTTGAGTAGGCTACCCCGGCAAACGGAGTGAGCTTCGCTTAATATACAAATTGGCATACAAATTTCAGTAAGATTTTGCAGATACAATGTTTGTGATATGGAAAATCAAATCATATAAAAAATCATTTTAAATAATAGAAACTCTCTTACTTTCAGTATGAAAAGCTAAAAATGAGAATGTTAAAGCATTGTTGGTAAATTTATTTTAACAGGAGGTCGTGGTCGGATCGGTCCAAACGTTGCTTGTTTCTTACATACATATGCCATTACAATTCAATGTTCTAAGTTACAGCACTCTAACAATGTTCGCCTCATTTATGCTAACATTATTGTATTTCGGCCACTGTGCAATGGTACAATAACAAAGCGCACAGCTTTTATACATATAGTTTCTTTATTATTGTCTTCAATCTTTACTTTCCAGCTGTATATTCATATTGCCTTCACAGTCTACTTTTGCAGAAGTCGACTTTATGATAAATGCAGGATCTAAGACATTTCGCTTTCATATCTGGATGTTATCAAAATACAGAGCTTCTCTGAAAACGTGGCAACTCCTAGCTAGATTCGGTTCACAATAAATTATTTTACAAACCAAAGAAATTCCGTATTCGTAATTTAGGTAAAATTTCATAACTTTTAAGTCAATATTTGACCTAAAAATTAAATGTTAGTAAATAAAACTACAACTAACTAAAGTTAGTATACTTAAACTTGAAGAGTCTCCTGTTTTCTGAGTGTAGAAACGAACATTTTTGTAGTTAGCTGTAAACAAACGAATCCTACAGATTCTTAATTTACTAAAATCCTTGGAAAATACTTGGAATCTCAAATCTTTGGCACTGACGAAATTAGCTTTGCCTTCTCAATTATATTGCTCTCTTGAATATGTATTCGATAATTGTTTTAGTCTTCAAAGAGTGAATTCTGACTATTAATATACCTGACAAATAGTCAAATTGGATTGATTTATCATAAAAATGTCAAATCGATTCTCCATTTGCTTAAATAAATCACGAAAAATGCAACTGTCAATATTTTTGAACTTTACAGCTATTTGTCCGTATTTGACCATAAAATTTTTGCAAAATGTACATTTTCTCAATATTAACCGGCATTCAGTTCTGCTTTTTTTTTTTTCGCTGACGAATGAGCTCACGGCCAGGTTAGAATTCATGACGCAATTGCGGTCCACTTGTCAAAACTGATTGGTGAAATTTTTACTCTCAAAGGCAGTCAATCTCAACTGTCAACATAATATCTTTAAAAATGTGAAGTCATTTATTTGGCACATGGTTGGCATTGCCAAAACCAAAACCGAAGTCAGCGAAAAAAAAAAGCACTGACAACATCATTCACCCGAAAGTAAGGCAACTTGGTGGCTGGTTATGAGTAGGAGAGTATGAGTAGTCGTAAATGCTGATGACCACCGGAATGCGGCAGAGCCGGAATCTGTACTTTTCTATGGGTTCCCCCATTTATGGCCAAGATCTTGTTGGCTGATAAGCGAAAGAGTTATGGGTTTACACAAATTTCTGAGATTCCAGTCAATCAGGCATCGTCATAGCTCATATTCATATGGCCAGCCACTCAAAGTTATGGCCATAATGCCCCTTTATGGTCATTTAATATTATAACTTAATTAATTAATACGAGAAAAAAAATGCCCATCGTAAATATGCCGTACACAATTTGACTATGAATGCGTTAGGGTCTGGGGGCAAGGGCTAGTTTTTTTCAAGCCAAATATTTTGAACCGGTTCCATCAATGATGTTGCCTTTTCAAAATTCATTAGTTTTTATCTGTTTTTATGGCCGCCAAGAGTAAACAATAGATGCGTTGATTTATTAATTTTTTTTTTGTATTTTACAAATAATGAAAACAATGCAGCAACTCAATGTAAGGCTAACAAAGTGCTTTTCGCTGTTGACTGAAGGTGTCGCATTTGTCCATTATTAATTTTATACGCAATTCAATTTAATTAAAATTTACACTTGCAATTAAAAGTCCCTTGACGACGAACAACCATTTAAAGCGCGCTAAGCGATTTCTAATGAAAACAATTAAAATACTTTTCCTTCTTCTCTTCCACTTGGATACCATTAACTTGATTTAATGTGCATATAATATGAGGCCCCGGGGACGTTTTGTTCGCACATCAAGGTGCAAATTTTTTCACACGAAAGCAGATCAAAGATACTTTGTGCGAGGGCAGTTCAATAGGTCAGTGACTTTATGAACTTCCAGAGTGGTGACTTTAAGCTGTTTATGTCAACTATCGTCTTTTTATAGAATCGAATATATTGTCTGTCAAATTTACGTTAATTTGTGTGTTAAACCTAATGAATTTCGACAAAAGTGGAAAAACCAGAATTTAGTGTGCTTATCAGGCGATATTTTTACCGTAAAAAAATCTATCACCAAAACCAAAAAAAGAATAAGGGAACTCTGCACCATTAACATCAATGTTTAATAGTCTTTTTTTACTTAAAATGTAAGTAGATAAAGAATATATATATTCTTGATCAGCAGCCAAGTCGATATACACTTATCCATCTGTCTATCTTTTCGTCTGTCTCTTCAAGTTATAGATATATTGTTTGGGCCTGTGGGATATATATTGTAATCAGCATTATTATTCGATCCTACAATTTTTGGAAACGATCAGATAAATAATAGTTCAGATATTAGGCAAATCAAATAATTAAGCTGGGCAGCACTGGCCGCCACCATGATGGGCAGCACTTACACACTTAAATGTTATCAGCTATATACAGACTTTGGCAGTTTGCCAGAGTTTATTACTTGACCTACTTTATTATTTGTTATGTAGAAAAAATGGTCATTTGTCAATGGAAACGGTAAAAAAAATTTCGGAATGAAAATGTGCAAAATGTGCCCATTGTTTCCAATAAAAAACGGCTATAAGAAGGGTTTAACTGACTTCCGTTGTTGTGGTAACAGCACAAGTGACACGGCCCTAAAGAGGTCGTCACACTAGAAACGGCCATTAAATAAATAGAATAATATTGGACGATCGAAGAGGCGTTCGGCATTTTAGGTAAATTCGCACGATGGGTGCCGCGGTTGCTGACACTAAATCATGATTTAGTCCGCATTTACACAATTAAGTTTCATTCATGAAGTTTTTGTTTGTGGGAAAGAGGTGCAGAGGGGCAGCCGAAACTGGCAAAGCTTCATGACCTACCTTGGCGTAAAGCTTTTTAATAATTCTCCTTCGCTTTGCTCCGATTGAGTTGATTTGTGAGTTATTTGCTGATCGATAAATCGTGTTCTCAGGCGAATTGAAATCGAACTTCATGAAGCAAACTTCTTCAAGTAAACACGGACTTAGTCGAGTTTAACGATAAACAACTCAGACTTAGTAGCCGAGAGATTTCAATGTATTTCTAAACTATTCGTTATGGTCTGGAATTCAATTTACGTCTGAAAACTTCGAAGTTTGCACTTTTACTATTCGTTTAAGGGGTCTGAAAGAATTTCTGAAAATTTCACGCATACTAAGAAAACTTCATGGAGATTGCTTCATGGTATAAATCACGACTTAGTTAATGCAAAAATGGACGTTTGTACTACGTGCAGATATATTTCTGCTCACACTTTTTGGGCATAAGCGCAAAGGAATTGATCGAATTGGCCTTACGACGGCTCAAAAATGTCGAACGATAGCTTCTTTAGACCAAAAGGATCAAGACTTGGGTATTGCCTCATTTCGAGTCCGCACAAGATGATTACAATACATGCAAAAAGAATATATGAAATTTTCGGGGCCATTGGGCGCCTATATGAGCCAATAAAGGAGAATATTATAAAAGAAGTTACACAATTTTCGGTGGAAGTGCAAAAAATGAACCGCAGACGAG
The DNA here is from genome assembly GCA_018904225.1 of Lordiphosa mommai. Lineage (NCBI taxonomy): Eukaryota > Metazoa > Arthropoda > Insecta > Diptera > Drosophilidae > Lordiphosa > Lordiphosa mommai. The sequence goes on along the minus strand of JAEIFT010000119.1, from coordinate 13,093 downwards.
AAGAAACAAAAAATTTTGTTTCACTAAAAAAAAAATATTTTCCTGCTGCGCAATTTCGCTAAAGTGTTTAACTAATACTTAGAACAAGAAATTGGTAACTAAGCGAATTCATTTTATTCTTAATTAAAAATTTATTTCACTGAAAAAAAAAATGGTTCTAATTTTCTGCGGCAAACCGAAAGTGTTTGACTACTATGGAGTAAAGAAAGACGTATTAAATTACTTAATTAAATATGTATGGAAAACAATTTTTTAATTTTCTCCTGCGGCGCAAATTTCGCTAAATTGTTTAACTAACTACTTAGGGACGGGGGGGAGTAAGAAGAATCGAAGCAAAATAAATTTAATTCTTAATTTTAAATTTATTTTAATTCAAAAAAAATATTCTAAATTTTCTCCTGCGGCGCAAAATCGCGAAAATGTTTAACTAACTACAAAAAGGGAGAGTAGAAAGAAAAGAAATGAATTAAAATTAATTCTTAATTTTAAATTTATTTAATGCACGATCTTGAATTAATGGCCTTCGAGGGAAACTACAAAAAAAAATTAAAAGTCGGTCAAGCCCGACTGTAAAATACTCTGTTACCGCCACAGTTTGCATTTAACTGATAACTTTTAAAAGTGGTGCCACACGTCAAGTGCTGCCCATCGTCGTTGCGGCAGGTGCTGCCCATCGTTTGTATGAGTGTGTATAATCCTAAATATGACGCTAGCAGCATTGGTTACTATTTATGGTAAATCTCAAATCCGTATTCAAAACCCCAACAAATTGTAGAATATCTGAGGGTTTTTTTCGAATGGAGGGGGAGACAAGATAAACGTAATCCATACAATTTGAGCCTCTGCTTTGACCAATTTTGAGTTTAGATTTAGACATGACCCTATAGACCTAGCTGTTGATGCTAAATTTGCACAAACTTGATATACCCTTTCTTCTAACGTGGTACAGAGTATTAGTAGCTTGTCCGACAGCCAAATACTTTTTGATAATTTGCGATCCATCGAAGTCATTTTTTTTTTTAATTTTTTCATAATGGGGAACCGTACAAAAATATTCTTGACATATCAAACTGCCCTCGTAGGTGGGAATATTTGCATGCAGAGGATGGCTCGTGCAAGTGCTGTGTAGTTCTGCCTCCTTGGGGAGTGCTTGGCCCCCATCTTTGTCGTCTAGTAGTGGCGAATATTTATATAACCTTCTTGATGGGCAGCCGGTTATGAGTTGGCCAGCAGCTTCGACTTTTGTTTGTTTATTTGCCTGGCCATTTGTACAAAAAACACCTTAACTTCTATACAAAATATGACAAGATACCCGAAACCGGTTTCGGGTTTGAATGTTTTTAAATGCTTTAAATGCTAAAAGATGTTGGGTATGGGGGGAACTGAGATTGCTGGCGCTGGGCCGGTGGTACCGCTGCCGGCCAACTCTGCGGTGTTGCTAATTAAGATTACAGACATCGATACTTTTTGGTACGCAGTGGCACGTACAGAAATACATATATATACAAGTTATGTATGAATACATAAAAATAAAAAAAAAGCTGCCCAACAGCCCAGTCGATAGCTCCCCAAAGTGCTACATCAACGCCCGTGACAGCATCGAGATTTCCTTGGCTTATTAATTATGTAGTTTAATTTGCGATTATGCAGATATGAGCATAAATTTTGTAGAAAATGAGCAACCTGATAACTCACCTGCTAATATATGTGCATACACAAAATTAGTTCACTCAATGGGCCATGTTTTTTTTTTTCAAGAGTTATTGTTTTTTTGTGGCCAAGCCGTCTGCGCTGAATCTGTGATGAAATCAAGTTAAGTTACTCTTCTTACAAAACTACCCAGTCTTCTGCTTAATTGCACTTCCACGATTCGTTGCGCGCACTACCCGTACATTTGTCATGTGGCCAAGTGTAATCAAGTGCCACTAAAGATCTCTTGAATCTCTTGCGTTTTGACAACTATTACCATAACAAATCAGCGTTGCCTGGCTGTGACAGGCCAATTGAACCGCACATCGAGCAACAACAAAAAAACATTTACACGGCACCGAATATCGAAGGGCTGCTGCTGCTGCTGCTGCTCCTACTCAAACCGAGAGTCACCAAACAATTCACCGCAGCAACAGCAGAACGAGGACGAGTCCAGGGACAGGGGCCGTGCTTGGGGCTTATCCTTGTGCCTGTGAATTCTCCTTTTTTTTTTTTATGCCACAGTCGTAAATTCCAATTATCGACAAAGTCGAAACACGGCAACGACAGTCGCGCGGCACGGCGCGGTCTGGAGTGAAGTGGAGCGATTTTCAAAGTCAGCCGTGGCACGAGCACAAAAATGGTTGTTGTTGTTGCTATTTTAGTCACTGTTCTGTGGGGATTTTCATTAATATATTTAAATTTTTTTTGGTAATCCCTTTGTTATACGGCGGCGGTAGATAATGCAATTACGGTTTGCGGCTTTAGCCGATCCCGATCACTGGGATGGTATAAATTGCACTTTATAAATGTATCGAAATGAGTTGCATTTTGTTTAAATATTTGTTTAATTTGTTTAAGCACTTAAGCCAATCCTGAACTTCACAGACACCTTTACTACCACTCACTGATACGAAAACACTTTGTGTGCCTGTAGTTGTAAGTTGTGCGTATGTGTGTGTGTGTGTGTGTGCGTTTATGGATACCCCTAAGGCGAACGGATTGGGCTACATTTCAAACAAAATGCGTTCGTTTTGTCCGATAGCAACATGTGTACCGTTATAGCTTCGCGTATCAACTGGATGCCCGTCGTCGTCGTTGTCGGAGTGTTGGCCGCCTCGCTGCTTTGATTTTTTTCGAAATCCGAAAAGCAAATGGTAAAAGAGATACGAACCCGAAGAGCTACGAAACTTGGCACAACGACGAGATTTCGAATATCGTAAGCGAGTGCCTTGAGTGGGTGGAGTGACGGACTGTAAGAGTTAAGAGCGGAAAAGTCTTTAAAGTCAAACTACGCACAATAACATGGATTGACAAATTTTCTTAAATGGAAACTGCTGTCGTTGTTGTTGTTGTTGTTGTTGTTGGGGGGCACTTTATTTATGCTTGTAGATTTTCCTTCCAATTCAAGATATGCGATGAACGATTAAAGATGTGGCCGGTGAGCTTGTGAAAGTAATTAAAGCAATACGAGATATGGCATAATAAGCTATAATCTTATTGAACTGATGTTATTTCCAGAGAACCTGAATTGTGATTTGAAAATAATTACCATTTAGCTTTAACATTTACTGGCTTCACTGATTCATCAACTGGAATAAGTTGATATACTCAAAAGTATATTTATATAATTTTATATATTTGGCATTCAACCAACATGATTTTATATTTAGCAATAAAACCAAGAAATGTCAAAGGACATACTAACAAGGAAAGCAAATTGTCTGTATTCCTATTTCAAGCACTTTGAAACATATTAGGCTATGTTCTTTGGGGAAGATTTGTATGATAATTATTCAAGTCAAATAGATTTTAAATATGTTTATAAATTCATTAAATAGAACATTGTTTTATTTTATGTAATTTAACTTCATACAGAATAGTTTAAGTAAATAAATATCAATGTATCAGATCCTGCTTTTAGTAAAAGTACACCTAATTCGTTGGCAAAGGTCGAATTTTTGTTTAGAATTGACAATGCTCCATTTGCTGCCATCACACAGGCAAATAATTTGCCCAAATTTTGATGAACATTTTTCTGAACCATTACTCCAGGTTTTCAGGACTAAAAACTTAAGCTATAGTTCCACACTTAAATAATTTATTTAAAAGATATCCAAAAAATTGCATTTTATCAATGAGTTAAATACCTTTTTTTGTGTTCCTCCGAGCGTTATCAGACCCCGTTTAAGACTTCTATTTACATTCACTTTATATCAGCTCTTTCTTCTTTTCGGATTGATAACAGAAATATGTGTTTATTCTAAGTAATTCTCATAAATTTGTTCAAATGTTTGTTAAAATAAAAAAGAAACTTATCAAGCCAGTTTCAATATTCGTATTCGATTATATTGCAAGTTTTTATTTTGGTGACGTGACATAACGCCCACGGACATAAAGACCATATGAAAAATTTCGATCACAACTTTGAAATATAACTCAGAACTTTACTGGGGGTTAAGTCCGTATTTAAGTTTTTTGACAACAAATACACTAAATAGACAATATACCAAAAGAATAAGGCTCAAACAAAGTTACTATGGAGAGATCTTATATCTTATGTATATAAGAAACCGCGAATAACTCACCCTGGGGAAAACAATTAAGAATATTTCCCAAGATTAAGAATAAAGCGAATTAAAAGAACATAGATATTTATTTTGTAAGACCGATTTTAAATCAAATAGCATGGAAAGGGACCGCTTAAATTGACCTTAGAGTTAAGACCTTAAATCTACCAATAGAAATTTGTACCCTTTTGAAAATCATTGAAAGCAAATATTGGGGTTTTTTTTAATCCCGAACTGATGTTTTTATACACTTGAAAAGTGTATATTAATTTTGCTCAGAAGTTTGTTACGCATAGAAATATTCATTTCCGACCACATAAACTATATATATTCTTGATCAGGACGACGAGCTGAGTTCAATTCCGTCTGTCCGTCCGTCCGTCTGTCTGTTGGTCCGTCTGTCCGTCTATCTGTCTGTCCGTCTGTCTGTTTCTACGCGAACTAGTCCCTCAGTTTTGAAGCTATCGAGCTGAGCTTGCACAGAGTCTTCTTGCACAGCTTGCACAGAGTCTTATTTTTACTGCACGCAACTAATATGTCGGAACCGGCCGGATCGGATGACTATATCATATAGCTGCCATAGAAACGATCGGTCGGAAAATAAGTTTTAGTGAGAAAAACTTTTATGTTTTCCATCGTAGCGTCACTAATCTTGGTATATGTTAGTTTTATATGTTTCCACATAATTCTGGAAAAATGTATCAAAATCGGATCACTATAGCATATAGCTGCCATAGAAACAGTCGGTCAAAAAACTAGTTCTAGTGAGAAAAACTTTTTTGTTTTCCATCGTAGCGTCACTTTTCTTAGGATATGTTAGTTTTATATGCTTTCATATAATACAGGAAAAATTTATCAAAATCGGATATCTATATTATATAGCTCTCATAGAAACGGTCGGTCAAAAACAGCTACTAGAAAAACTGCTAGGACCGATCGGTCACGGGAACGATGGTGTTTTACTAGAAAAAGTTTTTTTTTATGGTATCAAATTTTTATTATCAATGATTTAAAAATTTTAAATATCTGATATCTATATCCTATATATATTTTACCGGTTAAATCAGTTGGAGTAAAGTTTTTCAAGTGTTTTAAAACTTGGGCACAGTCGAAGTTAGCTTTGCCTTCTCGTTTTTTCTTTTTTTTTTGTTGAAGTTTGAACTCACAAAAAAAGGTGGAAATTCTTTCTTCCTTTTTTAAAAAATTTTGTAATCTCATCTCTTTGAGAAGTAATTTTGAAAATTTTCATTTTATTTCTATAATGGTTTTTAGTGAACTATTTAGATTTTTATCAAAGTGATTGTTGCCAGGCTCAAGGTAAGATTTCTTAGCTATTTTTGTTAGCACTTTTTTATTTTTATTTCACAAATTCCTTTTTTTTCTTAGCAGTGTTTGCTTAAATAACAATAAGCTGTGAATATGCCAAAGATGACGAGCGTTCTGGTTACCCCAGAATCGAATTGGATGTGGTTTTTAAATGCAACCCAGCTTCGACTATTTTATTGAAATAGAATCAAATTTAAAAGTAATTAAAATCACAATTTAATATTAACCTTTTGGCTTCATAATTTGCGTGATGTCAAAATTCATTTATGTACACATTTTATATGAATATTAATCAATAAGTTGTTACTGAATTTCCTCAAGTGAATTTCCGTTCGTACTCGCACATATATGTATTTTGCAGAAAACATTTCGTCTTAATTCTGAATCCGCCAGCTGTTATTCATCATGTGCCTGTGGCAGTGTTGTTCTTTATCAAGTGATTGATGCGCCATATTCACACAATTTGATAGGGAAATGGAAAGGAAGTAGTAAAAATGAAAGCAGCGGCACAGCGGCGCAGGGCAATTGACTTTTAGAGATCAATATATATGTGTGTGTGTGTCTGGCCACCCAAATATAGCCAACATGAGTGCAATCACCTGGTGGTATATCGAAATCTGTGGGATGCCCGGCATTAAATCGTTATAGTAACATATACAAATTAATGCAAACAAATACAAGAAGAATGCCCAGCTCCAGCCATTCTTTAATGCATTCTTTGTTTCTGCGTTGGAATACCCTGCACCAAAGGTACAAAGGGTATAATAGGTTCAGGCAAATGTATGTAACAGGCAGATGAAAGCATCTACAGCAGATTGTAGGCAGATTGTTCTGATTTTTAATATTTAAATAAATATATCTATCCTAGACAAATTCAGCGTGTTTAGGTTTCCAAAATATTTCAAAATAAGCATTATCAATCCATGAAGTTTAAGTTAAAAGATAATGGTTTTGGCACATACAGGGTATATTACAGTTGAGCTTGAACTTGCATTTGTTATTGTTACAGGCGGTCGGCCGCTCCAGATCTTGTCAATAGTTACGACTTTCTGATGTGCCAGGGAATGCTAAACAGATCAAAAGCAAGGCACGTGAGCGCCCCCGTCCAACTCGAAAAAAAACCCGCCCCCCTCTGCTCTGACTGGGGGGAAGGTGTGAGAAATCTCAAGTGAGATGGCAGTGCACTCAGTCCCAGTCCAGCCGCAGCTCCATCCCTCTTCCTATTCCCATTCCCATTCCCATTGTGGACTTAGCACTGGGGATTTGTGGTTTATTTTGGGCATCAGTTCGGCGAGCTCATAAACTAGCTGTGGTCATATTATCAATAAATTTGGTTTGGCTGCTGCAGTTCAATAAAAAAAAATACCAACGAGCAAATTAAGAAGAAAAATACAAAATGTTTGGAACTAAAAGAAGTTATGCGCGTTGCAATTTAAAAATAGCCAAACGCGATGTAAACAAACTCGCTAGCATCTCGAATGTATCTGAATGGAAACGTGAAACGTAGCGAATGAACTGCCAGGGGTATACAATAATTTCTGAGAACTTCAAGTCCATTGTGTATTCATAACCATTTGCATTTGCTGAGCATGTCACCCTCAGCAGCAGCAGCAGCAGCATCTTCTACAAATCTATCTGGGCAAACTACGACTAAAACGTTTAAAAGCTCATTTCCACACGCGTTACATGTGTTTCTTTCAGCCCGAACATTTATTATGCCAATCGCTGAAGGAGTGCCTCTGCCTCTGCCTCCGCACATTTGGCCAATTTGCATATGCCATGTTTTTGTTTGGGGGGATTTCAAACGAATTGCTGCTCGAAACAACAATTAATAGCATCTGCCAAATTAGTCGCAGCCTCGTCGACTGATGACTTAATGACAACTTCCTAATAAAAGCTCAAGAACTTAACCAATTTATTTAATTTTACAATAGAGTTGAATGCGATTATTTGGCCATAAAAATTTACATATGAATAGGAAATGTCGCTTACAATATTTTGTTTACACTTGCCTAAAGGTGTTCATGATTTTATGATGATGTTTGTCAAACATGAATCGATGAAAATTTGATTATTCAACAAAACAAAGGCAGGTTGAAATTGAAATACCCCACATAATTGGTGAATTCTTGTATACCCTTGCAGTTCCTATAATTTATATAAATAATTAAAACAATCTTTAAATTTTAAAAACAAAACGATCAAAATTCAATCGTGGACATACCTAATTTAGGATTCCCTTTTTTTGAGTGTACTAACGGTGTCCAATTTTTCTAACGTCGATTTCCACGACTTAACCAGGACTTTCTAATTTCGCAACTCTGACTTTTATTGCCCAATCTTAGTAAACCTCCATAAGGCCACGATACAAGTGAGTATATGGGATATACTTTTAGGCAAGTTATGTTTTTGAGCTAAAGGCCTCATTCCAGATGGCATAACAATTTATTTCGGCACTATGGTTCATATAAATAGAACAGCTTTTCAAAAGCATTCTGCTTTCAGAGCTTTTCAAAAGTGATTCTATTCATATGAACGATTGTGCCGAAATAAGTTTTTATGTCTTCTAAGAGGCTTAAAACCAATTCGTTATGTTGTTTTTTTGTGTTTTAGGAATCGAAGTACTGAATTTAGCAATTATAGAAGTCTACGTTTTGTTCTAAAACTATTATTTTTTCATAATTAGATGTTATAATGTTATTTTGTTAATAAATATAGGTACAAAAATGTTAATTCATAGTTCTTAGGGGGTGCCCGGCTATTCAAAAGCGAAGCAATATTAAGTCGTGTAGTGTCGATGGTGGGGGGCCGTTGCGTCGTATTATTTGATGTACAGCTTAACAAGTCATTATGTCTAAGGATTGTAGGTTCTGGCCACATGAAGAATCTTTTGGCTGAAATCGAGACAGGATTTAATGTAAATAGTCTGGCTCATTTCGCTGTATAAAATCACGATTCAGACGTAGGATGAATACGTTTTGAAACATGTCTATACGAGTATCATCAAGATTAATTAAAATCCAACAGAAATACCTTGAAGCACATAGAGACTTATGGAGAGAAACAGTATGGAAAAAGTATATACCAAATACAAATAGTAAATAATTCCAGTGCCTAAAAAGTTTTTTGAGCAGTCAAAGAATACAATAAGACTAAAGGTCCAAACAATCTATCAAAATGGGTAACGGGGTTTTCATTGGAAAGCTGGGAACGTGTCAAATATAAAAATAAAGATCTGCCAAGTGTTAAAACTAAGGTGGTGGGTGGTTGTGTGTTTGGGTTTGGTGTTTGGTTGTGGGGGGGGGGGGGCGGTTGTTTGGGGGGTTTTTTTTGTGTTTGGTTGGGGGGTGGGGGGGGGGTTTTTATTTCTTAAAACTTAAGCTTTAAAATAAACTATACCAAACAATTCTCTTTTTGGATTTTGAAGTGTTCTAATAGCCATTTCTTCAATTTAATTTGTTTCTTTTTTTTGGTAATGTTTTTTTTAAGATTTTAAAATATTGTTTTTTTTGTGCCTTGGTTAATAGCCGCCCATATATATTATAGGAACTGTAAGAATGAATATCTGGCTGTTACTACCTTTATGCACAAATAAAAAAAATTATGATTTTTGCCCTTCCAAGTATGCTATGTATTACAATTAAGGAAAATATTTATTTTTTAGTAGCCTTAACACTTATTATTTTTGTAATCCTTTTACTGGTCCGACAATCTGAGTGAATGCATAATGTGGATTATGTATGATGCTGCCACGACTGACTATAAATTATCTTCTTCAAATCAATAATTCAGTTTACATAACTTGGGGGGCAATAACAGTCCAAAAAGCCAAGCCTAGCTTCTTCAATTTTCACCCGAAAAGGAAGGAATGTACGGTTTAATGCCGAATCCGAACGGCAAAGTTTTTGATATGCTTTTTCATGGCTTCTAAAGGCTACTAATGGTGACCTTATGTATAAAAGTTTTTTTATTAGATGGACAGTAGGGACACACGCTACCGACTGATTCACTCAAGGCCAATGTAAGGGTATGAAAACTTCGGTGTTCCTAAGCACGCTTCCCAAGAAAAAAAATATTTTCTTAGATTTTGATTCACTGTTCCACGGTTTGACTGTTTTACTCGGTGTCTAAAATGAATTCTAATTTTATACATTAAGAATTTCCGGTGTATTGACCCCGTTAAGAAGAGAATTATTTATATGATAGCGGATACGCATGAGGAACCTGAATTAGGCTCAAATTTGGTCCTGGAAAAATAATATTAAAAAAATTCAAATTTAGTTTAGATGCATATTTATGTGTAAATAAAAACCAAACTGCCAAATAGTTTAATTACAATGAAATTGTATATTAATTAAATTATTTATATCATTTAAATATGAATAATTCGATTGGATAATTGCCCAAACATACAATACTAAATTCAGCAGGACTATGTTTGACCATCACCGCCTCTGTGCCTGTGCCAAGTGTGTCGTGCGGCGGCTCATTAACGTTTATTAGAAATTGATGATAAACAATGATTTCGGTTTTGGGTTGTGTTGTATTGTGGGGTGCCTCTGAAATCTATACATCCATCGATTTATCGCTGCACACATGCAAACCGAGCCCCAAGCCACGTGCTTAATACGTGCTTAAATGTAACATTTCAATTTGCAATTTCGACGGAATGCCTCCGTCTGACTGTCTGTCTGGCCGTTACGCACTCGCCACGCCCGGCATACTGAAATGTGTTCCAAACATGCAAAGATCATTTGCACACACACACACACAGAGCCAACCGAACCCTTTGACATGTTTTTGGTTTTTTGTTGTTGTGTTCCGAGTATGTATAATCAAAATTCGTAGGCACGCATTATTGTAAAAGCCCCCCCTCACCCCCCTTTCCAAATAGACAAAAAGAATACTCCCAAAAGTGTGCGACGCGACGACGTTTTCGTGCCATATACGAGAGCGCGACATGAGAGTATCGTATCCGTATCCATCGTCCGCTCAATGGTTGTTCCGAGATAAGATACTTTATTGACATTGCGTGTCTAAACACTTTACCGCTACGATAGTTATTGTTGTTGTCGTTTTTGATTCTGATTGTGCGCTTTAAGCTGATTTGCATACTCATATTTCTTCATTCGGTGGGGTATCTGTATCTGTGTGCGTGCGTGTTATTTAGCCACAGAAAAGTAAATGTACATATATGTATCTGTTAGATAACATTTGATTTTGTTTTAATCAGAAAAACACCAGTTATAAGTAATTGATGTGGATTTGTGGCTGGCACAAATATAGATACATTTATTATACTCTGTACCAAAGGCACAATGAGAAGCCAGAATGAACAAGTAAGAATGTCGGTCAAGCCCGACTGTAATATACTCTGTACCTGTCAAAGATTGTACATAAATGAAAACTTTTCACACAAACTGTGTTAGTGCTGCCCAAAACGATATCGGCCAGTGCTGCCCATCGTAATTATTAGTTTTGCTTATAACTCCACTATCGTTCATCTGATCTGGAAATGGTGTATGGTGAATCGATATGAAATGACGATTAAAATGTATGCCTAAATGGTTTGAACAATCTATCTTTAAAATTTAAGGAGAAACGTTTTTTGTTTGGGTACCGTAGAGTAAAAAGGGTATACTAAGTTCGTGCAAATGTATGTAACAGGCAGAAGGAAGCATTTCCGACCGCATAAAGTATATATATTCTTGATCAGCATCAATAGCCGAGTCGATATAGATCTGTCCGTCTGTCCGTCCGTCCGTCTGTCCGTCTGTCCGTCTGTCCGTCCGTCCGTATGAACACCTAGATCTCAGAGACTATAAGAGCTAGAGCTACCAAATTTGCAGTGTAGACTTATTGTCTGCAGGCAGATCAAGTTTGTTTCAAATTTTTGCCACGCCCCCTCACGCCCCCGCAATTTGAAAAAAACCTTATATCTCCCACACCTTGAAAATAGACTGTTCAAACCTTCTAGACATATATATCTTAATCATCATTACCTATCGATCCGCCATACATCATTTTTCGACTGTAATCAACGATAGTAGAGTTGCCGCCCCCGCAATTTGTAAAATAATTTTATATCTTCCACAATTTGAAAATAGATTGTTTGAACCTTCTAGACATATATTTTAATAATTATTACCTATCGATCAGCCATACACTCAATTCCTGATCAGATGTACGGTAGTAATGTTGCCTCCCACGCAATTTGAAATACCTCATATCTCCCATAATTTTGAGGATAGATTGCCCGAGACCTCAGACATATACTTTAATCATAACTACCTATCGATTCGCCGTACATCGTTTCGATCAGATGAACGATAGAAAAGTTCACGCCCCCGCAATTTAAAAATACCTCATATCTCCTACAATTCTTAAAAATAGATTGAACCTAGACATATAATTTAATCATCATTACCCATTTGATCCGCCATACATCATTTTTCGATCAGATCAACGATAGAAAAGTTACCGCCCCGCAATTTGTAAAATACCTGATATCTTCAATTTTGAAAAATGGATTGACAAAACCTTCTTGACATATATTTTGCATCATCATTACCTACCGATCCGCCATACATCATTTCTTGATTAGGTGAACGATAGAAAAGTTCCCGCCCCCCGCAATTTTGGTGGTAAGAAATCCTCATATCTCCCACTTTCGTAAATAGATTGTTCGAACCTTCTAGACATATATTTCAATCATCATTACCTATTTGATCTGCCATACAATATTTCTCCGATCAGATCAATGATAGAAGAGTTGCTACCCACGCAATTTGGAAACTCCATATCTTCCACAATTTTTGAAACGATTAATCAAACTTTTAGACATGTATTTTAATCATCATTACTTATCGATCTCATATACATAATTTCCTTGATCAGAAGAGCAGGGTAGAGTTGCCACCGGGCAATTTGGAGAAAAACACAATTTGGGCATGTTGTGATCTATTAAATATTCTGAAATAAACCTTACCCTGAGTAATCGGAAAAGCACGAAGTCGATAGCCGACTTCAACTTACGCTCTCGGGGGTTTTTCGAGTTGTGGGGTGGCAACTCTGCTATTGTTTATCTGATCGGAAAACGATGTATAAGAGCTTAATAAGTTTTGATGAGTAGAATATATGTATAGAAGGTTCAAACAATCTATCTCTAAAATTTTGGGAGTTTTGAGGATTTTGTGAAATTGTGGGGGTGGCAACTCTGCTATTGTTCATCTCATTGGAAAACAATGTATGAAGGCTTTATGAGTTTTGATGAGTAGAATATATGTGTAGAAGGTTCGAACGATCTATCTCTAAAATTGTGGGAGTTTTTAGGATTTTGTAAAATTGTGGGGTGGCAACCTGCTATTGTTTATCTGATTGGAAATGACATGAAGGCTTAATGAGTTTCTGATGGAGTAATATATGTCTGCAGGGTTCAAACGATCTATCTCCGTAAAATTGTGGAGTTTTTCAAATTGTAGCAAATACGTAACTGGAACGAAGCATAA